>JBAWJQ010002583.1:0-672085 GCA_037783105.1 Bactrocera zonata | reverse complement strand
TATATGTATATATTTGTATATATATGTGAGCATGCAGATAACAAGTGACAAACGCAAATGTTTATTAGACAAATTTTTATAGCCGCACACAAGCTGCACAAACTTATATTCTGACATAAAAATTTAAAAACTTATGAGTATGAGTTACTTAGATTTCTAAAGTTGCAGCAAAGCTCAATTGCAGCGTTGTATTTTTTCTTTTTTTTTTTTTGGTTTTTGCAATATTTGCTTAAACTGTGTTGTATATAAATTTGTATGTGCATTTTAAAGCCACTAAATTGGCCTGCAGCCTCTTTTTGTGCGGCGCGTTTATATCGTAATACCATAAACAGTGCTTTAGTGCTTCTGTGTGAGCGTATGTTTGCTTGCGTGAGTTGCACAGCAGTCGCTTGGTAGCTGGCGTTATTGAAAACTTCCAAAACTCAAGACTACTTAGTCCGTAATTTGCCTTTATCTGCTGGTTATTTGTGTGAGTATGTTTATTTTATTTATTTATTAGTTAAATTTGGCTTTTTAAGCGTATGTATAGACATTTACATATGTATACATATACTTATTTCAAATGTTTACTTATAGCTTTCGTTATGCTTGTTAGGAAAGACATCTCATTTACCATATAAGAAGTTTGGGATTCAAGTTCAAGCGCCTTTTAAAAATTTAGCAAAACTATAGAAACTTGTTAGCTAAATTTTAGCCAAATGGGGTTAATTGCTAGATTTAATGAACATAAAAAATAAAAAATATTATATAAAATAATACTTCCACTTTACAAGATTTATTATTTTATATTTATATTTTTTGCCAAATATTGAAACCCACAAGTTTCAGGGTGACTCTGAAAAGACAAATGATTTTATGTGAAATTTATTCATGTCAGATATGCACTTGGAAGTTTGAAATTTCCTATCGAAAGGCAACGTCCAATAGAAAACAAACAGTTTAAGATATTTCTCCCAATAAGATGGTCCATAAAGAAATAAATGGAGGCACAGAGAGGAGAGAAATGGCGAGATTTCGGGTAACTGTATTTGTACTGTATTAAACACAGCTTTATGAACTGTTTCTTCAACAAATTTTTTTACAAAAATAATATTTTTGAATATTTTAAGTTTACCGTTAATTTTTCTCTACAGCTCAAAATATATTTTGTTGCCTTTTTGATGCAATTTTGTCCAAGTCGGTAGTATATTTTATACCTAAAATATATTAAACCAAGGCTAACCGAAAATTCAACTTCTGAGAAGTAAAGTTTTGGAGGTCAAAAACAGAACTTATTTTTTTAATTTCTAATGGAAAACGGGTGAGTGAATGTACCGAAACTGTAAATAACTTCTATATGTGTATGTATAATTCAAAAAGTATGAAGAATTCAAATTACAAATATGTACTATTCGAAGTAATACAAAATTTTGAAGTTACAGCCTGCAAAGGAATGGCACCTCTATATAACCCACTTCGTATGCCGTCAAATGGGCTTTAAAATAAACACATGGAACATAGCTATCATTATAGAAGAAATAAGATGAAGACTAGTTGCTAGATTGATCCTTTTAGAAACATAAATACACAGAGTTTATAGAAATAAATAAAACTTCATCAAGAATTCCCTCAACAAAAATAATTTTACATATTTTAAGTGTCACTAACACCATTATTTATCACTTTTTTCCTACTAATAAATATTTGATTTCTTTTACACCGGCAACCTGAAAGTGGTTTGTCGCCAAAACAACTAATTAATTTATCAAAATTAAACTGCTGACGTAATTGGCTTAGGCGCGTTCATGGTCTATAACAAATCGATTATGAGCGTAACAGAAAGTTATTGATTTTTATTGTATTTACATATTTTAAACGATATTATAATAATTTTAACTGCTACAACTGGACGGTGAATCGACAAAAAAGCGGAAAGTAAACAAAAAAATTAATATTAAAATTGCTTATTAATTAAATTTATGCTAACATAAAATATGACAGGACATAATTTACAGATTTGGCTGATTTGTCAAAGCGGTGTGTTGAAGAAAATAAATTCTGAGTTAGCAAATAAGAGTGTTATATAATTTTATGCGGTGTCAAGAACACACCTTTCTTATTTTTAGATTTTTTTCAAGCAATTATGCAACTAATTAATTTTAGTTATATTTTATTATATTTTTGTTTTTAAATTTTTTTTTTTACTTTTTCTATTTTTATTAATTTTTTTATTTTTTTATATTCTTTTTATTTTCTACTGTGCTTTACAGTTCATCTTGCTTACTTCGGCAGTCAAACTTATTTTTACTCAAATGATTTCATTAACAGCTCAAAGGAGCGCCTTGAACTATTGGCTAAAAAAATTGATTTTTTCTTTAAAGAGAAAATAAATTAACTTTGCTAAAATGTTATCAAATCGCTTGCATAAATTAAGCGCAACTAAATAAACTTAAAAGCTAGCAAATTAATTTTTTTTAAACAGCAAAAAGAAGCTGATGGAAACTGACCGCAAATGTGTTGCGTTTTATAGAACTGACGTCAACAAGGCGCTATATAAGAAAATATATACATATACATATAGCTATAGTATATATAGACTATATAAAAAATATATATACATGAAGGATATATATTTTAGGCCAACATTATTTTCAATTTTAAAATAGTAATTTTTTTCTAAACTATTTTTTATATATATTTTTTTTTTTATATTTATTTTTTTTTATAAAACGGCTCGTGCCTTCGTTAACATAATTTTATTACCAGTTGGCCACTTTAAAAAATTCCTAAACAAAATTTAAATGTTAATATACGCCAAAGGCAACAAAACAAGTGCCAGTCAGCTTACACGTTGAGTCAATAAACTTTAGGTTTTTCTAAACAGCATACATTAAATAAACGGGCAAGCAGCAAAAAAAAGAAAACAGAAGTTGACAAATTTTAGAGGGGAAAAATAAAAAATATAAAAAAAAACTTACAAATAAAAAAAGTAAATAAAATTTTTTTAATATTGTACAAATATTTTTTTTTTATTAATTTATAATAGTTTTTTTTATTGTTTTTAAATTTTTTATGTACTTATTTTTTATTTGTTTATTTTTAATTTTTTACGAATAAATATTTTTTTTACAATACTTTTCGTACTCATTCTCGCGAATTATGCAGTTTTGTTTTTATTCTGTGACATATTAAATAATTAATATGCCGTAGCGCGCGGCACTGGCGAAACGTGAGTGTATGCTAAGCAAGCGATTACTCCAATCAATCAAATCCCAGCTACAAAATTAAAAGAATATAGCAAGCCGCATGTTTCGGTAAGAAGTATATGCATCATGCGCCAACCGCAAAATAATTTCACAGAACGCTGCTCATCATGATAAGCGACAAAATGGTTTAGATCTTCACCCAAATCAATTGTAGATTTACGCCCCAAAATACTTGGCGCGCTCGGCATATTAATAGTTGGCGGATTATTAAGCATTATCAAGCAGGTAGCTGGGTTAGAAATTAAAGAGAATCGCATTACAAAAAACTGGCATGCAAATCGACAAAAATACTTTTGTTCGAAATACATTTATGCGCTGATCGAAAAAATGAAGTGGCGACAAATTGGCGTCAATGAGACTTGTTCGATTTTGCCATAGAGTGTTATTTTATTGATCGATTCGGTAAGAAGTAAGTATGTATATTAGCTGACCTTGTAACTACAATACATGCGATTTTGGTATGTGAAATTGCATGCAATATGTCGAGCACAGAAAATGTCGCGTATTTTTTTTAAGCATGAAAAAATATATCAATATGTATAAAATATAGAAGAATAGTAGTGAAGAAGCAGTAGTAGGAGTATATAGAACGATTTGAGTATGTATATATAAATAAATAGGTATATACGATATATGTGGAAATTTAGGTATATATGTATGTGTGTATTTTTATGCAAGTCACGCAGTGGCCTATAGTTAAAAAAAATTTTTTTTTTTTTTGACTCAAAAACGTGTTTACATAAATCCACTAGACATGTTTTGTTAGATATGCTCGCCAATAATGTATGATAGTTAAGCTTTTATTATTTTGTGACACGTGCCATAGTTGTCTTTGTGTACAAAAATGTATTTTTAGGGCAAATTTTCGACAATTGTGTTAAATATTGAAATATTGACTTTTAAAGCTATAAGTGAGGCATATATGACTTAAAAATGTGATTATAAATTTTATTTGTGCATATTTACAATGACTTTTTATAAGCATTTGTTGCTACTCTCAATAAATTACTAAAATAATATTATTTATTTAATGCATTTTTTAGAAAAATTTTTGAATTTTAAAAATATTTTTTTTGTCAATATAAAAAAAAATTATAATAATAAAAATTGTTTGTCTTATTATTAAAAAAAAAGCAATTATATATAAATAAGTGATATACCTCCACCTTTGGGATCTTTGACATTAAAATATATACAAAAAAAAATTGGAATATCTCAACAAATACAATATGTTGAGGATTTTAATTTATTTATTAAAGCATTCTGTAAGTGAAAAGTATTTTAGGAAATCGTAGGGTTTTACAAATAATTCATAAATTCTTTGCAGAAATCTGACTATGCAGAACACATCCATTAAACTCATCACTAAGTTTAAAAACCTTTAGAAATTATATATTTATTTTAATGTTTTAAAATTCCGTTGTCAGATAAAACCGATATACATAAAACCAAAAAACTCAAAATTTTGTTTCAGTATGAGTGGTTTCTATTTTATCGTTTTTCTTTCGCCTTTAAACTTATGAAAAGTGATGTTACGCTTCTTACCTAAAATGTGACTATATTTTGCAAATAAAATGATATTTTTATAACTTTTAACTGTGGAGAATTTGAAATTAAAACGCAGATTAAATCAAATATCACGCAATCTCTGAACAAATTGGATCAGCTTACGATATCTGCGTCATTTGATAATAAAAAGGTAAGAAATTAAGGCCAGTGTAGTATATAAAAAACACATGAGAAACGTAGATATATTGAGAAATTATTTTTCTTCCCAAAATATATCACATGTTTTACTACAAAAATTCGCCACAGACTAGATTAGACAGTGTGGTCGTACCAAGAAAGCTGCTTACATCTTGCTTTATACCTTGCTATATATCTGTCTAAATATGGCATGTCAATAAAACGAAAGCTAACAGCAGAGTAACAGAGTAACGACAAAATTAACATAAGCAAAGTAAGATAATAAAATTAGTGGAAACAAATAAATTTGCATATACTAAAAAATAGAAGAACTCCAGAAAACATTATGTAGAATGAACATCAGGCGAAAAAAAAACTGAATTGGACAACTCGGGCGAACTGAATACCGAATGAAACGAAGTATATTTGCAAAGCATAAGAAGAAGGTAATTTAAAGAGTGTCACCGCGCGGTGTTAACACAGTTACCGAGTGCCTGCACATACATATGCACACACATATTACGCACATTGGGCGGCGAATGTATTGGGGAATCGGGTATATTTAGCGAAAACCTGTTAATTTAGGACGAGAAAAAACAGCTAAAACTCATGCAGATCCCGTGAATTACAAATAAGCGCGATATTTTAGTATACACAAATGTCACACAGCACACGAGCAGTCAGCAAATGTCGCGCTGTCTGTGTGCTTTGGCTTTTGCGCGCCTGCCAAGCTAAGCTTAATCGATACTAAACAGCCGGCTTTTCGGCAGGTGCTTGGTGCTTAGAAGTCGTTGGCTAGTCTCTTTTAAATTATTTCGATTTTATCTGCACTTTGTAGCGATAAATTCGGGCGATTTATTTTGATGAGTCGCTCAGAAGCAGGTTTCTGTGCAAAATACTATTTTTGTTCAATTCAAGTTTGACTTAATTTCAATTTAAACGCTTTAGTAAACATAAATTTGCAAGAAATATGAATTATGCATTTTAAATTGTTTATGATTTCTGGTGATAGGTTAGAATTTTTTATAATTTATTTAAATTAAATTTAGTTTTAGTGAACCAGAAAGGGGTTGTGGATGTAAAAGAAGTTTGGTTGAGTGTCTATTAAAATTTTAAATAAGAATAGTAATACTTTCTATTAATTGAATAGGCACTTTATTACCAATTTTTTATAATTATTAAGTAATTATAATATTTTTTTTATTGTATATTATTTTTTATTATTATTTCTTATAAATGATAATTAATATTTTTTATTTTTTAAGTAATATAAAAAAATTAAATTTCAATTAAATTCCTTTTTTTATTTTTTATTTTTCTCATAATATTTTCTAAATAAATATTCAATATAATTTTTTTATGCAATTTTGTTATAATTTCTTATTTATTTATATTATGTATATTTTGATAATATTGTAATATTAATATTTATTAAATTATTTTTATTTTTAATATTTATTATTTCTGGTTAATGTTAATAATTTTTTTTTTTTGCAATTTTAATATTTACATTTAAAATAAATACCGCTTTTTGTTTTTTTTTTAATTTTTGTCATAAACTCGTTAATATTCATATAAATTTCCGTTGCTTTATATTTTAAAAAATTCTGTACTTTTTCCTTATATTAATTTTCGGTATTTTCTTGACAACAAACCAAAAAAGTTATGTTTATATTCAATTAAGAAATTAAAAATTTCTCAAAACTTCAAAAATAAGTGCTGTGAATAGTATATTTTCTAAAATTGTTAGTAAATAATTTTATTTTTGAAAATTGTATTTCAAATACTGTTTTGTTATCTTTTGTTGTCAAAATTAAATTTCAAAATTATTTATGGCATCAAAAAATGTGTTAAAATTATATTATATTGCGCAATATAGAGAAAAATTATTTTTTAGCATAATAAATTGATTTTACCATTTAAAAAGTTATTTTGAAAATATATTTAATTATTTTCTAGAATAATATAGTGTATTACTTGAAATCTTCTAAACAACTAATTTTCAATTTTAAAGAATTTTTGTACTAATTTCTTCGTTTATGATTCTATATGCAAATATATATAAAAAATGAATAATTTTTGTGGATAAAATTAATTTTTTTTTCCCCTGGTACTCTGAAAGCTAGGATTTTAGACACCTCTTGGAAAGTATCTAGAAGTATGAGCGCTTAACTGTATCGAGAAAATTATCCCCGTTGCAGTTTCTTATTTTTTTCTTATTATCAGATAAATAAATTCAAAAATCGCTTTCATCTATTTAAAAAAATAATTCATTTCATAGCGTTTGTAGGAAATTGAATGCGTAAAAAAAGACTTTTTCATAAACGTAATAGGTTATAAGATATGAAGATGTCAAAACTTGATTATTTGGAGGCAATTATTTTCTTGTTATATCTTAATGAAAAAATAAAATCATTATTAGTCCGGAAACCTATAGTTTTGTAGGAAATGTGCAGGTCTACAAAAAATTGTAATGAAAAAATGTAATAAAAATAATTCTAACGAATTAACACTCAAGTTAAATCATTAACACTTTTTATAGAATTAGTTTTTGTAAAAAATTTCAAACATATTTTAACGCTAAAAATATAAAGTATAAGCTTTTAGCAGCACATCCTAGTATGCAACAACCATATTTTTCATGCCTTATAGAGATTTGCTCACTTACCCAATAATTGTCCGCGACAGGCCAAGGCCACGCTGCAGGACACCAGCAATAGCGCTGCATGTAGTAGATATTTTTGCGGCAATATTTCCATTATAAATGTATTTTACAAGCTGCTGCTGCTCCTTATTATTGTAAAAATCAAGCTTCACTGCGTGTTGTCAAACACTTTTGCTGCTGCTTTCTCCACAAGTTTTCTTTTTGTTGTTTTTTTTTTTTAGTTTTTCCGCACGCCTCCAACGCCGACTTTGAACACTTCTACGGAGTTAATTTTTTCTTGTGCAAGTAAACTAACACTTTTGCACTTTATTTTGTACGATTACAGCACACTGCGCTATAAGACTTTCTTCTTAACACTTCAAGACAAAGGTTTTACAAAATAAATACTCGTAAGATCAATTTTGCTTTTGCTGCTTCGACTTTTTTTTAATTTTGAACACACTTTTAATTTTTGTTTGCAAAACTTGGTTTTTAACTCTTTCAAATAATGCATGCACCAGTTTTCATTAATAATTTTTTGAAAATGCCTTTATCAAATTTGTTCACAAATCAGTAAATACATGTTTTTTTATGTGCCAGAAATTGATTCGAACGCAACGAAGGCAGACAATGTAATTCCAATATCCACTCTCGTCGTTCGTGTCCAGTCAGCTAGACTTGAAGGCGTCTTATGGTTGGCCGTACGCGGCTGTCGTACGCTTTTATATCACCCAACAAATCAATTCCACTGAAAAGTGTGTGGCCGAAAAAAGAAGAGTGAAATTAAGCGCACAAAACGCAGTGGAGACGACGCACTGACGACAACGACGACAACGACGACACCGACGACGATCGCAAAGCGCGAAATGGCCCACCGCAGCGTCGCGCCGCTGATCGCGAGTATCGATCGGAATATGCTAATGCACGCGATCGCTGTCTTTTCCGTTGGTTCGCCGCATGCTCATTAAAGTGTTGCTTCGTTTTTGTTGTCTCCAATTTCTCATTTCAGTTTGCTTCGGTTTGTTTTTGTTGTTTTTATGCTTACCGTTTGCGTTGTTTGCGCTATAAAAAATATACAGTAAAATTGAGTATTGACCGTCGCCGGCAGCGACTGAAGAGCGTTCGATTTTATTTGCTTTTATCTGTCATTCACAACAGCTCTCAACGTGTTGATAACGATTATGTTGCTGGCAACATGTTGCAGCAAACATATTCGCTTCTGTAAACATTTTGAATGAGTAAAAATTTCAAAATCTGCAGGGAAAATGGAAAAATAGTATCAGATTGATACACATGTTTCTTGACATTATAAAAAGCTTGGTATTGCAGATGGCCAGAAGCGCAACATTCTCACGCCCATTTAACGCAAATAATCAAAAACCTATGAATTGTCAAAAAAAAGCTCCACAATAAGAATCAAGACTGTTATTTGGTAAAAGGAACGGAATTATAAAGGGGTTAAAATATTTGAAAATTGGCAGAGGTTCCGTCTCCTAATAAGTTTAATGTCTTCGCACTGCACACGTAACAGTTAGGTTAAAAAGTAATGCATGCGCAATAAATTAATAGGGGTATTCAGACCGAAGCCTGTTAATTTGGTAATTCGTTAGTTGATATTTCGTTAAAAGGCTTAACTGTGAACATACTTTTAGTTCTACCTCTGTAGTATGGTAAATTTTATTCCGAAACAGCTGATTCAATTTTATTAAAGAGTAAAAATGCCTCAACAAAGTGCAAATCAAAAATTGTCAGTCATTTAATTGAAAATTATGTGGAGCAGATCAAATTTATTACTGGTAAGTACTTTAAATTGATGTACAGAGGAGCAGGAGAACAGCTGATGTGATATTACCGAGTAACGAATCAATTATCAAGCTTGCCAGATGGATAGTTCGTTACTCGGTAGAACGATAGTCTGTAAATTTTACAAAAACAAATTACATGTAAAAAACTACCGAATAACGACTAACGAATTAACAAGGCTGGTCTGAATACCCCTAATAATTAAACCTGTCAGAAATATTAAATTTCACACCCAGGAAGGCACAAAGAGGCTTTTTACGAGCCGATACCAAAATTGGATCTCATGCCTGTGCACCATCTATAGGTCAAATTACATAACTCCGATCCAATTCAAACAATTTCAACCAAATTTAGAACATAAATTTATCCTAATATTCCCATATCACAGCGCGATAATTTTTGACATCAGACTACCACGCCTACTTCCTATAAAGCACTACTTTAACTTCCATTTATTTCTTTCACTTTCCAGTATACAAATCGAGCACTAATAAATACATAGCAATAAAACTTTCCACAAATATTTCCTTTAAGGCACACTGCTTTATGACCAAAAATTATACAAAATGGATCAAAACTATTCAAGCTCTCACTTATCGAATAGTCACCCTATTCGATAAGTGAGAGCTTGAATCCAGGGTATAAGGCTGACTTTTTCTCGAAAATGTACATACGTCAATCTGTGAGATATGTATATAATTGAATAATATAAAGATTTTCGAACTTCCAGTTGACTTTATATACCATAGCAGATACACTATGTACTATGTACACATAATAATTTTTTTCATTGAGTTATAAAATTATTAAGAAATAAAAAAATTTCACAAAAATAATCAAACTTTAACTGTTTATATCTTTTAAACGGTCGGGTTTACGAAAAAATCATACGAGACCTTTTTTTAGGCCATTTAATTTCCTACAAAATCAAAGTAACAAGATATTTTTTCAAGTAGTTGGAAGCGAGATATAAATTTTTCTATCTGATAATACGAAAAAATAGAAAACTGTATATAGGAGGACCTTCACGTTACAATTAAAAACTCATATTTGGAGAGGCTTTCTTAGAGGTGTCTAAGAACCTGTTTTTTCGAGTACCAATCGAAAAAAAAAAAATTTTTTTTAATCACCCTAAAATACATTCATTAGGAATGCAAAATTATTTTTTTTATGTCAATTATTTGGGTGACACGTAAAAAAAAGAACATTTCTTTGCGGCCGCATTTTGATGTAAAACAAAAATTTCTAAAAGATTATTAATCTGTAATGCTATACAAGCAGTTTTTTTTTTTTTGAAAAAAATGGTGGTATTTTAAAAAAAGAGTATTGATTTTGGTCCTTTTTTCAACAGTTTTTCATAGAAAAAATATGAAGATTTAAAACAACAGATCCATAGCGCGAAAGAGAATTTTGTTAAAAATGTTCTCTCCAAATTGGAACTAGATATCTTCTAAACTTTTCCCTTGAGAGTGGAAATCGTTTTGAAAAACATCATTCTCAGAAGGACGCGTCAAAGATTGGATTCGCTATGTTCCTTTTCTACAAGAAACGCTATAGCGACCGTAATAATCTGAATTTCGATTTCAAAATTTGAAAGAATGTTTACTACAGTGTACACCATATCCGATAACGCAACAAAAAATCCGATTTTTCGAAAATTTCACACAGCAACAATTCCTTAAATGGCTGAAAAGTTCATATTTACATTTTTAAGAGTATTTCCCGAATAATAATCGACATTTATTTTATACTATTTTTTTGAAATTGAATGTTAATACACAATTCCATTTTGCTTTTAATACATTTTATCACGAAATATTTCGTACTTTCTGAATCGAGGCACAATATATAAAAGAAACCAGCAGTCATGAGATCATTAACCCTTAACTCTTTTAGCAACAGCGGTTTAGAGTTTATACCACTTATTTTTGATAACTTATGCCATGTCGGATGTTCAGGTGCAGTTTTTTTGTTTCTGCCCATTTTTTCGTTCATTTCACGTCATTATTCTGAAAGTTGTGCAGGGAAGAGGAATACGTTGTGAAAAAGTGCAGAAACTACATTTCTTAATATATAATATTATAGTGAAAATTAATTTTATATTTTGAAAAACAGTGCTAGGGTAAGTATTTTTTTTATTAATTTTAAAAATTATATGGAAATGCTACGCTTGCGAGTAGTAATTTTTGTACTGGTACTCATTTAAAACCACCGCGAGTTTTTTACTGAAAAATATTTTAATTATTTTGCGAAGAGATAATATGGACAAGTGACGAAAAAACCTGAATGTTAAGGAAATCAAGAACTTCTTTAACAAATTTGAAGAATTGAGATTGGATTGTGCTGAAATCCCCTCCGACTTAAAACCAACTGTGGGCGATACTAACGATTCGGCCTATTCAATTTCCGATACGTTTGATTCCGTCGACGACATAGTTACCATTGACCAGTTTATTTCTTTAAGCAGCTTTAGAAGACAGTAGTTGTGATTCAAAATATGGAGCCATCCCATTGGAGTAAAGTAATGAAATCATCTCCACTATGTGAGTTTTCCGAAAACCAAGGTTTAGCAGATTTTGTTTGGCGGATTTCAGGATAAAACACCTTACAACATATTCAGCTTGTTGATCACAGAGGACATAGTGAATGATTTGGTATTTCAAACCAGCCACTACGAGAACATGCAATATAGTACTTCAATATGTCTATCGAACAATAAAACTAGCTTTCAAGAGTGTCTTAGAGTTGGCAGCAGCGGCGGTTGTGTGTAATATGAACCGCACGAATTTTCTAAATTATTGCCGTCTTTTTAAAAATTGTTTGTTTTGTTTATTTTGTTTGTGAATTTTACGTTATATTAAATAAAATGAGTTTGATTGCAAAAAAAAAAATATTGTCTTGTCGCTGAAGGGAATAGAAAATTTCTGAAATCTTTATAGTTCAAAGAATTAAGAGCTGACCGCACTTACAATGACTGTAAGTATGAATCTCTAATTTATTTTAAGAGAACACGAAAATTGCTTTCAGACTATGATTTCTCAACATCCATTATTGAAGCATTTTAGGCGAGTAATTCCGTATCTAACACAATTAGTTATTAAAAATTGAAAAGGCCAATTCTCAATACAAAATTCATGAGAATTATTTTGTATATTCACAAAAAGACAATACAAGACGCAAGAGTTCTGCTGCTGACAAAAAGCATATGGTTTTATATGCTACTTATTATTCGTTATTACACTAAAATTGTTCTCACCGGATGGAATATACTTAAACATACAAAAAAAAAAAACATTTTTTTAGAATTTTTTTTGAAAATTAAATCTAAGCTATACGAAATCAGAGGAAATGTCGTGAGATTTCATTTTTATTATAAGATCTAATAAGTTTTCTAAAAGAGTCTGCTTCAGAGAGTAGTGTTTTCGCTACGGCAGATGCAACTTAAAAAATCAAATTTCTATGTATACCTCATTCATTCTACTTTGAAAAATATTTAAAACTTTACGCACCAGAAATGAATCACAGCAATTTTGCTCAAAGTATACTCACAAACTATGCACATAAATTCCTGCCTGTATGCTATCTATTCACCATAGTTGCTAAGTAGCAATGAAGCTCTTTAGTGGCAAGTTTTTTTTGAATTTCGAATATTTCATGGCGTTAAAATTTAAATATTTATTTAAATATAATTTATAGCTATGCTTAAGCATTTAATTTCTTAACTTTTCGTATAATAAACTAATATTCACAGCTTTGGGAGGAGGCTCCACACACGTACACACACACAGGCACGGTGCACATTCATAACTGCCATTTAATTGTATTATAACTCTTAATTACAGCAGATTTGCATATTAAATCACTTTCGATCGGCCAAAGCAGCTAATGCTGAGAAAATCATATTATATGATCACGCAGCGGCAAAAAGAAGAAATAGCCAAAAATAAAAGGCAATAAATAGATCCACAAAAACAAAAATTTAATACATACATACAAGTATGTATATATAAAATGATATCTATGCATCGCCACTTACCAAACAATTCATAAATATTCAAATTTGGAAGCTTACTCGTAGATGTTGTCGACTTGACCAACCAACCGGCGTATAGTTGAACAAACAGCACTTTTGGAGCCACCGGTTAAGAGGTTATGACGTTTTTTTTTTTTTTGTTGGCTTGTTTATGACACAGCCGCGACATGAGCATCCGTTGCCCTGATGGGTTTATTATGTTTTCTAGCTGTTTCTGAAAAGCGCAAAGAAAAACTAATCGGTAGTAAATTACAATAAAAAATAAAGACTCTTGATATAAGAAATGTTTGAAGTGATTTTTTAAGGAAAGTTTAGATTTTGTTTTGGGGGTAACTTTATTATGATAATAATTATCAGTGCGGTTGTACCATAAACTTGGAAAATCTACTATCGAACAGATTTCCACCATGCGCCATATCTTGGAAAAGAGCCATGAAAGGAAGATTGACACACATCACCACTTCATCGATTTTAAAGCCGCCTTCAACAGCACGAAAAGGAACTATGCCTTTATGTCTGAATTTGGTATTCCCCCAAAGCTAAATCGGCTACGCAAGCTGACATGGAAAGCTCGGTCAGGATTGGAAAGGACCTCTCCTTGCTGTTCGATATAAAACAGAGTTCCAGACAATAAGACTCCTTATCATGTGAATTCTTCAACCTATTGCTGAAGAGCTAAATAGAGAAAAAACAGTATTCTATAAGAGTGTATAGCTTCTGACGTACACCGGTGATATTGGTATCATTGGCTTCAACGTAGGCGCCGTTAGTTTTGCTTTCTTCAGAAGGGATAAGGAGGCAAAACAAAAGGGTCTGGCAGTGAACGAGAGCAAGACGAAATATCTCCTGTCATCAAATAAACAGTCATCGCATTCGCAACATGGATCGCACCCACTGTTGACAGTCATAACTTTGAAGTCATAGATAATTTCGTCTATCTTGGAACCAGCAACCGCAATAATTTTTCAACGAGGAATGAGGAATGCCTAAAGAACAGGGGTTTTCGAACAGGGATTTACATTTGAGTACGTTGGATTTGAAGACGTTGATAGTAGCAACTCTGGGTCATGTACGGATCTAAACCATTATCAAACCTTAAACAACATTAGAAGAAAGGGGCATAAAAAAATGAGCGCTACTGTTTAGCGGTTTGTCTGCAGAAACCATTGCCTTGAGGTCTGAAAAAAGCGAATAATTGATGCTAACCACATCCAGGAATTATAACTATATGCATTATGCGATTTGTCAAGAAAAGGCGTAACTTGACTTTAGTATTGAGTTGTTTAGTCGAAGAGATCGAAACCTATGTCGTCGTCTTCCTCGGACTCCGACTCCTTCTTTTTGGCTTCTTCCTTCTTTTCGGCAGCAGCGCCAGCACCAGCAGCTGGAGCAGAGGCAGCAGCAGCAGCTACAAACTTGCTGGGGTCCTTGATGAACGCCTTGATGGTAGCAGCTTTCTTGAAGTCCACTTCGGTGGCAACAGCAATAGCCAACAGATTCTTGAAACCATTTGCAACACTGTGTGGTGCCGAAGAAATAGTTGGGTAACCAATCGATAACGATACGGCGGCCAAATTGGCAGCACCAGCTTTCGCACGCAGATCATTGGACTTGATGTCCAAGATCTCAGGTGAGAAAATGGAACCGGAGTCGTATTTAGTATTGAATTTGATTAGTGTTCAATTGTTTTGATATTGCGGTATGTGTTCGAAACTACTGTTTCGAGGCCAATAAAGTTTGAAAGTGAGGAACTGGTATTATTATGCGATGAAGATTGTTGCTAAACACAAGAGGAGGAGAATTTGTGGAAGTTATTCAAGCAGCCATTTCAAAACTTTCAAAAGTAGTCGGATTAGTTCAATATAACATCATTTTACACGTTAGAAAAACTGCTATAAAATTAAGTTGGTTTTTCATCGGGTTGAGAGTGGGAATAAAAAAACGTTTATGTGATCCTGATTAAGCTGTTAAATCAACATTAAAACCGCACATTCCTGGCATCAAGGTAATGGTCTCTATTTGGACGAAGCTATTAATGGGGAACGTTATCAACGACAAGTCGTTAAATTGAAGTGAATACTTGGCGAAAAACGCTCGACGTTTGACATTAGGTACGAAGCTGGCGCAGTTATTTTCTAGTGGTATCTGCAAAGAAATATGCCAGAAATATGGAAAAATGTTGTAATTTTAGATGGAAAATACTTTGAGTAATACTATTGCACTTGTTTTTCTTAAACACACTACAATAGTTAGATATGCAAGCAATGCGAAGTCCAATAAGTGCACTCTGCTTCTCTGCTTTCGTTTTTATTAATTTTTGAAACGGTGAAACGATACGTTTGAAACCAACTTTGCTCAAGGTTCAGAACATTCCTACTTTGACAGTTACTTAGTTTAATAGTGATTGGATTGCCCAGGGACGACACAAACTTTTTAGTCTGTTGGGTATGTAATATTTCTTGTTTATTGTAACTCAAAAATATTTCAAACGAAGAAACGAATTATGAAACCATACATGTCGATAAAATATTTTATTGGCAAAAATTGCTCAGAATCCAACATTCGAAGGACATCATTAAAGAGGTCAAAAAGGACAAAAACTTTCTTTACAATATTGTGACTTATGACGAAACGTGGTGTTTCCAATATGATCCCGAAACGAAACGCAGGAGTGCTGAATGGAAGGCACCAGACGAGCCGAAACCCAACAAATCGCGCATGGAGAAGTCAAAAGTAAGAACAATGCTGATTTGTGTTTTTATGATTCCACAAAGAATTTTTTCCACCCGGTCAAAACGTTAATGCGATATTCTACCTTAGAGTTTTGAAGCGTTTGGTGCGTCGTACTCGACGTGTTCAGCCCGAATATCGCGAAGATGAAAGTTGGTGTTTGTTTCACGATAATGTGCCGTCTCATCGATCGACGCTTGTGACCGATTATTTGACCAAAAAACACATTTTAACCATTAACCACTACCCGTATTCACCTGACATGGCACCGTGCGACGTCTTCCTTTTCGGAAAAATGCATTTGCCCATGAAAGAAAAGCATTATGCAGAGGGGGAGGCCATTCAAAAGGCTTGCACCGGCATACTGGCGGCCATACCGGCCAACGAGCTAAAACACTCGTTTGACATGCTTTTGTATTTTAAAAAACGCTGTATTGAAGCAGAAGGAGACTATTTTGAATAAAATAAATTGATTTTGCCGAAAAAACATTTGTTGTGTTTTTTTAAGTCCTGTTTACTTTGGAACGCACCTTGTATAATCAAAAATCGAGTTTTGTACTAGAATATGTTTATACTAAAAAAAATTTTAAATATACATTTTAAATGATAGTTTATTTTTTTTTTTAATTCCTCAAAATAGTTTTTTATAACCTGACATATTAGGAGTGCCTCTTAAGTATACAAAGGTTTTCGATCTGTTATAAAAACATATTTCCAATTATCATATAATATTAACAATAATTCGTGCTAAAATCAAAAGAAAAAAAATATTCTATATATATAGGTGTTATGTTGACACTCGAAATCTTATCACCTCATTCATATGATGCATAATAACTTAGAAGAGCAACAAAAAACGACACCGCGACTTTCCACAAATTTTTATTCAAAGAAATTGTGAAAAGTTGGTGAGTAATTCTACACAATAATTGGAATACACATGGCGCCATAAGTAAACTCACAACGATTCCCTATAATTTACAAAAAGCAGTCTACTCATTCACCCTTTTACAAGCCAAAACTATAAAATAATGCAAATTTAACAAAGCACAAACACTTTCATTTGACCAACATATTACTCATTATTGCTAAATCCACACATGTCAATTCACACGCTGAAAAAATGAGTAAAGAATTAATACAAAAAAAAGAAAAACAAAGTTTAGCATGCGATAATTTGATATGAAAATCCAGCAGCAACGCTGGCATTAGTCGTAGTCGCAGCACACTCTTTTGCTGTGTGGCTAAATCTTCGATTAATTTTTTGCAGCATTTCCGGCGCCGAATCGCGTGTGCGCGTTCTTAAAGCACGCCACACATGCCAATATAAATTCATCTAATTAAGCAGTTAAATGAACCCAACCCCACTAAGTAGCCGACTAGCTGGCTGTCTGTCTATATTCTGCCAGCTGAGTTGCCTTTTGTAGCTTGTTGATTTCCTTTTATTCACGAAATTAATTCTTTTTGCTGCATTAATTAGTGTATGTCTGTTATTCGCTTTCCCAGCTGCTGGCTGTCGTCTGCCGACTTGTGTCTGCGCTGTCAATCAGGTGTGTCGGCGGTGTTGCTGTGTTAAGCCACACGCGCGCTCGCTGAAACAAGTACAAAGTAGACAGTCAAGTGATGGCGGGGGTGTTGCAGAATTTTGATTTATAAGACAAGCTCCAGGCTATTCCACATTTTAATACATATTAATTTGGTGAATTGATTTTTTGCATAAATATTGAGATATATACCTACATGTGCCGGTTTCTTGTGGTAAATTTTTCGTAAAATTAATTTACTTTCATAGTTGCAACTGCAACTTCATACATGTGGAAATAAAAAAATTGTATAAAACATATGGACTTAAGATAGACAATGCTTAAATACTTTCGATTTCTCACATTAATTCACTTTTTCTACTTTTGCGTGTACTATTTGTACCAACCGATAAGGTTAGATGATAAGAGTGCAGATAAGGTGTTGTAGTGCATAGGTAGATTGTTGAAGTGACATTTAGAGAGAGCAAAAGAAATAGCTAGTCGTGCGACCTCGAAAATGTTCTTAGGTTCATGGGCGACATATGTGTACAACTCACAAGGTTGCAAGTACAAGCTGTGAACAAGCTATGAAGATATGATAATTGAAAAAGTAATTGAAGATAGCTGAAAGTATGATATGCACATTGCAACTAAATATCATTTTTACAGTAACAGACAAATTTGTTACAAAATAAGTCAGGGCGATAACTTATTTAAGGTCACTAAATTTTTTTCCAGCGAGTATATTTTTGTGATTTGAGAATAGGAAAAGTTTAGTAGTATTTCTGGAAAATATGTTGGTTTGGAAACACTACAAATTCTAATTTAAATAATCTACATATTGCTTCACTTAGAAGTACGTGGAATACCCACTTTGCAAAGAACCACGCATACCCAAACACAATGCCTATAAATGGCTTAGAACCTGCATTCAAAACTATATACTACTGTGCCCAAAAAATAAGACATTGTATTTGTTTTGAAAATTCTTTATTTATTCATCCAAATCAATTTCATCCCCTTCAATACGGTGGTTGCGGAACGATATGGGTTGAGTTTTTGGCGAAATGATCACGAGTTACGAGGGCAGTATGGGATGGTGCATTATCGTGGTATAAAAACCAATAATTGTCTTTCCACAATTCCGGGCTTTTTAGGCGGATAGCGTTACGCAAACGATGCATAACATTCAAATAATATTCCTTGTTGACTGTTTGACTGGTTGAAAGGAATTCATAATGCACAACACCACGATAATCGAAGAAAACAGTCAACATGATCTTGATTTTTGAGCGACTTTGGCGCGATTTTTTTGGTCTCGGCTCTCTTTTGGCACGATATTCGCTCGACCGGTTGTTTCGGGATCGGTTGTTTCGGGATCGTAAGCATAGATCCAAGTCTCAACGCCAGTTATAATGCGTTTCATGACACCCTGGTAGTCGGAAAACATCGTTTCACACACTTCAACGCGACGCCTTTTTTCGAAAAAATTTAATGTTTTCGGTACCAGTCGAGATTTGACGCCCTTGAGGCCCAAAACATCCTTCAAAATGGTATTGGCTGAGCCTTTCGATATGCCTTTTTCATCAGCAAAGTCTCTAATTGTTAATCGACGGTTTTTCAACACCAAATCTTTGATTTGTTGAACGTGAGCTTCGTCGGTTGAGGTTGATGGTCGCCCTGACGCTCTTTGTCTTCGACACGTTCACGGCCGGCTTGGAACTCACTATACCACTTGTAAACATTTTTTTTAGCCAAAGCTTCATCACCAAAGGCTTTCTGCACCATCCTCAATGTATCCGTAGCAGAAAATTGATTCCGTAAATAAAATTTAATGCAAATTCTTTGCTCAACAAATTTCGACATCGCAAAAAACGAAAAACTCACTTTTAGCAGCTCACAAAACGACACGTATCTCAAACACTAATGAATATTTTGACATGAAATTTGACATAAATGTGACTGACAGTACTACCAACCTACAACAAAAATAGTTCTCCAAATCCTTTGACGCGCGCAGTTTAAATTCAAAATTTCAAACTTTATTTTTTGGGCACAGTAGTATATTTGTAAATAACGTTCCCCGTTAGATAATACTGCACAATATTCAATTGATTGTTAGAAAAATTATATATAAATATATGGGCAACCAAAATAAATTTATATTATCCCACTTGGACGGCTAGAACCACCAGTTTATTGCGATCAATGCACTATCGAATATCAACAAAGCGCCTTGAGACTGTCACAAATTTGTTGAGGCGGCAAGTTCTAAGAATGTTTGCCGAGAATTACAAAAGCTGGACACTGTAAGATGTGCAAGTGAGACCCATTAAGGCAGTATCCAAAGAGAGCTCCTGTCAGTGACAAGTGACGAACCAATTCTTTCAACACCGCTGTTACACTGACTATACTTGAATTTAAATAATTTTGTCTTCTATTTCTTTTTATTTCTTTTTTATAAAAGAGCTTCAGGGCTTTACAAATCAGTTAGTATGTATTTACTATTAAGCTCTTCTGAGAGTGAACAGGATGAGAGAAATATATAATGTATATATGTATGTATGTTCATTGAATGGATTGCAGAAGTGATGCCATTCATTCACATACATTCACATAGTATGTGATCCTCTCAGCTGCTGCATAAGTGGGTCTAGTTTTAACAAAATCTGCAGCTTGGAAATTCCGAAGGTCAATTGGCTTTACTAAAACTGCAAGTTATATTTTCATTTTATTCTATTTTAAGAAATCGTAAGTTTTGCTTCCGTCTGCTTGGATTCTTTAGATATGTTTCAGAACAAGTAAACGCACTATATGTATTTTATAGAAGAGATATATACGTGCGGGGGATCTAATGAAAGTTCGCTAAAATTGTTAGGCTTGTAAATTTGTTTAAATAGTCCTAGAAATAGAGAAAAACAAATTATAAACTTAGTTGTGTACAACCTTGCTTAAAAAATGGTAACTGGGCCATATTGTTGTCTTAGAACTGGTTTAGTTTAACATGCCATTCAAATAACATGATATACTACTGCGATCAAGATATAGGGGTTCTTTATGCCTCCAAATCAATTTCATTCCTTTCAAAGCAAACACTGTCCCATGAAACGCTTTTTTCCAGCCTTTTCAGAGAAATAGCTTGATGCAAATGGCAGTTTTGCCCGGCGAAATCAATTTATAATGCAACATATCACGATAATCACCGATTCTTTTTGATGACAAAGTATGTCATATAATATCACTATAAAAAATTAAAAATGCATGGCATGACATTACCTTTGAATGTGTTTAATTGTTGAAGTTTTCACGTCAAATTGAATTTCTAGAGTTATAAAGTTTGATGTACCTCGATCTTAAGGTTTCAGGCATTTAATTTAACTTTTTTCAGCTTTCAAACAGAGCTCGGCGGTTTTTCTATTTATACCAATCGAGATGATCTCCTCACACAAACTCTCTCTTCACACTATCATTAGAATCAACATAACCTTTTGTCCAATTCTAATTCACTTCTTCACATACGATGAACACAACTAAAAATGTGACTGACTAATCAAAGGCCCTGTACAAGCGCCCTGATAATCTCATTTTGCTGTTACAGAAAAATGTCTATGAAAACGTCCCCTTGAAACGACTCGCAACTTATTTCCTTGAAAGTTGAAATGCCTACAAATCGAACCCTTGTAAGTCCCCTTCATATTTTATACAGAATTTATAAGTAAAATATTCTCTCTCACTTATTTTACGTGCCGCCACTTTTAAATCGATTAAATATGCTTCTGTCCAAAATCACTTGTTTGTAGGCATGTGCGCGGGAAAAGAGAGCATAAAAATATAAATAATCGTTGCCGCAATTGTGCGCATAAATTTTAATAATTGTGATCTTTTCGCCGTTGCTCGCGGAGTCTCCACGTCTTGGTGCGCACAAAATAAATCACGCAGTTGTGAGGCATTGTGCCACCGTCAACGCCACCGCCAGGCGCGTCTGCAGTGCAGCACGTGCAAAAAAAGCCGCCAAGATCGACGGCCGTCGACATGTGTGGCGTTTCTGCCTCATACCTGTTTTCAAAAAGCATTCATGCCGCATACGAGTGCTACATCTACGCATATGTGTGAGTTTGTGTGTTAAGGCACCGCTGCCCGGCAGAAATTGGCCCCGGCGGCAAGTGCAATCATCACCAAGAGCAACAGCGTGGGTCCACGAGCCACTGCTATCAGCAGTTGGTCGTTTCGACAGCAAGTTTTTTTTAACATTATGTCTTCCCTTTACAGACGAATGTATGCCTTCATTGACTCATTTCGTTCGTGCAACGCTGACGAATAATGAACAAATTGCTATTCTTGCTTCTTCGGCACAAACACTGCAGCGATTTTGTGGTTTTTCCTATTAGTAGTTAACGGTATTGCGTGGCTTTCGGCGAAGGGCATGTGACTGTGCCGCTTTGCTTGTCTTGTTGGCGCGCTTCTTCCTGAAAAGCCATGCTGAAGACTTGAACCTTGCTCACTCACTCACTCATACACTCACTCACTCACTTACTTTTATTAATTACAGTTTTATAGCTTTTGTGTTTTGTTATCTCTTTAATGCAACCCCATGAATCATTTCATTATTCCCTCTTTGTCTGCTTGTACTGTGTCTTACAAGCATATGAATTTTTCATAATTTCATACAATGTGTTGTTGTTCTTGTATCTCACCCAATTATTCATTCATTCATTCTTTTTTTCTATCTGGCTGAGTAAGTTTTCTTGTAACATTTCTATTGATGAATATCATGATTAATAAAGCGAAGCAGTCAATTTGTTAAGCATACGAAGCATATGCGTACTGTGTGTTGGAAAAATATTCGTACTTCAAGTGGTTTAGGGATTAACAATAATTATTCAGCGCTTGGTTTAGGTGTTTCATGGAACCTCAGTTCCAATCTGTGCTGTGTTTGTGGATATTTTCCTGCAAATATATGATCTAACTGTCTCAAAGTATTTTTGATTTCTACAAATATATAACAATAACAAATATAAATATTTATAAAACCACGATGAATTTAAAACTTTTACAGATTGAAGGCATTTAACTGAATCTTGATATCCATACATTACAATATTTTGAGACACATACTTTTGACGCTAAATGTATCCCTGCTGGAAGCGTGCCAGTGGCTATATTTCTTTATTAGCCACATTATTAATTGCTGATGTTTCCGTGTTTTCATTTCCTACTCTCCCAAAATCTGTTTACCTACTATCTATTCTTCGGATCAAATTTATTTCGACAATAAATTCGTGTTCATAATTTATTATTATTTTATTAGCCGATATACCGTTATATTTTTACAGATCAAAATTTTCTAGAACAAGTAAATGAGCGAAACGTATTAGTATATTTGGCCAACAGACCTGGTTGAAATTATGAATATTTATGAGTAAAAACACAATAGTTTATTGCAATAAAAAGCTAAATTTGCATTAAATAAATTTTGAAATCACCAATAATTTTAAGATCAAGTTGGTATTCATTTATACAATTTGCGAAAATAAAGTTTTTAATTAATAACTCTTTTTTTCACTAACACATAACCTGAACAGTGTAAAGTTTCCCAATTTTAAGGAAGAAAATAATAATGACATTAAACAGGTAATTCTCCCTTTTAATGAATGCCATAGGAACATTTTCTGCAACGAAAAAGCAGACTATATAAAAGATGGAAAACATAACAAAATGTAATATAACTAAATAATTATGGCCAACATGTGACAAGTAAAGAACTAACGACTTATTAAATAGGTCTAGGAAAGGTATCTACGGAGTAACAGCTACTATAAGAGGGCACTGGCCATTTGGAGAACATGCGTACAAAATGGGTATGCCCTACAACAACATCTGCCGCGGCTGCGAAAAAGCATGGAACAAGAAAACAATTTTCCATTTTCTCTGTGAATGCCCAACCCTATTACAGAGCTGACACAGAATACTTGGAATTTATCAAGCACCCAACCTTGAATGGATGTCTACAAAAAGCATATCGGGCATAAGTGGCTTCATCGAAACTTCAAAACGGTTTGAAAGAGAGGGTGAAACGTGATAGCAAATATAAAAGGTCTGCGAATAGTGCATCAAAATGACACAGCCAGTGCTGGTTAGGTTAGGTTAAGAGGTCGATCCTGAAAGGGGTCTCATTTGAACAGCATAGAACACCGGTCCGTTTTGTTACCTAAAACACTCCCTTACGAATCGACGAAACACTTTGAAACTTTCCCAAATTTGTTGAGGCGGCTATTGTTAGTTTTGGCTATGTCTATTGGTACCAATGCTGGAAAATGGTGGAGAAAGTGCCTGGATGTCTGACCCTCCTCCATACAACTTTGACAAATTGCGTTCGTCAAAATGTTTAACCTAACTGTATGAACGCTTGTTAGACTATGCCCAGTAAGAACTTCTATTATTGCGGCAATATAAACTTTTCATAAAACTAGCAATTCAGAAGTCTCCTGCATCTCCATATCCCGCTCCATGGCTACTTCTTCCCTGTTACGATCGTACATGGCAGGCGTAACTAAGCTGGCAAGTTTAAAAATTTCGTTAAACATCGGAGCGGCACCGATCCGTCGCTTCTTGCCGAAGGATGATTATTTCTCCTGCGACCTCTGCTGCTTAATCGAATATTGGAGCTCGTAGACCTTGGAAACAAACATACTTATATACTATATGGAAAAAAATTAATTAACCTCCTCATCAATTAATCGAAATATAGAGGAATAGTCAGACAATATCAAGAGAATGTCAGTTAGTCTGCTTGCCACCGCAGCGCTCCAAAATATTGGCTGCCATACGACGATCTAACTTCAGCTTTTTAGCTGCCGTCACACACTTCCTAATGGAGCTCCGTACCCCTTTGAACTTATTATTTGTCAGAATGTTCTTACTGACATTTAGACCCTGCCACCTCAAGTAGCAATAAACCGTTTTCCTTCGATTCTATCATAACCCTTTTCGGGGGACAGTTCGTTGCTTCCAGCGGAATCGCGATGATTACGGAAGCTTTGAAAATATTGCAGAAGTTGAGGAGTATATTTTATAACGAAGGCAAGTATTTGAGTAGTCATCGAAAAGTTGCTTCATGCGTGTCGGCCATCCATCTCTGTTAACGAGGATGACATTGAAAAATAAAAAAGCAGTTATTGAAAATCGTCGTGTTGGCATCAGAGTGATAGCAACAGGTTTCAACATCTCTTATATATCGCTTGCACACTTTTTCGTTAATATTCTAGGTTCAATGTTAGACTCGTACCAAAATATCTGAATATTTTGCAAAAATGACAAGTAGAGGTCACAGAATAGACACTTGACAACGAAGTTGAGGAACCTAAGTTCATCCCATCCGCTGTACCGATGCCGAGACGTTGGTCTATGGCTATAACGGAAAACTGTCCACCAATTTCGCTAGAAGTTTGGCGCTGGAAAAACTGAATCAAAACCGAGAACACCAAAACTCGCTGAAGGTACAGAATGCTCTTATAGCCGAAGCTTAAAACAAGTGTATAAAAAATATATTAAACTATTTTTATTAGCTCAGGAGCTCATTTCGAAAAATTTAATAAAGACTTGTATTAAAATACCTGAGAATCAAACAATTTTTGTCAGTCCATATGAAACTGATATATTAAAAAATTTTGATGAATACGAGTAGAGAAAATTCGATTATGTTACAGGTATTTTAAGATAGTTTGAAATTCCCTTCAAATAAATTTACTTAGATTATTTATGTTATTAGCGATAAAAAATATCATTATTAATTTATTTACGAGGGTATAAAAATTTTACTTTGTAAGCCGAGCTGCAATTGAAAACTTTAAAACCGCATGTACGTAAACGGAAACTACACCCACCGGCAATTTTTTTTTTTGAATATTAGATTTATTTTGCCTACCCATTATTTGTTAATTAAATGCAGTGCCACAAATATTCCATAATCGCTTGCGATATCTATTCGCATTAATAAACCGCACGCGACGCTTCACAAATAAACACAACCACAGACATATGTACATATACACTTATGTATATAGGTATATATGTATATGTATATTATATACGAATTTATTTCGCATTAACGACAGGCACACTAAAGTGTTTGTTGCTATTGTCGCCGAGCGTTCGGCTGACAGGCAGCCTGATTGATAACACACCCAACACCCCAGGCCCAATACTGAGTCCCAGTAGCGCCCAAAGCCCCAGTAGCGGCTAAGCCATTAATTAAAATACGTTTTTATGCACAATTAAATGCAGACAATTATAAATATATAATTACATTTGTTGCTGTAATTGTATTTGAGTAATGCAAATTAGTTATTGGGCTTTGTAATGCAACGGCGAGCATTTCATATGCAAATTAATATGAGGCAATGCAAATTCGTTTAAAAATATAATTCGCATTCGCATTGGCTTTGTTTTATTTATTTATTATTAATTTTTATTTTTCTGAAAATTAGCGAGTTAGCGGTTAGAGCATAGCATGTGTGTGTAGTTGTGGCTGAAATTTGATAACAATTTATAACATTTGCAAGCGATTAGTTTGAAGGCGTTAATAATATATTGATAATAGAAGCTTGCTATGCTTTCACTGGAAAACTAACGGTAATGCTGAAATAAATTTACTTATAACTAATTATAAAGGCTTGTATAAGCAACAATTTCAGTTTATTCTTCTGAAATGTGCTGCTTGGATGAGTGTATGTATGTACTACTGTGAGCAAAAAACAGTAAGACTTTTTAACTTAAATTTCGCGAGAATATGTTTTTATTCGAAATATGTTTTTTTTTAGCTTGATATAGATGTCAGTGACATATGTACATATGTACCAAATATCACATCAAAATAATCATTAGTGTATATAATAGTATAAGCTTGTCTTTCTGAAGTCAATTTTTCTGATGAATGAAATAATTCAACAAAGAGATTCCATTAAATTTTGTCGTAGATATTGGAAAAGGCCTTTCGTGATAATTGTTTGTCGCGAACAAATGTTTTGAAAGGCATTAGGTTGTCAAATATCTCCCTTCCGCTTTTTTGCTCTATAAAAAGTGTTATAGTGATCGGATTTAGTTCAAATGTGCGTCGTTTCGTTCAATAATCTGTTTCCAGCTAGACGGCAACTTCACAATACCCCCTCGTAGAAGCCCCCCTCCTTATTTGCGAAGAGCTCAGACAGCCACTTTTCACTAGCCTCTTTTGAGTTCAACTTTCCAGCAACAAAGGCGGTAATCAGGTGGTAATCACTTGGCGCTATGTCCGGGCTATAGGGTGGATACGATAAAACCTCTCATCCGTGCTCCCGTAGCTTCTGAGGAGTCATCAACGAAGTGTGTGGTCTGGCGTCGTGCTGGTAGAACACTACACCCTTCCTGTTGGGCAATTCTAGACGCTTCTGGCCGATCGCCTGTTTCAAGCGATCCAGTTGTTCGCAGTAGATGGTAAAATTAAGCGCCTGGCCATATAGGAACAGTTCATAGGGGATGATTCCCTTCCAATCCCACCAAATACACAGCAAAACCTTCCTGGCCGTCAGTTCCGGCTTGGCCACTGCTTGAGACGATTCACCGGCCTTCGACCACGACCGTTTTCACTCGATTTTGTCGTATGCGATCTATTTTTCGTCATCAGTCACCATCCGCTTCAAAACTGGGTCAAGTTCGTTCCGTTCCAGCAACATATCATAGGCGTTGATTCGGTCCAGAAGGCTTTTTTGCGTCAAATCATGCGGCACCCAAACATCAAGCTTTTTTGTGTATCCAGCCTTCTGCAGATGGTTTAATATGGTTTGGTAACTAACTCCCATCATCTGGGTGATGTCACGAGATGCCACATGCCGGTTTAACTCGATGTTTTCCCTGATTTGATCGGTATTCGTCGTCACAGGTCTTCCGCCGGCTGGCTTATCCATGGTGTCGTTTTCACCCGCTCTGAATGTTCGAAACCATTCCTCCGCAGTTCGACGCAATAGGGGACCATCCCCCAAAACACCATTAATCTCACGGAAAGTTTCTCTAGCGGATTTGCCTTTAACGAAGGAAAACTTTAAAATAGCGCGAATTTCGGTGTTAGTGAACTCTATGATTACACGTCTGTTGAACGCAATATCCAAACTAATCATGCATAGCGTCGTTTTGTAGGTTGTGTAAAGACCTTTCAAAGATGTATAATATTGCCAAATACGAGCTCTGTAGCGTTTTATATATAGCCGCGAAATTCAAAAGACAAAAAGGCGGAAGGGACATATTTGACAACCTAATACAAATTATTGAAAGAGAGAGAGAGAGAGAGGCTCAAGATTGCGTTGACGACGAACCACGTCCCGGACCGTCATGAACATCAACTGCTGATCAACACGTTAATAAAGTAAAGGAATTATTGCTTAAGAATCTATGAATAACCATTTTGAAAGATCATTTGATTTTGCAGAAAGCGAGAGTATGATTAGTTCCAAAGTCATTCAACTTTTTCGAAGAACGTCAGTAAAATAATGCTTTCCAACTACTAGGATGTCATGAAACGTATTATTACTGGTGATGAGTCTTTGAGCTATGCTTGCGACCCACAAACAGACGATTAGTCGGGCGAATATCGTGACAAAGATTATCCAAAGCCGAAAAAACCACGCCAAAACAAGTCAATAGTCTAGGTTAGGTTGACAGTTTTCTTCGATTATCGAGGTGTGGTGCACTCCGAATTCTGTCCGACCGGCAAATTGTCATCAGGGAGTATTACTTGAGTCTTATGCGTCGTTCCGGCGAAGCAAATCGTAAAAAGAGGTCGGAATTATGACCCAACAACTTTTTAATGAGTTTTTCGCCAAATTTTCAACAAATATCGTGCAGCAACCGCCATATTCGCCTGATTTAGCTTCGTTTGCCTTCTGATGTTTTAGCGAATTTCAGAAGACTTCTCCGGTCAGACCATTTTAAATCAATTGCAACCTTTAAACGTGAATCGCTACGCGAATTGAAGACTATTCCGGAAATTGATTTTAACAACTGTTTCGAAGGTTGGGAAAAAAGGTTGACGCTAGTGTAATTGAGCCAAGGGGGATTGCTTAAAGAGAGACGACATAGATTTTGAAGAATAAAATTTGAATTAAAAAATTATGAATAAAGTCTTACAATGTATTTTTGCTCATAGCAGAATGCATGTAATAGGTGTAGTGTGTTGAACAAAACCAACTCAGCATTCATGAATATTGTTAGCGTATAACGGTTAACTTGATGTGTCGTTCCATTATCTATTGACAACAGGCAGACGCTTCCTCAATCAATAATGTGAATATTGCAAACAATTGGGTAAATGACAACACAAGCTTGTCATTATATACATACATATGTATATATGTGTAGATAGAAATCTCGATAGGCAATATTTTTAATGTGATCAATTATCCATTTTAAGTAAGAATATCTGTATACATACATATTGATATACAGAAACAATAATCTATACATAAAAAGTATAGATTTTATTATTTAACTTAACATTTTGGAATTAAAATTACCTTAAGTATCAAAATTAAATAGATTACTTAAACAATTGCTGCCAAATATTCCTTAAGCTAAATGTGTAAGAAAATTATATAAATGAATTTAATCGACCAATTAAAATGACACTTTTTAGTAATGAATAAACTAAGATCAATTTAATGCAGAGTTCATTTTCTAAACTAATTTTAATTACATGGATAATGTCATTACTAAAATGTAAATAATTAGGAAGTTATCTCACAATGGTTTCTTTTGGAAGTATTCTAAGTGATTTTATTTGTTTATCATCAGGTTACGATGTGGATGTGTAACCAAATTATGTACTACTGTAGAGTTCAGTCATTAGTCAATTAAGTAAATAACGGGTAGTTTAACCATTAGTCGTACGCTCTTTACTGTACAATGCACTAAATAATTAATTTCTATTAGATTGACATATAACTGACACACTAAGTCATAAGCGGAAGCGATGAAAAACGATAATAATGGTGCAAATATCAAATTTCATATACTTTTTTTCATCCAACAGGCAGAAGCGGTAGTTTCCTTAAGTTTTCAACAATTACCAAGTCGCTCCTATGAAAAGTTAAGCAACATTAACACAGGTTTTGACAGCTCGCAAGTAGTAATGATTTCAACTCAATTAAGTATGTTTGTATACGAAGACTGATGAGTCAATTTGTAGCTTAATTGTCTCAACTAATTGAGTTGTTTCTAACAAAGCAAAGAAAAATCGAAATGAAAATAAACCGGTTTATATAGAATTACTGAGAAAAAAACACTGGTTATTCTGCTAAGCCCCATAATATCTCATATATTTAAAAGTTGAAAGTAATCACCTTATTGAATTTAGCCTGGATTGGTACATCCAAACTGCAAAGATAGCAGAACAGAATCGATAACATATCATTATTTAGATTTGCACAACCTATTTTGTTACATTCGTGTGAAGCTAGATCTTCATATACTTCATATATCCTGGTTTACTGCTTATGAGGTTACATGGGTTTACGGGTTTTAAAACCTCGATTTATTTTATTAAATTCTACAACACTTTTAGAATATTGTCCTAAATTTTCAAGTTGATCCGATTAATAGTTTCGGAGACACAGCCTTGAGAACTTGTGCGCTCGAGACTAATTAGGCTAAATGTGCCGTCTTTAAACTCGTTTTGCTCGAAACTGTACTTTTGAAGTCGGTTACCAAGATTTTTCGAGAACTATTCAACCGATCCTCATGAAATTTTACACAGGTCTTTTACATACATTTCTTAAAAACTTGGACAAAGGATTTTCTTTTCGATTACAACTATTTGAAACAAAAATATCGCGAAATTTTCACTAAAATTTGCATTAATTTGTAAAAATGTCTCCATTTCGATAGAAAAACGCACCCATGATTTCACCAGACCAAAATTCACACCAAACTGTCAATTTAGGTGAATGGAATGATTGTTCGCTACTAAATTGCGTATTTTCTTCGCACCAGAATCGGCAGTTTTGTTTATTTATCGCAACACTCAGATGAAAGTGAGCCTCAATGGAGAAGATGATTTTCGTGAAAAAATTCTTATCGATTTCAAGTCGTTCTAAGGAAAAATCAGTAAATTCACGACATTCAGCTTGGTCCAATCTAACTTCAGTCTTGAGTTAGAACTCCTTTTACAAAATTCGCCCGGTAATGCTTTGAGACAGCTTCAATTCTTGAAATCGTCTTGAAACACTTGCCTAAACGACAGCAATATTTTCAATGTTTTTTGCAGTTCTTTTTCATATTGGAACCTGAACGTTACGTAAAGTAAATGTACACTCGAAATATACAACAATTCGACAAAGAGCGAGCAGAGCGCAAAAATTGCACTTGGAAAACGAATATTTTGATAATAAAATTGAATAATTTGTAAACGGTGTTCTTGGGCATATCTTTTCATGATGAAATGGCAAACATTACTTATGTAAAACAATGAAAAAAAGAGATTATGACATATTAAAAATAGCTGAAAAGACTTATTATCCCTTTTGGAAAATCCGGTATTTCCCACATAGCCAAATAATTATTGATCGCTGTAACTTCATATAAATTTACTTGTTATTCGAAGAATAATAAACATTAATATGCCAACTATTCGCAATAATTTACATATACCTGCATGAATAACATATACCATATTTATTATATACTTATGTATGTATATCATTATGTTTTGGTGTTCATTGCCAACATAATCAAAAGCTATTGTGAAAATCTGTCAGGCATCATTTACAACATATTTATTAATTAAAAAGGCAGCAAATATTAGTTTTGCCTAGGCTTCTTTACAACAGCAAAACAATCAGCTAATCACAACTTGTTCAAATGCAAGTAATTGATGTATAAATAACATGCCACAATAATTATTATTAATAATGCTTTTTAAGTTCAATTGCTACTTTACTCATTCAAAATCCTTTACTGTTGTTTATTTTATTTTTCAAAGCTCACATTTCTGTTGGGTATGGTAAGTAGTGTTTAGGAGATGTTCTATTAAATGTATTGGATTATTAATTGAATATCAAAATTTGCCTTTTTTGGGAGAGGTGCTGTACTCAGTGGGTAGATACCTCCGTTTTCTGACTATTAAGGTCTTCCCTCAAAGTGATTTATGCTTTTCAACATGACTATAGTATATGTACGACATAACAATGTTGTGATTCACAATAATACATTATTTATACTAAATATATCATTTAAAATTCTCGTACATACTTAAACTAGTTTGAAAGTGCCGACAATATTAATTTGAAATCCATAATCTAGTTCAATGTGCTGACAAATAAATACTCGTATATACCTTTATATGTGACCAGTCTAGAACAATCCTGAACTTATTTGCATTTAATCGATATTAATAAAATATATATAATTTGTTTTTAATGATGACAGACATTTTAACCGTTAGCTGCAAACAAGTTCTATTTGTAAACAATAAATAAATTGATTTTAAGTTGCAAAACCAATTGATTAAGTTTAGTTATATTTCGGTTAGATTTAGTAGCCGGTTTGCCTTGAACATTTTACATATTTAGTATAGCGGTTATATTTGTTAGAAGCTTGTAAATAGTTTAAATATACAACAAGTTAGATATTTAAAATATGTAAAAGTTTGTATATAAATACTTATATAGGTTAGCAGTTATTCTAATGGAATTTTCGCAAGTATTTATAATCCATGACACATTGTCTTATATTAGTTTTCAGTAACTGGTTGAAATTATACTTGACCGGAAGTTGTATTTGATTGTATGTATATTTGCAGTTGGAAGTTTCTATAAAGTTTATGAGCTTTTCCTATGGAACGAATTTAACAAATTTCTTTCCCAAATACTTATGGAGGATATTCACAATATGCGGCGTCCATCTTTGCTGGAAGTTGCTTTCAAAGTCAGAGGAGCTACGTATCTAAATTACTAGGAGTCGAGACACAACGAAATTCCGTATTACTTCGCCTTCATTTCAAATTACTTGGATGCCTGCGAATCCAACCGTCATTATCTTCTCCCTGGGCTTATAGCTGGCAGAAATATAAGAATGGTTAATTATAAATTAGCAAGTAAAGTAAAATATTTTCACGACAATTGAGAGAATGTTATTATCACGTCGACAATATCTCAGTTGGAAGTACTTCTAACCCTATTTCGACTTGATATCGTATGATGGAATTAGAAATCAAATATTCTAGCAAGACATAGCAACATAATAGAGACTTTGCTACACTGAATGATTCCGAACTGGTGACTTAAAACCTGAGATGATTTGCGTTACTAAGCTCTTCGTAAGAAATATACCACAAGAAAGGTCCTTATTTGTAGGTAACGGGTGATCCAACTAGAGGTACTTCTTTCAATAACCCTTTTTAACAGCTCACGCATGAGTCGTGTCAAGTTGTAATATTTTTTTTGTTCACTATTGCTTGGCATTTCATAACAGAATGACTTACCCTTGAACAACGTTTACAAATCGTTCAACTTTATAATGAAAATTCACGTTCTGTAATGAACAAAGTATAGACCACCTGAGATGAAAAATCAGTAGCTAAAACTTTTATTTAAAAAAAAAAATATGTTAAAAAAAAATTAAATTAATAAATTTTGTAAATAACTGAAACTTTTATTTAAAAAATATGTTGAAAAAATTTAAAAATTGTGTAAATTTGGGAATTAAAAAGAGAACAGAAATTTTTTACATAAAAAATTTTGATTAAAAAAATTGTTGAAAAAAATTTTAAAATTTTAAAATTTTCTAATAAAAAACTTCTTAAAAAATGCAAAGCTTGCAAATTTTGAGAATAAAAAAAAATAAGAAAAAAATTTTGAAATTTTAAAAATTTTGGTAATAAAAAAAATTGTTAAAAAAAATTCAAAGTTTGTAAATTTTGGGAATTAAAAAAGAATAAAAAATGTTTAGTTAAAAAATTTTGATTGAAAAAAATTTAAAGTTTTGAAAATTTTGTAAATAGAAAAAAAATAATGTAATGAACAAAGTATAGACCACCTGAGATAAAACAATCAATCGTCTTTTAAGTCAAGTAGGAGATATCGTCTTTTGCTCGGAATACTTAATTCAATTTTTTTTTTATATTTATTCAAACTTGTAATATGAGAACACAAATAAAGTGTAGAGAAAATTCACTTCCCATCATTTTCCGGAATTAAATAGTATGCATTTCTTAAGTTATATGTAAAAATACCATAAATAACAAGTGCTCGCCGTGAAATCACCTCATTAATCATTTTTTATGGAAGCAGCTGTCTAATTTTGATTAAATATTCCCACAATAAAATAGCACAAAAAGAATTTTAAATATTCATCTGTTATTCTTTGAATTTTATAACTAAAAAAAATAAAACATTGTTTGGATTCATGTTTACTTCATTGTGCGTAATATTTTAGCAACTTCCGTAGAAATCAAGCAACTCTGACTAAATAGTTGGAACCGCACGCAAAACAAATAGAAATCAATTAAATATTTCGAAAGTTAAGAATGTGAGTCTATGTGTGTGTAAGTAAAAAATTATTTTTTATGCTAATTCTAATCAACAAAACAAGAATTCAATTTGTGCGAAATTGAGTTATTAACTAAAATTATTTACTGTTATTTTCCTGTATTAAAGTGTGCATTTAAAAACGTAATTACAAAGGTAAGATTGATTTTAGTATAAAGTTGGTACTACTTTCCTTCTTATACAATCTACAATAGTTGCATTTTGTAATTTATTTACAGACTAGTAATTTATTCACATAAACACATGCGTCAGCGTACATGTGTAATTGTCATCATCACACATTTTTATTACCGCCTATCATGAGAAACTAGCTGATTCTGGTCTTTCATGCAAATCTACGGTGGCTTGCGTCTATTTTATAAAGCTGAAATTATAAACGCGAGACTTGTAACTACATAATTCTAGATGATTCTCCGTTAAGTTGATGCCGACAAAGCGCACGATTACAATTTTCATAATTTTATTCAATTAGCCACGAACGCCGATTGATTTCCAATCTCAAGAATCGGACAATACAACATAAATCATTGAAAAGCATAGAGAAAAAATTAATAACTTAATAAGTTATTGCAGATATAGATAGCTTTTCAGCACTAATAACGGTTTGTAGTTACACGAATACATTAAATACTTAAGTGTAGTGTAAGCATTAAAATGGATTTAAGATTTCCTAAGAAGAAGAAAAAGTGGAGAATTCAGAAATTATATCTTAAGCAATGTGATTTCATATTAAGAATATTTTTCTGCTAGAATTAATAAGTAAAAATTAAGTTCGAGTATGAAAGAAATCATTTCAGGTAGAATGAAACATTAAAGTTCCTCGAGAATTATTTTTATCAGATTGTAAAGCTAAACTAAAGTGACAAAAATAAAAAATAGGAAAATCGATGAATTCAGAAAGCTAAATTTCTTATCATATAGACGAAACTATGGACTGAGGAGCATTTTTGTAAGTCGCTATTAGTGGATGAGTGTATGGGACGGCCGAACCGCCTATTAGTTTGCAACCACGTACACCGGATTTAGGAACCCTGGCATAAAGTAGCCGGCAATAAGCTGGCAGATGTACTAGCCCACTCTGCTACGGCTTCCAGAATAATGTGGCCAGAGCCATCCATGCAAAGGTTCCACACCATAAAGGAGTTGATCTGCATAGAGGAGAGAGTAGAGAGACAACGTCACTGGCAGCAGACAACAGGAATGCGCTACGTCAAGTTGCTATTTGGAGGTTCGAGCATGCAAAGTTTAGCGATATGTTCAATTTGTCCAACTGGGGCATAGCCTCTTGTGCAAACTGTCTGTTTTACGACATGGAACTGGAAACTCCAGAATACCTGATCTTAGATTACCAAGCAATTTGTAGAAGCAGGCTAAAGACCCTTGCATCCATATACGTAAACAGAGTTCACATCATCACCATAACGCCCAAAAAGCTCCTGGAGTTATTCATAGTGCCGGGCCCGTGTGACCATAGATCGGAGTGCAAAGCCTCAATTAATTTCTATGACTTCGTAATTTCTCTGCTCGTTATCTGTGGGTTGTTCTCTTACCCAAAATCAAGAGCAATAATAGCTAACTGAGTTCGATTCAAGGGAATAGGTTAAATACATATTTAAAATTTCAAAGTTTTACTTTACTAAAGCTTTTGGTTTGAATGGAAAATCTTTCTCAAAACCAAAAATACCACTTTTTTTTGGGGGGGGATTTTAAAAACTTAAGACTTTAAATAAATTATTGTATAATTGCTTGGAGAAAACATGAAGTCATGAACGTCATTAAAATAAAGAGTTACTAAAGTGCAAAAGAGCATTTCGCTAGCAAAGAAAGAAGTGCAACACAAGTGCCTCAGAGATCATGCTAATACAAGATTGCCTCGCAAGTGCTTCAACTATTGCTTTAGTTTGTTCGATTCACTACTTTCTAATGCTTGGTTAAAATGGTTTGCTTCACGCAAAACTTCTATCAGAAATTACAGCGTTCATAAACTAAATGTATAACTTTTTTACATTTAAGTCTTATAATGTCAGATTATTTTCTTTTTATGGAAACATTTTATATTTTGACTATTGATTACTATTTCGAAGCAAATATTTGGCAGTTTTATTATTTTATGTCTGTTTGAGCTAAAGCTACAAAAAAGTGGCGCTCAAAATATTGATGTTTTTTTTATAACTACCCAACAAATTTGAATAATAAAGTTGTATACTTCTATAACAAATGTATTCATTAGTAAAAAATTTAGTTTATTACAGCCTAAAAACTTGTAATTAAATACTTACACACAACAAACATTTTATTGCCCATAAGGTGGCGTGTTCAACCGCAACGCATGTATTGAAGATTGATTGTTGACGATTGAAAAGTATTTACTAATTCGGGGATAGCCCTAATCGCTAGTGCGTCATTCGACCTGTTGGCAGCCAAGATAACGCAAAATGATGAATTACCAAGTTTGCTTGTTTTGGCTATTCATCCAACCCATTAGCGCGTAATTTTCAAATATAGCTAGTATAAATCAAAATCTCAGACACTAGCCATCTAATATACATATACAGCTATCAAAACGAAGATGTTTTAATATCAAAAATATTATTTACTGCTGCTTCCAACACACGTGTCTGCATAAAATTAGCTATTCTTTTGTTCATTCTCATTTTCTTTTTTGTTTCCGGAGAACAGTTTTTAGTTATTTTTTATTTCAGAAATAAATGAAGTGTGTGAACCTTGACATTTTCTATGAGTGGATCTATCTGTGTTACTGTTACCATGGTGATTTCAACAACAACTGTTTGTGAATTTTATGTAATTTTCTAAAAAAGTTTCGATTTATATTTGTTGAAAATAAACGAAGTTTATACAGACCTTTTTTTTTGTTAAATTTTTTTTTTCAAACACATTTGTGTAATAAAAAATTTCAAAATTTTGGAAATTAGTAAAAAATTAATTTTTTTGTTGAAGAAAATTTGATTAAATTCCTTAAAAAAATTTAACATTTTTAGAACTAACAAGGACAGAATTTGTTTGTTAAAAAATTTTGATTGAAGAAAATGGTTTAAAAAAATTTTAAAATTTTGTAATTTTTTGGGAATAAAAGCAGAAATTTTTTCGATAAAAAATTTTGATAGAAAAAAATTGTTTTAAAAAGTTTTGTAAATTTTGGGAATTAAATAAAAGAACACAAATTTTATGGTTAAAAATGATGACAGAAAAAAAATTCTTTAAAACTTTTTTTGAAAATTTTGGTAATTAAAAAAAAATTAAAAACCGTTTAAAGTTTTTCTTTTTTTGATCTAAAAATATTTCCTTTTTAACTTTGAATAAAAAATGAATAAAATGAATAACTGAACTTTTATTTAAAAAGATATAAAAAAATTTAAAAATTTTGCAAATAACTGAAACTTTTACTTAAAAAAAAATGTTAAAAAATTTAAAAATTTTGTAAATTTGGGAATTAAAAAGAGAACAGAAATGTTATACATAAAAAAAATTATAAAAAATTTTACATGTAATACATAAAAAATTTTGATTCAAAAAATTGTTGAAAAAAATTTTAAAATTTTGGTTATAAAAAAACTTGTTAAAAAAAATTCAAAGCTTGTAAACTTTGGGAATAAAAAAAAATTAAGAAAAAAAATTTCAAATTTTAAAAATTTTGGTAATTAAAAAAGAATAAAAAATGTTTAGTTAAAAATTTTTGATTGAAAAAATGTAAAGTTTTGAAAATTTTGTAAATAGAAAAAAAATAAAAACTGTTGAAAGTTTTTTTTTTTTTGATCAGAAAATTTAAGTTTTTTTAACTTCGAATTGCCTTGAAAAAAAGTTAAGTAGTGAAAGCATGATATTTTTAAATAAAAAAATTTCGTTTAAAAAACTTCGAGTGAGAAAAAATTGAAAAATGTTCTAAATTTAGAGAATTATACAAATTTATTAACATTTTGTTTTAAAAAATGTTGATTTAAAAAAGTATTTATTATTAAATTTTAAAACTTTGAACATTTTGTAAATAAAAAAAATTTTAAAACTATTCAAAGGATTTTATGTCTGAAAATTTTTATTTACTAACGTTGAATTGTTTTGAAAAAAAAAAAAAATTATGTAAATATGACATTTTTAAAATAAAATAATAATAGTTTTTCTGAAAATAAAATTTACTTGTGCTAATAGCCTTTTTTTCAATATTCCTTCATTAAATAACAATTTTACAATTTTTTAATGTCATATTTATTTTTCTCATTTCCGCCAACTGAAATTTCGAAATTAACCTTGTCGCCAGCTAAGTAGCTATGTGTCACTCACCAAGTGTCAGATTAAACAATCGTTGCCAAATATGTTGACAGTTACTTTCAATCAAAAAGGTAAACAAACGTATTCCTTATTTTCTAACTGTTCATTGCAGGTACATAAAAAATGCAGGCGCTTGAACTCAATTGGCCAAGTTGACATTGAAAGCAGGCAAAAATTGTATTTGACAAATGCTTAACCGAAAATTTTCAACAACAATGAACCATTTTACAGAAAAAACGATGACAATGAAGTTCAAGAGGCTGTTGACATACCTAAATATCTAAATATGTGCATGCTCATACATATATTTGTGTTACTTGTGTGCCATGCCAATGTTGACAAAAGAAACCATTGAACTTAAGATATTTTTTGGTTCAACACGTCACTAAGGTGGGTCTATGTTACTCACTATTTAACGAATAAATAATATTGTTTTTGAAATGATGAAGGGTAGCGGGTTAGCGACATATTATATTGATTTATTGCATGCATAGTTTGGATTTATATAAGGTTTCATATATTTAGTTATTTAAGTAAACAGAAAGCTCATTTGCTAATCAAAACAATTTTTTAGTGGAGAAAGTGTTGCTGATACCAGATTGTAATGTTTTAAAACATGCAGAGTGGATCTTAATGTATTCGTATTTTTCATAACTAAACAGGCTCAACTAAAACCGTTACTTTGTTTCATATTTTCTGGCACCGTATGAATTTGAAAAATTTTGTAATAAGAGAACATATATTTCTTAGGTTTTTTTTCTAAATCAAAAATAGTTCCCATCTTTTTCTTTACTAACGTTGACACCGCCGCAAGGTTGTAGCCGAGTTAATAACAGCGTTCCAGTCGTTTCCTCTTTCAGCTATTTGGCGGCAATTCGAGATAAAAAGTGCAGCCAGACCTTTCTCTAACGGATTGGAAGCCTTCCACTTTCCTGCTTCCAACGGCGGGAAACTGGAGTATTCTCTTCCATCCATACATGACCTATCGCAGCCGCTGCTTCTTCCCTTAACTATGTCAATATCGCCGCATATCTCGTATAGCTCATTGTTCCATCGACTGTAGTAATCACCAGTACCAATGCGCAAAGAATCAGAAATTTTCTCTCGAACAATTCTAAGGCCGACTCATCAGATGATATTATCGTCCATGACTCCGCACCATATAGCAAAACGGGAATTTTGAGGGACTTGTAGAACTTTTTTTTTTCAATTGCCTACTCAGTCCAAAGCAGCACCTGCTAGCAAGCAAGAATGGCCTTACGTTGGATTTCAAGGCAGATATTCTTGTTGGTAGTGATGCCGGTTCCATGACAGACGAAATTTTTTGCGACTTGTAAACTATAACTGTCAACAGTGACGTGGAACCCAAGTCGCGAGTGCGACGACTGTTTGGAGAGGTCCTTCCTTATCTTGACATATCTTTTAGTGTTGCTCAACATCAGCTTACACAGCCGTTTAGCTTTGGGGGGAAACAAAGTTCAGACACAGCGGTAAAGAGGCAGCTCTTGTTCAAGTTGTCGAAGGTGGCTTTACGAAGAGGGGAATGGTGTCGATCTTCTTTTCACAGGTAATTTCTAAGTTTTTGCGCTTGGTGAATATCTGGTCCTTAGTAGATTTTCCATACCTAAAGCAACACTGCGATGTTGAAGAGGCTTAGTTCACGGTAATTGGCGCAGATTGAGGAATCTTCCGTTTTGTTGATTGGACAGAGCACACTTAGGCTCTAATCGTCGCACATGCTTTTATCCGACCATATCTTTCGAAGAAGCAGATGCATGAACTTTGTCAGTTCTTTGCCGTCGTATTTAGATAGCCGGTAATCCATACGTTAAAAGGGGTTGTCTCGATTTCCGACAAAACTACGAGCTCTATAGAAAAAGTTGAATGAAAAGACTGTAGGAAATGAAAATATCTTCAACTTTCACATAACCTCGAAATTTATCAGAAACTAACAAATAGCCAATTTTTTGCGGGTTTCATTTTATCATGTACAAAATTCTTTTCCTTTTCCTTTTACGATTTTGGTTTTTGTTTTTAATATTATGGAGGAAGCCTTATTTCGACTATAAATAAAAAAATCTAATTTTCCTTAAAAAAAAAGTATCACGTTAAAATGTCAGAATTTTAAAGAAAGGCAGTAAGCTTTATGCTTTTTAAATTCATTTCCTTTTGATTGTTTAATATATATGTATATATATCATACATTACTATAGTAAGTGACCTTAGAAAGTGCAAAAAAAACTGACTAATCTATTTCAAGTTTTTGACCGAAAAACTTTCTTTTTTGGCAAGATATTCTAACGAAATTTCGGCAATACTATTTTCCAAGGCAACGCCATATTCTCCGAATAAATCGGTACCAATAGATTACTATAGGATACAAGATATTTTTTTTAGGGCTCAAAAAATCCTCTAACGAAAATAATCTTAGCTTCGGTGCAACCAAAAGTAATATTTTCTCCTATATATATGTATTGTACGGCAATGCATTATACTTTCAATATACTCGGAATATTCCGCAGCATTTTATTTAGACAATAAAGTCAACCAAAACAATCAAATAGATCACAGGTATTACGAAATCCATCACAATAAACAAACAATTTCGCCAGAATCGAAGTGGCAATAAAAGTTTATTGGAACGTTTGTTTTTGTTTACCTGCAACGTTTTGGCAAAACAATTCCTTTGAATTGCGAAAGCGAAAATTATGTCAACTTCACGCGAACTGTGGCGCATTTACGTGTAATTGGCTTTTAGCACCTTTAATTGGCGCTGTAAACAAAAACACGCTTGTGTGACAATGCAGTCAGTCGATGAATTTGATTCACCGGCGAAACAAGCTCATTCATGAAATTTCGGTGAAAACCCAAATCGCAGCGGATTTTCATTTCAATGAATTTGCTAATTTGTTTGTTAAAATATGCTTAAGACACGCTCAGATATGCAAACGACGCATTCTTCTGCTTCATTTATCACTCATTCACAGCGAACGCTTTCATATTCGGCACACATACACACAAACAATGATTTTGTGCGCTTTTGTTAATGCTGTAAGTCTAGCAAATTGTTACAGGTGAATTAGCATAAGCTCGTGGTAGAATTTTCAAACAAAAAGGGTGAGGCTTGCGCGTGCGCACAACTTTTTGCCACACCGCCACTTGTTGTCTAGCCTTAAGCGCGTCAGTTAGTCGGCTAATTGCGACGCTAAGCCTCATCCGCACACTCGCATTTCGCCTAAGCCTAAGTAATTGTGCTAATATTTTGTACAGTCGTGGCAAAAACAACTGCACATGCTGGGCAATAAACGCCAGAGCCGGTTTGAGGTGAAAGATAAAACGAAAGACTTAAGCGACGAACCCGCTGGTCGATGACTGGTTGCTGGAGCTGCGCAGTAGCCTGTGTAGCAGTTGTCTATAACTCTTATTTTTTGTTGTTGTTTTTTCTTCTTTTTTTTTGCTCTTTTATGTGCTTGTTTACAGCTAATGTATGTCTGTCGCTCGCTGATTTACATAATAAACGCATATTTAACGAAACAAAAACCTTTTGTACGACTTCTGCTTTTGCTCCGGTGCTGCCTGCGAGTTTGATTGCCTTTCTTTTGCTTGATTTAAAGTTTAATGAGTGCATAATTAATTGCAACGAAATTTATTAATTTCTTTGTTTGCTTGCGAAATTCGCATTTAAGTTATATGTTGCTACAAGTTGCCATTGTTCGCTAACGAGAGACTTATTTAAGAGTTTAATATTAGAATTATTTGTTAATAGCATAAAAGCATTCACACTTTATTTTATATTTTAGAAACTGCTATGTTTGGTTGTTCATTAACCAAATTGTATAATTTTAACAGGGTTTTTAATAAATTCATGAATTATGAGACATAAACAAACTTTTTCAGGTTCCAACATTTCTGTTTCGGATAGAAGATATTATACCAAAATCTTTGCAAAGTATAAAAATGTTAGAGAAATGTAAATATTTAAAATTAAAAATTAAAATGTGTATGTATAATTAGCTAATAATGCGTCTATTAAACATAAATCGATGACATGTCAAAAAAAAAATGTTTGCGCAGCGGAAAACCGCTTTTAGACCCACTGTCTGAGACAAAGTTTTTCAGAATAATATGTAGAACATTTCCCTATACTTGTTCTTTTGGCAAAAACGTGTTACATTGACTATCACAAGCTTCTGTTCTCAATCATTGCAAAAAAAATTTATCACTTGATATGAGATCCGAACTATAGGAGCGATGCATAAAGACCTACCAACTAAGCTATCGAAGCTTCTGCTGAGTCTCTCTCAATATGTTTGGCTTGGCAGTGTCCCATGATTATTGACATTTCAGGTTCAAAGAGTTTGATCATAGGAGAGGAACTCATAGTAAAAGTTTCCCTGCTAACCCCACCGCACACTTAACAAAATTTTTCTTATTGTCAATCGTGGCTGGCCATAATTTACTTTTTGTGCAATGTTTAATATAACTGAACTTTCGGGAGTTGGCTATTACAGTCTCAGAATCAACAAAAACTTTTCGTATTTTCGTCGCAGAAAAAACGCTGGAAAAAAAGTTATTTAGGCCAAGGGTTCCATAGTTTCCTATATTATTACATAAATTTTAATTAAATCTTTTTTCTTTTTTAATTACATATATCTTTACATTTAATATTTACAAATATTTTTCAATAAAAAATTTGTGGATTTTGTTCCTTTAACCTATTTGCAAAGCTAACGAACGGTACTTATATATTCAAGAAATGCCGAAATGAAAATGAACAAAACAAGTTCCTATAGAACTGAACTAATATTTGCATACTATAACAAGTCTGAAAACCAAAAAAAAAGGTTAAACATTATATAAAATATAATATATTTAGAAATATAACACGAGAAAAAGTTTGTCTCAAAGTCCGCAGCGGCAGGTGTTTGCACTCACCTTTTCTCTCTTCATATGTTTTTATATACCTGAATGGGTATTAAGCAAAAAGAAACAAATAAAATTAAACAAAAAAACGCAAACTAAGTAAATTGATAGCAATGACAACTCAGTTGCTCAAACAGCTTAAAGCGAAATTAATACACTACAACACCAAAAAATATATTGTATATTTATATTTTTATACAAATATAAGCCGGAGATAAAACCTGTTAAATAGAGTGGAAATAGTTATAAATGAGCAAATAGAATGAATATATGGTAACGCAGCTGGCGTTGGTGACTTGCTGTCTGACGCTTTTTTGCTTAGTCAATTTGTCGGCTTATTGTCGCCTTTGTCTCCGCTACAAGCACCACTGCATAGAAATTAATGAGTTTTTTATATATAAAAATATAAATAGATATTTGCTTAGAAATTTAGATAACTAGCTGTTGTTGTAATGTAATATGAACTTGTCTATGCATATGCATGTGTGAGTATAGTTTGCCGAACCGAAGTTCATTGACAACATTGCAGTTTTTTTCTACATTCAGAAAACATCATGTACGTTAGATTACTCTATACTTGCGTGTATTTTTAGATATTATATACATATATTTATATTTATATAAACCACCATCACCTACACACATAAGCCCGAAGAAATCAATCAATGCTGTCGTACGCCGCTGAGTTAAGAGTGCCAAGTTGAAGGTCTCTGTGTTGTGTTGTAGGCTCATTGTCATTGACAAATTGCAATGTTCCGAGTGTGTGTAATGGTATAGTAATTAAAATAATATATGTATTTAAATAAAAAAGCAAAGAATTTTTTTCGGAAGTGAAATTTATAGTCTTATTAAAATAAATTAAAATAAAATAAAATAAAATAAAATACTTCGAATATTTGAAGTGAGGTTACAATTTTTGAAATTCGTTAATTATTTCGACCCGGCTAATATTAAAGATTCTTAAAGCTTAGAGAAAAACTTTGAACAATTTTCTTTATCTAATGCAATTTAGAAACACAGCGTTTTCTAAAATACTTAACATATGGTGAAACAGGAACTTAATCTGAGCTTACACCACGCATAATAAAGCCACAAATAGTTTTTAGCTTGCCATGAAATAATTTTATTCGTTTTTTAAGTATATGGCACAATATTTGGCCTAATTTCGGTAGAATATTGATATTAATCTTCAAAATATTATGTTTTCTATGCTTTTTTCACATAAAGCTCCCGCTAGGTGGCTCTGAGAACAATTTTAACTGCGGTTTACGTGCGAAATACGTGCTTTTTTCAGCAGGGTTTAGAAATTAAACATTTTACTTAATTGTTTGACTTAATTCCTTCAAATATTTTTAGAGATTGTCAACAAAAATATTTTAATGATTTTGAAAACATTGTATTTTCGGGAAAAAAAGCTTCGTTTCACCTTTTTTGTAATAGAAAAATGTTGTAGGAAAGTAAACTTTTTCAAATAAAGAATATTATTTTTAATTAGAAATTTGGCTTTATACCTAGAACTCAACTTTCAAAACTACTAAAAATATTGTTTCTGATCTGAGCGAATAGTCTTGTGTGTATTGAGTGTCACTTTGTATAAATATATCTATGAATTTTCCTTTTCAGATCATAAACTAATTTTACTCCACTTTTTTGTCAGTTATAATTTATCCATCTAAATTTATAGATAAAGGTGCATATTGGTCAATTGACTTTCAAAAACGTTATGATTTTTTATTTATGTCAAAAAATCGTGAGTTGTTTAGCCAAATAATAATTTTAATGCAATCCACTTCATTTTATTGCGGCATTTATGAATATCGAAATTGATCGATTTGCACTTAAAAAGTTTGACTGGAGCCACCGTTCACCTTACTCGGAGCATTATAATGCACATTATTTATGTTTGTCTGCGCTTGATTTGTTTACTAATTAGGGAAGTTGTTAGATGACAGTGAAGATATTTTAGCAATATTATTTTTGAAATTGCTATTGAAAACCGAAAACGAAAAAAAAAAATAATCGATATATTATTATATTAACTAGTATTACGCAAGTTTTTGGATGCTTTTAACTACAAAAGAATATAATAAGAACATAAAAGAATAGAACATTAGAAAAATAGCAATCGTTGCCTTTCAAAGCCTTAGATCCATAATAATACCAAAAATGACTGTAATATTTTATACCTAAATCAATGGATCATCTCTAGTGTCTGAGGAAAAGCTAAACGAAAGCTTTTGTCGTTCAAACTTTGTTCAGAAATATCTCGTTACACTCCTAGTAGAGCTTTTTCAAAGCTTTTGATGAACAGCTTCGATATTTCTAAAAAATCTAATTGTTAAAAAGAAACCTAAAAGTAATAACTTTTAGGAAGTCATTAGGTAAAATTAGGTTAGGTTAATCTGGTAGGCCAATAAATCTAGCATAGACCAGTTTTGGACCTTTGCGATACCAGATGGGGCTCAGTTGCTATATCCAAGAGGAGTAGTTATCCTTTAGGATGCCTGCGCTTGACGCGAATTTTAACAGACTCTGCGGCCTTGCTATAGATGCCTGTAGATGCTTACAGCATAGTCTTGTTAATGTGGGACAAGTGCACAAGAGATGCCCCATTGTTTCCCTGGTGTCCTGCTCTAGACATTTCATGCAGTCTTTTCAAATGCCGTCTCGCAATCGCATTAGCTGCTGTCTCTGCCTTGAACGTTGATGCCTAGTTTCCCGGCTACGTCATTGCACTTCCCTTTTTCAAGTGCCCCTTCGATTTGCTCTCCATTGAACGTGTGCTCTTTCTAGCGCTGTGCTCCTCAATACGATTAGCATACGAAGGATTTACATCCAAGGAATTACACCAATTTCGAGAGGCGAAGTGTGTCCTCCTCTCCAGCCCAAGCCAACCGTTTCAACTCTACTTCCTTATCCGCGGCCTACTATCTCGCTTATGCCTTCAACCCCTCCTTGCCTTTTTCCGGAGCCCTCTCTTGTTGCGTGAGTTGGAACCCTCGGACGCCTGTACAGGAGAACGAAGAAGCTTTTCTTCCTTTTCGCGTTAATACTTACAGCGGGCGCTGTAAAGCTGGTTTGGCAGTAGTAGTACAACCACCGCAATCTGCTCCCGTTGCAGTGGAGGTGTGGCCCCTGGCGACACAACTTCTAAGGTCGCTGTGTGTGGCCACCGGTCGTGGAAGCCTCGTCTCCCACCGACGTGTGGACTGATATCCCAGTCCGCGTCCCTGTTTTATTCCTCCTTGTTGAGTTTTGATTCGGGTTTCTGTACCCGTAGCACTTAATGTCTACCGCCAGGTACTTCATTAGCAATGGCCGTTGTAATACCCATTCACGTACTTCTAGGTCCAACATCAGCGGATGGTTGACAAAATACGTCAGCCTTCTCCAGGAGCCACCTGCCTGAAATGTAATGACTCTGACAGCAGCTACATTGAGATCATGACATTATAACCCGCCACCCCCATTGCCCAGTCGACACCCGCGTGGAGAATACAGCTAAGAGGAATTTTTGCCGATCAATCATTAGACAACTACTAAGTTTTTTGACGCATTCCGAAGACATATTTCAGCCGGTCCACGATTATGTTAGAGAGGATAAAGAAAGATACTAATTAAGAACAAGAACTTTAACTTCGGCTGCACCAAAGCTATACATAATACTCTTCACAGATTCAAGGATGACGTAGCGTTGTGTTAGAAAAGAATTTTAGTTTTGTTAAATTTCGTCAACTAAAAAAAAATTCCTTCCAATAATTTCCTGATTTTTACTTACCTATATGGATGTGGTTCAGAACAGCAAATAGCATAACATAATCTGGAATCACGTGATCTTACTTACCAAAAGAGCATTTCCGTGACAGGAAAGTTAACTGAAACACCAAAAGTCAAATTGCGCTTGATTATTTTAAGTCTTTATTGTGGAAGATTATCTAGTTGTGTAAACACTGATGCATGCATATACAGTTAGTCGTCTCTAAATTGTGGTTAAAATTTTCATACCTGTAGTTATCACATAAACTTTTAGGTACATGTACATACATATCTGTATATAATATATTTAAAATGGAGCTTTGGATATTTTAAAATTCATCATTTGGCTATAGTACATTAATATCATTAGTATTTGATCAATTTTTTTAATATTTTTAAATATTTTATTTCATTTTATGACTGAGAATATGTTGACGAAGAAGACGTAGGTACAATTAGCTGTTAACAATTTAGTATCATTAGCTTTTTTCATATTTATATTAAAAAATTGCTTTTCACTTATTTAAAGTTTGCTTACTTTCAGCTTTAAGTTTTCTATTAACAACAGTAATGATATGTGATATGGATTATCCTGCTTTAATTTATAGTGCTGTATGTGCTTTGCAGTGAAATCAACTAGTAACAAATTACTTTAGACTGTATTTTTTTCCATACAAACAATTGATACTGTTTATTGCGAGACTTCAAGTCTTACAAGAAGGAAATTATCAAATTTATCAGATTTCATTCGGTTATATACCAGGATCGCACTAGTTCAAAACCAGTTAAGTTACTGATTAGTTACCAGTTTAGTAACTGATTAGTTAAAATGTGTATTATTTTTTATTACCATAGTTTGAATCTGAATTTTGTTCGTTTACTTATTGGAAAAATGTCAATTTTAGAAGACGTTTTACCGAGCAAACCTTGCAAAAACTAGTTCTCCTGTCACTCCTGTCAGTCAGTATCCATACGAGTATTAGTTCTAAAGAAGTTCGTAACTAGTTTTATGTTTCATATTACACTGCAGGGTAAATATGTGTTTTATTAATGTTTATGTATGTGTATATTTAATATATTATATATTTTTAGTTTCTAAGTAAATCTAAGGAAGCCAACTCTTGCTTGGTTTGAGTCCTCTAAATTCGCTTGCTGCTGTTGATATCATTTTATTTTAGTTCAATAAATATTTTCTCGCAATTCAAATCATCATGCTCATCACAAATTATTCGTAATAGTTTATTACATCATTTCCGCCAGCATTCAATCACATTTGCATACACAGCCTTGCCGTTTCTACTGCTAATCAAGTCTGTCGCCTCATTGTTTCTAGACTACACTCTCTTAAGCATTATAATAGTTTACTTTCGCTAACATAGAAGCACTTTTTACGTTTACAAAAATATTTTGTTAAAATGTCTCGCCATACTTTCTTATTATTAACAATATTGTTTAAGCACTCTTTGTTTGATTGAGCAAATACATAAATTCATTTGTCTGTGTTTTCGCAAAATTCCCAAAATGGCACGTTTTTCACAAAGCCAGACAGCTAGACAGTGACACGTCGCGTCGCTCAGACATGCATCAAAGCGTGCACAGTGGTTCCAAGTAGTGGATTTATAACTTAATTTTAACGTTTGCTAAATACATAATGTACAGCAGGTTTTTAACAAAAATTGTTTACTATATTTATGAAAGGTCAATTGAAAAGTCCCCGGCCTGACATTTAGATGTTATTACTAGAATTAAATCCGTATGATTTTTAGTGAATCATAACCTTCAAAAACGCTTGTAAAAATAACTGATGGATCATTAGTTTGTGAATTCAACAATTTTGAAAGAAGCAACTTTTGTTAATATGAAAAAAATCAATCAAAATAAATTTCGCGTGTTGATAAAATATTGCTTTTTGAAGGGAAAAATACAGTTGAAGGACAAACATGGCTTGATGACGAGTTTGTGGATACTGTCCCTGAAAAATCAAATAAGCTAAATTAGACGAGTTGAAATGAGCACCGAAAACGTTGATTGTAGTGGACGCTCAAAAGAGAGAAAACATCAAAAAAGTCCACAAAATAATTTCGTATGAACTTTAAGTGAAGTTATTCGTAATAGCAGACACTCTAAGAATATCAAGTGAACGTGTATCTCATATCATACAAGAAAATGTAAGTATGAGAAAGTTCTGTAACTCTTGGCTAAACCAAGGACGAGCTGCTGATTCGGAACAGTGTTTGAAGATTGTAAAGCATAATAAACCTGAGTTTTTGCGTCGATATCTGATAATGGATGATACATGGCTTCATCATTTTACTCCGAAATCTGGACCTTCTTAGGATAAAGTAATTTTTTATATAAATTGGAGTCATAAAATGTGTTGCTTTCAGAAGTATGATCTTCAATAAGGCAACACTTTTTTTGAAGTGAAACCTTTTGAAAGATGTATTGCTTAATTTGGTTTGACATTTCGTAATGAACAAAATTTTTTCGAAACATATTTGCAAAGCCCGAAAATTTATTACCGAAATAATGGTACAGTTCTCACAATTTTTGTTCGATGAAGCTTACATCTAGTTGCATGGCTAAGTTAATAAAAAAAATATCTCATTTGGAGTGACGATTATACACAATCCATTATTGAGATGCCATGACATCATCAAAAAACCCATATTTGTTTTGCTTTATGGATAAAGAAAATCATTAGTCTATGTTTCTTAATCTTTATTCAAAAATTCAGTGAGCCATAACGCCACAGACAGTGGGGATATAAAGCCACGATTACCCACTTTTTCGGGCTTGAACTGGAGTATGTTGATGTGTACGAACCTTGGTTTCAATAATACGGCGCGTAGTGGGGCTGTGGTGTGCTTTTATCTTGAGAGATTAAAAAACAAATACCAATATTAATCATCGAAAATAGCTTTAATGCTTTTCAAAACATTCTTCATTTCCATTCGTTTGAACCAATTGTTGAAGTCTTCTTGCCGCTCTGAAAGAAGTATTTTCAAAACATGTATTCTGAACGCATTAACCGCCTATACAGTGTCTAGAAACGTTGGCCTCTTAGTGCATTTTTTACGTACGAGAATATAAGCAAGGCATTGTGTAACAAGTCAAGACTTTGTGGTGGATGGATAATCATCATATCGATGCCACCACTAATGTCTATATCTTAGGATGTGTCATACGACGATCTATCAATATCAGTTGAAATCAGTAGTTTCTGGAAAAATCTCTGAGCTTGGACAACCTTCACAAAACTCCTTTTGGAGTGACCTAAGACCCTGTAACAGTAAACATTGGTGAAGCTTTATCGTCAAAAATTTAATTAAGTTTATAGACGCATTGTTGCTGAAATCCACGTCGAAAATTTATGGATTTCGCGCAGAATTTTTCGTAATTTAATACCATTTCTGTGCTGAAATAAATATTTTCAGTTACTGTAAACAACACGATTAACAGTAGTTCTTGATGAAGTTTTATCGCCAAAAAACGAATTCAGTTCATAGGTGCTCTGTTGCTTAGATAATCGCAAAAAGTTTCGTGATTTAATTCCACTTTTGGGCAGAGATGAATATTTACAGTTACCGTAAACAACACAAGTAGTGCTCGCATGTCAAAACATTGTGAGAACATCAAAAATGTCAAAATTTACAACAGAGTTTAGAGTTGCCAGATTGCAGTACTAGGGTTGTCAAATTGCGAAATATAAAATATAGCCTGCACTTATGTATTTAATTTTTCTTGAAAACAACGTGTCCAAAAACCATACTTTATAAATTAAAATTTTCGAAGAATAAATATTTTACTTCAAATGAAAAAGAAACTTTACTGAATTAAAACTAATTTTTCTCCACCAAAATAAATATAATTATGTTCAAAATAACGCCAACCGAAACCACTGTGCACTATACGTTGCCGTGAGTAAGTTGCCGCATGTTTTCTCGTTACATTTCAATATCACTGATTCTTGCACTAACAATATGCATAAGCACATACGTACATACTCTATATATTTTTACTGAAAAAAGCGCGTTGTCGCATTTAGCTTTTAAATTAAAATATGCAACATCAGTGGTGACTTAAGTTATTGCAATGTCGCTTAAGAGCTTCGCTATTGATGACGTCTACACAAAGTCTAGTGACGCAGAAGTTTATGTGTTTTAAGTTCTTCATTCTTTATTAACGAATTCTCCAAAGACTTTGCGCTGATAATCGAAATCCAGGGAAGCAACGTGCAGATTCAAGTACAATAATATTATGGAGTCTGAGTCCGTTTAACAGCACTGTCTGTCGCTTTGCTTTGTGACCAAACGTATTGCTTTATAATTCTTAACCCGAGTCTTTAAACTTTTACGGTTTATTTGCTTTTGCTTTAATAATATTAATTTTTATTTTACTATCGATTTGTTTATCGATCTCACGTTAAGCTGAATTTTGTTTATTAGGTGCGTAATTGAATTTGTGGCTCTGACTTAAAGTCATGGTCGGTGCTTGGAAGTTTGCGAAAATGCTTTGGCTTTGATATGAATCAATACTTGGATTTAACTTTTATTTATTTACCTATAAGTATATGTATATGTATAACTGCTTTTTGTTTATTTGTATGCGATTTGTTTGTAAATCCAGTGAATGCTCATACTTTGCCTACCCTCGTAAATATTTGCACTGCCTACACTTGACTGAAGTCTCTTTTGTCTCGTTTGTGGTTGAATTAAATTCGTGATTGCGCATATAAGCGGTTTACTTTATCTTATTTTCAATTTGATATTCTTTTCCTTACACAGTTATCAGGCATTTGTTTGCGTATTATTCTTGGCCAGTCCCTAGGCGACAGTATTTACTTTGACAAGTTGTTGTACTCGGGGACATAATTGCAAACACTCTACTCAACCGCAAATGCCCACCACCGCTCGTCTGCTCATCGGTCCGTCAGCCTCTCGACAAAGACGCTCAGGTACGTCTGCTCCGCTCAGCTCGGCATTTGCATTTCACTCACGTTGCTGATACTTAGCCGCTGATTAGCCAAGTTTTCAGGTAAATAAACAGAAATTCCAGCACATGAACCGCCTTCAGTATGGCCACTGCAAGTAAAGTGAAGAGGAAGAAATATTTTAGCAGCACTGAAACTTTGAATTTGCGTGCAAAAGAGAAATAAAGGAAAAAATCTAATACTTTTAATTAATTTTTAAATCTCTTTGCTGGGATTAAAATGTCTGAAATGACACCTGTGCGGTTTGGCAATTTCTTTTAATTGCCACATTTTGGCTTGTGTGTGGTGGAGCTTCCTGCACGCGCTCGCCGGCGGCTACAGCGTGGCCACTAATTTACTATGCCACTGTTCCTACTCTTTCGACTTAAGTCTTAGCACTTGGAAGTGTAGTTTTAAGGCGAGTCTGACACTAATTGTTCTTAGGCAGTATTTTTGAGGCATTTCTTTCCAATGGGTTCACACTTTTCTGAATAGTTTAAATGGGACTGAGATTAATGGATCCAAAACTACTTACAGTGTCGTGGAAACTAAAGAAACTATGTAATTTCGTTTGATTTTACCATTTATGTATTAAATTTGTACCGTTTACTCCATGTCCACTGCAATTTTATTACAGCGCCACCTAGCGGAAAAACAATTATTTTACTATTACTATTATTCCCATGACCATCACTCATACATGTAGCATACTTTTCCAAAATTACATACGAGCGCTAACCGATAACTATTTAGCGAAAACATTACATAAAACAAATGACAATTTATTTTCCAACATAGACAACCTTTTTGCGGTCCTCCAGAAAACATTTTTTTTTCAAAGAGTTAAAGAAGTTGGAGCATCGCTGAGTTCATATTGGGTAGGTAGGTAGGTAGGAGTGCAGCCCTATCGGGCTCAGTTAGCACTTGATGTGCCATTTTGATACACTATTCCTAGAACCTCCTCTATCTGCTATTACGTTTCACCTTCTCTCTCAAACCATTTTGAGGTTTCGATGAAACTACTTATGTCCGATATGCTTTTGGTGGAAATCCATTCAAGGTTTGGTGTTTGGTGGATTCCAAGTGTTTTTTATCGGATCTGTGCTAGAGCTGGGCATTCGAAGAGAAAGTGGAAGATTGTTTCTTTGTTCCCTGCTACTCCGCAGCCAGGGGTATATATTGGGTATTCGAAATAGAATAGAAAAGGCCGGTGAAAACGTAACCGTCAATGGCGACGTTATCGCGCCATTATAACCGACTATTCGATGCCAGAAATTGATATTCGTGATCTCGGTGACATTTTTTATCAAGAAGACGGCGCTATTTCCCACACATCACATCAATCAATGGATTTGTTGAGAGAACACGGTAGATAACTCCAAGTTTTGGGCCGGTCGATTGAACATCAAGATCGTGTGATATCACTGTGTTAGACCTTTTTCTTTTGGGATATGTAAAGTCTAAAGTCTATGCGGACAAGCCCGCCTCGATTCAGGCGTTTGGAGCAGAACATCACGCCTGTCATTCGCCAGTTATCGGTCGAAATGCTTGAACGACATTTGAAAGAAATAATCTTCAAAAAATGAATGCCAAAGAATATTCTTTCGAAAGCTTATAAGCATTAGCCCATTAAATTCGGAGTTTGTGTATTTTTTTTAAAGAAAAAGAAAACCTCGAAATAAATCAACCTTTATATCTCTCACAACTATAAGCATCTCTCTCACAACTATATATTTCAATTTTTATTCAATTTACAGCTTGTACGGACCAACAAACAAACACTCACCCCGTTGTCAATTTTACTCATCATCCTGATCATTTATATGTGTATATATAACCCTAAAGCTATCTCGATTAGTTTTAGGGGATACATACAACCTTTAGGTGAACAAAACTGTTGTACTCTGTAATGTCATATTGCAAGGGTATAAAAATGTGTTTTAGTATTCGTAGGCCCGGGATTTTTCAATTAACCTGTTATATGTAATTTATCAGCGTGGCAAGTCGAGTCGATTTAGTCATGTTCATCTGTCTGTTCATTCGTATATATGCAAACTAGTTCCTCAATTTTTGAGGTATAGACCAGAAAATTTTAACACCTTTTCCCTTTTTAACCAAGACGCTACTCATACAAAGCTCGTAAAGAAAGCTTTGTCATATGACCAGACAGACGAGAATTTTCGAAGAAATGGTTCAGATTGGATTAATGCAGCATACACAACGGAATAATAGCAGGAGCCCAAGAAAGATGTCATTACTTACACCCCGACATGTGCAGGCCAGAGTTCAATTTGAGGAAGAGCATCTGCTTTGGTCAGTCGAAAAATGGCGCAACATATTGTGGTCCAAAGAAGCAAAAATTGTTTTATTTGGTTTCCGAGGACGCCGACAGTATGTACGAAGTCCAGTAAATGCTTCATTTGATCTTAAATATGTTTCACGATCGGAGATGCCCAAAATCAATGTATGGGGGTGCTCCTCTTTTTATGGTACTGGTCCGTTATTTTGGATTAAAGAAAACATGGTTGCCCAATTTTACGTTGAAATAATGGAGTCGATTATGCGACCACACGCTGAATGGAAAATGCTGTTGAAATGGGTCTATCAACACAATAAGACCCCAAAAATACCAGCAGGTTGGCAAAAATTTGGTTCGCTCTAGATGGAGTTGAGGTTATGGGTTGGCCACCGGACCTTAATTCAATTGAGAATCTTTGGGCAGAGGTCAAAGAAGCTGTAAGCAAAGAGAATCCGTCAAATGCAAAGCAATTATGGAGTGCTGTGAAGGAGGCGTGGAAGGCCATTCTTCTCAATAAATGCAAGCGTTTGGTGAACTCCATGCCTAGGAGATGCGCAGCTGTGTTATCCAACAACGGTCATTCGACGAAATACTTATTGTTTAAACTTTATTTTATATTATTATAATGAATTAATTGATTTTTGATGTAAAATCCTCAATCCCGCTATTATAAATATGTATATAATTATATATACGTTTACTTCATATATATAAAACGTATATGTCTATTGATAAATACGGTATAAGTCCAATCAGAAATTTGAAATTCTTATATATTTACTTTAACTATATTTAAAATTTCTATTCCCTAAATTTCATTAATATATCCCAAATATTGATTCGGTATAAACTCTGATTTAGGGATATCTGGCTCTCGAGCCTGGCTTCTGTACGGTATGTGGGGTTGCCAAGTTTAAACTGTGTCGTAAAGATGTAAATACAGCATACATTCCATTACCGCTGAATTAAAAACTTAAACTTTAAATATCGACAGCGCTTTCGCTAATTAACAGCATCCACTGGCTTTCATAATGCAAAAACAATCGCAAGTAATTTTCTTGTACAACACGACCTTAACTCCCTCTTGAGAAATATTTAAAGATAACCTTCAAAGTTTAAACGAAACTGAGGCGTTAAATACGAAACGTGAAAAGGCGTACGCATTAATCAGCGCTAATTAAAATTAAAAGCCAAAATCTCGCAAATCTGAAAAATGAAAAATGTGCTTAGGTCACACCGTCGCATTACAGCACCGTTATGATTACTCACGCCTACAACATACACACAACGGCACAGGCATAAAGTCTACTCGCGCTGAGTAATGACAGGCGATTTAAAGTCAAATCCTCGGGAGAAACAAATAACATTTCCGCAGAGAAGTGAAATGAGAGACTAAAAACAAAAGTATAAGCTTAAATGCAAATGAGAAGGTGCGCGAATAACGGTACAGTAATGTTTACACGGAAAATTTATGTGGTAAAATGTTAGGATTTGTTTTCCGCTCACCGGCCGCTCAACGTTCCTTCACCAGTCGCGCCAGTGAGTGTCATTGCCATTCGCCTTTGCCTTTTACCTTTTACCTTTGTGTTCCATTTTCTTCTAACACTGTAACAAGCGGTCGCTTTCAGCACCCCCCGCAAACCTACAAGCCGTCAACACCTTGTTAGCTTTTTAACTGATTTGACTATTTGCTTAGCTTTCGGATTCTCCGCCGCAAATTATGAATTATGAAAATGAATTTAGGCGCGAAAATCAAATCCCTTCATCGCGGTGTCGCATTATGCGAAGGATTTGTCATGTGAGCTCAGCTAAGCGGCGCTAAGCTCGCGCGAGAGAGAAGTGCACATCCTGTGCTTTAATCGGCGACAACCATTTCAGTATCATGGAAATTATTGTATCATTAGCATCGACAATTCCTATGAAAATAGTGCCGTTTGAATTTGTTTGTGTATTGTGTGTTATGTGATTTCATTGTGATATCCGATAAAGTCAACTTAGCTTTCAGCTTTTGTGGCCGCTGATTCGTTAATGAGACACATTAAAATGACGCTCATTAAATTTTATGACAGCCGGTTATTTGTGTTCTTAGGGGAGGTTAGAAACATGCCGCTGAGTTGCAGGTCAACTAATTAGAAAGTATTCCCCAAGGTGTGCGAACAATTGTTTCGTTTTGTGCATTTTGTTGTCAATATCGTAAAGTATATGCATCTACTTAGCTGAGAAGCGATTTAGATAACTTATTAGTTTTGTATTATCTACTCGACTGTTGACCCGAATGTTTTAAAATTTAATTTCAAAATAGCAAAAAATATTTTTAAAAATATGAATATCAAGTCAAGTCAAGTCAAGTTAAGTTAAGTTAGGTTGAGTTGAGTTAAAATTAAGTTGAGTTAAGTCAAGTTAAGTTAAATTAAGTTAAGTTAAGTTAAGTTAAGTTAAGTTAAGTTAAGTTAAGTTAAGTTAAGTTAAGTTAAGTTAAGTTAAGTTAAGTCAAGCCAAGTTAAGTTAAGTTGAGTTAAAATGAAGTTAAGTTAAGTTAAGTTAAGCTAAGTTAAGTTAAGTTAAGTTAAAGGAAAGTCAAGTCAAGTTAGGCTAAACTATGTTAAGTTAAGTCTAGTTCGCAGTGCACAGCATTGAAGAAAGCCAGGTATTACTAATGTGGACACATGCCGTAGCAGCTGTCTGTGTGTGGGTGTCTTTGAATGTTCATGATAGATGCTGGTTCGATTAGCAGGAGACTTTTCACAGTCACAAAAGTGATTCATTTGAGCTTTTATGAATTCCAGCTGACGAATCAGGATTTTAAATTTGGAGATGTTTATTTGATAAGAATTAAGTCAATACACATACCACAAGAAATACAAAATCAACTCCCCCTTAAGTAAAGCGTACTAAGTATAAATCTATCAAAAAATAAATAACATGGGACTTAGGTTACTCTCGTGAGCCACGCATAACCAGGTTTTGTCCTTAGCGATGCCAGATGGACGTAGTAAACGAAGAAGTAGTCATTCTTTAGGATACCTGCGCTTGAAGCGAATTTTAATAGGTTCTGTGACCTCACTATAGATTCTTCTATCACTTTCTCATTACCATCGATGCCTTTGTGACTTGGCTATCAAGAGAAGTGAAGTCGCTTATTCCCGACGCACTACCGAATCTAACCTAGACTGCCTTGATTGTTGCTTGGCTGTCTACGTAGATGTTGACTGTGGAGTTGCTTGCTAATGCATTATATAGTAGACTAACTCCGCAGCTTTACCAATAGCAAAGACCTCTGCTAACATACCTTTATGCCAACCAAGTTTTTCTATGTTTACTCTGAACGTTCTTTCGCAATTTAAAAGTGGACATGCAGTTAATACTTTCCAAAATGCCATTACCCACCGAGCTATTGCCGAAGGTCCGTTCCCGCAACCAGTAGTCGCTCCGCCGATCGTGCCGAACAGTTTTCGGCGAAGAAGTCCACGGGTGGCAGGTTTAGCACAAGTTCAAAAGTCGCCGTTAGAGTAGTTCTCAATGCTCCCGTTGTGCACAGCGCAGCGACGACTGAACCATTGGCCATTCCATTGGCTTTCGGTAAGTAAATTTTCGTTAGTCTGCCCACCGTAGCGTGAGCAGAATTGGTCTTACAAGCGCTGTGTAGTATCAGTGCCTGAGAGCGGGAGAAACACTGCAGGTTCTGCTGAGCAACTGGCTTCACGTATGTTAGGCATTGCTGGCCTTTCTTACTCTTTAATTCATATGGCGCTCCCTGAACAGTTTTCTGTCTAAGACTAACCAAAGGTATTTTGTGCGATCCTTGAAGGAGCTCCATTTATCGATGATAGCTTTCTTGGGAGAATTTTTTTTTTTTTAATGAAAACAAGCAAAATCAACCCTCTTTCCGCTTGCGATGCCCAATTCTAAACTGTATTATGAGTGGTGGTCATAATAATGCTAATTTGTGTGCTTCCTCTTATTAAGATGACCATGTCGTCTGAATTTACCATTATCTTGGCGGCTTTAATACTCAGAATACATTGCTTAATACTAAACTGACTGCTCCATAAAACTCCAAGAACACTCCAAGACCGTATTTTTATCCTCTAGAGCCCTTTAGATTTTGAATACTAGTGTATATGGAGTGCAGTCTCTAAGGGATTTGCTTTTAGTGTTCCGCGTTAGACGAGCTTAAATGAGGCGCTGTTTTTAACCGGAAAGAAGTAAAGTTGGTAGTTAAGTTGGATTGTTCATACCTGCCTTCGATATGGAAATTATCATAGCCTCCCTCCTTGAGTGCGTCAAACAGTTGAACTTCGGGATCCCATAAAAATAACTTCTAACCACAGCACAGCTAGAAAAAGCTTATTTAGCAACAGGCTGGAATGATATCACGCGTTCCGGACGATTTGAGCGAGTTGATTGTGCATAACTTCCATAAACTTCGAATCTAACTTCATATAAAATGACTCTCTAGCGAGAACCGTTGCAATGAGATAAGTTGGAATCTTTCAGTAAAAGACTAATCCTGCTTCCGTCCTAACCATTTCATTTCTTTCCATAAGGTAAAGTTCGAATCAGTTTACATGTTGTTCAAATTGCCATAAAATTAAATTATACACCAACAGTATTATCCCATTGTAGCAGGGGCTACTTGGAATAAATAAGCAAGTGAGTGAGCCTGCGGCAAATTATAAATTTCTAATTAATATGTTACTTATGTAGAGCATGAAAACTAATCGGTACTCGTATTTGTATGACAATTCGAGAGTATAGCTTTAATATTAATATAATATTTCATTTACGTTTTATTGTAAATCTACTAAGCACTAGTGCATGTATTTTTCACAAACACATATCCATATACATACATGTCCTGCAATGAAATCAACTAGTTGTGAACCACTCTGAAACTAGTGGCGAAACCAGTTATCCGAATATTTTTCGGGCCTAATCAAGGTATATACTACTGTGAGTAAGAAATTGTAGATTTTCATTTTAAATTTCGCGCGAATGGGATATTCGTCGAAATATCCTTTTCTAGGTTGGTATGACTGTCAGTGACTCCTGTGCCAAATGTCACGTCAGTATAACCATAAGTGTTTAGTATACGCTTGTCCTTCTGAAGTACAAACTATGCTTACGGTGATTTTAAAGATATGGTGAAATTATTCAACAAAGAAGCTTCAAAATTCCAAAAAAAAATTTCGAAACGTTCGGAAAGTTGAAAAAGGCCTTCAGTGATAATTGTTTGTCACGAGCAATTGTTTTTGATTTGTACAAATTATTAAAAGAGGGTCGAGAACGCGTTAACGACGAACTACCTTCAGAACGGATGAACTACCATCAGGACTGGATGATCAACATGTCAATAAAATCAATTAATTGGGACTTAGGAATCGACGATTAACAGTCAAAGATCTCACTAGCAACATTGGAATATCGGAAAGATCAGTGAAAACCATTTTGAAAGCTCATTTGGGTCTAAGAAAATTGAAAGCACAATTGGTTCCTAAATCACTACATTTTTTTAAAAAACAGTGTCGTGTTGATGTCTGTAAAACAATGCTTTCCAACTTCCAGGATGTCACGAAACGTATTATTCTGTGTAGTGGCGATGAGTCTTGGATCTATGCTTAAGACCAGTCTAGACGATCAATCGGCCGAAATCAAGTTTATGTGTAAGTTTTCTTCGATTATCGAGGTGTGGTGCACTCGGAATTCCTACTGACCCGCTAAACTGTCAGCCAGGAATACTATTTGAGTGCTGTGCGTAGTTTTCGCGAGGCTATTCGTAAAAAGAGGCTGGAATTATGGGCCGACAACTCTTGCTATTGCACCAAGATAATGCACTGTCACATACTGCATTGGTTCTTCGTGATTTTTTCGCCAAATTTTCAACCAATAACGTGTCGCAACCACCGTATTTGCATTACTTAGCTCTGTGTGACTCCAGGCTACTCAGCAAACTCAAATAACCGCTCCGGAGGAACCTTTTACACGTATAGAAGGCTGTTCCGGAAATTGATTTTAACAACTATTTTAAGAATTGGCAAATGTTTGGGGCCAGGAGGGGTTACTTTGGGAGAGACGACATATTTTTTGAAGAATAAATTAATGACAAACGCTTACTATTTTATGGTCATACTAGTAAGTTTGCTTCGAAATCGATAAAGTTGATTTAGCCATGTTCGTCTTTACGTCTGTAAATACAGGTACGCCGACCAGCTTCTAATTTTTTGAGGCGTCGATATGAAATTTTCTATCCGTCCTTATCTCTCGAAGAAGCTACTCGTTTGCCGGAAACAACGATACTGTACCCCTATAAGATATAGCTACCGTACAAACTAATCGATACAAATAATTGTATTGTGTGGACAACTTTTTTTGTTGGACAAGATGCCCTCTCGTAATGCGTGTGGCATGGACTGACGTCCAAAGCAACGCTACCATCTCTGAATATATTGTTCTTACCGGACCACTTAGCATATACATAGTTGTCATTAAACCGATCGATCAAAACTAAGTCTTTGAAATAAAAAACTATTTTCTTCAACAAGATGCTCGAATTACGACGTGGATTAATGTCCAAAACTAGTTTGTAATCTCTGAACAAATTTTTCCGATCGGACCACTGTGAGAATTACTATTGGAAAAATATTAATTTGTTTTTTCTTCTCTTGTTCTCTGTGTTCTCTTTCTGAACCGTATTTCCAAAAGTCTTACAAATCTGCTCCTTTTCAGACTAGTTCGCTTTTACTCAGAAAATTCTAGAAAATTTGCTGGCAGCTTCTATGTTCCACTGCGAGGTACACATGCACATATGTTTGTATCCACATGACATAACACAAACAATACGCATATTATTATCCGCAGCTTCCGGCTTGCCTTGAGGCACTAAGTATGACCTGTTTGAGGCTCATTTATTTACAACAACAACAGCAATTATTCATGTATTTACCTGAAAGCCATCTCTAACCAGTGAATAATTTATCAATGTAGTCGCCCATTACATAAGCTATGCATAATATACCACCACATTTATTGTTCCAGCTCATTGGTTGAGCAATGATTAAGGTACAAATACTACGACTACAAATACGGGTACATACAAATTCACCGCAATACGATTCTACAAATGTAATTGTGGATGAAAATAGCTTATGGATGAACGGAAAGCACTGAAATGAAATTGCACATTTTGTATTTGATTATTATGTCTGTATGCGCGATAGAATGCAGCTTATTAATCGCCGCGTGCCGGATTCTTCAGCAACACTGATTGCATTTGAAATAAAAATACAAAAAAAAATTTCAGTTTTTTTTTTTTATGAATTTCAGTAGCACGTGAAACGCATTGACATCACATTTTAATAACACAACTGTCACTCAAACGGCACTTGCGGTTTATCAACAACAATAAGCAGGCATAAGTGCGCCAACGGTAAAGCATTCGTTTAATGATTATTTAGTCTGAGCAAAGTTTGTGCTAAAGCATACAGACACACATGAGGTAATAAATATGAAATTAACTCACTTGCAGTGCGCTTACAAATTACATAATTAATTTGATAATTTGCTTGCCGAGCGGAAAGTTACTTGTTTTACTTGCATTACATTAACTTGATTACTTATTTATAACTCAAAATTATTAACGGATCAGTCAGCACACAAAAGCATTAAATGTGCTCGCTGTTGTTTGTAAATCAAAAATGTCAATATTTTGAGGAAAGCAGACACAAAACAAACCATTAAATGGCAATTAGAATTTTAAACAGAGTTATTTTCGAAAATTTGCGAAATCAACAAAGACATTAATGGAGTGTGAGAAATTACGGTTAAAAAACATTAAAAGGAAGGAAATTACATAACTGAGACTACCAAAATATTCACAAATTCAGGTGGCAATTAAATCTTAAATCTGACTTATTTTCGAAAATATGATAATTCAAAGAAAGCATTAATGGAGTGTGAAAAATTAAGATAACTTTTTTTATGCATTCAAACACAATCATTTAAAACAAATAAAAGTAAATGGAGACTACCAAAATGATCTGACCAGTGAAGGAGGAAAAGCTGACCTCGAATCCCAACAAATAGTCTTCAAATTGTCCTATGACTAAGCTCGAATAACTGGACAAGTGACCGAGAAGACCTGAAGTAGACTCATCGGAAGGGCATCTTGCTTCTCGAGCTGTAAGATCAGCACTTTCAAATTGAGTGCAGGAGTTTTAGGCTCATTACCACTCATTTTCTAGCACATAGAAAAGCGTCAATTGCTTATTTGGTGAAACCAACGATACCACTAAGGGATATAGCTGCCATACAAACAGGTCCATCAGGTTCTTATATGGAAAATATTTTTGCTGGCATCCTCGCTTAGTTGTTCCCATTTTTTTCCTTTTTGCTTGCCACGATGGATTGCTTAAACTCTTTTTCGACACTTGATACTGCTCGTCTTCTTCGGGTGCTGCTACTCTCCATCTAGATCTCGTGCAACTAAGTTGGGCGATATTTCCTGTCCACCCGTAATTTGCAGCTTAATTATTTCTAAGTGAAGTCTTGTGCATTGATTTGTGGCAGTTTCGTGTTACACTAAGCATACTGTGCTCTACAAATTTCCTGACACTTTTGGAGGAGCTACCAAACGAGGTCTGCTCCAACGCGAGGCATTATGTCAATCGTCGGTAGCAATCGGTCCCCAAATAAAAATTTTGTAGTCTCGCTTAAATTGTATTTATCTCGCTTCTATACATACACAAATACCACAACATATTGATGCCTCTCAAATAAGGTGATTACTGTCGTCTGTCTGTTGCTGCCAAAATAAAACCACAATACATTGACAGTACATTATAATATGAATTTCATTTTATTGATTTAGTAAATTATTTCAGTTGATTGGCCATCACCAACATTTCAATACCTTAATAATTCTTTAGTATTATGCTCATAATACACATGTATGTATGTGTTTTGTGTGTGTATATATGTAATCATTATCCGTTAAGTAATTATAATTATTGTTTGTAGCTTTGTTGTAGCATTAGCATTGATCTTTGATATATTATGTATGTATATATGCATCAAGATACGCACATTTCTATATATTTGTGTATATATATATAAATCAATTATACATTATTTAATGAATATTTACTTATGTGTGGATTACTTGCTGCAGCAGATTTAGATTATATGTTAAAATGTTCACTAGATAACTTTAAATCAATTTGTTGTTTTTTGTTTGTTTTATTTTTTATTTCGAAATCATTTTGAGGGGATTTTTGCTTTCTTCGCTTTCAAAGGTATTTTTTGGTTTGGTTTTCATATTTTTCTGAAATTAAATTTGGGTTCTTGTGTGGATTTTAATTTTTTTTTATTATTGTAATTTTCTAAAACTTATTGCATTAATAATTTTAGAAATTTTTTTTACGGAATTTTGTTTTACGTTCTGTTGAGTGGTTTGAAGACTCTTTTGCTACATAACCGTTATCTTTGCTTAGCTTATGGAATTATGTATTATAATTGTAGTAATTTACAAAGTAGTTTTTAGTATTTACTGTATGCTGTATAACGGGTTTTTGTTTATTTTTTAAGTATTTGAAATTGCATGTTTTGAATTTTAAATATTTTGACATTCATTTTTAATGTCGATTTTCACTTAGTTTATGCTTTAAATTACTGTGTTAATTATTGTATTTTGTGGACTGTATTTCCAAAGTTGTAATTTGTGTTTAGTGCTCTTATTGTATTGTTGTTTTTTTTTAGTATTATAATTTCATTAAACATATTTTCTTCTTATTTGACTCATATATAATATGTGTATAGTTTTTGTTTTATTTTATTTTTGTATTTTTTTTTTTTTTTTTGTTGTGTAATGTTCTTCCTGATTTTCCTTTACAAAAGTTTTCGAAAGTAATATCGCTTGCTTTTGCTGAACACTCAAACAGGAGATTACTTTACTTATTTTAGAAAGTAATCATTATTCACGCATTATTTGTCTTAGCATTTAATTATTCGTTCTAATAGCTAATTACTTTATTATAACTATTTTTTTACTTTTATTTTTAATTATTTCTTCTTATTGACATTTTTTGCAGTTTCTAGTATTTTGAATTTTATTTTACTTGTTTTTCTCTTAGTCATTCAATACTTATTATTGTTGTTTTTCGCTGATTTTCATCTATTAGACTGTTTCACTATATAAATATCTTAGGATAATTTTTTATTATGTTTTGCTTCTGTTACGGCTATTTGCGGTTTATTGTATGAAGTTCTAAATTATTTTAGAGAATTTTTCTAATTTAGCTAGGCAATTTTATTTTACTACAAATATTTTCATTTTGTGTTTATTGTTGTTTTTGTGTGTATGTGTGTGTGTGTACGTTGGCTGTAGTAGTTAACTGAAATTTTCTTTATGCATATTACTAATATTTCAGCTATAATTTGTTATTAATTTAAAAACTTCATAAAAAATTAAAAGAAAAAATATTTTTTTGTTTTTCATTTCGCTGTTTTAGTTTTAGTTGTTATTTGTATTTTTAAGCAATACTTAATTTAACTCTATTAAAGTATACTTTAATGGCTTTTATTGATTTATTAAACATTTTACAAAAAAAAATCAATATTTCCGTTTCTAAGTTGTTATTAATGCACACTACGTTTTAAAGCGTTTCTAATTCTCTGGCATACTCAAAGCAAGGAGTTTAGTTCTTATGCTTTTATGCGATTTTTGGTGAAAATATGTTTACAGCAATGTACAAACTTATGCTTTTATTCATTAATAATAATGAAGTTTTTTTTTTAGTATTAAGTATGGCTTTAGTTATGTTCTCATGTATTTGAAATAATATTTTTTAATAAATTACTATTAACTTTTTTACTTAAAAATAAATAATTAAATTATATTTAAATTTTATTACTCATTTATTTAATTTTGTTGTTTTTTTTTGTTTGCAAAATTTTTTTGTTGTACTCAATTTTAATTTATTGTGTGGTATGTAATTTCTTTTATAATTAATTTTATTATATGTAAATTTTTTTTACAATGTTTTATATATTTATTATTATTTACTTATTTGTTTGTTTGGGTTTATTTTATATTTTTCAAGTTTATGTATTTAGTTTTAATTTTTTTCGTTTTACCTCATTTTTTATTGCTTTTTTTTATTTATTTTTATATTATTATTATTTACTTATTTATTTTATTGGTTTATTATATTAAATATATTTTTCAAGTTTACGTATTTTTCTGATTATTTATTTAGTTTTAATTTTTTTTTCGTTTTACCTCATTTTTTATTGTTTTTTTTTCAATTTATGTAACTTGTATTTATACATTCAATTTTATGAAATTTAATTTTATTAGTTTTACTTTATTTTAATTAAAATTATTTATTTGTTTTATTTTTTGATTGAACTTTTTTATTTTATTTTCCTTAATTTTAACTAATTTGGTTTATGTTTACTTATTTTTTTATATAGTCTTCGTTTATATTATATTCATTTGTTTTATTTTGTCTTGATTTCTTTTTATTTTTATTAACTTTTCTTTATGTCATTTTATTTTATTTCAATATTATTTTTTTTTTTTGTTCATTTATTTCATTTTAATTAATTTTATTTTACTTTCTTTTGTTTTATTTTATTTTTTATTAATTAGTTTTTTTCCCTAGTCTTATTTTATTTCATTGTATTTAAACTATAGTAAATTACATATTTTATTTAAATAAATTTTTGTATTATTTTTATTTATTTTTAATTAATTTGCATTATTTTATTTTACTTTGTTATGTTTTATTACATTTTAATACTTAATTTTTTTTATTCATTCATTTATTTTATTTTATTTTAGCTTTTAATTTTTTTTTTATATATTTTGCTTTATTTTATAAAATTTTTGTTTATTTGTTCATCACTTTATTTTATTTTGCTTCAGTTTATTTTATTTTTTTGTTTTGATTTTATTTAATTTTTTTTTTTTTTTAGAGTAAGATTTTATTTTAACTTGGGTTATTTTATTTTTATTCAAATTTAATTTTGATGTATCTTTATTTTGTATTTATTTTTTTATATTTTTAATTTATTTAAGTATTCTTTCATATTTTCTAATTTAATTTCAGATTTTATTTCATTTTATTTGATTTTGTCATTTCGCAATTTTTGTATTATTTTTCTTTATTTCACTAATTTTTGTTTTTATTTACTTTATTTTTTTATTTATTTATTTATTTTTATTATTTGTTCATTTTTGCATTATTTTAATTTCTTTATCTTTTATTAAGTTAATAGAAGCACTAGAATTACTGCTAAAAAAATTTATCATTCTAGCATCCTAACTTCCTCATGGGTTAAAGCGCCTTAAAGTGTGCAGCTCTCGCTTAAACCAGTATTTGCAATAAATTGGCGCTACTTTTGTCAATGTACTCATCCTATTCTTTTATTATCGTACATTTGTGTGGTAGTTCTTAACTAAGTTACATAATGTCGTACAAATTCAATATCTTTACCATTAAAGAACACATAATTTTCATTTGTTTTGTTATATATACATAGTACATGTATATTTAAATGTTAAAAATCGTACAGTAATAAGTTCTAATTAAAATTTTAGCAAAATTCTCAACTCAGCAGCGACGCACCCACACATACATACATATGTATGTATACATATATACCAAATGCCGTTCTTCCCGATCTGATTTCGACAGTGTGTCGCCTTGCGTTCACGTTGCTGCCATTTTCGATTTTGTAAATAAAAAAATAGGCCATATAGTGATATGTATTTGACAATTGTTTGACACAAAAACCATTATAAGAATTTAATTCATAATATTCAATGAATTTGATTACTTTTTAAAGTTGAAGTTAAAGCGTTATCATTTTGCTATTATTTTTCATTTTATTTAAATTATTATTTTCCATTTTAATTATTTTTTTAGTACTCTATACTTTTTTCTGGCGTTTGTACATAAAAACAGTTTTTGTCTGATATTTTTTCATAAATTTTTATTGTATTATTATTTTTGTTCTCAGCAAACAACAAAACTTTTCATATCATAAATTCATTAATTTATGCATTTTTATTTGCGGGCATTCAAATGCCACACAGCTTTCGTTTTATTGAATTCAAATGCATTTCAATTTTTATTACAATTGCATATTTAATTATTACGACTTTATAACATTGTATTACATTAACCGTTTAACGCCGCTGCATTCATAATTGTGCATGTATGAGCATGCACTTCAGCGTTTATTTATTATGTTTTGTTTTTGTTGCAATGTGCGCATTCGTGCATTTTTCGTTTGTTTCATTTATTGTATTTAAGTGTTTGAGTGACATTGTTTCATCTGTCATCGGCTGTTTTGTTGTTTGTTTACATTGTTTCGTAGTTTTGTAGTTGTTGTGTGCTTCCTTATTGAATTTATCGCGTTTAAACACAGTGCAATGCAAATGTTGCGACACGCGCGCTTTGGCTTGCTTGGCAAGTCTACTCCGCCACTCTCTGCTCTCTACATTGTGAACTCTCCAACGCTTTCTTTGCTCTGTAATTTTCATTTTTTTATTCAATTACACATTTACCTTTTATTATCAGATGTCATAGCTGATATAATTTATGTTATATTTAATAATATGTATGTATGTATAATTGTGGCTATTTTTTTAATTGCAATAACAAAGAATTCATCGACTTAAGTGTGGTTATTTTTTACATTTGCTAACATCGCTAGTTCTGGTTTTTTTGTGTGAGACAGTGAAATATTAAAATTATTTGTGTTTGTTTCAAATAAAAAGTTTTAATTCAACCAAAACATTTAATTAAGAGTAAAAAAATAATTTTAAAAATTAAAAAAAATGTCAATAAAAATTAATATCTATGCATTTCTATCAAAGGCAAAGCTTTCGTGTAAAATTCTGTTCATTCCGTTCAGCTAAAAATTTTGAAAAAAATTGTGGTAAATTATATGAAATGAGAAAAGTAAGAAATAGTAATATTTTAAATTTAGAGCTAACAAGTAGCCTGTTGCCATTCATAAATTTGGTTTGAGCCACAAAACCGGCTATAAATGACAACAAGACACAACAGTTTAAAAACCAAAATATAAACTTACATATAGAATATAAAAGTAATGTAATAGAAATAAGAAAGAGGCTTAAACCATTAGAGATGTATGTGTGCCTATAATGAATGAATTTCTAGAATGAATCTATTCTTAAAAATATGTTACTAAATCAAATGCCTTAATAAATTATAAAAGCTCAACCTCAACCACAAGTAGCATTGAAAGCATCGCTAATTATAAACTATATTTTTATACGACTATATATTATTACATAATCGGCTGAAATTGTGTATGTATGTATACAAAGTTGCTTGATAAATCGTCATTACAACAAAGCAACGTGGAGAAAGAAGCAGTATGCTTCCGTTACGAACGGAGTCCAACAAATTTTGTTTTATATTTGTGAGCGCTTGGAGGCTTAGCGCATGCGCGAGTAGTGATTTGTATACATACATACAGTATTAAAGTACTTTTAATTAATTTAATTAATTAATTTAAAATTAAAATTAAAATTTTAATTAATTAATTAATTTTTTTAATTAATTAATTAACTATTATTTTTACAGAAAAGTGATGCATACAAATTTAAAATACAAAAAAAAATAATTAATTTTTTCTTATACAAAACAATATAGCTTTAAAGTACAAGGTGTAAATAATCGTCTACATTTTTTGCAGCTATCATTTGTTTGAAATTTGATATTTATGTATGTCAAGTACGTAATATAGTTTTAGGTTTAATTATTTATTTGTATAAAAATATAAATATTTATTATGTTTAATGTTAGTTTATAGATACATGTATATATATGTACATAATCATACGGATGTTTAATTATAGCATTATGTTGCACACAGTTGTTCCGCTGGCAAGCAATCAATTGACAGCCCATTGTTATTATTGTTATATTTTGCATATTTTATTTATATTAATAATAATTATAAATTAATAATAATAATAAATATAATTTGTATAAAACATAGCGTTCAAAAAATTGCAATCTGGCAGCAAGGAATTTTTTTTAATGGAAATTTGACGAAATTCATCTTAAAGATGGAAATAGTTGACGGTATTGCCACCTTATAAAAATTTCCTAAAAAAAGATTGCGTATTAAAAATAACTGTACTCATTATAGCACTTTGTTGGCTTATGTAATGTTCAAACATTTATTAGTTAACGAAGTATATTAATAAAAACTATTAAATGCCTTGAAAAAGGTTAATTATATGCATTTGTATGTATATAAATAATTTACACAATTTTTATGAAAGACTGAGGAGAAATTTTAGATGATTTTATTAACCTTTAATTTTTTTAAAAACTTATGAAAAATTAGTGTAGTAAAATGGATATTGATAAGTAAAGAAAATTATCTGGCAACACCGAATTTTTTAATGGAATTTGTCTGAAATTTATCTTTAAGATTTAAGTGAACACCAATAAATAAAGATTTAAATATCGAAGTAATTGAAGATGTTCCCACCTTATTAAATTTTTTTTAAGAAAAATTAATATTTTTGGTTTAAGATTCCCCCCTGCTTTAGAAGCTTCTAAAAATCAAATTTATTTTTCTGCTTAAATCTCTTTAATAATCTAAGAATATGTTCCCAAAATTATAGATGGGAATTCGAAATATTAGTTAGAAGGGAAATAGTGACCGAGCGTCTGGCAGATATACGAGCGCTTGGGCAGAAAGCGAAAAATTTGACCCGCGATTACTCGGTTTTTCATTTTTATGATTTTCCTTAATTGGCGGGCAAGATAGAAAAAAAGTAAACGTCGCATGGAATTAGGACAAAGTTTATTATCTTTGGCATTAAATTATTTTTTATTTAAAATAAACAAAACTAAAAAAAGTCAAGTTTGAACATATTTTTAAGCAATATAAAGTAAAATTTGTTGGTCCCACTTTTTTTAGATTTTGAAAAAAATTTGTAAAATTTTTAACTTTATTTGGAATTTTTTTAGTTTAACTAGAATATAAATTGTTAAAAAATATGAATCTCTTTGAATTTTTTGCCTCCGATAGAATTTGCAGCCTCTCCGCCAACAAAAGCAGAATATCAAAGATTTCGTATCAAAAAAATTTGTGAATGATGTTTAAATATATAGCTATAAACCCAAAAAATTTCGTTTTAATCAATTATTTCTTTCCTTCGCAAAAAACTCCTCAAATGGATTAAGCAGGCTCCTGTCTTAAGTGGCTACTGGTAATTAATTTTTTTTTTTGTAAGAAAAATAATTTTTTAAGACAAATTATTGTAAAAATATTTTTTTTTTTATTTCCTTAAGAAAAATATTTTTTTAAGAAATATATTTTTTTATAAAAAAAATTTTAAAGAATTTTGAATTTTTATAGAATTTTTTTTTTAATTTTTTTTTTAGGAAAAATATTAAAAAGAAATAAAAATTTTTGGTTTAAGCAGTTTATGGTAATTAAATTTTATTTTGAAGAAAAGTAATGTTTTTAAGAAAACTTTTTTTAAAAGTAATTTTTTAACAATTTTTTTTAAGAAAAATTATTTTTATTTAGAGATTAGGTTTACTTTTAAGATTAAACCAGTGGTCTTGTAGGTAAAAATTAAATTTAATAACATTCTCTTAAACGGTGAAAACTTAAGAACACAGTTGAGGTAACGTAAAATAAGCGAAATAAATTCATAAAAATTTTAATACTTAAAAAAAATTATTTTACACGAAATGTTTTCTTATTTTTCAAAAACAAAAATAATATATACTTTTTATAATTTTTAATGAATAGCACTCTGCCGTTTGTCATTATGTTATACCACTGTCAATTGGTTGAGCTTTCTGCTGCAATACCAGCAAAAACCGCGCAACCCCATATTTCATTTTCTAACATCACACAAGTGCCTTGTGTGCGTTTTTTTTAATGTTGAAATTTATAAAAGAAACTTCTCATTTATATATGAATGAGGTTCTAGGGCGTAACTGCTATACGTTTAGTTAGGCAGGGATGCTAATATGTACTAGTTTAATTTACTACATTTAAGTTTTATATAAAAATTGTATTTATTGTTTATATAATTTTTTTTTATTAATTATTTATATTTTTTTTTTTCTTTTTGCTCACGAAATACTTAGTATTCAAATAGAAAAGCATCAGGGTACACTACTACACTGCATATACTCATTGCATCTTTAACATACAAACTTTATTTTTTTTTTTCTTTTTTCTAGTTTTAACGCTTAATTATTATTATTTTTGTTTTTTTTTTTTCTTCTGGTATTTATAGCATTTATTACTTTGGTTTTACAATTTTTTTGTTCTCGATTTATTATTTTATATTTATTATTTTTTTTATTATTATTATTATTATCATTATTATTATTATTTATTTATATATTCATTTATTATTTATTTATTGCATTTATTTAACCTACCGCGCTGCAGTTTCAAGCGTATAACCGCTCATTTTTTTGTTTTATGGACTTAAATAATACACAATTTTTTCCGCTACTTTATGGGTTTTATTTAGAAATAATAATAGACTTTTTAATTTTAAAATTTTTCTTTTTTCAAATTAAAATACATGTTTATTTATATATTTTTTAATAAATTTCATGTTTTATTTATAGTTTATGACACTTTTACTTGCTTTTCGCATAACTCGTTTTATTTATTTTTCATTTTACACAGATGTTCACTAAATTACAAGTTTTTTGCTTAACAATTATGCATTAATTTTTTATAATTTTTTAGATATATTTTTAGATAATATATATTTATATTTATAATTAATTTTGTAATTTTTTTTTTTTTCATTTTTATTTTTGTGTCCCACTTAACCTAATGCGCCATACACACTTGGTAAAGTAAGTATAAATGTGCAACTAGTTACAGCACTAGTCTTAAAACTATATAATATCTGTGTTTGCATTACTTTCCTTTTATAAACAGAATATCCACGTTTCATTTAAAAATATTTATAATTGATATGCATTATATTTATATATATATAATAATGTATATATGTATTTTTTAGATAATTATCTAGTTAATTAACTACTTAATAGTTGTTATAATTGAGTACACTACAGTTCAACGACATGTATGCATGTATGCGTTTGTGTGTGTGTGTGTGTAACTAAACCACACATATGTATAAGTATATATATGTATATTTGCATAACTGTTAATATTTTGCGTTACTTTTGTTTATATACTTTTATTAGTTATGGTATGTGCTTATGTAACTAACTACTAATGCGTGTGAATGTTTTTCATGCGTATGTGTGTTTGTATGAGTGTGTGTTTTTTTTAATTCTCTGGAGATACAGATATACCGTTATTGTTTTAGTAATTCATTGACATTGCAAACGCTTATTAATGTTTAATTTTTGTTAATTTAAACTAATACGTACATTTGTATGTATGTATTTGTGTGTGTATATAATAACTTTCTTTATATTCAGCTTAAGGTTAAATATATGGGTTTGTATATATATTTTTAATATTATTTATTTTACTTTTCGTCAATACATGCTTAGGCGATAATCATAGTTTTTGTTTTTTTTTTTTGCAGTTGTTTTTGTTTTTTTCCTTCTATAAGAGCCAATTTTATAAAACTGTTGAGTACAAATTCATATTAATAATATCATCTTTTGGTTTAATAAATGTAATAATAGTCGTTATAATAATATACTGATATGTTTTGCGCCATATATATACCATATACTGGAATATATATAAATATATATTGTATATATGTGTGTGTGTATATAAATATTTGTCACACTTTTGCGAGACTGCTTATGTCTTTATATAAAAAGTGTTTGCTTAGCAATTCATTTTACAATTTCGTTTAATGCATAATTCATTTTCATATATAGAGATAGCTTAAACTTTAATTTTTTTGTATTGTTATAATTTTTTGTTAATTTTTCATAATAATGTTTTTAATTTTCATTAATTATTTTTTTAATTTTTAATAATTTTTTTAATTTCCTTAATTATTTTTTTAATTTTTAATCATTTTTTTTAATTTTTATTAATTACTTTTTTAAATTTCATTAATAATTTTTTTAATTTGCATTAATTATTTTCTTAATTTTCATTAATTATTTAACTTAATTTTCATTAACTATCTTTTTAATATTTAAAAATTATTATTTTTTAATTTCAATAATTATCTTCTTAATTTTATTAATTTTTTTTTATTTAATTACTTTAATCTTAATATTTTTCAACACCTTAACTTAAACATTTAACTGTCTGCAGCTTGACAGCTTTGTTTTCAAATTCTAGTAACTCGACATAAGTTTTGTTTAGTTTTACATGTAAACACATACACACATATACATATATGCTCATGCATATACATACTTATATTAATATTTAGCTTTGTCTTTGCTCTTTTTTATTGTTTTTATTTCATAATATGCATTTCTGTGTGTATTTGTGCCACTAATTTAGTTTATTGTACAAATTTGCAACATGCTCCTAATGCAATACGCCTCCTTTACGCTATTAAAATCCAATTAATTTGTCAGCCATAAGAATAGGTTACTAATTTTCATTTTTTTTTTCTTATACTCTTTTCTTTCTAATTATTTCTCGTTTTTTTTTAGTTTCTACAGCACAGCTGAAGGGAAAGCTATATGGAATAAAGGCTAAAGGCTTATTTGCGCACTAAATATATTGTTGTTGTTGCGAAAATGTAGTTCAAAGTAATTTAATTAAAGCTGGTGTTGTATTGGCAAGCGTAAATTTTTGAAAAATTAAATTACACTTTTACTCAGGAATCTATAAAATTCATAGTAAATAAGTTGTTTTTGTTCGTGACAGTTGCTGTGCGTAATAATAGTGACAAAATGAAACAATCAGCATACAAACTGTTTCATGACAATTCAGTTCAATAATTTGACTAATTTTGTTGTGACGTTTATTGTTAGCGTCCCACAAAAATACAATAAGGGGGGTGTAAATCATTTGTTGTTCTTTTGAAATAAATATCGTTCACAGGCAAACCTCATATAACGAAGACTACTGTGGAAAACATGCTTTAAGCAATAAAATTGCGCAATATTTTGCTGATGGCATATAATTTGTGGATATATGTATATAAAGATCGGTTTCAAATATCAAAAAAACCAGATCATATATAAAATTTTATTGTTAATAATAAGAAAAAGCATAAAAATAATAAGAAGAAGAGGGGGAAAATTATTAAGTATTCATTTGTCATTTAATTGTTATAAAAATTTTACCCACTTCACACAAATGGCGAGAGTAAACTGTAAACTATGTATATGCGCGTAACTCTGCCAGCTTTATTACTTTTAGAACCAATTATTCATCCTAACATACTGCCAACATCTCGGACTCGTTGAAATCCCCACACTAACCAGCCAGTTCTTAGTTTAACAATTTTTGACGTGTTTCTAGACCATATTTGAGTCAAACGCGTCTACTTGCTCTGGAGCCTAGAACATGAAAAGACGTGAAATGCCCAAACCTTGTTTTCTGATCCGATTTTAAGATCTCTTTACTACAAAACACTATCGAAAAACTCAAAATACCATTCTCCTCTCATTTAATAAACAAATTTCTGTTTTATTTACCGATATTTAACGCTTTGCCCAAACAAGTATTAAAGTGTCATCACTACACTCAATCCTGCTCTTATAAGATTTCAATGTACCATACTTCATGTCTCTACTCGTCGCTTTGAAAATTGAATTAAAATATTTTAAAAATAATAATAATTCAGTCTAAGATTTTTTAATATAAAACTCGCCTTCTCTATTCTTAAAATTCTGAGTTCTTCATATTTTCAACCTCTCATCCATGTCATCTGAGGTTTACCTGTAACCACAATGATTTAATAGTACCAAATTTTTTTTTTTTCTAAATTTTCTTCGCCGATCTTTTATCTCATCGCAATTTAGGTATAAAATCTTTAATATTCTGCAAAATTTCCATACTTTTTTCGTCGTCGCTAAACATTTATATATTTTTAGTTTTAATTTAACTTCGTATTCGAAATTTGGTTGATTGTAAAAAACTATGCTTGCGGTAGTCCAATTTTATATAATTTTATTATTTTTTCAATTGTCACAAATACATATGCATGTTTGTATGTGCCATTTAGGGTTTTGGAATCTGCCTTCTGGCTCATAAAAAACAATTATGTAACTACTTTGGTTGGGTTCTCCAAGCTAAAGTGTTTCGGCTGCTCGGCAGCTGCCGCAAAGGTAAAAAAGTGTATTAATGTGTGTGCGTGTGTGTGTGCGCGCGAATGCGTTGAAGGCGTTGTAAATTATAGCGAAACTAACTATTTGGTTTATAGTAAATAAATGGTTTGTCAGAAAAATTGTTGCCCATATAAAATGTAAAAAAATTAAAGTTTTGAAAAATTATAAAAAGTTTTGTAAAATATTTTTCCAAAAATAATTACGAAATAACTTTATTTAAAAAAAATTATTTACAACTAAAACGTACGAGTATTAGAAATAATGGGAAAATTTTAGTTTAAAATATAATTGCAAAAAATTAAATCGAAAAAGTTTACTGATAAAAAAAATATATAAAAATATAGTAATTTAAAAAATAATAATTTCTTGAGTTCTTTGTTCATTTTCTTAAAATAATTAAACAAAAAATTGAATAGAAAATAATGTGATTGATTAGACAAAATTAAATAAAAATTGCGTAATTAAAAAATAATAATTAAAATAAAAAATAAAAAAATAATTAAAAAATAAATAAATTATTGTTTAAATTACTACTTTTTTATGTAACTATTTTTTAAATGTTATTACTTTAAATTAATTTAAAAAATAAAAGTATTAAATTATTTTTATATATTAAAAATTATTTTAAGCAAATATTTAAAAATTAACGAAGAAATTATTAAAAAAATATTTGAAAACATTAATATAAAAAATTAAAATTTAGGAATAATTTAATTTAAAAATTATTAATAATTAAAAAGCATAAGAAATACTTATTATTTGAAACATAATAAAAGATAAAATTAGATAGAAAATTAAAAAAGGAAATAAGAATTTAGTATTTATTACAAAAAAAAAAAAACATAATATATAAATGTAATTAAAAAATATTTGTATAATAAATAAATTTAAATAATTAAATATAATATTTTAATAAAAATTTTTTCATTAAAAAATTAAAGAAATTAAAATATTAAAAAGAATTAATTAAAAATTTTGTAATTATTACAAAAAAAAATTATAATAAATCGGGGGAAAATTTTAAAATATATTAATACAAATTATGAAAACAGAAATTAGAAGAAATTTAATAAAAATTGAGTGCTTATTGTTCACAACAGATTTATAATTAAACAAAATTTATTTAAAAACATTATTTTTTTTAATTAGGAAATATTAAAAAAAAATATTTTTAGTCCAATTTAAATTTTTTAAATTTATTGATGAGAAAATTTATACATTTAATAAAATTTAATATTAATTATCTTTCAAAATGTTTGCGATCTTTTTTCAACAAAAACAAATGTTTTTAACAAAAAATTAATTGCACCAATTGAACAATTTATTTTATTTTCTTAATTATAAAATATCAAAAATAAATTATTTTTATTGAAATAAAAAGTTTTTTATTTATTAATGAAAAAATTTATATATTTTATAAGATTTAATATTAGTTATTTTTCAAAGTTTTTGCGATTTTTTCAATATTTAATAAGCTTTTAGCAAAAACTTTTCCAAAATTTTACAAAACATAATTTTTTGATATAAATAAAATTTTATAATTTATATTTTTAAAATTAAAATGGACACCTTAACGCTTTAATTTCAATCGAAAACCAACTTAGAACCAAAAATAGATTTCAAAAATTAAATTTAAGCATTTTTATTACACATTTATATGCACAAGGCCTTCCGAATAAGCAATACAAATGCATTTACTCGTTGTTATGTATGTATGTATGTATATAAATAGTATGTTTGTAAGGAATTTTCTAACACGCATTTTCATGTCCCATTAAATATTTTTGTGTGCGTTTTAGTTATATCAATTAAATAAAATTGACACCTAACATTGCTTAAACATACACTTGTACACACACATATATATTTATACTACTCTTCCGTCCAACTGCATCTACGCTTACATTAACTACACTTCCTACAATGAATGCTCTTTACAAATTTATTGATTTGTTTTCAGTTTGCGTTTCGCTATAAGCCTTTATGAGTGTGTATGTGTGCGCCTGTGTGTGTATGTGTCTCTTTAGTTGGTAATAATAAATTGTTTGTCAATCTTATTCATATTTTCTTTTTTAATAATAATTGCATGTTCTTTTTCTTTTTGTTGTTGTAAATTTTTGCATTTATTGCCTGTCTGCAGCTACTTGTGCGCTCCTAACATTGTTCTTGTGTTTTAGAAAAATGCATTTACTGACGGAATGCCTAAGACCAGTGACAGCGCCAACATGAACGTCACGATGCTCCTTTGTTGCAGCAGCAAGTGTTGTTGCTTTTGTTGCAGAGAGGAAGCGGATGATGGTTTGATTTCGCATTGCGCTGCAAAAAAGATAGAGAGAGTTGGTGGTTATTGTTGTATGGCGAAAATAACTGTAAACTTATAACTATTACTTTAATTTTCGGAATATAGTTCAATGTTGGTATGTGATAAGACATATGAACATATATGTATGTATATAGCACTAAAATAGGTATATAAATAACTAATATAAAGAATTTTTTTTTATGAAATTATAAAAAAAATATAAATTAACGGATTTGGGAATTGTTTTTTGCGACAATCCATTGTGAGATTTTCTTCACGAGATCTCTTCCGAAAAACAAAAACTATACGTTTTATGGCAAACACATGTATTTTTTATTCAAGCTCTCAAGATGGTTTGCTCTGCATCTAATGAAATTTGAACCAGAGTGTAAGACATAATATTTTTTCAAGCTCTCAGTGTTTTTGCTTATCACAATTTTGATGCTTTTGCCAAAAGGCTATGTCAAAAATGTCGAATTAAGTATCTCTTGAGCTAATATTAACCTCCCAATGATAAGCGAATCATCTATGTACATAAATAGACTTTAACCCGCATGACTTTCTATAGTTCCATTTAATATTTCTTATGTTCAAAATTATCTTTTGTTGAGCTACCCAAAATCAATAAAAAAAAGCACGAAGTCACAAGGGGCAAATATATCGAATACATTAAGTAAGAGTTCATGTTTCTATATATGCTCGTTATACCGGTACTAAATAGCGGTAGTTTAAATCGACGACTTCGTGAATAATACGTCAGCAAAATTGTATGTATGAGAGCCTGTAATATCATTCTAATGGCAACGAGAACAGTTTTTTTCGACGTTCTCAATTAAGTCGCTGATATGACGATGAAAAAAATCAGTTGCCAAATTTATATCCAAGAGGCGAGTTCTATGGTCTCATGACCAGCACCAAATGTATTTTCGAACAAATAGTATAACTAATTAATGTGTATATCTAAAAAAAAATTAAAGCCTCGATGTAATCGTTATTTTGATCTCAAAAAGATCAATTGGAAAATAGTTTCTCGGGCCTGTCATAAGTACCAAAATATTTAAGAACCCATAAGTATACTTATAGCACGGTGATCACATATATTCTAGTAGGAATTTGAAAAACTAACAGAAATAAAAAATAGTAAATTTGACAGAATATGTTAATAATTTATAGGGGTTATCCAAGTAAATGTACTTTTTTCAATAGCCTTTTTTGTCGGATCAGGCGTGAGTCGTGTTAAACTCCCATGTTAATTTTGTTCAGTATTGTTTAATATTATATACTGGAAAGACTTACGCCTGAACAACGTTTACAAATCGTTTAACTATATTACAAAAATTCACGTTCTGTGAAGGATAGGTATCGCACGCTTTACTCAACTTATGGTAAACATAATCGACCTACTGAGCATACTATTCGCAACACCATCACCCATCTTGAGAACCAGCATTCATTATCGGATAATATTCGGCCGAATAGATCTCATACAGCACGAGTGAAGAAAATATAGCAGCCGTAGCTGAGAGTGTACACGAAGACTGTGTTGAGTCGATTCGGCGCCGTTCACAATAACGGACCGACGTATGGAACAACTTGGCGCATTTTCCGTCGAGATCTTAAGCAGAAGTCGTTCGACCCTCCTAAATGATATCGTTTCGCTCTATGAGCTCTCGAAAAGTTCCAGGAGGATTCAAAGTTTTCGAGCCAAATTTTGTTCAGCGATGAGACCCATTTATGGCTCAATGGGTATGTAAACAAGCCATTCCATCCTGAAAAAAACCCACGGTTTGGTGTGGTTTGTGGGCCAGTGGAATCATAGGTCCATATTTGTTCGAAAATAATGCCGGTAAGAACGAAGCAGTCAACGGCGAATGAAATGAAGTTCATGATCTCGGCCACAACGTAAAACTGTAAAGTTATTTTTTAATCGCCTCATACCAAAACAATTAGCAAAAATAAAATTAATGACGATTTGACATTAGAGAGATATTAAACGAGTAGGTATAGGTTTTTATTATATAAAGTTTATCATATAAGCTGATTTCTATAAAACGAATAGTAGGTGTAAAAAAACATTCAATAGAAAGGATGTCGCTTGAGATTTGATAAGGATATTATCGCAAATGCAAGTATGGCGTTTAACAAGTTGCTTTGCTCAGTCTTTCAGGTAAATGTTCCAAACTGGAATAGCTTTAGATATTAACATTACAACTGCAATAAAAAAATTAAAGTCTATTTCAGTGATAGAAACACCATTTTTACGATAAATTAAATTATTCATGAAAAAAGTTACATTCAATTTTGTGTGCGGAATCAAATTTCTATGGCCAAAAACATTCAGAATATTGGAAAAGTCCCTCGGTGATTATTGTGCGAGCAACCGCTTTTGACTGATAAAAATTATTCAAAGAGGGTCGAGAACGCGTTGACGACAAACCACGTTCAGAACGGCCATTAAGAGCAACTGATGATCAAGAAGTCGATAAAATGAATTAATTTTTGCTTGAGAATCGACAATTAACAGTCAGAGATCTTACTGGCATCGTTGGAATACCGAAAAAATAAGTGAAAGCTAATTTTAAAGATCATTTGGGCCTTAAAACAGCGGCGCGTTAACGCTCATGAAAAAATGATTTCCGAATACTAGAATGACATGGAACGTATTATTACTGGCGGTGAGTCTTGGATCTATGCTTACCACCCGGAAACAGACGTTCAAATGGCCGAATATCGTGGCAAAGGTGAGCCAAAGCCGAAAAAGCCACGTCAAATCAATTCAAAAATCAATTTTATGTTGACACTTTTCTTCGATTATAGACGTATGGTACACTTCGAATTCCCTCCGATTGGCCAAACTAGCAATAAGTAATACTATTTGAGTGATATGCGTCATTTGTTTATGTTTTTCTCATACTTAATAGTACTATATGTGACATAATATGTTAATTTTTTATGTTAATCCTTCGGTCTGTCAGTCTGTATATATACGAATTCCTCCATCATTGTTTGAGATATCGCTCTGAAATTTTGCACACATTCTTTTCTCATCAAAAAGTTGCTCATCTGCCGGAATCGCCAATATCAGACGACTATAGTATATAGCTGTCATACAAACTGAACAATCGAAATCAAGTTCTTGTATGAAATTTTTTTTACTTGATGAAATATCCCCAGGAAATTTGGCACAAATTATTTCCTAAGACAATGCTACAATAACCGAAGATTTTTTTTTTTAGATCGGATTACTATAACATATAACTGCCATACATACCAACTAAATCATCAAAATCAAATTCTTGTTTGAAAACGTTTTTATTTGTAAAATAATTCGAGCTTCAGTGCAACCGAAGTCAACGTCTTTTCTTCTTTCGTTCTTTAAACAACGCAGAAATGCAAATAAAGAACAAAAAAGCGAATAAAAATATGGTAACGTGTTAGCATGTATGTATGTACATATGTATGTAAATAACGTTTTGTAATAAAGCGGCAACAAAACTCAAGTGAAAATATGTGCGAATTTGTGTGATTGATGCAGTTGTTAAAAATTTCAAATTTCTTTGGGCTTCTCACTCAGCATTCGCTACTTACCTATTAATGCGCCGGCAAAAAGAGCCAACAACGAAGCGAAAGCCATTTTTATTTCTCTTTACAACTACTTTATAGCCTCGTTGCGTGTTTATATTATTTGATTATTACTGCCATTTAAAGTGTGTTATTTTTAATTTTTTTTTTGTTCGAATTGAAACGCTCAAATTTTGCATAGATTTTATTCATGTAATATTCATTATACAACAATCAACACTTTTGAATTGAATTGTAACAAATTTTGCAAAAGGCACAAACTACCTTACATATGTACATACAAACAAACGCAGGAACACAATACATAAACTCATACATATGCAAACCGGTACGCAATTGTTGTACGCAAAATGTATACAAAAATAGAAGCTTTGTTGTAAAAGCAATGTGAACAACAACAACAACAATAATAGCAATAAAAGCATATTGTACAAACACAACTACAAACATATTTGAGCAATAATTTTTGGCGCGCGAGTTGTGTGTAAATGCCGGTGACATATACACACACATATATACATTTGACAATTGCAAGTGTCAAACAGGCCGACACATTAATATTTGAAGTGACAAGCAACTTGGACTGTGACAAGAGTGGCAAATTATTATTTTTAAACCCAAACATGAGTTACATATTCGTATATTTTTATAATGCATGTGTTTATGCCTACATTAGTATGTATATTAGGGTGGGTAAAAAAAATCTAATAAAAAATCAATTGATAGACACCTCTAAAAAAGGCTCTCCAAGTATAGGAACTTAATTGTAACGGGAAGATCCTAAGCCTAACGGTTATCCATTTTTATTTCTTACCATCAGATAGAAAAATTCATATCTCGCTCCCAACTTTCTGGAAATATATAGTATTTCATTTTATGGGTTTTGTAGGATATTACTCTACAAAAAGTTCTCGGAAGGGTTTTTCGTAAACCTAACCCTTTAAAAGGTATTAACAGTTAAAGATCAAAGTCAGTACAGCCACTCGAACAACGGAGTGAATGCACACCTCTTTGAAGGAAGCTGAACTTCGGAGCAGTACATTTACCGCTGCCTTGACAGCAGCCATCCGCCTGAAAGTGGCTACAGTGATATTGTAGTCTAAAACTAGAGTTGTTGGACAGCTCACCCGACAGAAGTATTCACCTCCTACTCTCCTTCTTAACTTCGTTCCATCCGTGAAAAGGCTCACTGTATCCCTTCTCTAATGGCTTCGCTCCCGCCCGCAAATCCTTTGTAGGCATGTGAGTTGAGAAAGAACCGTTACGAGAAAGTTCGGCGAAGCATTGATCTAGATTCGAAGTAGTGGAGAAGTTCACATGCCCCTGTCCTCTCACCCGAGACCTCTCATATACCCAGCATGCCAACATGCGGGGTCCCCATTTGAGTTTCCGAAGTGTACGTACACTTCGCCACTTCACCACAACCGTTCTTTTGCAAGGAAAATACTAACTATATACAATATGTTCCATTAGATTTTCAAAAAATCTATTATTAGCTTTAAATACCGGTTCTAAAGTAATTATTCAATCCACTACCTCAAGTGCAGTGGAGTTTTTCCCGAGGATAGAATATAGGATTTCATCGAAAGGTGGGCAGTACATTGTCAAATTTTTAAGATTTCCATAGAGTCCTTAAGCATCATCTTGGCTAAAAAACTTAATGCTTCTGACGCTTTATTTATTAAGTTATCGCATTTTAATTGTTTTTCAGCGAAACTGTTGTATGTAAAGTGGGCGTCATTATAATTTGATTTCACCTATTTTCACAGTGTTTGAAGAGGTGGAAGAACAACTTATTCTCAGCAAGTTTGATTGAAATAGTTTAGTGGCTTGGAGAGGGGCCAAGCACACTCCATACAATTTATATCTACATCAATTACCTTCAGGTAACCGTTGGGGAACAAGAGGCGCTGTGCAACATGTTGCGGGAGTATAAAAATACTCAGTTATATATTCATTGAAGCCTGAAACAAAGTTTCGTTCCTATTTTTTTCCTTGGACGTCAAAAATCTTTCCATATCAATCTTTAATTGCAAGCAAAACACAAACAAAGTTGTAAAAATGTCAAAAAGGCAATAAAGTTAAATATATATTCCGTGTGACGATAACAAATAATATACTGTTTTAACTATACTATACGGAGTAGGGCCATCAAATTGATTTATTTCACCGAACCCAAGTAAATTTCCTTTAAGGCGAAAGTACAACTTTGGTTTAATTCCATTCATATGATTTTATTACTGGAAATTTATTATTTAATTTCGGTAATCTGAATTCGAAGCCGAAGCGATATCGAAAATGTTCTGTATTGATTTTTTTCCATTAACCAAAATGAACTTTTTTTTCACAGAAAAAATAAATCCATTATTTCTAAAATTCTATCAGAATATACTACACGGCGTTAGAAAAATAAGATTTCGCACTAAAAAAATACTCAGAAAGATTTGTTGTAGGCGGAAACGCAAGCCATGCAGATGAAAATGTTAATGCCTTGATACTGCAACAGCAAATCGTAGACAATATTGGTGTCTAATTATCTTGATGCCAAAAAGAGTCATATTCTGGAAGTCTAATTATCGAAAAAGTCGACTAAATAATAAAAATTGACGATCATCATGGAAGCACTAAGCATAAAAATCTTTTGGAATCATTGAAATAGGGCTGGGTATAAAAAGAAGCTCGTTTTATGGGTGCCACACAAGTGACCCCAGAAAACCTTATGAACCGAATTTCCATGCGCGAATCGCTGCTGAATCGCAACAAAATCGGTCCGTTCCTGATGCAAATGGTTATTGATAATGAAGATAGGATCACTTACAACAATCTCAAGTGAAAACAGACGTGGTTGTATTGCAAAAAAGGTTTTGCTTTGAGTTTTTAGGATTCGCAAGGAATAATCTATTATGGGTAGCTTTCTCCACACTCCTCTTCGGTTCTATACCCTCAGTTTTAGTCTTAAGCCAAGGAATTGTATTCCATCAGGACAACGATCGATACCGACTCGTCAAAAATTCCGAGAGATTGGTTGGGTTAGGTTCCAATGCATCCACATTAAAGTTCAGACCTGGTACCAAGTGAGTGCAAACAATGGCAACAAATTGTCGGACAAAACTGCGCATATTTACCATAATTCAGAATATTCTAACTATGCTAAATAAAACATTCAATTTAATGCAAAAATATTTCTTTTTACTACGTCTTATTATCATCATGGAATTTGGATAGACTTACAAACCGTTAAACTTTATTAGTAAAACTCACATTCTGTAAAGAATGAGTTTCGCGCGCTTCTCTCAAATTAAAGTCAACATAATCGGCCCACTGTGCGTTCTATTCGCAACAACATCACGAAGACCATGGTAAATCGATTCGGCGCTGTTCGCAGCAACTCGGAATGACGTATGGAAAGACTTGGCGCATTTTTCTTCGAAATCTTAAGTACAAAATACAGCTTGGGCAGGAACTAAAGCCGCTCGACCTTCCCAATCGGCATTGCTTCGCTCTATGATCTCTTTAAAGGTTCAAGAAGATCTGACGTTTTCGAGCCAAATTTTCTTCAGCTATGATCTGACTCAATGGATATGTAAAGAAGCAGAATTGCCGCAATTGAGACGAAGAGCAGCTTTAAGAGATACAAGAACTGCCATTTCATTCAGAAAAAACAACGGTTTGGTGTGATTTGTGTGCCGGTGGAATCATCGGTTCATATTTATTCGAAAATGATGGAGATATGTAAAGTCTAAAGTCTATGCGGACAATTCTGTTTCAATTCTGGTGTTGGAGCAAAATATCACGTCTGTCATTCGCCGGTTACCAGTCGCAATGCCTGAACGAGTCATCGAAAATTGGACTCAACGGATACCATTTGAGACGTAGCCGCGGCCAACATTTGAAAGAGATAATCTTCAAAAAATATGCACACATAGCATTATAAAATTTAATTCGTATATTATCTACTAATTTTTTCATTTTAGTCATTTTTTTTTTCTTAGTCTAATATTCAATAGTATGTGCCCCAACGACAGAAAAAAGCAATTTTGATTTCATAGCAATTTAAACATTAATTACTGTTTTATTTAACACATTTAATCCCCCATATAAATTTCTCTGACAGAGCAATGGTATGAAATATGGTCCCGTAGCGTGACATGTGCCTAAAAGAACAGCCAATAAAAAACGGGCATTGCCAATTTTATAAATGAGTATGGACTCTTTTATACCAGTTTTTGTGGGCTTTTTCAGCACCGCACACTCATCGGCAAAAACGCTGCGCCAGACACTTTGTCGTCGCCGCTTGCGGTCATCCAGCTGATGCTTGTGCCAAACGCGCAGCCAGTGACAAGCAGACGCCTTCGGCACCTTTCTTAATGACACCAACCAGTCAGCCGGTCGACTATCTAATACTGGCAACCCGATTTTCACACCGGCAACGAAAGAGCGCCGGGCGAAAGCTGAGCCGGGTGTGTTGCCAGGCGGCCAAGCTATACAGCACAGTACAAATCGACACGCGTCTAGCTTGCCACGCTCGCCTTAGCTTTATGAACCTGTTGGTTCGAGTTTCGGCGGTCCCTCCGCACGACGGTCGGTCTGCTCGTTCGCCGGACTGTGGGTCTGTCTGCATATTATGCGCTGCGCCGTACACCATTTGTCGTGCTTTAATTAGTAAGATTAAAACGCAGCGTTTGACACACGTGTTCCCAATGTTGTGTCGCCCCTACTTCGGCTGCACCGCTCTTCTGCCCACTTTTTTGACTATATTAGCAGCAGTACCCACATTTTTTTTTTGACTTTTTCGTAGAAATTATCATTTGACTGGCGTATTCATGCTTCATTTTAGTAACTTTTATTAAACGAACATTGTGTTTTGCCCCTTTTTTGGCTATTTATTCAAGCCATGCAAATGTGCTGGTGCTTCGCTGGTGTCTCTCTTCGCCCGTTCGGGTTGAACGGTTATTCGTTCGTCGAAATTATATAAAATTTAAATTAGCAAAAAATCATATTGCCCATATTTGTTGCCATTTGACTTTTGTTGTATTGTATATTTCACTTTCTGTTGTTGTTGGTGTTGTCCTTGTTGTTGTTGGCATTGGCATCACATTAACTGCACGCGACAGCAAATGCCAAAACAGCTAACCGCACTTATTGAATAAATTGTCGAACAAAAACCAAAAAAACAAACAACAACAAATAGGCAAACAAGCCAATAAGCCAACAATGTCGATTTGTAGCCAGCGGCGGCAACAGATTTATCTATATGACTATATTTTTTGTCACTCTTGTATCCATTATCCGGCGGCTGAGCGCTCGCTTGCACAGGTGTAAGCATTTCTTGATGTGGTTAGGTTTGTTCATGGGCGAGTTGCCTGCGGCAGAATGGCTAATGTTCCTTTGATATTCATAATTTAATAATTTCATTGTTTGTTCAGCAGTTTTGCTGTTACTTTTGTTTTACATTCGTTTAAAGTGAACAGACACACACGCATACATAGTATTTGGAAAGGTGCTTTTGGTGGCGATTGCAGACAATCCACGCGCCGCAATAATAACGAAAAGCAATGCCAATTCAAGTAAGCAGAATGGTGAGTGAATTAATAGACAGAGAGACGACTGACACGTAACAAAAACGACTGGACATTAATATTTATTTGGCTACACATGTTATACAGCAAATGTGAACACGATGAATATCCATTTGATATTATGTGCCGTAGGTATCTCAAAATATGTGCGAAATAATTTCAATTAACAATTCTAACTCAGAAGATATTGAGCCTAAACACAAATTAAATATTAATATTTATTATCTAGAGAAAGACAACTTTTCGGCACACCCGATGTCGATTTGTTTTAGTTGATCGACCAGTTTATGTTTTCACTTTCCAAAAGAGTACCCATCCCTTCTTCCAATTGTCGAAATACTTCTCAAACTCGATTTTTAGGATTGTATTTAACTCTTTCAGCGATTTTCTACGATTATCTGAGTATAACGACGGCCCTTTAAGGTTCTTTTTATTTTTGGGTAATAGAGAAAAGTCACACGGAGCAATATCTGGCGAATATGGAAGGTTGTAATACCTTCGTTGTAGTATTGGTTTTGGTACAAAATTCACCAACAAATTCTTTGATCCATTACTATTAACGAAGGTAAATCGGCAAGCTCATAAAAGCAAGTCTACCCCTTGCTGTTGCTGTAGATAAAGTAAGCGATGAAGGGGGTATTCTAGTCTAGAAATTTGAAAAATCGAAATTTTTTTTCATATTTCGATAGTTTTGATATTCAAAAATATCTCCCTAAAAGGATTTTTCAAAGCTAAAATTATTTTCAAAGTTATAGCCATTTTAGTAACTTGGCAACTAGACCGGTTGAGCGAATATCGTATAACGTAAAACTTTAATCGCGTTTTTCTCGAAACTACTATTTTCAACACTTCTGACATGATTTCTCAAGTTCTAATGAACCGTTTAACTTGAAATTTGGTGTGGATCTTCTTTATATATCTCTCTATGGTTGGAACTAGGATTATTAAAAAATTTTGATCTTTGCCAAAAAACGGTCAAAAAATTCAATCAGTCGCCATTTACTGAAAACATTTTTTTTTTATCCTAGTTCAGACGATAGCGGCATTTGTACTGATTAAAAAAAAATTTTTTTTTCAGATCACCCAAAGTGGTGGAATCGTGTCAGGAAGCGCGCACCCTTATTTTCAACCCCCGCCACGCCACCACGCCGCAATTAATCAAATTATCACAAATTTTTTTTTTTAATTTTTTTTTTGTATTCTTAAAATATCAATAAAATACCCCCTGAATGCAGCTAAAATTGTTATTTTATTTCAGGTCCTGGCATATCAACATAGTAACATTTTTTCCCAATAAGACTCCCCAAACTCGCGAAATTTAATTCTAAAATTTGCGTTTTTTTAACCATCTCATATGTACAATCCTTAACCAACCAATTATTAGATATAAAATTAGACTTACGATGAATTATGATCCTCGGAATAAATAAGATCAAAATAAGATATACATATATAACGGTTGGTCTAAGTAGAGGTTCTTTTTCAATAGCCTTTTCTTGACAGATCACGCGTGAGGCGAGTAAAGCTGTTACGCTAATTTTGTTCAGTAGTTTCTGGCATTTCATCAAGAAAAGACTTGCGCCTGAACAGCGTTTACGAATCGCTCAATTTTATTAATAAAAAATCATGTAAAGAATGTACTATTCGCATCATTATAACACATCTTCAGACCCAGCATTCATTATTGAAGAACGGCGCCATTCGCAGCAATTCAGACTGACGACTAGGCGCATTTTAAAAAAATTCAAATTATTTTCGGAGATATAGGCATTTTTCTGACCCGGCATCCAAACAGGTTCGGCCGGAACGTGAAACTTTAAACGCGCTTTTCTCAAAACTGACTTTTTCGGAACGATACCCACGATTTCTCAGGTTCTACTGAACCGGTTTACTTGAAATTTTTATAGAGTCTTCTTTGTAGGCTTGTCTATGGTTGGAACTAGCCCCATCCCCAAATTTTTATTTTTATTATTTTTAAAAAATTCGAAATAGTCAGAAAACGTGATCAAAAAAAAAATTTTTTTTTTATGCAGTCGCCATTTTGTGAAAAAATTTTTTCCCATTTTTCCGTAGTTCCGGCTTTTGCGACATTTATGAGATTAATAATCTTTTTTCTTTTTGGTTTCAGATAACTAGGAGGGTTGAAATCATGGATAATCACGTGGAAATTTTTAGAGACCCACCACTTCGTCAGCTCATAATTTTTGAAATTTTTTACTTTTTTAAGTTTTTAATTTTTTTCTCTACTCTTCTAAAATAAACGAATAACTAATAAAAAAATGGATACTAAAAATATTAATTGCCTTTTTTTACGACATTTTAAAAATTACCTGAAATTTATGCTTCTAGACTAGAATACCCCCTGAAAGCGTACAAAATACTGCTTGTGCAAACGAAGAAGCCGCCCGACCTTCCCAAGCGACTTCGCTCTATGAGTACTTGAAATGTTCCAATAAGATGCGAAGTTTTCAGGCCAAATTTTGTTTAGAGATGAGGCCCATTTTTACTCAACGGGTATCTAAACAAGTAAAATTACCACATTTGAGACGAAGAACAACCTGAATACATTCAAGAGTTGTCATTTCCTCTGGCAAAAAGCAACGGTTTGGTGTGGTTTGTGGGCCAGTGGAGTCAACGGTCCATATTTCTCCAAAAATGATGCCGATGAGATTGTAACCGTCAATGACGACCACCTTCGCGCTATGGTAACCAACAACTTGATGGCTGAAATTGAATCTCGTAACCTCGGGAATACTTGGTTTCTGTGTTTTTTCTTCAAAAAAAAGTAGGGAACTTTGAAATGGATCACCCTCTACTACATTGAACATAGTCGAATGCATTATTTTTTCAGTTGAAAATTTAGTGATTTTCCTTTAAGGCACCACAAGTTTTTTTTTAATTTTTTTTTTAACGATTAAGGTATTCCATCTATTTGTCTGACCATAACACGCCGCTAAACTATCGTCTGCGAGTTTCTCCACATCGATCAGAAATGAGAGGAATTAACAAACAATATATACGAAAGTTCTTGATTATTAATAATTGTATGTATTTATTTTAATTATTGTTTATAATTTTTCGTTGCAATTATATCCCGCACTTGGAAAATCTAGAAAATATAAAATATGCGTTCCCAAACACAATTGATCATTAAAATGTACATATATACAAGTATTCTAAAAAAAAAAAACAAAATGACAACAATATTAATAAATATTTACCAGCATAACTAACTGTAAGTTACATAAGGAAATTATTACTATTTGGTATTTTTTTTTTTTTTGGAACTACTATAGCTTTTTGTAACGCTCATAGCTGCAGTCGATATTTATCGCTGCCATTTATAATGTCAATGCTTCTGGTGATCATTCATCATTTTTACGAATTAATTTAATTGATTAACTATTGTGTTGTGAGGCATGCATTAATTGAGAATTTTCTAACGGAGCATTTTTTCGTGGAAAATATAGTTTTTTACACATTTAGATGATTTATTTTAATATGATTATTTCTTTAGTAAATTCTTTGTATGGCTTTTTTTGATATTTGCATTTTTTCCACAAAATACTTCTGATGTAGCAGCCTTAAATATAACTGTTTGCATGTTGAACGCACGAACATATCGACTTTTTAATTTATTTGTATAAAAATAATTTGTTTTGTATGGGCAATTTTGATGTACATATGTCAAATTAGCCACTCGTTTTTTAGGCGATTTCAGATTAACTACAATTATTTTCATCTGGAAAGATCGCACGAGTGTAAGCCATGATATTTGGCTGTATAGGAATATATGTACATATGTATGCACATAGTGTGCAAATTTTAAAAACTCAAAAGCAAAAGTTTCAGTCAAACTGTTAGGTGCTAACTGTAAGTATCTTATATTCAAAAGGTTCAAAAGTGGTCCTAAAATACTTCCCTGCGGCACGCCTGCTTCCATTTCTTTTGGTTCAAAGAATTCATTCCCTTGTCAAGCATGCAAAATATTGAGATTATTTACTAGAAGAGCACAATACTCAATCGGAAAACACAAACTTAATATTTGCATAAAGTTTTCGTGTCATACCTTGCCGAAAGCTAGCGCAATGTGAAGGAACGTAGATGAACACACTTTTCCCTCTGCCAGGGCTATTGCTATTTTGTATGTTATTCCTGATTCCATTGTTGAATTCTTGTTTCTATATGAGAATCCTTTCCAAAGACTTGGAAAATGTATCAGAAGAATTGATGAATTGAAAAGATAGATTGCGTTTTACTAAACCTTTTTATTGAAACTCTTTAATACTTCAGCCGTAATTAGATCGAATCCGGTGCTTTCTTTACTTTAAGCTCTGTAATTGCATTTTTAAGTTCACAATTTGAGATTTCTAGAATTTTTGCTTAAGGGGTTAGGGGTAGTTAGAATTTTCAAAAATATTTGTTTTTTGCATTTTCGTTAAGTGTAATATCTTAAAAATATTCCCTGAAAATTTCATGATCCGACAATTAGTTTTAGAGTTATTCGAGAAATAACAAAGAGAGCTCAGGCACTTCAGGCGTTTTTCTCAAAACTATGTTTTTTGAATCGGTGAATACATTATAAGCTCGGGCCTGATGGAAGGATTTTTATTTTTTCGAAAATTTCGATTTTTTAAGACCAATTAACTGTTGATTTTTTCGCAAAAATTAAAAAAAAAAATTCCTGAGGCCACCATTTTGTTAGTTTTGAAAACAAAATAAAATCATTCGATCAGGCCCGAGAATATCTATTTATAAAACTAATTTTTTTGTCTGATTGTTTTTAGATGAATCTCCAAGGACTTATGCTTGTCAACGCAAGTACCTTTTTTTTTTGCAACAGGGTCAACACAAACAACTCTAATTTCGTAAACTTATTTTTTTTTTTTGAAATTTTCGTCACTTCAAGTCAACACATTCTATAATAATGCCATATTACTGCTTTTGTAAAATAACATGATTTAGTAGCAAAAAAAATACTGAAAACTCTCCTTTTTTCGTGTCTCGGACTACCGCTAACCGCTTAATCGAGTTGAACATTACTGAGAAAATGTATATACATACATTGGGACAAAAGAGTACCCGGAAATTGTAAACAAAACACAAACTATTTAATTAGTCATCAATGTTATTCCACCAGCTTATGCCAACGATTTTTCCTATTCTTGAACCACTTTCCATAAGCATCATAACCATCATTTTTTATATTTTCATCAGTTGAAGAAGTCGAAGGTCGTCCGGCCTCAACGATCTCTCCACCGTCTTTGAAGGCTTTGACCACCTCGTAGGGTTGTGATTTTGATAAAATTTAATCACCGTGAGCATTCTCCAACAATTACAATGATTCCGCACACGAAATTTGGTTAGAAATACAAAATTTTAAGCAAATTCTTTGTTCGATGTTTTTATCCATGCTCAGTAAGAAAGGTCCTACCAGCTTAGCAAACAACATTTTTTTGAAATATCATTCACTCAAGGAATTTAATTACATTTTCCGTGTCCTTTAATGTCAGTATGTAATTTTGAATTTCTTACACATTATTTGCACACCTGAATGTTGCAATCGTAGATAAAACTGTGAACCATAATTATCTATACGCTCTCCACTGACATCGCTTGGACCAACAAAATATGCCTTTCGAGATAATAAACTACAAAAACAGTAGCTGAAAGCGTGAATCCTACTCGAAAACCGATTAGTAGCAACTGAATTTCAATAATGCTACCAAATTAATTGGAGAGATTTAGAGCATCATAAATTGGGGTTTGCATAATAACAAAAACAAAAGAAGGAAAAAATTTACAAAACGCTTGCATACATATGCATGATTGAAATTTAATAATGTTGCTCCACTTTCAAGCGGATTAGCGAAATACGAAGGCAATACAGTGAGGAGCAAAAAAGTTAATATGGTGATAATTTCGAAATAAAAACAAACTAAAACAACAAATTTTATATGAAGTGTGAGCAGCAAAAAAAAAATCGAAATTCTATATGCTTTGTACTTATCGATTAGCTTAGCTAATTTCAGTTTATCGCTAAGCGTTAAAATTATCAAATTTATGCAAAAGTGTGGCAGATTGTAGTCTTTAGATAATTTTCAATGTATATACAAATATCTATATATTTTTTTTTTTTGACAACACCATTTGCTATTCCTTAAGCTAACGGATTATGGAAGCAGTTTCGCCTGCTTATCGTGCGCCATTATCGCGTTAAATCGTTTAAATTAATTATACAGCACATGTGCCTGCATTTGTTATTATTCTTTTGAATATTTTGAGGAAATCGAAGTAATCGAAGAGATCAGCCAAATCAAGAAAGTCAATGTACGAGCAGCGCAGCAAAGGCGCGAGGCGCAAATTTCGAAGACGTTTCGACGACGACTAACGAGAGAAATTCAAAAATCATTTTGCAACAATATAATTGTATATCGCTTTATAATTGTTTATCGAAATATTTAAAACATGAAAGCTCAAGTTTTTTGCTAATCGTCTCTGCTATGGTTATGTTCAGTTCGAAAGTGACGCATCGCCTGCGTTTGTGACAAAGACATATTAGTGACCCCAAAATGTATGTTTAAAAGATATGTAAATCGAAGTCTATATTTATAAAATATGCATATGAGCATATCACAATAGTGAAAGATTACTTCTTCTGTCTCGAAAACTGCCGAAAAGGCGAATGTACTATACCGCACGATCGATAAATAAACGCTTATTGATTATGCCCGACAGAACACTATAAAATATATGACACCAATAAAGAACTACACGCGATTATGTATTTACATGTGTATCTAATGTCAAATCGTTGTTTTTACGCTTTTGTTGCTTCTTTCTTTGGTTTAGCAATGAATATTGTTGTCCCAGCAGGCGACAGCGCTACAGCGCCCAACTGTCTGCGCGATCGCGATGAGATCAAGCACTGTTTTAGCACCGCTATACATACTCACATACTACATGGGTATTCAAAGCACACGCATGCTCGGATGATTTTGATACTTAATCTCCATAACGACGACAACTTCGAAATCACTTTTCGTTTTCTATACGCGAAATGGTACGCTATTTCTTAGAATAACGTGTAAAAAAGTAGTGGTAACCCTTTTCTGAGAAAAATATTACCCACATGGACGTTACTTATTTTTGTCACAGTGAACTTTTAGCAAATACAATAAGGTAACGCTTGGTTCGGGTATAACCAAACATTGCATATTCTTGGTACTTGGCAGAATCAAAGGCGGGTTAAGAGCGTTAGGTTTTCGACCAAAGTATGGAAATTTTTTATACTACGGATATGAGGTTTGGACCAAGGTCTAATCTAAATCAATGTTATGCATTTTAGGCACAAAATACTTATTTGAAAACACGCTCCCCAATTTCTTTAAAATAACTAACACATTGGCCGCTGGAAGCCAATTGAAATTTCGAAAATTTTTATGTGGGTCTATAGAAAGTATTCATACGGTTAAGCCCATTTTAGCCACAAGGATATAATATTATCATCAAAGAAACATTCTCCGCAAATTTCAAAAATATAACTCACAGATTAACCGATATTTTCGGCAAATAGTCGACCATACGCAATAAGGTTCACATATTCAGTATATGGGGGCTTGAACAGTTGGGGTTCGACTTTAAAAATACAATAAAATTTAATTCTTTTTTTCAAAAAAGGCACTGATCTGTCGCTCTCAAAGCAGATTTGGGTGGAAACGAAAGAGAGATGGCGGATCCTACTTTTTGAATCGTAAATTTCTGAGCACTTTTACGGCGTTTAGTCTTGCATTATGAGGGACTAAATATCGGATAATTCAATTGAAAATGGACATATCGCTATGAAGAAAACACTCTATAGAAAATATTTGTAGTACAGATATTATATTTTAATTAAATTTTTTGTTAGCTATATGCAAGAAACACCTTTCCAAACAAAAATTAACTCAAACGAATGTTGAACCTCAAATTTTCGAGAAAGTTTTGAAAACCACACCAAACGGCATAAATTTTAATAGCAAGAGGTACAGTAACTATTAAATTTATGCAAATATCATTCGATTTTAGTATTGTAGTTAGCTGAATTTCATTTATTTCGCCGGCTGTTGGTTCACTTTTCTACTCCAAGCCATTGGATTATCATTAATAATTCTGATCATAAAAGTAGTTATAGGAGGTTATAAAAGTGGATGCGCGAACGACAAGTGGAGCGGATGCTGAGCGGTGTTGGCGAGTTGTTTCGCGCCGAATGTCATTTCGTCATTTCTTTCTCTATTTTGCACGTTTTGTCCTTTCATTTACAGCTGCGTTAGTTTCATGTAACGCTTGGCATTGTAGGTGAATAAATGTATGTTTGAATGTATACTAACGATGTCTTAGGCCTTTACGTAAAAGGTTAGTGCCTCAGAGCAGTTTTTAATTTTGCATACGCACATTTATAAATATTTAACGTTTCTTTTATTGCCTCATTTTTTGCATTTGTCTCTGAATGTTTCAATAATTAATTCGCCGCGTTTTATGCTAATACCGTTTTTTTATAACCTATTGATGTAAGCATGTATGCATATGTTGAAATGAGGTCTATTTGATATGCCTTTTAGGCCTTTAGTCCTATCTTTTGAGAATAATGTAATCGAAGAAAGCTGGCGCGCTTAATTTTGAGCGCCAAAGTAATACTAAGAGTAGACATAGATTTCATAGGCAAACATTTTTGCTTACGAGGCCATCAGCACGTAGACCTATTCTTCTGAACAACTGCTGCTATAAATAATCTATTATAAAGTGAAAAAAGAACACACAAAATTTTTGCTATGTTGACAGATTTTTTTCATTTCATTCAGTCCATGTGTAAGCCTTTTGTAGCTTCGCTTCCTGATTAAGGCAAGTACTTTTTTCAATAGCCTTTTTTTGACAGATAATGCATGAGTCGTGGCAAGCTGTGATGTGATTTTTGTTCCGTGTTGTTTGGCGTTTGATCATGGAAAGACTTATGACCTTTATATGAAAATCTTAAACTGAAATCGCACAAAATACATACAACTAGTGCATTGCTGGCTTAAGCAACAAGCAAAATTGCTGCATTCGGGACGAAGAGCAACCTGAAACTGCGGAGCTGCTATTTCATCCAGAAGAAGCAAAGCTTTGGTGTGGTTTGTGGGCCGGTGGAATCAACGGATCATATTCCTCAAAAATGATGTCCCTGAGAACGTAACCGTCAATGACCATGATACCTCTTCCCACACATCACATCGATCAATAGATTTATTTAAAGAACTCTTCGACGAGCAGTTGATTTCACGTTTTGGGTCGTTGGATTGGCCACCAAGGTCGTGTGATTTTACACCGTTAGCTTTTTTCCTATCCGGACAATCCAGCGTCGATTCAGGCCTCGAAGCAAAACAACACGCGTCTTACTCGCCAGTGACCAGTCGGAATGCTCGAAGAAGTCATCATGTAGCCGCTGCCAAAATGTGTAAGAAATAATCTTCAAAAAATAAATGCTAAAAAATATTCTTTCGAATGATAGTAAACATCCCCTATTAAATTTGAAGTTTTCCTTTAAAAAAGTAAGGAACCTCGAAATGGATCCCTCTTGAAATATGTGATTTTTTTCACGCGCCTTTTAATTTTTCCATATAAAGTATATTTTTCGGTACTATTTAAGAATGATATTCAAAACAAACTTTTAACATATTAACCAGAGAATTTGGATATACTACTGTGCCCAAAAAATAAAGTGACATTGTATTTATTTTGAAAATTCTTTATTTATTCCTCCAAATCAATTTCATCCCCTTCAAAGTAATCCCCTCCCGATACAATGCACTTATGCCAACGGATTTTCCATTCTACGAAACACTGGTTGTAGTCACTTTCCGGGATGGCCTTCAGTTCCATCTTCGCTGCGGCTTGAATCTCCTCTATCGTATAAAAACGGTGTCCCCGGAGCGGTCTTTTGAGCTTGGTGAACAGCCAGAAGTTGCACGGCGCCAGATCAGGTGAATACGGTGGTTGCGGAACGATATGGGTTGAATTTTTGGCGAAATGATCACGACTTACGAGGGCAGTATGGGATGGTGCATTATCGTGGTGTAAAAACCAAGAATTGTCTTTCCACAATTCCGGCTTTTAGGTGAATAGCGTTACGCAAACGACGCACAACGTTCAAATAATATTCCTTGTTGACTGTTTGACCAGTTGGAAGGAATTCATAATGCACAACACCACGATAATCGAAGAAAACAGTCAACAAGACCTTGATTTTTGAGCGACTTTGGCGCGATTTTTTTGGTCTCGGCTCTCTTTTGGCACGACATTCGCTCGATCTATCGGTTGTCGTAAGCATAGATCCAAGTCTCAGCGCCAGTTATAAAGCGATTTATGACACTCTGGTAGTCGGAAAGCATCGTTTCACACACTTCAACGCGAGGCCTTGACGCCCTTGAGGCCCAAAACATCCTTCAAAATGGTATTGGCTGAGCCTTTCGATATGCCAACTTCATCAGCAAGGTTTCTAATTATTAATCAACGGTTTTTCAACACCAAATCTTTGATTTGTTGAACGTGCGCTTCGTCGGTTGAGGTTGATGGTCGCCCTGGACGCTCTTCGTCTTCGACACGTTCATGGCCGGCTTGGAACTCACTATACCACTTGTAAACATTTTTTTAGACATAGCCTCATCACCAAAGGCTTTCTGCACCATCCTCAATGTATCCGCAGCAGAAAATTGATTCCGTAAACAAAATTGAATGCAAATTCTTTGCTCAACAAATTTCGACATCGCAAAAAACGAAAAACTCACTTTTAGCAGCTCACAAAACGTATCTCAAACACTAATGAATATTTTGACATGAAATTTGACAGTACTATCAACCTAAAAAACAAAAAAAAATCTCCAAATCCTTCGACGCGCGCAGTTTAAATTCAAATGTCACCTTATTTTTTAGGCAGTCAACTTTCAAAGTTGTAAAAAATTATTTCTCAGATCTTCTAAAAATTATCATTTCAGTAATTCTTACATTCCTTGCTGCGAAGGTTACCATCAGACTCTGGGAAAAAAGACCAGAGAGGAATATTCAGAAATCCCACTACGATTACATCCCTGATAACTTGGACCACTGTCCCGCTGAGCCAACATTTAGTTGCATATTCTCCGAAGGATATGGGAAGCAGAATCGCTGGAGAAAAGGTACCGAGAGCTTTTTCACGGATGGATCGAGGCTCAAGGAGAAGGTTAGATTGGGTGTTTTCTGTCGGGAGCTCTCAATCAACTCTTGTTTCAGACTGCCAGTCCAATGTAGTGTAGATGTGGAAGCCTACAACGTAGCTGCAGATGTACTGCTCAGAAATGAAACATGCATCCGTATAGAGGTCTTGAGCATGTTAACAATGAGCTGAAAGCTAGTCGGGAATCCATGACCTCAATAGCAATAGCATTAAGATATTTCTATATTTAACTCGTCTGGGTGCCTAGTCACAACGGAATCATCAGAAACTCAAAAGTCGACGAGATTGCAAGAAAGGACTCCTTTAGCCAAATTCTATCCGTGCGCAAACGAGCACCTGCTCCCCTCTTTTCGTACATTCGGGGGTTGGATCTAATCGGCCTCGCGTGAGCTCAGCAAGTATTGGTCAACAACCAGGACTCGAGAGCTGGGAAAGCTCAGAGTGGCATATAGAAGATCAAGTGAACTACTAGGTCTTAGCAAGGTTCACATTACTATATTAATAAGTGTTTCTAACTAAACACTATCCTATTGGCCTTCTGGTGAGGCTAAAGTTTTCGGAGGGCGCTACTTGTCAAAGTTTCAAGGAGAAAGATGAGGTGAAAACATTTAGACACTCTCTCCTCTACTGCTCAGCTTTCGTCAGACTAAAGTTGAAGCAACTCGGTGGCCATACATTTTATGTATCGGCGAATTGGCTGGAGTAGATATTAGCCGCCTAAATTAAGTTGTGGCAGGCTGTAGGAAGTTATGACAAACATCTGAAAGAATATTTTTTGAGCTCACTACAGGATGTTTGAGTGCTTACATGTGTTTAATTTGAAGGTAGGTCGTCCGTATATATTCCGTAATAAAAAACTTCTATACAACCCAATAAAACTATGTACATATGTAGTATGGTACACTAACAAATAGTATAATATCCTAACAAATGAAACATCTTAAAGGAGAGTTTCGAAATGTCAGAAATAAGGTTTTGCATTTTTTTCGTCTAAGCATTTGCAAACTAAAATATTCGAATTTGTATTTGAAAAAATGATGTACTTGGAAGGAGTTATTTCCTTTAAATCGACGTGTTCGTTACTTAATCTTTAAAAAAACATATTTTTCTGGTCGGTAAATATCCATACGATTATTATTCCTCTACTTAATATTAGACTACACTTACTAAAAACAGAAATTTTTTCCCATTATGTAGCAAGATATATATTATATGTGACCTGGTCTACGGAAAGGGGGCTTAGGTGTCAAAAAATCAATTTTTTTTTTTTCAATTTTTTATTTTTTTGGTCAATTTTTTGTTTTTCGCACGTTAGCTCCCTTTTCGTAGACCAGGTCACATATATATAATAAATTAATTTTCATAATTCCAATATAAAAGATTGGAATTTTAATTAGGGCACATCGCTAACTAAATCTTCCAAAAATGCTCAAATTCTTAGAAATTATTATCCAAATCACATTTTGGTTCATTAAAGACCAATAAATCTCAAAAATGTGATGCTCATGTGACCACAATGCCATAAAAGACATTTCTTTACAAATCAGCATGAAATATGAAAGGTGAGCAACACCTTATACATAACCACAACGAATTTCTTTTTGCTCCCAACTATAGATTAATGGTTTGATTATACGCACCCCATAAATGTATGTAAATTTGTGAATATTTGCGGTTTTCAACGCTGCAATAAATAATCAATATTAGTTGCAACATGAGCCCACCGCGCGGCATTAGTCATCGACTCAATCTGAATAGGGGCTTGCGCGTGCCATGCGATAACTGGACATATATATTCACACACATACATTTATAATTTCACATATGAATATTGATCGATTGTCTTCCCTTTATCAACTTTCTCGAACGCCATTGAGCTCCGAGACAACCGAGATGTTACAGCTGGAGTCGCGCTTTGGCAGTCATGAATCACTCGCGTACAAGTTTCATGCGCCAATAGCAGGCAGCAAGCCGCCTAGCACAGCATAAGGCAATTAATCTTGCGTGAGTGATGCCGTTAATTTGCTGCATTTAAATGATTTTTCCGTTTCTTTTGTTTTTGTTTTTCTGTGTTTTTTTTTTTTTTTTTGCCTTTCATTATGCAAATCGTACATAAGTACTGAAAACGATGCACGATTTATGGCCCGCGCTCAACTCTCAATTCGCTTTATTAACATATTGTGATTCCTATTATTGATATTTCATGTTCTTTTGTTTTTTCGAGATAAAAATATCTTAGCACAGGTGTCACCGAATCGCAATTGTTGTTGTATCTAAACGTCCTCATTTTTGTAACTAATTTTTTATTATTTTTCTAGAAATTTACCAAACAAAAGTATAGCAACCGCATAGTTACCATCATTCAGCCAATTTTGAGTGTCTTTATCTCAGCTCCCAGCTTATCGATATTCATGAGTTGCCAGTTGAAGCCTAGAAATTTCGTTTATTTTTATTTTTTGATTCCAAATTCTTGTGGTTTTAGCATGTTTTGGTTATTTTGCTGCATTCTCATTAGCAATGCAAATGTTCGATAGTAAATTCTCTATAGGACCCCCGAGAGTTAGTAGCGCTGCGCCGCGCAGTCTGTGCATTTTATTTTTTTCGAATATATTTTTGTTGACTTGTCAGTTTAATTAATTTATTATGGCTTAGAGCAAGCGTGTGCAGTAAATAAACGCACATGCAGCATTAAGTAGCGAGTTTTGTATAGAGTTTTAGATTATAATCGAAATTGTCGATTTAATTTCGTTTAAATACGAGCAATTTATTTTCACATAGAGTATGTTGCTCTTCAGCAAGAAATTTATAAAACATACTGGAAATCTCTGGAAGATGGTTGGCAACTCTATTTTTGCTATAAATTTGAATAAATATTTCTAGATATTTGGGTGGTTCAATAATTTATAACAATTATATTTTTTATAGTATTTAAAAAAAGTTTTAAAAATGTGGCAACCCTTTTCATGGAAATGATGTATATTATTGATTGAATTTGTTTAATTTTTCAGAAATGCAGAAATCAAATTTTTGATCACATAAAAATAATTAAAATTTGCTTCAAATATGGCAACCCTGCTATATAAAAAGATTTGAGTAAATATTTGTAGATATTTGAGTGTTCAATAATTTATAAAAATTATATTTTTTATAGTATTTAAAAAAAAGTTTTGAAAATGTGGCAACCCTTTTCATGGAAACGATTATTATACATTTTTGAAATTTCTTTAATTTTTCAGAAACGCGGAAACAAAATTTTGATCACGTAAAAAGAATTAAAAAATTTTCAAGATGGATGGCAACTCTAGTTTTGCTAAAAATTGCAATAAATATGTGTATATATTTGAGTACTCAATAATTTATAGAAATTATAATTTTTTACAGTATTCTTTCATACTTGTTTTAAAAAATGTGGCAACCCTTTTCTTAGTTATGGATTATTATATAGTTTTGAAGTTTTTTTAATTTTTTGGGATATGTGGAAAGCATTTTTTTGATTATATAAAATAATTGAAAACTCTTCAAATATGGCAACCATGTTTTGTACATTTCTTGGTAAAAACTTTTTAAGCTCGCACATTTTTCTCTTTCGATTATTCTTGCTATTTTTCAAAAATCACATAAAAAAAATGCAAATTAATTAGCAAAAGTTGGCAATTCTAATATTTCAATGAATTTTAATACAAGTATGAAATATTTTTATAGTTACAAATCCTAAAAAAAAATATGTATATGTTTACGAATATAATATTTAAATATGGCAACTCTGTTTATGAGTTGTTAAATAACAAAAGTTGGCAACTCTAATATTGCAATATTTGAATATTTTTTAAATATTTTTATATTAACAAAACTAAAACAGTATTTATATTTACGTCTATAATATTAATATATATGCGGCAACTCTATTTTTGAATTGAACATAATATATTTATAGTTTTCAAATTTAATAGAAATTTTAATTTTGTTTACTACTTTAACAATGAAATGTGGCAACCTTAAGTTTTGAAGAACATTTCACATTTTTGAAAGGTTTTCTTTAATTTTTCAGAGTTTTGATAAACTCTTTTCAAGTCGCTGTAATATATCAATCTTTTTTCATTTATTTTTTATTGGTTATAAATATCTTCAATACTTATTGGCAAATAGCTATGTATGTATGTGGAAACATATGATTAAAATCACATAAATTTTCAAGTTTTGAATGAAAAATATCCAAATTTTTGGTTTAGAAAAAAAAACCGATCAAATTAACGCAAACTGCCAAATAAGGCAAGGAAAATTATACCAACTTACTGAAAATATTGATCGTCTATCGTGATATTCAATTAGTGAAATTATAGCAAGAGAGAACGCTTTTCAGAATACGAACGGCTACCTAAGACCCCATCACAACACGCAAGAACTAAATTTTGCACAGAGATCAATTCAGTATCAGTTTATTTAAGTACCCATATTCAAACCGATTTCTATAAAGCACACACAAATTTATACTACTTCAAAATACATATACCCATAGCTCGAAAACCAAGGCTAAAATATTTAAAAACATATTTTATGGAAGTAAGACAGGAAAAGAAAAAAAAAAAACAGAACATGAAACCAGCTTTTTTTTTTTTAATATTCTACTATCATTGCTGGTTCTGTTACGAACGAAATAAAATTTTATAAGATTTTCAAAACTGTAATAAAAATCAAATTCAAAATTCTAATAAAACCTTAACACAGTCAACAATTTTACTAAAATAATAACATTTATATAAATATTTGCTACTTACATCCCCATTTTCGGACTTCGCGCAAGTATTCATTCCAGAATGCGCAACGTCCTTCCAGTGGGCCACGTTGCAGCTTCTCCTCTTTATCATCGGTTGAAAAGACATAATACACGGGATCTTTCTTTGTAAAATTTGGCCATTCTTCGCCATCTGTGGCGGGATTGCTGTAAAGCAGAATTTGAATTATAATTAGCGAAGGATAAAACATAAAAAATATATATGTACTCGTAAATATATATATAAGTATGTATATATTAATATATATTGTGAAGAATCTTGGCTCAAAGTGAAAAGCAAGTTTTTTTCTTGGACTCTATTAATAACGATTTGTTTGATACAAATTTTGTAATGTTTTATAATCTTTACGGGGGTATTCTAGTCTAGAAATAAAATTTTGGGCAGTTTTGTGAATTTTATGAAAAAAAAACCAAAAAATATTTTTACTATCCATTTTTTATGGTGTTTTTATTGATATCTTAAGAATACAGAAAAAAAAATTTTACAAAAAAATATTAAAAATTAAAATAATTAGAGGCAGGGGGGAGAGACAGGTGTAAAAAAAATGGCGCATTCTGGTGACATTGATCCTGACTCTCCTGGTAGTCTGAAAAAAAAAAATCAAAAGAAATTCTTAATCAGTAAGGATGCTTTATAGTCCCTACCTCAGGGAACACGAAATTCAAAAAATTTTTTTGATAAATGGCGACTGCCTGAAAATAAAAATCATTTTTTACGCTTTTTTTTTGAAATTCCTGAATTTTTTTGAAATATTAAAAACAAAAATTTTGACACGATGCTGGTAGGAACGATAAAAGATTATACGAAGAAGGTTCATACAAAATTTCAAGTAAATCGGTTGTATAGAACTTGAGATAATGCTGGTACAGTGTGGAAAAAAGTAGTCTCGAGAAAAACGCGTTTACAAAAGCCGGCCGAACCGGGCTAGGTACTGCGTCACTAAGGTAACTGTAGCTCTTAAAATAATTTTAATTTTTAAAAACACTTTGGAGGATATGTTCTTAAGGGTCTAAAGTTTAAATGTATGAAAGAAAAAATCGAATTTTTCAAAATTCTAGAGTAGAATACCCCCTTAATAGCCTTCCCTAATTACTTCTCTAAAGCCATTCTTCAAGTCTTTAAAATAAAAAAAAAAATTGCAATATTTCATTTTAGTTTTAATAACATATAATAATTCTTCTCTAAAAATGAAAAGAAACTGATATGAAATCCTTTTTTTTATTATCGCCATTTGGCTTTAAGAAACTTTGAGCTTCATATGATTTTTTTTAAATAGAAGGAGGCAACAAAAGTCGGAGTGCGGAACTTCAATCAAGCTACTCCCAACTCCAGACTCTCTTACGGCACCACCTGATTAAGTATTGATTTGAAAGCCGATTGAGGGTGCAATATACGCTTCATTCCTGTCATATCTGCTCTCACTGGTAATGATATACAGCGAACATAAATAAAATGCATATAATATTTTAATATTTTTAATAAATAATAATTATAAGGTTATGAAATTTTTTAAAGAATCCAAAAGAAGAAAGAACTAAATGTTATCTTATGTTGACATGCCTACAATTCATGTGAGAGCACGCATATTATGCATCTGTTCTCAGTTCCCTTATAGAGTGGTGTATTTGTCTTCCTCTTCATGGTGTATTGGCATCATCCCTTCACTGGGAATGCTCTTTAAACGAAAACTGCGAAAGTTGAAGCCAACTTTTTCTTACTATAAAAAGCTGCTATAAAAATGAATCCGAAACTAAAAATATAGCAGCTTTTCGAGCTTTTCACATTGAAATGAAGCTTTGGTTCAACGCTAGATAAACTTAACGAAAGCCGTGCATACCACCAAAAAAGCTCTCTTTAAAAAGCTTTCGTATTTCATACCGGAGAACGTATATGCAGGGCACAGAACGTATATCAGAGAGCGTATGTGATAGACAGAGAACGTTTATAATAATACGTTCTCTGCACTAGGCTTGTAAGAAAATCTAAATTACATTGTCGTCACCTAAAATGTAAAATATCATAACAACTTTTTCGGAAATTTACAGGTGAATGAATGAAAATGGAACATGAGTGAAACAAAACTTAAATTTTGGTTGAAACTGGGTTATATCTGATATGGGAACCTTAAAATTTTGGGCATGTGTACTTACATATACATATGTATGTAATTAGAAATAGTGAATCGTAATCTACAAAACATTTAATTTCGAATTTTTTGATCATACGTTGTTTGGTATTTTAGTTGACTGTACCATACCATATGGGATTTGGGGTAGTATCGACCCAATTTTATCTATTTTTTCCAATACCAAATACTATTAACATGCCACATACTAAAAAAACAATCATATGGAGTAAAGTCAGCTGGATATTCGAAAGTCCTGATATTAGGACAAGGGCTAGTCAAATTTTCACCCAATTGTACTTATTTTTAGCACAAAAATATACTTATTTGTGCAAAACAGTTCTGCAAACTTCGTTGAGACAACTCGAATATTGCCCGATATATCCAGCATCGTCACCTGGTAGTTCGAAAATCTTTATATGGTATGGGCCTCCAGTTAAATATTGGCCCAATTCCACCCATTTTTGATACACAAAATTTTTTATTGTCAGGAAAAATTTTTGACTGAATTTTAAAGGTCACACACATTGACCGATCTTACACATTGACCAATATCCTCAGTCAAAAGTCAACTTTAGATACTGGGGTCCACATATTAGGTACCTAGCGGCTTGAACAGTTTTTATCTCGTTATATTAAATCCCGTTATATTAAATACTTTTTTATTTGTATACTGGAAAGTAAAAAATTGTGCTATATGGGAAGTTGGAGTGGTTGCTGTCCGATTTCGCCCATTTCAACACAGTGGCATGAAGATATAAAAGGAATTGTGCGTGCTAAATTTCGTTGAAATCGTCTGTTTTTTATCTTACATATACATATTCGTTTGGTAAATATTTTTTGAATATTTTCTTAGCGTTTTCAACTGGATGCTTCTTAAACTCAATATACCACTTTACATAAAATAATCATCGGCAAATTGATAAAATAATAAAAAATCCATTGCTCTACTTAAGCTTGCCGATTGCACACACAGACATGCGCAAATATATATATGTATTGCCGAGTTCACTTAAGAAACGTTAGCAGAACTGCAATCAAATTTAGTCGCAGAAGTAGCGCTGTTGATTTGATAAAAAGAAAATATGAAATCACGCAGAATATATCAAAATAAATGCATTAAAGGCAGGTAGTTATGAAAATTCAATTTTAAAAATTACTTTTGCAATAATAGAAATTTAATATAAACAAAATTGAACTAACTCAACTTATTTGCGCTTTAAAGTATGCTACAAAAATAAATAAAAGCACTTGCTTTAAAAGAATTGACTTTGCTGCCCACCGAGGCGTATGAGCAACACAAAAAGCAAACAAACACTTATAAACACACAAACACATATAAACTGTCTGCTACCATTCCGCTTGAGGAGTTTACAGTCGAAAACTGTTGCAATTAAAATTGCACTTCAAAACCACTTGCGTCGGCAAATATACTTTCGAGTGCGGGCCACTCTACACTTTTTATTGCACGCCAAGCCATATTAATGCTCATAAAGCAACCAGTGCAAGTGTATGCGTGTGTGTGCTTGTCTTACTGCTCGAAAGCTGTATTGCTATATTATTAACACATTGAAAGTTTCTCATCAGCAGCGATCGCCAGTACTTACCCAGTTTTAGCAAATTCAATAACGGCATTCAGCATCCGCTTGCCCAGCTCTCGTTCGACTTGCCGATACTGTAGCGATGTATTCAATGGCTGACCGAAGAAGTACTCGATCTCATCGCCGTGCAGTACGCCCATCCACTCACCCCACAGGGAGGTGCTAGTGCGCTGAAAGCATATAAGAAAAAAATTAAACCGTTGTAGTATTGTGGGTTTTTATTGAGAAAAACTAAGAATTATTTTAAAATTGAAGATGATAAGTAATTTTTGTATATATTTTCCGAGCATACTTAAAGCTAGTGAATAAAAGCAATATATTTATTCACATTTGTACAATTTTCTTCCACCTTTATGTATAGCCTCAGCTCACACACCTTTTTCACATACGTTTTTTTAGCTTACATATACATATATATATTATATGCTCTAAATAAAAACATTTGTAACTATTTCTGCCCTCACCAGTTAACTTTGTACTTGATTTTGCACTTAAGGTCTAAATTATTTGTTCGCTGCTTACCTGTCCATCTAAATTTATCAACCCTCTCCAGCCACACATTTCGCTCAATGGCAATCTCACTCAGACTTTTGAACTTCCCTCATCATTCCATGGGTAGAGTAGTGTCACAAATGGGTCGATTGTATTTACCTAATTTGTAATTTCTGCAGCTATTTTCCTTTTGTTTACGTCTTACTCATACGTAAATATATTCTATTTAGGAAATCGCTCTACAAAACTGCCGACGATTCATATGTGAATTTTAATTTTGGAAAATGTATTTTGGATTTTTAGTGAGAAAATTTAATAATCTTTTCGGCAGATAAACCTCGAAAATTCTATGTTTAAATTCATTTAAATTTCGTTATTACTTTGGAATTGAATAGCCGTACTCATGGACTAATTATATTACGTAGTGGATATTGAGACATTAGGAGTTATTCATTTTGAATTCATATTTGTTATATATTGTATAATGAGACCTCGCAACTCTTAGAAGAACATATTAGAAATATATTTTCCCATATTTGCATATTTCAAGACCTACAAGAAACTTAGTATTTCAAACTGAATGCATACATGAGCCGGGAGCTAAATGCATTGCTTGGCATACCCCAGATCGCATTTTTGCCTTGAAAAGAACTAATCGAAAATCAATTAGCCAGGTTAGGATTTATAAATCTCTCAATTCGTTAGAGAACCCAGAAAAATCCAAAGAGAAATTTAGATATTTAACAAAATCAAGGGTGTTAGCAACAAGAAGGTCAGTTATATTACATAACTCATTTCTTTTAGAATATGTTTTGTGCTTCCTTAATTATTCTCCTTATCCATCATCCTCTTCCCAATACTTATCAGATAAGACGGATTACCAAGACATTGTTTTATTATCAAGTAAATACCGGTACTATATGGAGAATTTATTAATGATTCCGAACAGAAGATTTTTTTTTTCAAATCAGTAATATAAAGAAGTAAGTTTAGTCGATGATTCTGGACTTGAAAAATACTACAATTATGAGTAAATCTGAAACTGATGTTAGTGACATTATACTCTTCCACCAACCTTCCCCAGAAGCTTTTACCCATCCATAAAGAAGCTTACTGCCTCTCCACTATAACGGCTTCTACTCATCCATAGCTCACCTTTTTTGTATGTCGACTGAGGAAAAGCCACCAGAGTTGGGTAAGTGTGCAGTATATGCAGAATAGGGTGATTCAAAAAAATTTTTATTTTTTCGATTGGTACCCGGAAAAATAAGTTCCTAGACAGAGTTTCATCATTCATAATGTTTTTTTTTTCATTGAGTTATAAAATCTATCATTAACTATTAATATGTTTTAAACGGTTGGGTTTACGAAAAAATCAGAGGAGACCTTTTTGTAGGGCATTCAATTTCCTTCAAGGGACAAGATATTCTTTCAAGTAGTTGGAAGCGAGATATAAATTTTTCTATCTGAAAATAAGAAAAAATAGAAAACTGTATGTAGGAGGACCTTCCCGTTACAATTAAGATCTCATGCTTGGAGAGGCTTTCACAGAGGTGTCTAGAAACCTATTTTGCTGTGCACCAATCGAAAAAAAAAATTTTGAATCACCCTAATGCAGAATGGCATAAAGTGCTATGGTTGGTGTGGATCTTACCACGTAGGCTTATTAGCGCCACTGATTGAAAAATAGAAAACTGTATGTAGGAGGACCTTCCCGTTACAATTAAGATCTCATGCTTGGAGAGGCTTTCACAGAGGTGTCTAGGAACCTATTTTGCTGTGCACCAATCGAAAAAAAAAATTTTGAATCACCCTAATGCAGAATGGCATAAAGTGCTATGGTTGGTGTGGATCTTACCACGTAGGCTTATTAGCGCCACTGATTGAGCTCTACCGAGTTTCCTTTGCAAATATGGTTTTTTATAGAGCCCTCCAGCAGACAAAGACCTCATAGAACATAACTGGCTAGACTATAGGGCCGGAGAGCCCGAGGACTATTTTCAGTGAGAGACCACTCTTTTTACTAATAGTTCAACTGAAGCAGTTAAAGGCAACCAACATTTTCCTTGCTCTCTCGAGCCCTTAATACTTTACCGTATCTGTAGGTTGCAAGTGAATGCCTTCCATCCATAAGCACGCTGCTCAAGTGTTTTCAGCAACTCGTTGGCGACCAGGTGCAGATGTTATAATCACCACATCTTGGAACAAAATACATACATATATTGAGTCTCATCCTGGACAACGATACATTATCTATGCATAGAAGAATAATAACAACCAATTCCGGTTAGTTCCTAACACTACTCACAAAAATAAAAATATATATAAACTAAAGTGCTACGGCTCCTAAATTGAAAATAAGTGCAAAAAGTCAAAATGTCACCATCACAAACAATAGCCTATGTGCAATGATCTAGTAACCTTAACTCAACCACATGTTGACCTGCGGCGATGTCGTTCACCGGCTGGACCAAACGAATGCCTTCTCTTGCGATATCGCTTATCCACATGTATGTCGAACAGTTAGGCAAACCACAGCCGGGGCACATTAACGTTATAATATTTCTCGCATTTTCATTTAAGCTGCCAGCTCGTAAATATCCGACAAGTTCGTATGGAAGTGTGGTTTGGCGTGTGCGCTTCGCTTCACTCCATATAACAAGGCTCTGAAGATTATGCGCTCGTTTGAGCTTACACACACGGCAAAGTAAAGAGGTTAGCGGCAATGCTCTCCAGGGGTACACTCTAGCGGTGCGTGTGTTAACTGCTTACTCTACGCAATCCGAGGCAGCTGACTGCCAATGATGTGATATGGTAGTCGGTAGAGCATTAGTTTGCTTATATGAGTAGGTATGCATGTGTGTACACTTTATCGGCAACTAACCAGTAGCTAATAGCTTGTGCTTATGTGGAGGTGTGTCTGTTGTTGGTTTTCCTGCATGTGTCAATACGCTCATTCTCGTTCACAAAGTGTTTATGTGCCTAAATGTATGCTATTAATTTCGCTTTTGCAGTAATTTAACTTATCTCCTTTAAGCATGCCTACGCTGTAGCGTGTATTTCGACCACATATCATCTATATCAGTACATCAATGTGTAGACACACTGACCACGCCAAAGCCAGGCTTCCAGGAAACTGTTAAGTAACTTGCTTTAGCTGGCAAATTAGTTGATGACCTCTCAACCGTTTAGTTGTGGTATGCTTTTCAATGGACTTGCCATAATTAAGTCACATTCTAATTATGAGTAGTAAGGAAATACAGTTTTGAGAACATTTGCGCTCGAGGCTAGCTAGACTTCATGCGCCGTCTTTAAATGCGTTTTTCTCGAAGCTGTGAAATCGGTTTGCAAAATTTCTAAAAATTTCAAGAAGATTTCATTCTTTTATAAAAATGTCTGCTGAAAATTCATTTTTCAGTTTTTTTTCCTTCCAAGTCCTCCTCCTTGTTAAAAGTTAAGGTTTAAATAAAATACGTATCTTTTAACTTTAAATGATCTTGCATAGCGGAATTTAAAATATTTTTTCTCAAAATTTCGGAATTTCTTTGTTAATAATATATGTTTGTATCAGTAAAAAATTCTAATAAAATATTTAATTTTTTTTTATGAAAAAAAAAGTTTGAAAACGGCTGTATTTTACGCGAAGAAACCCATGTAATCCCTTAAGTAGAATTAATAGTTCATAATCTGCACTTAAGGGAGATTTTTGATTATACTGCATTGGCAATTTTTATTTTATTTTTTTATTTAGCTAATTAATTCTTAAACTGTAATATTGAGATAAACAATATTTGGTTCAAAAATAACCTTGAATCGTCCTTGAATGCACTTCCTCTGCGACGTAGAGATTTCAGGCCATGAAAAAATAATTGTCCCAAAAAAATCATGGCTCATGGCCAAGCATGGCGCAATATTTTGTGAATGCTTATCAATTTACAGATTGCGAATATATTTCATAATTTTGTCAAAATTTAAAAAAGTGCAACTTTTGGGAAAACATGTTTAAAGTTGGCTGGGGAGAGAGTAGGTTTGTGACTCGATATCACGTATACTAACATGCTTGCGAATAAAATGCTGTATAGGGCATGTTTCTAGTATACCCACATCAAACATACGAGGTTTGACAATTAAGTAATGAGACTGATTTTATTACCGCGCTTGTAGTAAACCTGTGACCTTGAAATTCCCTTTCTCTTTTTCTGGCATACCTCCCCCCCCCCCATAGATATATGTACTCTAGCTTGTTTAGTTCGCCTGCTGCGTCAAGTTGAGTAGACGTGTGTTTGTAGTGCTCGTCACGAAAATGGAAAAACGAAATCAAGAGCAACACGTCCCGTTAAAATTTTGCGCATGAGCAAGTCGAAGGTGAAAACGATGATTATTGCCTTTTTTGATGCCGTGGAATCGTCTACAAAGAATTCGTTCCAACGGGGAAAACTGTGAATCAAGTCTACCATTGCCAAGTACTCGAAAGATTGCGAAAACAAGTTAACAGGGTGCGCCCAGACATCGCTCGTAACTGGATCCATCATCTCGACAACGCGCCGTGCCACACCGTCTTCAGCGTGTACCAGTATTTGGCCTCTAAAGGGATCCCGTTTGCAACAGCCGCCTTATTCGCCCGACATGTCACCCTGTGACTTTTTTTGTTTCCTAAAACAAAATCCATGGTCAAAGGAACCCATTTTGAGTCGATTACGGATATCCAGGCAGCCGTGACGAGGGTACTCGCATACATCCCAGTCGAAGCGTTCCAGAAATGTTACGAAGCATGGAAAACGCGCTGGAATCGCTGTATAGCTGCCCAAGGGGATGGCAGAGTTGTAGAATAATTTTCAAATATACGGTTTTTATGGAATCAGTCTCATTACTTAATTGTCATACCTCGTATTAGTACATAAGTCGAATTTTCAAGCCGCGATGGAAGATGAACATCTTAATTTTACGCACACAAGTACCAGAATTAGAGCCGCATCAGTTTTTCGAAAGCATGTACTTGAACAATACTTCATTGACTCAGGAAACTTGTTTCTCTTTTTCAGATATTTATAAGCATCGGATGCAAACTTAGATAAATGAAGTATGAAACGTCATCTTTAAAGATATTAATTATTCATTAGTTTTTAAACTATTGTGCTAAAATTCGAAGAGACACTTTAACGAACATTTGTGAACGCAATAAACGCAAATGCAATTAAATGTGCTGTACTTTACTATACCTGTTTTCACAACACAAGATTCAAAGTCCATAATGACAACCGCTACCATAAGTACTTGACCTTCGAGGCAATCCCCTGACAAACCATTAAATCAATGCAAACTCCACGACCAATGAAAATGAAAATCGCCGCACATAAATATTCCGGACAGCTGGCAGTTTAATGTATTCATTAAGTTTACGTTAACGGCGCAACGAGGAATTGGTGTGATTTGAACACAAAAACATTAAAAAAGAATCAAACACAATATCAGCTACGAGCGACAGACAGGAATGCGTGGCATTGCGTGAGTTATGCATAGAGAACGACCGGCCCCTGGGCAGAGCACCGGGTCAGGATGCGACGTGACTACGCGCAAAGTGTGTGAAGCGAAGAGACAATCGATACAGCGAAAAACAAACAACAAGGAGCGCTGGCAATGCGATACAATGTCACAACAGTGAGAATTTCGGTCATTGTCCTTGACCATAATTATGACAATGAACACACCTTCCCACGCACACACACACACATATAAACACCCCCAGAAAGCAATCAGCAAACAAACTAAACAACTTGCTGTCCATCACACCACGCGCCCCCCTCCCAAAATCGGCACCAACTACCACTGCGCTTATCGCGCTACTTATATGGCTATTTAATTTTGTTGACCCACAAGCGTCAACCAACCAACCAACCAACCGGAGCTGGGAAGCTAGCTAATAATGCACGAGTTTGTTTGTGAGTTTTTAGCCCAGTTTTGTGACCGACGAGCGCACCCACAAGTCACCGGGCCGCATTCAGGGCATACGGCACAAATCCAAAGGTAGACCGGTTGACCGAGCAAACGGTGAATGGTGAAAGTAAAACATTGGCATATGTAATGTGTCCTCACCCTTTACTTGTAACGACACTCTAATTTAAATATGCTTGTACATATGAGATATATGTACGCATGTATATGTAAGTATATGAGTGTTTGTGTATATTTGTGTTAGAATTATGTGATTAGCTTGGCCTGCGTGTGTTGCAAGCACGTGTCCATAGCTCTGGGACTAAACATTAACAGAGACTATTTATCGCATATATGTGTGTAGGTGGGCACCAGAAAGACGGATATATGTATGTGGTAGTAAGCTCGTGTCTTCGAGAAATAGTATGATGCCCAAAATTGCCTAATCAAAATGACTCTTGAATCTGTTGAAATGAAAGTTCCTCATTCGTAAATTTATTGGACCTTTCCACTTTAGCATTAGACCTAAATTGAAAGTTCCACTCTTCCGAGATTGCGTTTATGCCTGTACTTCTGAATTTCATAACTTGCCAAAACTCAACTCAGCCAACTGACGGGAACAGTCCCATTAGGATTTAAGGTATAAGTTATCCAAGTATTTTGATACTAAAAGATGTTAAGGACTACTGAATGCTGGATGTAGTGTACCATTCGAATATATGGAGACATGTTAATTCTGGAGTGCGTAAACGATAGCAAATAAAAGCAGATAAAGGAAAAGACCTTATCTACCCAGAAAAGATCAAATATAGTAAAACTTGGTGCTTCAAGCTCCAATTCGGGAAACAAAGAATTGATGTGCTGTGCCATCTCCTGGACTTATAATCTTCTTAGTGAAAGTGGTTTTAAGATTGTAAAAAGTAGTACCCAGCAATCTTACTAAATATGGAGCTTAATTCTTTGCACTAAATTTTAACAGCTGTTTCTAATGTAGAAGAGATAGTAAAAAGGAATCCTTTATTTTTCGAGTTATGGCTTCAGTCGAAGTCATGTAATTCCTGTTTCAATTGTAAGGAGCTAAAAATTTAACAAAAACCAATAAATCGAAGATCGCACGCGGACTGCTATATGTAATTCTTTGTGAAGTCGTGGAAAGAAGAACTCCTGTGTTCGAACTTAAATATTGGTAAAACGTTTAATTTCCATTTCTGCCAGTTCGGTGGGATGTCTGAAAGTATGCACAACCAAGTGTTTAAGTCTTGACCTCCCAAACGCGAAACATTTAAGAAGGAAGTGTTGAGTTGTTTCCATCTCATCTTCTTCCATACAGCTTCTGCAAATAGTGTCGGGTAAGATTCCCAACAGCATAGACGCCAATAGGGTAATAGCCTGTTAAAAGCCCCACAACTTGGGAGAGGCTAGCCTTACTGAGGGCAAAGAGATCACTAGATCTCCTGCGATCGATCGTGGAGCAAAAGGCTATTGCGACAGCGCATGCACCGAGGGCACATATGAGGGTTTGCAAAGCTGCCGCGATGCCCAGTTATCTAGAAATAGAACACAATACGATACGAGAGCACCGACCCGCTTCCATTCTACCAATAGCGGTTCTGGGGTGCTTTACCTTGCTAGCTCATCAGCTTTGCAATTTCTTGCGCCCGGCATCCATACGAGAGTTATCACAAAGACACTCGATGATATTCATAGCGAGGTTAGGTACGCCTCAACCAACTCTGAACGCTCTGTAAATGAGTTCAAGGCTACTATCGCCATTCTGCTGTCTGAGTGAATGATCACTTCTCCGAAGGAGGCTGCACTTCAGAGCAGCATATCTACTGCTACCTTAATGGCTGCAACCTCGGCTTAGAATACACTGCAATAGTTAGGAAGTCCGAAACTGCAGATGAAAGAGAACTCCTGACAGTAAACCCCTCCAATAACCTTCCCCCCAAGCTTTGACCCATCAGGAAAGTAGTCATCTACGCCTTACCTCTAACGGCTTCTTCCCACCCAAAAAGTGATGCGATATGAAATCAAAGTATGTGTTGAAAACTTTCGAGTTTCTTTGCAAGTGTGGTTTTTACAAGAGCCTTCCACCACATAAAGACTCCATAGAACATAATGGGCTTGACAATGATGTCGTAAAGCCAGAGGACAAAGTGCGGCGAGAGACCCTACCTTTTTCCAAGGGCTCCTCTGCTGCAGTATAAGGCAATCGATGCTTTCTTTGCTCTATCTTCGATATTCGTATTCCATGAAAGTTTCCTATCCAGGATGAGCTCTAGATATTTCACTGTATTCGCTGGTTGCAGACGAATGTCTCCTATTTACGACAGCTGTTCCACAGGGATCTTGTATATTTGATTAAATAAAACCATCTCAGTTTTACTAAATGCTACAACCTCTGCATAGGCAATCACCCGGCATCCACGATCCTCAAATTGTTTTAGCAGGTCGTTAACGATCAGGATCGATAAGAGAAAAAAGAAGTCCAACTTGTGGGGTTTCCTTTATTTAAATTTCATTAAGCATTCTGTCGCACAGAAGACTGTGAATGAGGTTAAGCGATTACTACCTAGTAAGTGAAAAATGACTGTCCCAGTTGTTTTTATGAATAGGGACAAGGGTTTATATGAGAAATACATTATGAGATTAACTATGGTAAATAAAAAAAATATTGGATTTATTTTTATTATACCTTATATATGTATTCTGACTTTGTTCCTAAAAAGGAGAGTCTTATAAATTCTTAAAAGCTTCCAAAGTACTGATGGATTTTTCTGTTAGATTTCGTAAATTTCGGTACACTGAAAACCGATATTTTAATACTAAAACGAAAACAATATATTTCCAGCAATTTTTCTCGGCTCTTAAATAAATCAAAGTTATATACCGTAATATGTATCTATCAGTTATGTAGTTAATAGATTATTCACACTTTTATTGATTATCTGTAAAATTTCTGTGGAAACTCTAGCATTCGTTTACTTTGGCAAGTTGTTTACAAAAGTTTCGTTTTGAACACACACATACACGTACACATTTAATTTACATGTTACAATTCACTAAGGTTTACATGAAATTCCACCGAAGCTTTTATTCCTTCACCGCGGCCAACTGTGTCAAGGTGATGTCGAAGAAGTAACAACTGTCATTTAGTCACAAGCCACCCTCAAATGGTTAGAGACAGTTCATTGCTTTGTACCAGAGCTTGGAATGTGTCACTCATTTAATATTTCTTGCCTTTGAAATGCAAGCATTTTGTATACTTACATCGGAGACTTATTTGTGTGTGTGTGTGTGTGTGCTTGCATATGCATATCCGTAGATGTAGTGTATCCCCTTTGGACGGCGTAACGTTTGATAGAGTCATACTGCCATGGAGGAAACATTGCAGCTTGGCATTCAAATGCTCGATGGCAGATAAATGAGCCAATGAGAAAATTTAATACATGTAAAATTTGTGTACGAATGAGAAAATACAATTATAATTTTACTTTTTTTAAATTATCAATTTGTGAAATAAAAATTAGTAAATTAATTAATTTATTAAAAATTTAAATTAAATATATTTTTACAAAAAAATTCAAAAGAATTTTTTTTTTTTTCAAAAATTTAAAAATATTTTTTTTTCGAAAGTCAGAGAATTACACAAATTTCTTGTAATATTTTAAAAACCTACATACAAAAAAAACTTAATTTCTTAGATATTTAATAACATTAAATCAAAATTTATTTTAAACAACATTACATTCCTGCAGGGTATTTGCAGCGTATGCAAAAGTAAATAGCACTTGCCATTTAAGTGCATAGTGGACTCTCATAGATTATTAAGTGCACATCTATTACTCTTATACATACATTTATTGTACTATTTTAAGAGCCGGTTAACTTGAATAAATAAATATTAAATTATTGAGGTTCTGAATGCAGTTGGAGGACATATAAGGAAATATATACGTACTAAAACAAATACATATGAAATGTATATCAATATATTTATATTCGTGAAAACGTAAAAATACATAAATGGACAAGGTGTAAATAATACTTCGCAGTGACATGGCTTTATTTACAATACAACTCTGCCACCATGAAGGTATTTTAGAAAGAACATTTTTTATAAATGTTAAACAGGTGGCAACTATCCTACATATAAATTCTTTTTAAACATATTAAGAGAGAGAAATGTTTCATGAAAATTTCATCTTCAATTCTGCGCCCATGTTTTGCAAACTCAGTATCTTTTTTATTTTCTAACAGGTGGCAACTATCTTGCGCATAAATGCTTGTTTGCATGTTAAGCGAAAAAAGTGTTCAATGAAAATATTTAATCATTTTCCTCTGAAGTTCTACTTCCATATTTTGGAAAACCTAATTTTTTTATTTCAAAAAGGTGGCAACTATCTACCACATAAATCCTTTTTTAACATATTAAGTGAAAGAAATGTTTCATAAAGAGTCACCCACCGTTCTATGTCCATATTTTTTAAACTCAATTTTTTTAAATTTCTAATAGGTGGCAACTATTTCCTATACAAATTCTTCATTGACATGTTAACAGAAAGAAGTGCTCCTTGAAAATTTCATTTACAGGTTATGTGCCCATTTTTTGCAAACTCAGTATATTTTTTTTTAACAGGTGGCAAGTATGTATCTTCCACATAAATGCTTCTTCATATGTTAAGAGAAAAGAGTGTTCCATGAAAATACGTAATAATTTTCCTTTTCCACCTGTTTGTGCCCTTTTTTGAAAACTCTATATTTTTTGTAAATCTCAAACAGGTGGCAACTACCTCCGACATAAATTCTTCAATAACTGCGAAGATTGATATCACTATCATAACAATTCGTTTTTTATCAATAAGTGAGTAAAAGATTAATAAAAGGTGGCAACTCTAAAAAAAAATTTAATTCTCTTTTGCTTAAAATACAATATTTTCACTCAAGTGGCAACCAAGAATAAATCAAAGTACTAAAATCGATTAAGCCTTCAGTTGGTTGGTACTTAGTATACCACTATTAATTTAATTGAATGAAAGTTTTAGACAGGTGGCAATACTCCTAAAAAAAATTTTGAATTGTTTACAAATTAAACCTTTTTAACGTAGATAGTGCGAAAATTTAAGTGCTTTTTCGCTAATTAAATACCTGTCTTAAACATTTAAAAAAGCTGGCAACCCTCTAACTTTGTACATGATTTGTTTTAAACCAAAAAATTAAAAAAAAAAGTTTGCCAAACGCTCAAACTTTTCCCTTGGATATTTAGATCAACTACTCTGATCGTGATGGAATTTCGTTGCGTAACATAATTTCGTTGCTGTTCTCAAACCTATTAAAAAATTAATTAAGAAATAAATAAATTTCACTCTTAGTTTTAAGTAAGTCCCTATTCGCAACTGACAACGTGCATATATATATACTTATAAAATTTACACACAAACACATACATGCATACACACATATAAGAACAGGTGAGTATCCTGTCACTTGTCAGCACACTTATGATAGCACTGTATGTTCAAGGCACACTCGCACAGCAAGTACATATGTCACCAGCTTGCGAATATATGCCGTTATGCATACGTTTGTGTATTTGCTCAGATAGTTGTGTACATTTCATTAATAATTACATTGTGTAAATATACTTTCTTATTTGCCTTATTTTTGCTGCCAACAGTCCGAGCAAATAGTGCAGTATGACGAGCGGTGGGCAAAGCCACTGTCACACACTCTCACATACACACCCACAAATGCAGATGTCAGTTTGTAACATGCATTCGTTTATAGCAATACCGCTATCTGCGTGCCTTACACTTTGGCCTTCTCGCTTTATTCATTGCTTCTCTGGTGCTTTTCACCACACAATTTAGCTTTCAATGAAAATAAAAAAGTACAGCACAGCTGCTCGTTTTCTCAATAGCACCCTTGAAGGTGCACAGTGTCAGCAATTTCAATGGACCCACAGACCCACAGACCTATAGGCAGCACATGGACAACTTTGTTGAAAAGCATAAATAAGCATATAAGTATAAATGTGAATGTGTGCGTGTGCATGTGTGAGTATGTGTGTTGCCGTTCAGTTTGCGTTGGTAATTGCAGCGAACAACAACAAGCAAACACTCACAGCCAGGAGCTTGAAAATGTGGCATTTTCAATTGCAACGAAGTCAATACCAACAAGTGTTCATTTACACGAGGAGAGAGGTGGGTTTCGTTTGGCACTTAAATTTTGTATGTGAGAGTTTCGGTTTGCTTTTTATGCAGAAAAAATAGTTGAAATTTCATTTGACTTCGTTTAATGTGGTCGGAGCTTTTTGGTGTCCACTATAATATTTCCGATTATAGCTGAGAATCTGCTTGTATTAGACCAGCGATTTGGAGAATATAAAACCGCTAGAAATCACGCCAGCGTGCCTATCAACATTAAACTGTATGAAGACAAGCGAGCTCAAACTCATTGCACATACCACGATTCTATTATAGCCAGGTACGAGGCGTGGCGAAGACTTAAAATGGTATCTGAAATTTCACTCTATTCAAAACTCAAAATTCAAATTAATCAAACGATTCAATAACCACATTCGATCGCAGATTATTCAAGGCCCCCTTGGTATCGAGGAAAGTTCACTGCAAAGAGAATAATTTTAGAATGATTTTTTATGAATATACTGTCTGAGCTTTCCAATATGAGCTCAATTATCTTCTGCTGAGCGTTTTCCAAGAAGTAAAAAACCCATTGAGACTTTAAAAAAATCCTGAAAACTTGGATCACTGCGTCACAGTGATAAGTCTTTGTGGTCTTTTCTCTGTGGATGAGGAGCAGTCGCTGGAGAAGAGGTTCAGTGAATTTTTTCACGGACGGGTTGAAGGAACAGTTGGAGGGGGAGTTTTCTGTACGTTCTGCGTTAATCTTTGTTTTAGCATAAATCGTGTTTTTCCTATTAAAATGGGATGGAGTTGGGTTTTCTTTGGCGTCTTGCGTTTTAGCCCTGAACCAACGGAACTTTCATGCGCTTATTAGGCACTGGCCGACTACAAAATCCTTTTGGCCAAGAATAGAACACTGGAGATCTACTGAACTACTTGCTATCGAGGTCAATTACATTTTGAACTTAAACCGGATTATTCTAACTATGCTATGTATAAATTAAAATTTTTATTATAAATTAAAAAAAAATCTATTCACTCAACCTACATATTTTGTCAAATATCTTGTTTTGTGGGCACCATAAGTTTGGTCGAGTCAACAAGATTAGTTATGGCAAAAATCTTCCCATAGAATTTATTGAATTTGGAATGTTACGTATACGCACCGTCAAACCAAGAATAATCTGCATTAAAACTTAAAATAGTGTTAATATTTTCAAAATATTAAGCAAATTTGGATTCAACGAGGATATCAAAGTTAAAATTTGTTGCTTTAGAGACTATTTGTAAGGAGAACACTTACAAAATTATAAATTATGAATATTTATTATTTCATGTGAGTTTAGTAGCAACTTTCATAAGTGATGCCGCCGAATGAAGGTACCTTTACGACCTTTGCGTTTTACGTGATGACAAAAGGCAGATATATAAATATTTCCTTAAAAAAATCGAGTTATCAGTGAACTCTTCAGATATCTGATTAAATTTTCTCTACTTACGTGTGTAAAGTAGTAGTAGTGCACGGAAGCTCCCCGTTCGGCCAACGCTTGGGCATACTCATTAGTAGGGCAGGTGAAGAAGTGATCGCCAACTGCGCGTCCAATTTGCTGCTGATTCTCCAAACCGGGATTACCAACCCAGCTGGTGTGCTGCAAGTACAAAACAAATGAAATCATTGAAAGGAGTTAATTAGATATTAGTTTAATTATGAATTTAACACAAATGACTATATGAGTGGTTAGAAAATTGATTTTTATTGAAACTATTTTTGACAGTAATAAAGAAACCGCCAAAGCACGATATGTAAATATTATTATTATTAACAGTAATAAAATAAATAATTTTAACAAAAAAAAAACTTGCTTTAGTTCATATCAATTGAGGAATTTTCACGCAGTACTTATTTAATTCAGTTCAATTAAAATTTCCATACCAAAAGCCGCACACCTGAAATGTAATCCTTGCAAGTAATTTGACTGCATAACCAATTATTACTTAATTAAATAAATCGATAGAGTCGACTGACAGCATTTAGCAAAAACCGCAATGGCAAATTGCTGCAATAAGCAGCCCATTTAATAAATCAACAAATTAAAATTGAAATTATTTCTCAATAACACTTACGTGCAATAAAAACAATATGCAACAACAACAATGTGTCGCATTGCCAATGACGTGCGCTGCATTTATTTACTCGTATAAATATGTGCAAATATTGGTCAGTGACTGGCCATTGGTCACATTGGTCATTAGTGGACATGTTCGATATGCCACCGAGTTGACCGCGATAAAGTAATTAGTGCACAATGATACGGTAAGTGACATAGTTTTTTGTATGCAAAGGGGAGTTTTAATGTGGCAATTTATTGATATTTTTTGAAGCTGTTCCGAAAGCATTATGAAAAGGTGATAGCTTCCCTAGAGAAAGCAATTATTGTGATAGTTCACTTTTTATTTACGTATTAACATATATGCTTAAATCGATATATAGTAATAATATTTGATAGTATTTTAAATGTGTTTGAATACAATAATCTCATTTATGGTACAAAAGCAACTAACATCTGCTTTAAAAATTTTCTCAGAAAAAATATAGGGTTTTTCTAAAGAAAAAAATCCGCAATTTTTCCATCGGTAGGATCCAGCGTACCGTGTGAAGGATTAAAGCCCACCGTCAACAAACTGAATGGATCTTATCAACGTGGCTTTAAGCGATATATTCACCATGTACCAAAACTTGGAAAAAACTCACGAAAAGAGGATCGACACACACCACCTCTTCATCGATTTCAAAGCTGCCTTTGACAGCACGAAAAAGAGCTGCCTTTATACCTCGATGTCTGAATTTGGTATCCCCGCAAAACTAATAGGGCTGTGTAAGCTGACGTTGAGCAATACCAAAAGCTCCGTCAGCATCGGGATGGACCTCTCCGAGCCATAACTCCATCCTCAGTGTGACTTTAAGCCTGAAAAATCAACAACTGACGGTATATTCACCATGTGCCAAATCGGTTCATATATTGAATAATAGAGTCATTAAGCGATTAAGTAAGTTCGGTTGGAGTTTTTATTGTATTTTCTGAGAAAATTTTCTAAAGAAATATATATATCTTATGCAGCATCAGCAAATAGAGATTTCAATGAAGAAAAACCTTTTGGTTTAAAAAAATTTGAAATTTTGCCTTGATATTTTTTCCTTGAAAATTGCGATTTTTTCGATTTTAAGTCGAAATAAAATATACTCTTTAATATTATTATTTTTTTTTTTAATAAAAAGACATTAATACAATTAAATAAAAAAAACAGTGTGTCTGGGTAATAAGGTTCGCGTATACCAAATTTCAATAAAGACAAAAAAAAATTTCAAGATGATAATAAAAAAACTCCAAAACTTGGTTATTTCAATGAGTTTTAAGGTAAACCAAAAACAAAGTACTGCTGTTGGTAAAGTCTATATCTTTCACCACTTTTTAGTGAGAAATTACATTTTTAGGCAATAGTTAACAAAAAAACGTGTGATCGCTCAATGTTAATATTATTTTTAATTATAAATTATTTATTTATTGCTTTCATTCTATTGGTAACCATACAGTCAAAATAGGGCTGCATGTGCCACAAAGCCCCACATGAATTTTATGCCTTTATTTCCTTGCTGATTGTTTGCACACAACTATAGATAAACGCATGGCAATACGGAAATTGCACTCTTCCACAATTCATATCCCAACAGAAACCACAAAACAACAGAGCACAGATAAATTTGCGCACAAAACAGATTAAAGGTGTGCTGCAACAACAATCAAAATGTAAAGCCCACAGGAAGAAAGTGTTAAATCGAAAAGGGAAATTAAACAGTTTTGCACATGAACATTATATACATGTTACAGTATAATTTACACTTACATCCTGACTGCATGTGTTGCAACTTTCGGCCTCTTTGTTTTTAATATTTGCAATGGAATCTGAATATTTGTGCTACAATATTTAGTAATCCATTAGAGGAGCATACTAAAAATGCAAGGGTAATTAAGTTTTACAGAAAGTCAATGTAGCCACATTTGAACACCAATTAGTAGACATTACTGTAAATTAATGAAGGCAAGTGAGGCACGTGCCTGTAGCAGTGGCATGTAACCACTTACATGGTATATTAGTCAAGTTAATTAAAAACCAATCATATATGAGTAAATGTATATTTGTATAAAATATCTCGTATATGAGTATACATCGAAATTAATTGAGCCGATACTTGCCACTTTTACACCCCGAAGAGGGTGCATTAATTTTAACGTGATGTTTTTAGCACCCAATAGGAAACGTCGGAGACCCTATACAACATATAAATAAATGATCAGCGTAAGGAGCCGAGTTGGCAAGATATCTTCATAAAATTTCGCATGGATTAATATTTAAGACATTGTAATTTACGAACTTATTGTTATGATCGAAGCACTATGGCCTAGAGCTGTCATACAAACTGACCAATCACAATCAGCAGTCTTTTTGTACCCCTTTATGTTATAAAAATACGCTTCTGAAGGAAGATTACTTTTTTCTTGTTTACTATTTTATTATAACATTTACAACGTCAGCTTTTAGTTTCAATGTCTTACTGACTGATAAAATGAAAACATACCTACCTAGCAGGCTGAGCACCTCACAGTGTTTCTCTAAGAAGTTCACTAGGAGTGAATATATATATAGCACTACTGTGCCCATAATGGCCGTGGTGACCTTTGAATTTAAACTGCGCGCGTCGAAAGATTTGAAGAATTGTTTTTTTTTCTAGGTTGTTAGTACTGCCAGTCACGTTTATGTCAAATTTCATGTCAAATTATTCATTAGTGTTTGGGGTACGTGTCGTTTTGTGAGCTGCTAAAAGTGAGTTTTTCGGTTTTTGCGTTGTCGAAATTTGTTGAGCAAAGAATTTGCATTAAATTTTGTTTACGGAATCAATTTTCTGCTGCGGATACGTTGAGGATGGTGCAGAAAGCCTTTGGTGATGAGGCTATGTCTAAAAAATATGTTTACAAGTGGTATAGTGAGTTCCAAGCCGGCCGTGAACGTGTCAAAGACGAAGAGCGTCCAGGGCGACCATCAACCTCAACCGACGAAGTTCACATTCAACAAATCAAAGATTTGGTGTTGAAAACCCGTCGATTAACAATTAGAGACCTTGCTGATGAAGTTGGCATATCGAAAGGCTCAGCCAATACCATTTTGAATGATGTTTTGGGTCTCAAGCGCGTCAAATCTCGACTGGTACCGAAAACACTGATTTTTTTGGAAAAAAGGCGTCTCGTTGAAGTGTGTGAAACGATGCTTTCCGACTACCAGGGTGTCATGAAATGCATTATAACTGGCGATGAGACTTGGATCTATGCTTACGACCCCGAAACAACCGATCAATCGAGCGAATATCATGCCAAAAGAGAGCCGAGACCAAAAAAATCGCGCCAAAGTCGCTCAAAAATCAAGGTCATGTTGACTGTTTTCTTCGATTATCGTGGTGTTGTGCATTATGAATTCCTTCCAACCGGTCAAACAATCAACAAGGAATATTATTTGAACGTTATGCGTCGTTTGCATAACGCTATCCGCCTAAAAAGGCCGGAATTGTGGAAAGACAATTCTTGGTTTTTACACCACGATAATGCACCATCCCATACTGCCCTCGTAATTCGTGATCATTTCGCCAAAAACTCAACCCATATCGTTCCGCAACCACCGTATTCACCTGATCTGGCGCAGTGCGACTTCTGGCTGTTCACCAAGCTCAAAAAACTGCTTCGGGGACACCGTTTTTATACGATAGAGGAGATTCAAGCCGCAGCGAAGACGGAACTGAAGGCCATCAAGGAAAGTGACTACAAGCAGTTTCGAAGATTGGAAAATCCGTTGGCATAAGTGCATTGCATCGGGAGGGGACTACTTTGAATGGAATGAAATTGATTTGGAAGAATAAATAAAGAATTTTCCAATTAAATGCAATATCACCTTATTTTTTGGGCACAGTATTACATGTATTTGGTAGTTCGAACTAACTTTAAAGAACACGTACGACGGCTCACCGATAAGATCATAGTATGCAATAAAACAAAATTTGGAAAAAAACAACGATTTGTTTCTCAATATAGTCTCCTTTTAGCTCGCTCCATAAATTACATTCTTAACCCGTCAAAACATGTATTTTAGGGACCTGAGCAAAAGGACTTGGTGGCGCCCACAACCAACTTTCGAATCAAATTTCTTTTATTTCCCGTTTTGGAAACAAAAGGATATCATACAGAGTAGCCAAGTTCCACCAATTTAGCAGTAACTAATCGAAGCTAGAGATCTGCGCCGGTGGGTTACGTGGTGAAATAATACTTTTTTCTTTGCCAAATGGTGTCATGTTTGACTTCGAATCGATCTAATACTACTTCATATCATAAGACCATTTTGCCATTCTTCAAGTGTTTATGTACTAAAATTGGTCTAAAATGTAAGAGTATTCCATTAAGCAAAGAAGAATCTACGATAAAGAAAAACAGCTATATCATTGTATCGCTTATCAAAATGACTATAAGCTCAGATAACCAGTGCAACCAGGTCCTTCTCCTCCACTGCTTCCACCGTCGGGTACTGAATCGAAAACCTTCAAAGCTGGAGTATTCTCTTCCATCCTGACAACATAACCTAACCAGTGCTCACAGTGCCTCTTGATTCGCTGAACTATTTCAATGTCACAGTATTTTTCGTACAGCTCATCGTTCCATCGACTGCGGTACTCACCGTGGACAATGCGAAAAGGACCTTAAATCTTCCGCAAAATCGTCCATGCCTGAACAGCATATAGTAGTATGAAAAGAATTAGAGACTTGTCGAGAGAGAATTTTACTTTTCACTAGCTTACTCAGTCCAAATGTGCACCTGTTTATAAGTGTGAATATGCGTTGGATTCCAAAGTTGATATTGTTGTTGGTGTTGATAATGTTTCCAAGGTAAACGACGTGCTAAGCAAATATGTAAGAGCTTAGCATGGTCTGTAAAAAGCGCGCTTGCCTCATCAGATTATTGAATATCGACTAGTGATTTCAACCAACATTTTGTGATCTCATTTGAATATGTTAAGAAAAGAGATGCAATGATGCCTCGTTTCGAAGTCTATGAGATACAACTGCAGATTCCAGATATCTTTCAGCATTGATTACTGGATACAGGCATATTGGAATTATCAATTTTCATTAGGAAAGCAGTTAGCAAATTGAAAATTCGGCATTGAATTTTAGTGTGACAGGGCACCGAAAATTCGCTGAATCGTGGTCCATCGTCAATTAATGCTCTCATATATATACATAATATCTAACCGACATAACCTCAATTTCAAATATGTATATGGAAATATATGGAATTTTTACATTTCATTTTAAGTCAACATTTCAGCATCTTTAAAAAAGTTTATATAAAGAACTAATTTTAAAGCTTTCGCAACACTAATTGGTGATTCACATTTACACACACACAAACATATGCAGTCATTTAAAAAAATAAGTACATAAGTAGGCTATCAACAATCAGGCAATCAGCAGTAAATCTGATCAATCGAATAATCAGCGTCCAGGAACGAACGGAACGGACATGCAGCACATCCATCACTTGGGTCACACACCCACACATACGCACAGCGGAACATATGTGTATGGAATGGTCACGCACAATGGAATGCAATTACAGAGTTGCCAATTAGCGCAACTGTCAGAGCCATTCAGTGCATGCACGCGGAGATACATATGTATGTATGTATGTGCGTGCAACAATGAAGGCGGAGTACAATGCTTTATCTACGTTGGATATTAATATGGATAAAAAAGAATTTCGAATGCTGGCACTGGCACAGATTGGCGCTGATTAACTTACGAAACCAGCGGAGTGCTGGAATATCCTTACGGCAACTCTCGATTTAATTAAATTGGAATTAAAGTGTTTGGAATATGATTATACTATCCAGATAGGCTGGATAGCTGTACATCGAGAAATACTGCGATTATAATCACAACCTAATAATATTTACATTAGAGTTGACTGAAGTTGATGAGCTTGGTATGTAGGGTCTCCAGAAAAAGTTCAGGTCTCTTATATTAATTTAAGCTAATCACTGCAGACTTTAAAGGCAGCTATCTTTCTAATATGGGTATTGCCTCTTCAGCAATAAGTCAATTCTGGGACATGAACTCTGCCGAGTAATCTGGAGATGCTGAAGCAATTCCTAGCAAGGAGCATATTGCCTTATTGGTACTTACCACAGTCCTTGAATTGATGAGAGTGCTGGGTCTATATCAGTATTTATCAAAAAGAGAAGAGTAAAAGTCCTAGTGCAAACTTCAATATTTACTCTAATAGTTGTAGAGGCTATACAGTTTGATCAAAAATGGCCCGGACTGCCAAATAAATTTTCAAATATTTTAGTACAAATCTTTATTGTAGAGGCCACTAAAAGTGAAAAAAATGCAACTTTATTAAAGTCAACCAACCAATATTTGTGCCAATATTGAGTTTCATTCTTGCGTAAAGAATGAGTAACTGCACACTTGGCTGATTGGTGCAACTGACGGCTGCTGGCCTCTTTGTAATACAGCTTGATATGTTGCAAATTGACTGTGCAAGGGAACAACTGCAAAAGATCGGTGTTTTTTTTTTTTTTTTTGGTGATTGGGAAATGTGCAATGTACTTGAAAATTGAGTATTTGGGGAAACATGCAATTTATGGAGCCATTGCTATTGATAATAAAGGGTATGAAGTATTAAAAACGCTACCAGCAAGGAGGAATTTAGTTAAAAAATATTTGATTATGTTAATGAAGAACGGACTAGGAAAGCAAAATTTTGATATATCACTCTAAGTGATTTCCCGATATTAATCAATTTATATCCCTAATTCGAAGAAAACAAAATTTTTAAATGTCATAGTTTTTCAATGAAAATATATTTTTGAACAAGAAAAATCTCATATTATACCATAGCTATATTTGTTTAATGTGATCTCACTCGAAATTTAATATCAGTTGAAATTCATTCATTTGTAAGCGAGAGTTAATAATGATATAGCAGAGCTATAAGCCGATATTAATGTTGGAGTTGTTCTTCGAACTCATGCTACGTCATACTTTCATCGAGAAATACGGTGCCAAGAACAAAAATGGGTAGCCAAAAATATTAGTAATATTATTTCGAAATGAGTGGAGACTTTTTTGCATTTGCTGAAAAGCAATAGTAATGTATATTTTTTTATACTATCAGTAAGTAGAGATTTCAGAAAATATAAAGCTTATTGACTTTCTAAAAAATTTGATATTTTGACATGTGACTTTTAGCTTGAAAATTAGGGTTTTATCGATTTTAAGTCAAAATGAGGTTTCTTTCTTAATATTTTACCTCAGAAAAATTACGATGTGTGTGTGACATAAGAAGGTACACGAAATTTCGTAAAAGAAAATTTATTTTTGTACAAGAAAAAATAAAAATCGCAAAAATTTTGGATGTTTGAATTTTTCACTTAAAATTTGAGGTCATGTGAAAAAGGTGTTCATACAAAAATTACAGATCTGCTTATTAGCTACAACTTGGTCATATAAATTTTTTCTATAAAACTTGTAATATTGTCGGAAGTCGAGCTAAGCCGTTTTTAGCTTGCAAAATTGAAGCACGCCCCCCTTCTTCCTCTTATCGCCTACAGATCGCCGGTAGAATATTTTTATAGTCTTGCAACATATTGCTAGAGATTATATATAATAGTTTTGTTCACCTAACGATTGTTGGTACAATCTAAAAGTTATCGATTTGGGTATAGGATTGTAAATATGTAATATATAGAAATTATCAGAATTATGAAACGAATTAAAATCCGAGAAACTTGTTTATTAGCAAAAAAGTGAGAATGAGTTCCACACACACAAAACGCCATTATACGAAAACTTAAAAAATGCTAAGCACTAAATTAATTTACAAGTATAACATTGTAATTTGGCATAAGGGATCGTAGTAGTCGAAAAAATCCTTTCGTATTTCTAATCAAACTTCAACTTATTTTTTTTTATATTTATATTAATAAATGAATAAACAAATATGTATCATTTTGGTCGACCACTTTCAGCCATTTTCCGAAATTTCCAGAACGGAAGCGAGCGAACCATTGTTGGGCTACATGAACTGATAAAGCATCGCCTCCGTAAACTTCACAAATTTTTTTGATGGCCTGCGTGGTATTCTTCCTTTTTTATACAAAAATTTCAAAATATATCGAATTTCTTCATTACTTTCCTTAATTTTGAACAAGTGTAACTTTTTTTTCAACTTCCCCGAATTTATTTCGGATAAAGAAAGCTTAAAATCTCACCTTTCCAACACTATAAGGTGTGACATCTATTAACTAAATATGAAAAGAATTTTTTGACTACCAAATATATATAAGTATATTTAGAACAATGATAAATTTACATTTCCATGCTTCAGTGTGAATACTAACGGACTTTAACCACGCATACTTCCCTTATAGCATAATTTTAAATACCATCCGATTCGTTCAATTTCCACAATGCCCATCAAACACCAATAAATGTATCGGAATAAAACATTGAACAAATAGTACACTTAAATTAGGTCGCCTTTTGACCAAAAAGTGTCCAAATCGGACTAAATATTGTTACGAATTTACTCTTGCTAGTTTACTTTGTTAGGTTCGTATCTCTGGATTGACAAATAAAATCAACACTGTTTAATTTAATTCAACAACTCTTTATTTCACAACTCGTCTACACTATAGCAGTTTACTCTTAGCACTGACTGATTACGTTGGCGCTGCCACGGCTTATATAGCCACGCACTTCTCGCTAGATGCCGATGTGTCCTTCTAGAATATTGCGTCTAGAAACCACCAGAACATACTGCTATACGGCGCCAGATGTCGCTAGATGCCGATGTGTCCTTCTAGAATATTGCGTCTAGAAACCACCAGAACATACTGCTATACGGCGCCAGATGTAGCTATTGCTTCGACAAACAAACAGCCGCGGCGCCAGATGTCTACAATAAGACAAATGCTATTCCATATACCTACAGCTATTGTTCATAATAATGGATGCATATAGCAATACAAATACAACTTAATACTACTTTTGTAACACTGCCCTCCACTAAAGCCTAATCGTCCCGATTAGGCACAAATCCTCTTGAACCAAATGGGGCGAGCCTCTCCAAATGTACTACTTTCATTTTACATCGTGCTTTTCCATTCCTTTGTATGCGGTATACCACGTCATTAAGTCGTTTTATCACCATATAGGGTCCTTCCCAGGCTGACTGCAGTTTCGGGGACAAGCCTTTCTTTCGAAGTGGATTGTACAATAGGACCAGATCACCTTCTTCAAAACCTTTTGAATTTGCCGCTTGATCGAACCGGTCCTTCATCTTATTGCTCATCAGATGCGTATGCTGTCTTACCATTAGGTGCAATTCATTCATTTCTTCCTTTAAGGCAGAACAATAATCTCCATCATTTCTTACAGCTGTAGGATTCGTTCCAAACTTAAGATCAGCGGGGAGTCGCAGATCAGATCCGAAAATAATCTTTGCTGGCGTGTAACCAGTTGTCTCGTGCTTCGCTGAACGATACGCCAGCAGGAACATCTGGATGCACTTGTCCCAATTCCGTTGATCTTTATCAACGATTTTCCGCAGATGTTCTTCGAGCGTTCGGTTGAATCTCTCCACCATTCCATCTGATTGTGGATGTAACGCTGTCGTCCGTGTCTTGTGGATGCCCAATAATGTACAGACTTCTTGGAAAATGGAAGATTCGAAATTCCTGCCTTGATCTGAGTGTAATTCGACGGGCACTCCGAACCTTGTTATCCAATTTTCTACAAACGCTTCGGCTACTGTCTTCGCTTCCTGGTTTGGTAAGGCATATACTTCTGGCCATTTACTGAAATAGTCCATGACAACCAGTAGATATTTGTTTCCGGCCGTACTGGTTGGGAACGGACCTGCAACATCCATTGCGACTCTTTCAAATGGCGATCCCACGTTGTACTGTTGTAGCCTACCGCGACTTTTGGCTTTAGGACCTTTAGCTGCCATGCACTCTACGCAATTACTTATCCATTCTGCTATGGAATCTCGACAACCGATCCAGTAGAACCGTTGTTTAATCTTCTCTATAGTTTTTGTAATTCCAAAGTGCCCTCCACTAGGTCCATTGTGATATTCTTTCAATACTTTTGGGATCATGGACTTCGGTACTATGATCAGCAGACGAGACTGTTTGCCATCTTCGCTTTCCCAGGTACGATGAAGGTATCCATTAACGAGGTTTATGCTGTTCCATTGGGCCCAATATGCTTTTGCCGTTGGACTCTCGCTACTTATTTGTTCCTTTAGTGGTCGTACCCCATTTTCTTTGGCTATTATCAGCTTTGCAAGATCAGGGTCCTCCAGCTGATTGATTCTGATGCGGTGAGGAGTCCAATCATCTTCAGGTTCTATATTCAGTAATCGCACGTCGATTATACCTTCTTTTCCCTCTGATTTGGAGCAATGTTTACATTCCAGTGGACAAGGGCGACGTGATAATGCATCCGCATTTTTGTGGTGAATCCCCTTTCGGTGTTCTGTTTCGAAGTCGTAATTCTGTAATCTTTCGATCCATCGTGCAATTTGGCCTTCCGGATTCATAAACTGTAATAACCATTTTAATGCTGCATGATCAGTCCTCAGCAAGAATCGTTGTCCATACAAATACTTGTGGAAATGTTTTACACATTCCACCACAGCTAGTAGTTCTTTTCGCGTCACACAGTAGTTTTTCTCTGGTTTCCCGAGCACTCTGCTGTAATACCCAATTACTCTTTCTTGTCCGTCGATGAGCTGAGACAGGACACCTCCAATTCCATAAGCGCTCGCATCTGTATCCAGGATGAATTTCTTTCCAGGTATTGGATAAGCCAACATCGGCGCCGTACAAAGTAGTTCTTTAAGCTGCTCAAACGCTTTTTCTTGTTCCAACTGCCATACAAACGGGCGATTCTTCTTTGTTAAATCATGTAAACTTCTAGCCACGTTCGCAAATCCAGGTACAAAACGGCGGTAATACGTGCATAAACCGAGGAAGCTGCGGAGTTCATGTATGTTGGTGGGTCGAGGCCAATCTTTAACTGCATTTATTTTTCCTTCCTCGGTGTGAATCCCCTCAGTTGACACTTTATGTCCGAGATATGTGACCTGCTTCTTCCATAATGAGCACTTTTTGGGATTCAAGCGTAATCCGGCTGATGCTATTCGCTGAAAGACTTCCTCTAGATTTTTCAGATGATCATCAAAACTTTTTCCCATGATGATAATGTCATCAAGATACACCAAACATGTCTTCCAGTTGAGTCCTTTTAACACATGTTCCATCAGTCGCTCGAACGTTGCAGGCGCATTACATAACCCAAATGGCATCACAGAGAATTCCCATAACCCGTCGCCCATACTGAAAGCGGTCTTTTCACGGTCACATTCATCAATCTCGACTTGCCAATATCCACTTTGTAGATCTAATGTAGAAAACCATTTCGCTCCAGACAAGGTGTCTAATGTATCGTCGATTCTTGGTAGAGGATAACTGTCTTTCTTTGTGACATCATTCAACTTCCTATAATCTACGCAGAAACGGGTGCTACCATCTTTCTTTTTAACTAAGACGATAGGTGAGCTCCATGGACTTATTGAAGGTTCGATTACACCGTTTTTGTGCATGTCTTCAATAATTTTGTTAGCATCTTCACGTTTTGCTAGTGGAACCCTACGCGGAGCTTGTCGGATTGGTTTAGCGTCTCCAGTATTTATGCGATGTTTGACAATGCCGGTTCTTCCTGTGTTTCCTTCGTTTGCAAATATGGATGCGTATTTTTCTAATAGTTTTTCTGCTTTTAATTTTTCATTTCCATGCAGTTCGTTCAGCAAATTATTTAGGAGTGTAGGACTTATCTGCTGTGGCTCAATAGTAGGCTTCTGTTCTGACCGTTCGCATCGTGCTATTGCACTTATATTCTGGCACTGTCCAATTACTGCTCCTTTCTTCAGCCTTATAGGCGTGTTGAATTCATTCACTACTCTGACCGGAATGGTGGCGTCTTCTCTAGTTTTCACAAGCGTTCTTCCTACCAATATGGGTGTATCTATTTTTGTTGGTTCCACAATCCACAACTCTTCAGTCCCACCTCCTTCATTCACTTTAGCCCATACAATCGCCTCAGATTTTGGTGGAATACTCTGATTATCATCAACAATCACCCTCTTACTTTCAACGTTGGTCACATATCCGGTGTTTATAGGCATCTCCATGTCCTGGCAAAACAGCATTTGCTTGTTTAAATCCAAAGTAACCCCGTGATCAATCATGAAATCTACTCCCATTATAATTTCATCCGTGATTTCTGCTACGATGAAGGTGTGATTAACTTCCAGGGTACCAATCATCACTTCGCAAAACACTTTTCCCGCGACAGCTGCTTCCTCTCCGGTGGCCGTTCGAAGCTTGCAACCGACTAATGGTTCAACCGTTCCTCTTACCATATCCGGTCGGATAATTGAATGTGTGGCACCAGTATCCAAAGTAAGCGTTGACAGTCGTCCATTTACGATGCCGTTGATAGTAAGATTGTTGTCATGGCGACCTATTTGTGATATCGAGATGGCGGGGCAAATAGTTGTGGGAACCAGCTCACGCCCCTTTGAACCGTTCCGTTTTAGTTTAACGACTTGTGAGATGTGGATGCTCCGTCCTCGTTATCTGTTGGTTGTTTCCGTTTTGATGGGTTTACTTTTATATTGCAATTTCGGGCAAAGTGACCCGCTTTTCCACAGTTGAAACATCTTCCTGTTGTATTTACTCGCGGTGCAGCAATTGTCTTCAGAGTCTTCAATATTTCTTCCATCAGCGCCGGTTGTTCCATTTCAACCCTTTGTACTTTGTGTGCTGGTTTACTTAGTAGGGAAGCTGTTTCCTGTGTGAGGGCGTGCGAAACCGTTTCAGCAAACGTTCTTTTTGGCAATGCATATGTGGCGCGTTTGGTGTCCACATCACGAATTCCATTTATGAAACATTGAATTTTTACCCTCTCAATGTATTCCACAGGTGCATCTGCATTTGCCAAATGAGCCAGTCGTTCTATTTCAGTTGCGAACTCTTGCAATGACTCGTTCATCTTCTGACCCCTATTTTGCAGTTCGATCTGGTATATTTGTTTCCGGTGCTCACTACCATATCGTCTTTCTATCGCACTCATCAATGCCTCATAGTTGTCCCGTTCACAGTCTGGAATAGTCTGAAGGATTTCTGCCGCAGGTCCTTTCAATGATACAAACAAGGACGCCACTTTGTCCGCTGCATTCCAGTTATTGGCCATTGCTGTCTTTTCAAACTGAAGTTTGAAAATTTGAAATGGAATACTTCCATCGAATGTGGGTGCCTTCAATCTTTGATTATTTGTTGATGGTGCAGGGCCATGTAGTTGCAGTTCTCGCACACGATTACTTAACTGAAGAACTTCTGATTTTAAACTTTCTTCGTCATTTTTTAAAGTGCTTAATTCGTCTTCAAATTTTGAAAATTTCTCTTGCACTTGTGTATTATTTTCTGTAATCTGTTGTGCCAAACGCTTTTCTAACTGCGTATTATTTTCAGCCATTTGTTGTGTAAGGCGAGACTCTAACTGTGATGTATTTTCAGCTATTTGCGTTATTTGCTGTGCCAGACGATTTTCTGTTTGCACTGCATTTTCTGTTATTTGTGATATATTTTCAGCTATTATTTGCTTAAAAGCCACTAACAGCATGTTCATGTCTGCACTTGATGATGTTCGTTGTTCTTCTACTTTTTCTTCTACCTTTGTAGAAGTTTCTGGCCCATCAAATTCGAACTCGTCCACATTAATTCCATCCGCTTCCATTGCTTCACGTAATCGTGCCTGCAGATCCGCCTTTTGCCCGCTTATCGGCAATTTACGCTCCTCCAGTTCCTTTTTCAATTGCTGAATTCTCAATTCTCCGAATTTAACCATCTTGAATTTGGATTATTTGACAATCCCACTTCTGACACCAATTGTTACGAATTTACTCTTGCTAGTTTACTTTGTTAGGTTCGTATCTCTGGATTGACAAATAAAATCAACACTGTTTAATTTAATTCAACAACTCTTTATTTCACAACTCGTCTACACTATAGCAGTTTACTCTTAGCACTGACTGATTACGTTGGCGCTGCCACGGCTTATATAGCCACGCACTTCTCGCTAGATGCCGATGTGTCCTTCTAGAATATTGCGTCTAGAAACCACCAGAACATACTGCTATACGGCGCCAGATGTCGCTAGATGCCGATGTGTCCTTCTAGAATATTGCGTCTAGAAACCACCAGAACATACTGCTATACGGCGCCAGATGTAGCTATTGCTTCGACAAACAAACAGCCGCGGCGCCAGATGTCTACAATAAGACAAATGCTATTCCATATACCTACAGCTATTGTTCATAATAATGGATGCATATAGCAATACAAATACAACTTAATACTACTTTTGTAACAATATGTTTAAGTCCCCAGATACAGAATATGTGAATCAAATTTCCAATGGCGAAACATCGGTTAATATGTAAGATATATTATAAAAGTTCGGAGAGAACCTCTTCTAACAATAGTAAGCATTTATGACAAAAATGGGTTGAGTCGGATGAATAATTCCTTTAGTCCCCATATAGCTAATATAAATATTTTCAAACTTCCAGTTGACTTTATACCACACATATCGGCTAATGCGTGTGAAAACTTGCTCTAGACTGCACCTGAATGTCCTGGCCCTGTCCCTGGCCTGGCATGAATTGGTTGGTTACATCCAAACTTAGCTCTTTCTTACTTGTTTAATATAAAGTTTTGCCAACACCTGAAGGTGGCTTTGCTCCTTGCAAGTTGCAAAATTCTAAAATGCTTGGTTAGACCCGAGCTTAGCTTTTCCTTACTTGTTCCTTTAAAATTTGTTATTTCTTTCTTGCTTGCCAAAAGGCTTCATAATACGAGTTACGGATAGAGGTGAAAATGAAAAATAAAGATTCTTGATTGAATATCAGATCTTAAATTAAAATGGATAATTAACATTCCTAATTTTAAATAAAGCGAGATTCTCGATCGCGAGAAGAAAGTGATTACAAAGAGATTACCTCTCATACCCCAAGTACTCTTTAACGGTCCTTAAAGGCGCTAGCCTAGTTTAAGTACCGTGAGTATTTTATATAGTTAAATAGACTGTCATTCAGCTGTAATATTTCATTCTATCATAGCTAAACATAAAAGTTGTAAACTTGTATTTACTTACTTGTAAATTTGTATTTAGAATATTTAAACTTATAAATATTAAACCGATTCTTAATCATTCATAACTATTATAGAAAAAAATTACGAAATATTATTTTTCCAAGTAATGAACGTTGCCAAGACTTATTCCGACTAAATAATGTAAACATTATTTACAACAACATATAATACCAGACAAAGTCTGTCAAATTTGTGCTGCGTCCCTCAAAGTTTTAGCAGAAACTTGAAGTCACACACCTCACACAGTGAGTCTACGATATAATAAGAGGATTTTCCACGAAGTGAAATGAAAAACCGATTTCAACATGAAGTCAAGAAATTTGGAAACTTATTTTTGTTAATGGTATACATATAAATATGTGCTAGTTAATGTATGGTTTGCAATTTAAAGCAAATTTACAAAGGTGCGCAGCATTATATTTAGTTATAAGTTGTTTATTTATACGCATTTGTGTTATTAAGCCTTAAAGATGCATATATGTAAATATGTAGGTATGTATATTTAGAGTTCCTTACAATTATGTATCGTTTGTACTTACCCGAAAAATTATTGCTTCGCGTTCCGCTTGTGTTACTTTGCCAAAAATGTTATTCATAATTTCCAAATATTTATCACGCGGCAATGAAGTCGCCTCATCCTTATCGAAATAATCGATAAAATCGTAAAGCAGAAAGTAGGTGCCTGTGTAAAAGATTAAAGGGAGAGAGGAAAATTTTCAGAAATTTGACGAAAAGCATATTAAATTGTTTAAGTATGTACATATTACAGCTACATAAATAGATAGAGAGTATATTAAGGCACGAAAGTAACCGAGTAGGGCATTTCACAAATGATTCCGCGTTCAAATAACCTTGTGTCGTACCCACTCGTCATCTCAGAAAAAATATGAAACATTTTCAATTAATGTAACCGCTCTTAAAAGAATCGAACATTGGAAAATTTGATATGCTAACGACTTCTGCAATTATCTCTCATTCCTATTCATTTCGTCAAAATTATAACAAAAGAAGTTCGACGTCGTCATTGTGCAAGGTGCGTTCCGAAGTAACAAGGACTTTTTGAATCTAGCGCTCTCTGGTGGAAAAAATGCTATCTTTATCCATTGTCCACTGAGAATTTCGTGACATTTCATAGATTGGAAGTGAAGTTATTGCGTTTTAAGTGTCAGTATGTTTGTGTTATCGGTGCGAAAATGAGCTTCGAACAAAAAGCCAACATTAAATTTTTTTTTAAAATTGGTAAAACTTTTACCGAAACGTTTCAATTGATTAAACAAGTTTATGGTGATGATAACCTGTGCCGTAGCAGGGTGCACGAGTGGTTCCAACGTTTTCAAAGTGGTCGTGAGGACATAAATGACGATCAATATGGGGGCAAATCAAAATCCGTGATCACCGGAAATTCCATCGAAACTGTGCGTGAATTCATCAAAAATCAGCCGAAATCATCATTGAAATTCATAGAAATGGAATTCAACATCTCCAAAATATCGATTTATCGCATTTCAACACAAATTGACTGACGACCAAAAATTGCTCAGAATCCAACATTCGAAACACGATTATTTGACCACAAGTCACATTTTAACCATTAATCACTCCCCGTATTCACCTAATATGGCACCGTGCGACTTCTTTATTTTCGGAAAAATGCATTTGCCCATGAAAGAAAAGCATTATGCAGACGTAGAGGCCATTCAAAAGGCTTGCACCGGCATTCTGGCGGCCATACCAGCCAACGAGGCCCAAACAACTATTTTTTCTGTTTTTTTTTTTAAGTCCTGTTTACTTTTGAACGCACCTTGTATAACTTATCTAAGAAGAGTAGAAAATTTCTACTTAGCGTTAAAACCTAGAATTTGGTAGGTACCACCTTTAATTTCATCGCAACTGTCCAGTCGTCTTGGTCGGATATATGTAAAACTCGAATCGGTTCCATAAAACCAAATAGAACGTTATCATACTTTGATTCTATAGAAGATGACGTTCAAAACTCTTAATTTAAATTGTGGAATGTTAGTATGAATCTCAGCTATAAAAAAGATAGACGAGATGGTAAATCAAAAAGCTAGAAGTGGTATAAGTGTGTGTGCCTTAAAGTACAACAATAAAACTTCTTCACCTAAACATGCATCTGAAGACTAGTCTCAGCAATATGTTTACATCGTCACCTAAAATAAAAAACAGCCTATCATCAAAAACAAATCGAAAACCGCTGTCAGATATAATAACCAATATTTAACCATTTTATAACCAATATATAACCATTTTATAACCAAAACGCAAATTTTGTTTTAATATTAATGGTTTCTATTACATCGTTTTTCCTTCGCCTGTAAACTTATGAAAAATGATGTGACGTTATTTTGAATTTTAGGTGACGAAGTATGTATGTATTAGGATATTACTTATTTCCCAAGTTATTCTTTTTTTTTCACACGCCACTAATGTTTCAGTTTTATTCCTACAAAAAAAAAATTTATATAAAGTAAAGAAGCTATTTACTTTCAGTTTGAGCTGTTCCGAAATCACTTTACATTTCCCATGGATTTTATGACCTTTTGCATTCAAAGTTCTGTGTTGCTGTTGTTCTTGTAGCGGCAGAAAAAATTGCTGAAGTAATTGCGAGGTATGGTGAATGGTTAACAGTCCTGGATCGGATAAAAATCAGAGTCCGTTCAAATTACTAAGACCCGACTGTAGTATGAACGGATTGTGTGTTGCTCATACGACACGGTGTACAGCAAGAATACTCAGTGCATTTGAAGTATAGTTTAAACTCCGTAAAACTTTTAAGGAATATTTTTATCAAATGAGCAAAAACTATTTTGTAGAGCACAAAATGTTGTAACATAGCATTATATTTTCGAAATTTCAGACTTACTGCAAAGCAAAATAAAAAATAGATTTTTATATTATATATTAGAAAGGAGTCATTATTTTACTTAGGTTAAACTTAAATTGATTATAAAGAGCTGCCACGTATAAAGCTGAGCAAAGCTGAAACTTCAGGGAGAACCTACAAAATAATTTAACTTGGGAAATAATGAACAGCCAAATATGTGTATACCATCTAATCAAATTTAAGTGGTCCATTTAAACTACCTGTGCAAAAAGAATCGATAGAAATTAATTTTCTGTCGCTATCGAAAGGTTTTTCTGACTTTCTTTTTAGTATGAAAAAACAAGTAAAACAACGATTTCACTAAAAATATTGTGTTTCTAACAAAATAACGACTACAGAATCATTTAAGAAGGGTTTTGGAGAGACTACTTTAAGCATATGAATATTTAAGTGGCATAAAACATTTAGTAAAGAATGCATTAAATACGATAAGATGAGAAAGAAGCAGTGCTTAGACGGCAGAGAATCTTAATATATGTGACCTGTTCTACGAAAAGGGAGCTAACGTGCGAAAGAAAAACAAACAAAAAATTTAAAAAAAAGAAAAAAATTAAGTTTTTGACACCTAAGCCCCCTTTCCGTAGACCTGGTCACATACATATATTATAGATCGACTAAAAATATTTTGGTTAACATTTTAGTTTACATTTTGGTTAACATTTTCGTTTACATTTTCGTTAATATTTTGGTTAACATTTTGGTTAATATTTTGGTTAACATTTTGCTTTACATTTTGGTTAGCATTTTCATTAACATTTTCGTTAACATATTGGTTAACATTTTGGTTTATATTTTGGTTAACATTTTGCTTTACATTTTGGTTAACATTTTCGTTTACATTTTCGTTAACATTTTGATTAATATTTTGGTTAATATTTTGCTTAAAATTTTAGTTTACATTTTGATTAACATTTTCGTTTACATTTTCATTAACATTTTGGTTAACATTTTCGTTAACAATTTGGTAAACAGTTTGATTAACATTTTGATTAATATTTTGGTTAACACTTTGGTTGACATTTTCGTTAACCTTTTGGTTAATATTGTGGTCAATGTTTTGGGTATAAAGCATGTAAATACTAGACTCGTACCAAATTGACCGAAATCACAGCTGAGCAGAGAAAGCTACTTTCATTAAAAGCATCAATATTGAGGACGAACAGTGGGTGCATGAATATGACATCAAATTAACTAACAATCTAGCTAATAGCACTCCAAAACTAAGGCCAAACCGAAAAAACAAAACTTGTTGAAGTCACCGAGGCCATCCCAGCCGAAGCTTATAACAAGTGTGTGGAGAATCGAATTAAGCATTGGCAATGCAGTTTGTCTGTCAGTCCGGGTCAATTCTAAACAGATAATATAAATATACTTATACTGTCTATGGAAATGTTTACCACACTGGTTAAAATACTGTGAAGGCAAGAATAATAAATATAAAGATAAAAAAATACATTGCCAAATTTTACCGTTAGTATTTTCGGTTCCGGTGAGGTGACAAAGATTGTACAAGCGAAATACAACCAATATTGGTTGGAATTTAGAAAGAAAAGCCGCAAACTGGAACCTGTTTACAGTTTACGCTTTTCTAAGTTGTTCTCACTCTAAAATTCATTACATCACTGTGTGTTTAGATGGTCCAATCTCTTTTCTAACATTTTTGTATGCAACTAAGTCCATCAAATTATTGTCGTTAGTTTTTTGGATTTTACATTCCAATAACATTTTTCTTTTTGTTACTGAAAAAACTTTCCCCATCATTCGACGATTTCAATATTTTCAGCATATTTCCTTTTACACAAAATTTCGTTCATTTATCTGAGTTTGTCATTTCACAAAATTTCATTTCCCAGTAAGCGTCCCCCGGCGGGATTATGCGGATGCGGTAAACAGCGCAACGCCGCAGGACACAACAACAAACGGGTGGCAACGCCGCAACGCTAAAACGTAAAGCAAACAAAGCAGCAAAGCTTAACGGTCCGCACTGCGACCAACCGTCGACACCAAGGACATGCAGAAACGGTGAAAATTAAACGCAAATTGCTAAAGAGGCAGGTGTTGGGGGGAAATGAATGCAGGAAGCTTGACGAGTTAACCGAAAAATATGACTTACTGGTTTAGCGATGCTGAAAAGTCAATCTGTTTTGCTTTTGTTTTTCTTTTTGTTACTGTTTTGGTTGTTGCTTTCGTTTTTATTTTTGTTGTTGTTGTTTCACATTGCCGTTAAAGTGCGTAACCTTAAGCGTAGCACATACATACTTACATACACACGCACACAAGAACATAATTAATTATGCGCCATGGCTTTGTGTGTGTTTTTGACATTTTTCAATTATGCACGTGAAAACGCTTTGCGTGGCAACGCCAATATAGCAGAAGCCACGCCAAAAGGAAAGAAACAAAAACAACAACAACAAGAAAGAGGCACTTCAATGCTTAAAACTGGTAAATTGTTATCAAGCATTGCCTATGGGCCACTTAACTCAATGACAACAACAGCAACAATAACAACAACAAACTTAAAAAAAACAATAAACCGAGCGAAGCGTATGCGACCGTGAATGAGTGATAGAAGGGAATGCATGTCAAGGCTAACGTAGTTGCAAACGAGATAAACCCATCTAAACAAAGATTTTCAAGCACACACGCCCACACACACACTACTTGGAGAGGGCGCAACTGTTTCCAGTGAAAAAATTACAAATCTAATGTTACGGTTAACTCATCTTTTGAGAAGTCGTGGAAATGAAAAACTTTAGTGGGTAAAGGGCATTGTATTCGAATAACGGTATATATGGATACTTTTTCTCTGGTTAAATTGAGTTTTTATAAAAAATTATGTATTTTCCTTATACTTAAAACTAACTAGCTAGGTCGGATTGATTTCATTTATTGGGAAGCGTCACATTCCGAAGGCGCATCTACCATCAATGGGAGGAACGTGCCTTCGGTCTGCTGTTAGAGTTAAATACGTAGAGCTTGCCCTGAACTGTTGCAGAGAAGCCATTGCTTAAATGTGTGTACTACTACCAAAGCTAGTTCTTTGGCTGTTCTACGAAATTTTTATATGGTGGAAGGCGTTAGAAATTACTATATTCGCCAAAAAATTTGGAATGTTCAACGGACGCTGCTGTTCATAGCCAGAAGGTGTATGGCCGTGAAAGCTGCTCTCAGAGTAAGATAATCTGGATAATCCGATGTTTGCGAACCTAGGCACCCTGGAATTCTCGCAAACTTTGATTTCATTCCAAAATCCTTGGTTTACTTTGCCGTTTCTCTGCCCACATATCTTGGAGAGAGGAAGAACTCACAGTAGGAGAGGGACGGTGAGCTTTTTCACGGCTAGGTGAAAGGTTTTGGAGAAAGGCTTCTGTTGTAGCTTTCCGATCACTGTAGCGTCTTCCATAAAACTAGCAGGAAATCTACTACACCTGAGCGCAGCCTCCTTTTTTTCATGTTTTATAACAATAGATCTCAACTCACACTACACAGAAGTTAATAGGCGGTAACAAAAAAGGCAAGAGGCATTGTAGACGGCAGAACAAATATGCGGGCTTATTTTCGAGACGAGTCAATGTTGGTGCTATTTAGTGGAACAATCGAATTTAGTAATAAAAACAAAATATCTTCTAGAAGATTTCGCTTTTAGACAGAATAAAGAACTTTTTAAAGAGTCAAACTGAAAAATATTGAGCAACTCAACGAAGGATTTCTCTGCTCTTAAAAAAAAAAATAAACCTATTTGTTAGCATTTTTTTCATTGTAAATCTCTTCACTAAATTACGCGAATTTTCATAATTTTATAGAGCTTAATTCTAAGCTGACATATTTTTTCCTCAAAAACCCATTTTTATTCAGTTATGTAATTCACCGTAATTATTCAGCTAATATTTCTGCCAAACTCTGCGTAACTTAGTGCTAACAGCACACCCTAACCGCCTAGTTTCACACTAATTTGCCAACAACACGTTTCTCTGCAGTGCTAACGGTATTTGCTTGCGGCTGCAGCTGACAAGTGCAACCAGTCGACAATGCGCCAGCTGTAAACAATGTCAAGAGTAGCAAGTCAAGTACAGCAATACAACGGCACCAACAACAACAATAAAATTTGCAACAACAACGTCAACTATTATGAATTGTAACAGCACCAAGTACTTTATTAGCAACATTGGCAAGATCATTATGAAAACAAACAAACGACAACAACAACAATAGATACTCACACTGCACGAACCCTCATACAGATGCATATCCAACTACTTGTTGTGAGTGCAAGTAGAAACATGAGCACACACACACACGCACACACATACGAAGGCATGCTGCACGTGCGAGCGCCTGAAGTGAATGTATGCTTTTCTTATTTCTACTCGTAACTGTGTTTGCCTTATTAGTTTATGAGTTAATGATTGTGTAGATGTTGCTGCTGTTGTTTCATTTACTTTCGCTACCGTCTTCGAAATTCTTCGGTCGTGTGATTTGTAAATGTTTTATTGGCTTAGAACAATTTCCTTGCTTCGTTCTTGTCTTTTTTTGTTATTGAGAAACAGAATTCCCGTGTAGGTGCTCTTTTTTCTTACTGAGGACCCTCATTTTCGAGTACTATTTTTGATCAGACAATCAGACAATCCTTTCACACAACTTTGCGTTTAACTCGAACTTGTCATAATATTCAAGATACCTCTGAGAGCGATTAAAAGGAGTTTATGCTTGGGAAATGAAAGTGGATCAACTAATATTAAAATGAAATATGGAAATTATTTCTCTGGGATTTCATTTTACATGAACACGTTTAAGATAATAAACAGTCCTCTCGCTAACTTAAAAGAAAACTAATCGAGAGAACTGTTTACTCATAAAAAGGCCATTCAAAAAAAGTACCTCTATTTGAATCATCCGTTATGATATGGGGCTAATGAAGGTATCGATCCAATTCAACCCATATTTGACACAAGAGTATATTATTATTAATGAAACATTTCGAACGTCATGATAGCATTGCATATGACATATTGGTTGAAATCGGTCGAGCAGATACCGAGATATGGATTTTCAGATGGATATCGTCCAAATTTGATACCGCCACCTATAATACGAATTCTAAAAACCAGTCCTCACATTTTTGCCAAGGAACGCGAGTATCACTTTTCATTACAACAGCTCAATTTTTATGAAAGTTACAGTTGCATGGAGAGACCGACGGGCGGATGGACAGACATACACTCATACTACTGTGCCCAAAAAATAAGGAAATAACATTTGAATTTAAACTGCGCGCGACGAAGGATTTGGAGAATTATTTTCTGTTTTTAGGTTGGTAGTACTGTCAGTCACATTTATGTCAAATTTCATGTCAAAATATTCATTAGTGTTTGAGATACGTGTCGTTTTATGAGCTGCGAGTTTTTCGCTTTTTGCGATGTCGAAATTTGTTGAGCAAAGAATTTGCATTCAATTTTGTTTACGGAATCAATTTTCTGCTGCGGATACGTTGCGAATGGAGCAGAAAACCATTGGTGATGAGGCTATGTCTAAAAAAAATGTTTACGAGTGGTATAGTGAGTTCTAAGTTGTATAGTGAGTTCCAAGCCGGCCGTGAACGTGTCGAAGACGAAGAACTTCCAGGGCGACCATCAACCTCAACCGACGAAGCTCACGTTCAACAACTCAAAGATTTGGAGTTGAAGAACGTCGATTAACAATTAGAGACCTTGCTGATGAAGTTGGCATATCGAAAGGCTCAGCCAATACCATTTTGAAGGATGTTTTGGGCCACAAGCGCGTCAAATCTCAACTGGTACCGAAAACATTGATTTTTTTGGAAAAAAGGCGTCGGGTTGAAGTGTGTGAAACGATGCTTTCCGACTACCAGGGTATCATGAAACGCATTATAACTGGCGATGAGACTTGGATCAATGCTTACGACTCCGAAACAACCGATCGATCGAGCGAATATCGTGCTAAAAGAGAGCCGAGGCCAAAAAAATCGCGCCAAAGTCGCTCAAAAATCAAGGTAATGTTGACTGTTTTCTTCGATTATCGTGGTGTTGTGCATTATGAATTCCTTCCAACCGGTCAAACAGTCAACAAGGAATATTATTTGAACGTTATGCATCGTTTGCGTAACGCTATCTGCCTAAAGAGGCCGGATTTGTGGAAAGACAATTCTTGGTTTTTACAGCACGTTAATGGACCATCCCATACTGCTCTCATAATTCATGATCATTTCGCCAAAAACTCAACTCATATCGTTCCGCAACCACCGTATTCACCTGATCTGGTGCCGTGCGACTTCTGGCTGTTCACCAAGCTTATACGATAAAGGAGATTCAAGCCGCAGCGAAGACGGAACTGAAGGCTATCCCGGAAAGTGACTACAACCAGTGTTTCGAAGATTGAAAAATCCGTTGTCATAAATGCATTGCATCGGGAGGGGATTACTTTGAAGGAATGAAATTGATTTGGAAGAATAAATAAAGAATTTGCAAAATATATACAATGTCACCTTATTTTATGGTCACAGTAGTATTTGTATAACCCTATAACTAACTGAACTATTTTTATGTGATAAAAACAAGCAACATGTTTCAATAGTATAAAAACTTCTTGGCTATACATAATCGGTCGGACCGAGCAAAGATAGTTTAAAATTTTGAAAAATCGTTGATTTGTATTTCAACATTTTTAGATCGATACAGTTAACCCATCGATCATCCAACTTTATTAAACCAAGTATAATACGCATACATTGGAAACAAAAAGAAGTGACACATGGTCATTTCTGGAAAATACAGTAAATGAACGGGGTACCGCAGAAATGTAAGTTGGTTAGTTGTCCTCATGGTTGCGCACAGTTCAGGTTTGGCAAATGTCTTTTTTGCAATTAGAATGAGGAATCGGCTCAATAACTCGGGAGAGTAGAGAACGGAGAAAGCCTCTCATTTCTGTTGTTATTGTAACGGGTACCTTATCCCCGTTAGGGTGGTAAGAGTTTGATAACTTGTCATCCCACGGTTGGGCCAGGAAACGTGCTGTTACGACGGGATCGGACCAAAGGAGGACGGGTGTCAGATATGAAGGGTTGGCAGGGATTGCAAAGAAGTGGCTAGTGTCATGCGGTTACTCTTTGCACGATGGACATATGTATGTTTGATATATCAGGGTCTATTCTGGATAAGTAAGAGTTTAACCTGCTACAGTATCCAGAATGAAGCTGGGCAAAGGTTACTCTCGTTTCTCACAGCAACTCGAGCTCTTCGCCTGAAATAGGTGCTAGTTTGACTCCAAGTAGGCGGTGAAGGTATTCATCATTCTTTCATTCATTAGGTACTCGGTAGAACAACCAGAACAAGAATAAAGTCTCTCATTTCTCTCAATGGCGGTTCATTGCTGTTGACTGTGGGATGTAACTGTCTTACGAACTGACAGAGCAAATTCATTTAAGGAACTTTTGTATTTTTTAACGTTTATTTGAAGCGTTTTCTGTTTTTTTCTAGTTATTGGACGCCAAAGCAATTAATGGCCTTTGTGGACTTTGTGGACTTTGTGGCCTTCAACTCCAACACATTTAACTATCTATGCATATTAGTGTGTTTACATTTGAAATTTACGTAAATAAATGAATTTCCATCACTCAACTCATTTGGACACAAAATTATGCATTCGCATGTTTTAACCATAATTTCCTTTTGCTGAATGTGTTAAATTTTTTCCACATTAAAAGTTTTAATACCACAATTCGTTGTTGTTGTTGTTTTTACATTTTTGCAGCTCGTTACATTTTATTGCGCTTCCACCATGTGCTTCACACTTTGCGGCTTGTTGTTTGTTTTATTTACGCTTTGCTGTTGTTGTTTTTGTTCACAGTGCCGACGAACACACATCCGCTCGGGATTCGACGCCGCGCCACCACAAGTACAATGTTCGTATTTTTTAACAAATTACAATTATGTAAATGGCATCGTTAAAGTATGCCAACAGCGGGTAAGCAAAAACATATTATATACAACAACAACAACAGCAACAAAACAATAAAAGCGTGAGAAAGCATACTTCCGGTCTAACGGTGTTATCGGCAGGCTTGCTCGTTCGCGCACATTAATCTGTTTCGTCAGCTGTTTTGTTGTTGTTGTTCAGTGTGCTGTTGTTGTTGTTGTTGTCATGCATTCAACTGTTTCGACTTTTGGGCGCTGCGGCACAGAGATTAATACGATTACGGCCACAATTTTAATTTAACAGAATGTAAAAACAAATGCACACACACGAAAATGTATGTAGGCATGTATATGTATGTATGTATATGTATGTATGTATATGCATATATGAATGTGTGAGCGTGAGTGTGGGTGTTCGTGCTCGTATTTTAGTTTTTTTTTATGTGTTTGTATAGTGGGCGTACCGCTGTTTCACTCGCATTGTGGGTTGTTGTCAAAATTTAATTGTTGTTGTTGTTGTTGGGCGCGTGTGTCGGACGCTGTTATCACGCTGTGCCACTTCTCACCTTAATGTGTTAAACGCGCCGCGGTTGCCACTTGCGATTGCGATTACACATCAAGTGCGATAAGCGCCACTCACTCATTTCTTTGTGTGTGTGTATGTGTGTGTGTGAAACACACCGCTTTTAAGGCTAATTTGCATTTTTGTGTTTCTTTATATGTGTATTTATGTACCAAATTTTACTTCATATGCGTATGTGTGTTTATGCATGTATATGTATGTATATGTATGTGCGTAAGAAAATGTTCTTGTCATTTTGTATGAAAAGAGTAAAGTAATTAATGTCAAGAGAAAATGTAAGTGTAATTAGCTAAATGATTTCATACAAACGTACTAATTTATAGGAAGTGAAAGGGCTGTGGTAGAAAGAGCTTACATGATTACATACTTACATGCATATATAATTTTATATAATTAATTTCGGTATAAAAATAATAAGATTCATCTCTACTGTTACCGGTTCCGCTATCCATGAAATTATTTGACCAAGATGCGTTTACATAAGACACATTGGGACCTCCCACCTCTTGCAAGAATCAAAGCTAGGGGAATACCTTAAAGTGTGAACCGTCAACCAGAGGAACGGAATCCATTCGAATCACCTTGATCCACAAAAAATTTCGAGTTTGAGAGACTTCGAGTTATTTTAAGAAATCTGCTTGAACTTTGAATTCTATTGCTAATTAAAGAGTTTGAATTATGGAAGTTCAAGTCTGTATGAGTGACCGACTTATTCGACAAAAGGCTTGTCAGAAACAAAAAAATCATAATACACCCTGTCAAGAAAGTATCGGTAATTTATAAATAAAACGAAAATTTTTCAATCATCCAAATTTAAGTTATCGCCTTCAAAGTAACATCCATTTGAGCTAATGTGCCAACACTTCTTCCAATCGTCAAAACTTTTTTATAGACACTTTCCGGGATGGCTTTCAGCTCTCGCTTCTCGTATTTGTTTTGATGTCGTCATCTGAGTCGATGCGTCTTCCCCGAAGTGGATATTTCAGTGTGGAGAATAAGAATAAGTCACTGGGGGGCCATATCAGGTGAATACGGTGCTTGCTTAATGATATTTGTTGAGTGTTTGGCCAAAAATTCATACACAATGATGGCTTTGTGCGATGGTGCGTTATCATAATGAAGAATCCACAAATTGTTGGCCCACAAACTGAAACGTTTACGATGGATAGCGTCTCGTAAGCGCCTCATAACACCAAGACAATACTCTACTCTTTGTTGGCAGTTTCACCAGTTGGAAAGTATTTATAGCGAACAATACCATGAATATCGAAGAAAACCTTCACTTTCGATCGGCTTTGGCGTGGTTTTTGGTATGCTCTGTGACATCTTCAATTTATGGACAATCTCTCTCAAGCTCACATGGCTATTTTCGGCAACAATTTACTTTACTTTTTCAATGTTATCATCAGTCACACTCGTTGCAGGCCGTCCACAACGAGGCATGGCTACGACGGTTTCTCGACCCTCTTCGAATGCTCTGTACCACTCGTAAGTGCACGTCTTCTCAATATTTCTCGCCTTCTGCAATATTTTCAATGTATCGGCGCACAAAAATTCGTTCGCAACACAAAATTGACAACAAATACGTTGATCACTATTTTCGGTCATTGTAAAATTCGACAAACACTACTGAGGTCGACTGACCTAAGCAGCTGCTGTAAACACACTGGTTTAGAGATCGCGCTGATTTTTGGCATCATAATTAAGAACAGCTGTACCAATATAGGAAAAAAAATTTCCCTGTCTTCCATATAAGCGGGAGATTTAAATGAAGAATTCCCGATACTTTCTTGACTTCTTTCCGATTTTATCTATTTTCCAATACTACCTTCTATTGATTGTCACATACTAATAAAATGTTTCCTGAGGTACATTAAGGTACCATAAATGCCAACACTACTGATATGGAGTAAAGTCACCCGGTTGTTACATATTTGCTATATGGGACCTCGGTCAAGTTTTCGCTCAATTTTATCCAAGTTAGGTATTAAGATACACTGTTATTAGTAAAAAACGCGCTCTCATATTCATTGAGATAACTCACATATTGGCCGATATGTGCGATACAAAGTCACCCGGAAGTTTGAAAGCCTTTGTATTAGGTATATTGGGACTTAAGGAAGTATTAACCCGTTTCAATCCATTTTTGACATACAGACATACTATTATCAGAAAAGGATTATCCCTGAAAATCAAATACATATCTCACACATTGACCGATATTTTCGATCAAAAGACAACTTTAGGTACTGGGATCCAAATATTCGGTACTTACTGTAGGGGCTCGAATAGTTTTTGTTGGATTTGAACAATTTTTAGTCATAAGGTGGAATACTCTAAAGGAATTATTGGTTCAAATTGTATCCCATTATATTAATTTCTTCTTGATTTATTTCCAGAAGGTGATAGAATAAAATGAAATTTCAAATTGTGTTGTGCGAGTATGTGAAGTAACCGATTTTGCCCAATTCACCCACTTATGTTATATGTTATAATTTCCAAATGCATATCCAAATGTATATTACGCTGGCTACGTAGGCAGTGTAGAATTCAAACAACTTCCAAAAGTGACTTGAATTTTCGCTGAAAATATTCAAAATTATATTTACACCAGCAAATAAATGTATCAATTTCCATTTATATACCTATATATATATGTACATAACTATGTATCTACGCCTATTAATATATGTACCTATCTAAATTATATATATTGAATTGTTGTTATTGTTATTGCTGAGTGTGGGAAAGCTGCTGGTAAGTAATTTGCAGAAATCGATACTGCTATCGCGTGTACGCACAATAGGAACAAACACACACACACACAACAATACACACCCAAACATATGCAGTTTTCGCTGGAAAAGCGTAAATATGCCTATCACCGTGTCCGACACCACTACAGATATGTACATGTAACACACTATCTAACGGCAAACACAATAAAAGTTAACGAAGAAAAAAGTATGGCAACAAACAACAATAACAATAGTATAGCAAAGATAAATATTTAAAGATGCCGCATCAAAGAAGAAGAATAAGTAGAAGAAGTAGCGCCGAAGAACATCGCAACAATAGCTTCTTTGCTTGGCGCTGCTGCCAGGATTGCCTTTAGCTCTTCGCTGCTGAGTAGTCGCACAATGCCCACTGCTGACTGATAGTATTTGCGTTGAAATAAAATTTACTTTGTATGTCCTTGAGCGCATGTAAATTGAAAATATGTATTAGCGAGTGTTGCCACCGTTTGCGGCGATGCCTTTCAGTGCTTCACTGCTGTTTGAGCATTGGACTACACATATTCACCTTCACATGCATTGGTATATGTGCCAACACATACATCTTTGTACTCGTGTATGTGTATTTGTTGCTGTTTATATATGTATGTGTGCTGTTTTTTTTTTTTTTTTTTTTTTGTTGTTGCTAGGCACAGTGCTCGTCTGCCACTTTTCAGAGTTTACACACTTTTTGCTTTCTTTTTTTTTCAATTTTTGGCTGGGTATACAGTTACTTTTGTGCGAAATTGTTTGCTTTGTCATCTTCTAATGCTTTAATGCTGATTAAAGTCGATATTTTCGTCAAAAGTATTTCGCAAGTAAGCTGGATGATACCGTTTCAAGTGTTTGTTATCGGTGAAGAAAAATACTTGAATATATTATTTTTACAGTCTTTAAATGTATGAGACTAAAAAAGAATTTATGACTCTTAAAATTACTAGCAAAGTATGTTAATTAAAGCAGCAGGCTTGTACTATTTACTTCTAAGCATCTCACTTTCGTTACAATTACTGTTGCTTTTAGCTAGTTGATCCAAAATTTATTAAGCACTAATCTACTTTACAGATCTTCGGCTCTCACAGACTGCCTGGTATTATTATTTATTTTCCTCTACAACCTATTTAAATCTTACTCTTAACCATTATTGAGCTGAAAAAGTACATCAAAGTACACCCTTCAACTGCTTTTGATAAAAAGAAACTGCTCATGCCGATCTGTCGTTTTCGAAAGTGCATAAACAAGCGTTGATCGACATATCTTTCCAAAAATACTATTTTACTACGGCGACATCTAGCGTAGAATTTTTTTTTTCAACGTGATAGCCTTACTATAAAAACACAGATTTCGAGTATATTCCAAATCCAATCAAACAATCGATTTTTAATAATAATTTGTCTGTGGTGCCACACAACTTTAAGAATTTATTATTATGTAGTATATGGTTTCCATACATTTACATTAAATTTAAACTCATTAAAAAATATTTCGTCATAACTTGAATTTCGTGCCATCTAGCGGTTTTAACCCCTCAAAAGCTTTCTTCGTTATGTTAAGGGGGTATTCTAGTCTAGAAATTAAAAACAAAAAAAAACGATTTTATTTTATATTTTCAAAGTTTAACTATTCAAGAATATGTGTACAAGAGGTTTTTTCAAAATTCAAATTATTTTCGGAGATAAAGCATTTTTCTGACCCGGCATCCAAACTGGTTCGGCCGGAACGCGAAACTTTAAACGCGCTTTTCTCAAAACTGACTTTTTTGGAACGATACCCACGATTTCTCAGGGTCTACTGGACCGATTTACTTGAAATTTTTAAAGAATCTTCTTTATAGGCTTGTCTATGGCTGGAACTAGCCCCATCCCCATATTTTTATTTTTATTATTTTAAAAAAATTGGAAATGATCAGAAAAAGTGATCCAAAAAAAACTTTTTTTTAGGCAGTCGCCATTTTGTGAAAAAAATTTCCCACTTTTCCGTAGTTCCGACCATTGCGACATTATTCTAGATTAATAATCTTTTTTTCTTTTTGGTTTCAGATAACTAAGAGGGTTGAAATCATGGGTATGGTCAAGTGGAAATGTTTACAGACCCCCAATCAGCTCATAATTTTTGAAATTTTTTACTTTTTTTTAGTTTTTAATTTTTTTCTCTACTCTTCTAAAATTAACAAATAACTAATAAAAAAATGGATGGTAAAAATATTAATTGCATTTTTTGTACGACACTTTAAAAATTACCTGAAATTCATGCTTTTAGACTAGAATACCCCCTTAAAAAAAGTAACTCCTTCAGTATTATTATTTATGATTCTAACGAAAATGCGCAAATACAGCGGTATATTTTAAAATATTTATACAGAGAAGTCTCCTGAAAAGTATTCAGTTGACAAATTTTGATCTTACTGAAACTGTAAACAGATTACTATGCTAAGTTCCACCTGACAATCACCATACATGAGATAATTTTAAGATACAGCAACTCTCTCCACATACAGAGAAGGGCTGATTTAGAACTGGTTATAGTTATCTCGTCATTGGTAATACACTAGAAGTACGCAGAATAATTTCAGAATAATGTTATCGAGAGAGAATCTAGAGGACTGTTCAAGATAAACAGAAAAATAAATGTAATAGAGATGCTTTAGAGAAAAGCAAATACAATGCAACAATGGCAAATATTCTCGTAATAAAATTTCAAGAACAAGAAATATGAAAGAACAATTTATGGTACACAAATCTACAATTTGGGTAACCAGTAATAACTTCAGTACCAGCCATTAGGAAGAAAAGTATTGACCAAATCAGAAATACGCAGCAAGCAAACACTCAAAACTTAGTTGGCTAAGGACGTGACTGCGACATTCTTTTTTTCAATATTTTTTTTATTTATTGAATCTGCTTTTTTTTAAGCCTAACAATAAGTTTTAAAATCTTATACCTATTTAAAAACTAGACAGGCTCAAGCAAGTGATTGAGCTGTTTTGGTGATACATTGCTCCTTAGTACGCGGGCATATCTCTTCTTTTAAGGCGTGTTTGATCGCAGGAATGTCCCACAGCAATAGCCAAAGGGTTTGGGTGACCTCGGAGTTAAGATATATATTTAATTCTGCTATCTTCTACTTCTTTCTTTACCAAAGGAATACTAAGGTCTTTATGGATATTTTCATTACGCAAGTACCACGGTGAACACGTGATTGAACTAAGCATTTTTGATTGGAACCTTTTTATTATATCTATATTAGTTGCACAGGTCGTACCCCACAGTTGAATGCCATACATCCAAATCGGCTTTATGACCGCATTATATAAAAGCACTTTGTTGTCTAGGCTAAGTTTAGAGTTTTTATTTAAAAGCCAATTTAGATTTGCAGCTCTTATCTTCATGAAATTTATTTTACTAGAGATGTGTTTTCTCCACGTAAGCCTACTATCTAAGTGAATACCAAGATAAGTTACTTCGTTCACTTGGGGTACTAAAATATTGTTTATTTTTACTGCCGGGCACATTTTTGGTCTAAGCGAAAATAAAACACGCTCACACTTCTGTGCATTCACACTTATGCTCCAGTTCGCTAGCCATTCTTCGACAGAACTTAAATGTTCCGCTAATATTATTGATGCTATTATGTAGCATTTGTAACGGCTCAATATAGCTTTGTCATCCGCAAAAGTTGAAGTTAATACATTGTTAGCAGTTGGAAGATCTGTTATATATATGATGTATAGAGTTGGGCCTAAAACGCTGCCCTGTGGTACACCAGCGCTTATCTGTTTTTCATCCGATATGAAATCTCCTACTTTCACTATGTATTGTCTATTTTTTAAATAAGACTCCAATGTTTTTTACAAAGGATCTTCGTGCCACACCTTATCAAACGCCTGAGCTACTTCTAGAAATATTGCTGAACAGTACTCCCTGTGCTCAAATGCTTTCCGTATTTCGTTAGTAATTCTATTTACTCGCTCTATTGTGCCATGTTTCGCACGAAGTCCAAATTTATGAATAGGTATTGTGTTATTTTCGTAGAGAAAAGGAGTCACCTTTGATAGTAACAATTTTTCAAATATTTTAGAAAGACAGGGTAGAAGACTGATTGGTCTATATGAAGACAGCTGTGTTAAGTCTTTCCCTGGTTTATCTATCAAGATAATCAGCGAGTTTTTCCATGAAATTGGATAGTATCCGAAACTAAGAATTGCATTGAAGAGCAAAGAGTGCACCTCTACAGCAATTATTGGTAACTCAATTTGCAGTTTTGGAAAAATATTATCATGTCTCGGCGACTTTTTTGGATTAAGTTCTTTGATGATTTCAATAATTTCAGAAGGTGAAGTTTTAAAAGACTCGAGCGACATTCTTGATGCGCAAAATCTACCTAAAATATTTCAACTGGTTCCCAAAGGTAAGCTAAAGCTATCATAGCATATACATATGTATACATATATCATCAGTATATATAACTTGCAGTTGAGACCACTGACTCCAAATTTCAGGTAGTAAATTTTAATAATTTTGACGCGTTTTGATCGTATATATTTCGATGAATAAATGACAAACCTTACTGAGGAAAAATGTCAAAAGATCGGAAAAAATATACCGTCGTTTGCTGTCGCTTTTGTCAACTTTTGAAAAACCCTTAGACTATCTCAATTTTAATATTTATTAGCTACAAAATGGATTTTTTTCTAAAGCAAAAACAAAAATGCAAAGCTGTGACACAAAACTTTGTCCGCTTATGACAAACTTAACAAACTTTAAATATGCTCCTAAAAAACAACACTAAATTGCAAGCCTCGTGTGCAAAAACTGCATATTTTGAGATTTTTTTTTATAAAAATGTCGTAAAAATTACACAAAAGCGAAGGCGCAAAAGCATATTGCGAATGAAAAAGTAAACAGCTTTGCAGAACAAGCGCAACTTTAAAACAAAAAAATCAGAAAGAATGGAGAAAAAGTGAAACAAAATATTTCCAGCATTGCAAGTGAGCTTGTAACTGTATCATGTGTATGCAAACAACACTCATGTTACAAACGCACTTGGAAAGTCTGCGAAAAGGTTGTTCCCAAGCGAGGTATTTCACGAAATTTTGTATGTGTAAGTAAATATATTCGGCACTCAAAGGTAGGGTGGTTCGATTGCATGCTTTTTACCTTTTTATACACTTGCAATAAGTTGTTACAGAGTATAATAGTTTTGTATTGAGTATATTTCACACAGTTTTTGAGATATCGATCTGAAACTTTGCACTCGTCCTTCTCGCACAAAGAAGCTGCTTATTTGAAGCAATCTCCGGTATCGAATTACTATAGAATATAGCCGCATACAAACTGAGCGATCATACGAGAAACTGACCAAGTGTTCGTACGAGAAACTTTTTATTCGATGAGATATTTTTAAGAAATTTAATATGGGTTATTATCCCAGTCAGAACATTTGTGGCGAATTTTTGAAATTTTTAAAACCTTGTTATGAAATAAGAACTTGAAACTTCATTACGTCCCTTTAGCTTTTCAAATATTTGCACCACTCTGTAATTTTCCTTTTTGACATATACTATAAGTGTGCATTTGAGCTTGCCGCAGCACACTGAGCTCCCAGCAACTTATACACTGCAGCTTTTCATTATATTTTAGCACTTTTAATATAAGCATTTTTTGCTTGCTTTGCCGCCAAAGTTGTTGTTGCTATGTACTTTATGTTATTAAGCTCCCGTTTTTTGGCGATTACTCGCAATTTTAGGGCACACGTGCCATGTCGCTGCCTCGTGGCATGCAGAGTGCCCGAAAGCAGGTTATACACATTTGCCCACCATTCCCTCAGCACACATACATAACTGCATACATGTATATGTATATGTACAATAAATATGTACGCTACCTGCGTATTTATCGCCGTGTTTAAAAGAGCAGCAGTGCTCCAGGAGAGGCTCGTCGCCCGCCACTCGTATGTGCTCGTATGCTAGTGTAAATATATGTATATATGCAAATTTATATGTTTGTGTAAAACTTCTTCTTATTTGTCCTTCACATGTACCCCACTTTTAGTTGTCGGCTGGCGCTTTTGATGACTGCCACATTTTAATGTTTACCACCAGCAATCTACCTGTCACTCGTGCGTTTGCCTCATGCCTCGTTGCAGCTGGTTGAATGTGCCGCAGTATGTGAATGCGGCGGAAGTGTGACAATTAAAAACAAAGTGAAACCATGCCAGAAAAGCATGTTAACCAGCATTTTCTAGTAAGCGGCGCACGCGGCGTATGAGTGACTTTTTAATTTTTTTCTTTATACACTTTTTTGTTGTATACTGTCAAAAGTGAAGACAAGGCAAAAATTTAGGATGCAAACAAAACATAAATAAATAAAATAAAATAAACATTCATGTAAATAATACATATTTAGAGCGGTTTTCTGTATTAAAGTGTATGATTAAAGGCGAAATTGGAAAGTGCGGAAAAGAGACATTATAACATTTTTAAAGGAAAATATTATACAAAATTAACTTATAATTATAAGTTATTATTAAGCAATTGTTGAATTATTTTCAGAAAAAAAGTATTTATATATTTATCTTTTTCGTAAGAAAACTAAGAATAAAGGTTTTTTACTAAGTCATATTAACCATACAATGATCTAACGTCAACAAAAAATCAAAAAGGCGACATTTAAATGAATTAAGTGAAATCTGATTCAAAATTTTGGTAATTGTTTGACTACCAAAATTCGGTTTATATTCAGATCAAAAAATTATCAGGTTATTATATGGATAACAGTATGCAGAACATGCAAAAAAAATTATAGTCTTCTGATCAGTTTAGTCTTTCCCCTTTATTATGTAGTCTATGTTTGACGTATATTTAAGTTCAAGTACAATTTTAAGTTTTAAGTTCTAAGGTCTGAGTTCTAAGTTTTAAGTTCTAAGTTCTAATTTTTAAGTTCTAAGTTTTAAGTTCTAAGTTTTATGTTTTAAGTGTTAAGTTTTAAGTCTGAATTATTAAGTATTAACTTAGTTTTATGCTTCAAGTTTAAAATTTTAATTTTTAAGTTTTTACTACTAAGTTTTAAATTTAAGAAATCTGTTTCAAATTCTAAGTTTTATGCTCTAAGTTCTAAATTTTAAGTTTTAGGATTAATTTTTAAGTTCCAAGTTTTAAGTTTTAGGTGTTAACTTTCAAGTTTTCAAACTTACTGTAAACAATGAATTTTATACTTTTACGGCTCGATATAATATTTAAATAAAATAAATAATAAAAATTCTCTATTACAAGATTTTGCAGTTTTTCATTAATTTATCATACAATGACATCCATTTTCTCTTTAACATATGATTTCCTACATTTTCTGTTAATAAACAATATAAAATTCAAACAATAATATGTATGGAGTATGGACTACCTCACCACTTCATAATTTTCCAAAACAAAAACAAGAATTGTACAAAAAATCTATATTCTATCATCCCACACTTTGCCGCATGTACTTATACGAACTTGACCTACAATTGCCACGCACATAAAACCGAAACTTTACAACACAATATGGCATAATGAATGTGCCCCACCGCGTATACGCAACATTTCCATACAGGCGACCATATGTTTGCATGCGCATTTGTCAGCACCATTGCGGCCGCGTGGCTTTCGCGCGTTCAAGCGGAAGTGTAAATCACACAACTGGCACGAATGAGTTATTTGGCAGCACGCTGAGTAAGGCACTGTCTTACTTCCGCACGCGTTTGGTGTGGGTAACCACAAGCACTCGTAGACAGGACTCATAAGTGGTTGGTTGGCAAAAAAAATATATGGGCTGGTCGCTGAATATTTTATGCAAAAGTGCCGCAGCGTGAACGGAAGCACACATACAGGTACGCATACAAGAGTAATATCACTAAAACGCACAGAGGTAATTACGAGTACGATGGAGTCTTGCTATGCCCGCTAAGTGTATGTATAGTATTAACATATTTGTATCGTAACAAATATGTGTTAGTAAATTGTTGTTTTAAGGAGATAGTTTGTTGTGTAATTTAATTAAAATAAATTTATAAAAAGTTCAAAAGTTGAGTGCTTAGCTTAGTGGCTTAGTTAGGCAAATACTAAAAATATATGGAAAACGGCAGAAATAAATTGAAATTAAAATTTATGTATTAGAAATAATTTTGACTATTTTTTTAAGAAAACAAAATACTCTTAGATGAATTAAATTTATTACAAAATAAATAACTAATAATATTAATTAACAAACAACAATATAATATGGCAAACAAACTACATTTTTTAATGCAAAATTACTATTTTTTTATTTCAAATTATTTAAAAAATATTTTTATTGCAAAAATATGTAAAATATGTTTAAAAAAATATTTAGAAAAAATTATTTTTTTTTTTTGATTAAAAATTATCATTTTAAATTATTTTAAATAAAAAATAATAAATATAAATTTTTTAAAAAATAAATAAAAAATAATATTAATTAAAAAAAACAACAATATAATATGGCAAGAAGCTACATTTTTGATGCAAAATTAATATTTTTTTATTTCTAATTATTTAAAAAATATTTTTATTGCAAAAATATGTAAAATATGTTTAAAAAAATATTTTAAATAAAAGCAATCAAATGAGAAAAATATTAACTCAACTAAAATTATTTTATAAAAAGTAGAAACATCAAAAAAATGTTTTTTTTTTATTTTTAGTGGCTTAAAAATTATTAAAAGCTGAAAATAATAAAAATAAAAATGGGTGGTGAGAACATGAAAATCCTTGAAAAAATACCATAGCAGAAAATTATATTTGCTTGTAGGTTACGTATATGAAAATTTAAAAAGAAGTCTTATATTTTATATTTATTTTACAATATTTTTGAAGTTTTGCATTTTTCGTATATTTCTCAACACATGGAAATACGCGAAAGTTTTCATATAAGATAATATTTTCAATTTTTTGGAAGCAGGTTACCACCATCAAAACGTAATAACTTCTTGAAAACAGAAAAAAAAATATTTAAGAGATAATTTTATACTCAAACGGTGGGGTTATAATTTTAACTATTTGCTAGTCAGATACTTAAAAAAGATGTGGCAACACCGTTTTCAACTTTACTTTAAAACAAATTTTTAACACAATTTTTAATTTATTATACAAAAATACACCAAAATTTTTACATAAGGTAGTGTTTTCAATTTTTTGAAGCAGGTGGCAACATCAAACTGTAATATATTTCGTGAAAAAAATATTTCTTTAAAAGGAATTTTTGTATTGAAATAGTGATGTTACAATTTTCAATTATTTGCTAGTCAGATATCTAAAAAAGATGTGGCAACACCGTTTTCAACTTTACTTCAAATCAAGTTATGGCAACTAGGTACACACATACATACTTTTTTTAGATACAACTTTTATTTTATTATTTAAAATTATTTTTTTAATTTGAAAAATGTGGCAACTCTGAAAAGTTATATTTTGTGCATTTCAATTTTTTGCTGTTCTACGTTTTTTTAGTTATTTACATATGTATGTATATGCCGATAAGTAAATTTTTTATAAAAGCTTTTTGGCAAGTTCAAGTCAACCCAAAAGTTGGCAAAATTTCAGACAGGTTTTTCATTTTAAGTTATTAAAAACTAATAACACTTCTTATGAGTGCAGTTTTCTTAAAATTTACTTATATACTACTTCAAAATAGCTGGGCAAGCTGGAAACTTCGCGATATTGCATATTTTCTCAATATTTTTTAGCATCTTTCAAATATTCACATCTAAAAATTTTGTTTCACAAACCACGAGATTTCACTATATCTAGCTGGCTGATATTAAACCATTATATTAACCTTAAGCTCATTACAAAAAAGTTTGCTAAGTCTACTTAAGCTCTTTTTGCCATACACCACAACTTTATAAAGCGGCACTGCAGAAATTTACTCAAAAATTAGCAAGTTTTATTCTACTTTTTCTATTTACTTTCGCAGTACAAAGCATGCAAGCCATCGTGCCTCGCCAATTCTGTGGCTTTTTGGAAGCTTTTGTGCAACAAAAAAAAAAACATATTTTTAATGTTGCCGAAGCTCAAACAAGCATTTTCGAGCAGCTGTCACAATGCCGCAGCCAAAACACAAGTGCTTTCACCGCACAAAGAAGATACACAAAACAACGCATAAAAACGAAAAAGAAAGAAAAATCAACAAGAAACAATAACAAGCTGAAGGGTAACAAAAAGCTGGCAAACTTGGCAAATAAACATGCGCTTGTTGGACAGAAAATTGCGGCTTTAAGTGAGGCTTCAATTGTGTGAAGGCAAGGCGTAATAATGACAAAAATGCAGAGGAAATACATAGAGGAAAAAGCATAAACGAATTAGTGAGCAGAGCTGAACAGTAAAAGCATTTCGAGTCAGAGCACAACTGAAGTGCAGAAAACAACAAAAAGTACGGTGTAGAATTATAAAAAAAAAAAAAACAAAAAAAAAAAAAAAATAAGTTAAGATAAAAAAGTATATCTACATGTCTATTTGTATGAGCATATGTATATAGGTGTGCAAAAAAATATTTATTTTGTGCAACCGTTATGTTTTGCGCAGCCTCGCAATTTTTATTATTTTACAATTTTATTTATTCGTTGTCGCCGCCAGCTGTTTTCTAGTTTACTAATACAATATGAACAGCGCACGGGTTGGCTTTTGTTGTAAATAACAGTAAATGACCTTGAACTCACAAATACATAGACACGCGCACGTCAACTGTAAGCGCAAAACAAACATGAAAAAATGAGCATAGACAAATAGCAAGTAATAGAAAACCGTTGTACACACACTCACCCAAGCATACTTACAGGCGCGTACAAGAAAACAAACACAGCCATACTTAGAAGCACACAAACACACATATCAGCATCTACACACACTGACTAGCCACGACTAATCCCAACCAGCTAAGCAACCAGACGGCCAGGTGTGCTCTATGTTGGCTGAGCGGAGACTCACGCATCGCCTAAACTAATTTAGAGAAAAAAATTTCGAAATTATAGTAGAAAATAAAAGCAACAAAATTGTAACAACACGGCGAACGACAACAAACACTTTAACAGCGATGGCTTGTGCATTGAAAGAGCGCAGCGTTATTAACAGCCGTGGCCACGACGCGAGCCGAAGACAATGAGGCGAATTTTGAACGACAGGATTGTACTGAGCGGAGAAAAGTTGTGCGCCGTTAACCACAGGAAGGCAAATGTAGTGTTGAGAATTTATAACAATATACGAGCGAACTCACTAGAGCAGAAAAAATCGAGAGGAAACAGAAAAGCAAACAATTCTGTTATAATCGGTTACGGTAAGAGCGATGTTGTTGACAAGTTAACAGCAGAGTCGTTAAGGCCAGAGGCTTTGCTGCTACTCAAAACAGTTAAAAGGAGAGGAAATCATTTCTGAAAGTTTGTAGCATGAATACTTCGGTTAGCAAACTGAAACTTAGGAAATGTTTCAAGCATTTCTTTTTATATATATTCTTTTTTGCTTCCCAAAAGAAGATACATTATCATTTCATGATAGATTTATTGGTTTCTGCAGGGAAAAATAAAGTTGAAGCAAAAATTTGACGAGTTTGTGGACACTGCAACAGGAAAATCAACCACCACGGATTGACATGCTAAATTTAGACATGTTAAAATGACTACCGAAGACGGTGAACGCAGAGGAAGTCCAAAACATATTGTTACCGACGAAAATATCAAACAGGTCCACACAATAATTTCGGATAGAAGTAACGTGAAATTGTTCGCGATAGCAGGCACTCTAAGAATACCATATCATTCAAGAATATTTGTGTATGAGAAGTCAGAAAAAATAAATTACTTCCGCATTCACCGTATTCTCCAGATCTGGCCCCCAGCGAATATTTTCTGTTCTCAGGTCTCAAAAAAATGCTCGCTGGGAAAAAATTTCGTCGAATGAAGAGGTGATCGCCGCAACTGTGGTCGATTTTGAAACAGAGAAAAATCGTACTCTAAAAATAATATCGAGGAATTGGAGGATCGCTTTAACCAGTGTACCAACCTTGGAAGGAACTGTGTTTACAAAAAAAAAAATGTTGGCAAAAAAAATTGTATTAGTATGTTAGACCAGTGACTTTTCAGTTGACCTGTTATTTTCTTTTATTTGGATAATTTTTCAGTGAATTCTTCGAAAATTTGCAGAAATTACTCCTAGAAGAACTTAAGCCAAACAAATATTGAATAATTGCATTCTTTATGGGATTTACTATCTTATTCCATGAATTTAAACATATATATATGTACATGTCATACTACTGTGCCCAAAAAATAAGGTGACATTGTATTTATTTTGAAAACTCTTTATTTATTCTTCCAAATCTATTTCATCCACTTCAAAGTAATCCGTTCCCTATGAAATCCACTTATGCCAACGGATTTTCCAATCTTCGAAACACTGGTTGTAGTCACTTTCCGGGATGGCCTTCAGTTCCGTCTTCGCTGCGGCTTGAATCTCCTCTATCGTATAAAAACGGTGTCCCCGGAGCGGTCTTTTGAGCTTGATGAACAGCCAGAAGTCGCACGGCGCCAGATCAGGTGAATACAGTGGTTGCGGAACGATATGGGTTGAGTTTTTTGCCAAATGATCACGAATTACAAGGGCAGTATGGGATGGTGCATTATCGTGGTATAAAAACCAAGAATTGTCTTTCCACAATTCCGGCCTGTTTAGGCGGATAGCGTTAGGCAAACGACGCATAACGTTCAAATAATATTCCTTGTTGACTGTTTGACCAGTTGGAAGGCATTCATAATGCACAACACCACGATAATCGAAGAAAACAGTCAACATGACCTTGATTTTTGAGCGACTTTGGTGCGATTTATTTAGTCTCGCTCTCTTTTGGCACGATATTCGCTCGATTGATCGGTTGTTTCGGGGTCGTAAGCATAGATCCAAGTCTCATCGCCAGTTATAATGCGTTTCATGACACCCTGGTAGTCGGAAAGCATCGTTGCAGACACTTCAACGCGACGCCTTTTTTCCAAAAAAATCAATGTTTTCGGTACCAGCCGAAATTTGACGCGCTTGAGGCCCAAAACATCCTTCAAAATGGTATTGGCTGAGCCTTTCGGTATGCCAACTTCATCACCAGGGTCTCTTATTGTTAATCGACGGTTTTTCAACACCAAATCTTTGATTTCTTGAACGTGAGCTCCGTCGATTGAGGTTGATGGTCGCCCTGGACGCTCTTCGTCTTCGACACGTTCACGGCCGGCTTGGAACTCACTATACCACTTGTAAACATGTTTTTTAGACATAGCCTCATCACCAAAGGCTTTATGCACCATCCTCAACGTATCCGCAGCAGTTGATTCCGTAAACAAAATTTAATGCAAATTCTTTGCTCAACAAATTTCGACATCGCAAAAAACGAAAACTCACTTTTAGCAGCTCACAAAACGACATGTATCTCAAACACTAATGAATATTTTGACATGAAATTTGACATAAATATGACTGACAGTACTACCAACCTAAAAAAAAATTCTCCAAATCCTTCGACGCGCGCAGTTTAAATTCAAATGTCACCTTATTTATATTTTTGGGCACAGTAGTATATCGAATCATCAACAGCATGTTATAGAAAATGTATATGGAATAATAATTGATATTCTTTTTAATGGATAAGCCGTTTTAAATCGAAATACCTTTATAACCAAGCTGTGTGCGCCTTGGTGTACCATATATATTATATAAACAAAATTTATTAAGTTTTCGAAAAGTATTGTCAATCATAGCTTAACGAAACATATTGGTACTTTAATAAAAGCCAATCTCTGTGTATGAAAGTCCATCAACAGAGATGATAAATTATCATAACTTCCAATTTTCCTCCATAGTTACCATCTGTGAGCAAAAAATTTGTGTCAAATAAGACTTTTTACTTTGAATTTTTGCGTGAAAACACATTCGATGAAATATTTTTGTTTTTTGTTGTTATAACTGTCAGTTAAAACTGTACCAAAAGCTTTTCTCTCAGAAATACCTAAATAAAATTCGGCGATCTTTGCGATGAATGAAATTATTCAAGAAAGAAGTTCCATTAATTTTGTATTCGGAATCAACAAACTTCTGGTGACGAAAGGTTCTGAATATTGTATTGCGAGCAGGAGTTTTTGACTGCTACAAATTATTCAAAGAGGGTCGAGAACGCGTTGACGATGAACCACGTCCAGGACGGCCATCAACATCAACTGATGATCAACACGTCAATAAAATAAAGAAAGCGGTGCTTGAGAGTCGACGATTGACAGTCAGAGATCTTACTGGCATCGTTGGAACATCAAAAGGATCAGTGAAAAATATTTTCAAAGAACATTTGGGCCTGCGAAAAGTGAAGAACGATTGGTTCCAAAATCATTAATTTTTTTTTTGAAAAACAGCGTCGCCACGTCTGTGAAACAATGCTTTCAGACTAACAGGGTGACATGAAACGTATTATTACTGGCTATGAGTCTTGAACCAATCGGCCAAAAAGCATGGCAAAGGTGAGCCGAGGCCGAAGAAAACACGTCCAACACGTCAAAAATCAAGATTATGTTGACAGTTTTCTTCGAGTATCGACGTGTGGTGCTCTGCAAATTCCTTAGACCGGCCAGCAGTCAACATGGAACTTTATTTGAGTGTTATGTGTCGTTTGTCCGAAGCTATTCGTAAAAATAGGTCGAAATTATAAGCCGACAACTCTTTTTTTTTTTGCACCTTGTAATGCTTCGTCGCATACCGCTTTGATTCTTAGCGAGCTTTTCATCAAATTTTTAACCAATATCGTACCGAAACCACCGTATTTGGTATTTGAGCTACGTGTAACTGCTGGCTTACTTTGCGGCAAGTTTAATAAATCGTGCTCAGGGTATAAGCAGTTCAATGTTTGTATATTTCTGATGTTAAAATTTTATTGCAAAACTTATTAAAAAATGTTGTTTACAAACCAACCCACGCTAAAAACCTAATATTCAAATGCATTGCAAAATATTTTCCTACTTACAGTACATTTGTTGCAACTTTGAATCACTCCGCCTGCCACATAGTAAATGAAGAATGCATTTTTTCAAATATGCTAAATATTATTGCATAAAAATTTTATAGCTGCTTGTAAGAGTAAAATGTGCGCATACATATGCAGAATGATAACGGTACAAATGGATTACGTACAACAACTCTACAGCGCACAACCGTTATTTATTGCGAGAAGTGCAGAGCAGAAAAAAAATTAAATTAATCGGCATTCTGCCAACAACGCTTTTGCAGTGCAGACATTTATGAAAGCTGCTGGGCCAACAATACAAATGTACATACATGTTTCAGTGTGTGTGTGCTGTGAAAAATGTGCGTTAGCAATTTTTTTACTCCAGTTATCATATCATACTCGTAAGTCTGCTGGTCAGAAGAGTTTTACATTCACATTTTACCAAAAGTGGATTATCGCAAAAGAATTGTTTCAGTGATATACATATGTACAAATAAAAATGTGTGTGCATGTGTTTTTCCATCGTTGCGTAACAAAGTTTGCAAATTTATATGAAAAAATGCGCGCCAGTGCAAAATATTGTTGGCAAATGTAAAATATCACAATGGACTATGTTTTTGATGTGCCCATTTATTACCCAGCGGAGCAGCAGTTCCTTCTTTTCACCCACACACTCACACATACACACATTTACTTTCGTCCCACACTGATAAGCTGCGCAAGCTAGCTTGTGTCTGCTATGTTTGTATTTGGTTGCATTCGTTTTGTGCTCGAAACTTTGTTTAACCATAGTAAGTAGTGGGCCAATACATCACATCATTTAAGCAGAGAGGCCAGACTATTTGTTGAAGAAAAAAATATTAAGCGATTATTTTGCAGATCTTTTTTGCTTTATATTCAGTAGATATATGTATACTTTGTTCTTGATTCCAAAGAGATGAGAGAGAGAGAGAGATTTTAAAACTTTCAAAGAGAATACTTAAGATGACACTCGCGATATTGACAGACACTTCAACCAGAAAGAAGGCCATGAACATTTTTTGATGATTACTGAATATCATTGGTTAAGTAAAACTAGAAAAAGTGTCAAATTTTAAAAACAACATTTATCATTAATATTCAAAAATGAAAACTGATAACCTACATAAATTTTCTTCAATAACGATCCTATTCCGTTAGAGTCGCCAATACCAAAACAGGAAAGAAATTACATATTCGAATATAAAAGATTATCGAAAAAAATATTAAAAAAAAAGGATTTTCAAAATAATTAATTTTACAAAAATATGTCTGACAGCCAAAGATTTATGACAGGAAAAGGTTTTTGAAATTAAAAAAAAATTATTAATCGAAATACGTTCGAAAAAAGCTTTTTCAATATAAGGATGTTCAAACAAAAGATATTCGATTACAAATTTTGATAACAAATAGCTCTATATAAAAGTTTTTCGTAGAAATTAATGTTTGAAAAACAAATTTTCGAAAAAAAAATATTTTCGAATACAAAAGACTTTCGAGAAAATATATTAGAAGAAAGATTTTTCAGAATAAGAGATTATCGAAACAAACGATTTTCGAAAAAATTATTTTTGGAAAAATGAGTCCGAAAAAAAGATTTTTGACTGGAAGAGACTTTCGATATAAAAGAAAAAACGAAAAACGTTCAAAAGAAAAAGTTTTTCAATAAAAAATATGTTTGAATAAAAGATATTCGAAAATAAATTTTGATAACAAATAGCTCGAGGAAAAAAAATTAAATATTTTCCATTAAAAAAAAATATGTTCGAACACAAGATATTCGAAAATAAATTTTGGTAACAAATAGATTGTGGAAAAATTTTTTTCAAAGAAATTGATGTTTTAAAAACAAATTTTCGATAAAATGGTTTTCAAAAAGATTAAAATTGGAAAACTGGTATATAAAAAAAGATTTTCAAATATTAAAATATTATTATCGAAACAAATTTTTTATTAAAAATGAAAATATGTTCTATAAAAAAAGAGCTTCGAAATAAAAGAAAAACAAAAAATGTTAAAAAAGCTATTCAATAAAAAATATGTTCGAACAAAATATATTCGAAAATTAAATTTGGTAACAAATAGCTCGAGGAAAAAACGAAACACTTTCGAAAGAAAAAGATTTTCGATAAAGAAAATGTTCGAACACAAGATATTCGGAAATAAATCTTGTTAACAAATAGCTCGAGGAAAACAATTTCAAATGAAAATTTATTTGAAAAAAGACTTTCGAAAAAAATTGAAGAAAAATAATTTTTAAAACAAAGTTTTCGAAGAAAAATAATTTAAAAATAAAAATTTTCAAATAGGAAAGAAATTCGAAGTTCGAAGACTTTCGAAAATAAAACTTTTCGAAAACACGATTTTCGTAAAAAAATCTGGAAACGAATAGTTCGAGGTGTTTTATCGGATATGGTTGTTAAAGCAAACAATTACAAGGCATTTAGAATGAAATTTCAGTATAAAAGGAGTTAATAGCACCCAAGGCATACAGAAGGCCACTCGCAGGGTTATCGATATTTATACATTTTATTTAAAGTATGATACCGAGAAAAACAATATTCGAAGATGGTAAGGTAATTTGAAAGGGTTTATAAAAATGTATATATATATTTTTACTGATGGCTGATTCCCAGAAAGATTGGGATACATATGCATACATATGAATGTACATATGTATGTACATATATCAGAAATATACTCTAAAAGAAACTTCACATATTTTACCAAAAACAGAAAAGCTATGATGCTCAGGGGACTAATAGCTAACAACAAAAAGAAAAAACAATATTATAAAGAATGGCAACACTGGCAACATTTTGTGAATGTGCTCCCCTGCCGCTACGCTACAATCGCACATTGCAATTTTTTATAGTGTGAGCGCGCGTCATAAACTACGAAAACGATGCATTTAAGCATAAAAAATGTGAGCTGCGCGAAATCATTGCAACCGAATGAGTTGTGCACCGCAATATATACAACATTGTGTACACACATACATACATGCATAACTAAATATATACATATTTATGTGTGTATGTGTGTCACAGTCATATTATTGTTATCCCCGTTCGCTTGTCAACCAGTCCAGCAGTGCAGCCATCAGCGGCAAGCACATTTTATGGCCTATTTTTTATAAGCCCCTTCACCTCCTCCTCCTTACCCGCGTCCAATGCCTCGGAAGCCACTTTGAGCTTAAACTGGCAACACTCAACCCAGCACCGGCTGGTTTTTCTGGGGCAACTCTGACGTCAGAGTAATAGTCGCAATAATGCAGCATCCTGCCGCGCTTCCTCTTCGCCAACCTCGCATCACACACACACACTGACATACTTATTTGCAGGCTTTACCCGTTTCGCCATTACCACTTTAGTGCCGCTCAAATGGGGAAATAAAGTAATTTTGGAAAATGGAGCAGCAGCTAAACAAAAATAACAACAAAGCCAACAACAAGAAATTATGAATTGTTTGTTGCAACTGGCAACTGTGTCGCGCGCCACTAACGCGAATGAAGTGCATGTGGCAGGAAGTTGACTGTTGCCAGTCTATTTTAGCGGTTGCAAGCCAGGCACACGGACATACAAACAACCACCCAGGCGCACATATATACATTTATATTCATATTCATAGAGGCAATGGCGGCTGAAGTGCTTGAAAGTGCACTTAGCGCCATCTGCCATACTTTGCAGCAACACCAACTCCATTGTCGTTCTGAGACTAGTTAGTTTTGTTATTTTTGGATTGTGCGCTTATGACGCGGATATGATGTCCGGAAGTCGTTGACTTTATTAGGAGAACTTTTTTTGAAAAGTTTTCTTTGTGTCCTGGGATGTGTGTTTGTATGTTTCCACCAACTTTAATGCTGGTTTTAGTGAAATATATGACAATTAATTGTTGGTACGTGCATTTGTGTTGTCATAATAGGAATTAATGGAGTAATATTGCCACACTTTTTCGGTTGGTAATTTATTTTGACATTTTTATGGGGAAATTAAACTTTTGAAAAATTATTATTCATTTGTGTCTTCTTTAGGATTATGAGGCTGTAATCTAATCAAAATTATTCAACATCGTAAATTAATTTTTGTAGAATTCATTTTCCAATTCATGGATAAGTACCTTGAAACGACCCCTAAAATATTAGAAAGATTTATTTTTCCTAGAGGGAGTAGATATTTGATCTGTTCCCCATCAACACTACCTCAAAGTAACTTTGTGGTGAGCTTGTAGCTGGTGTTCCAAGACATGAGGTGTTTCTCTAGGGTATATTGCTTCAAACAACCCTTGGGACTCAGGGGGAGCGGAGCAACTCGCTTCCCTTTTCATTTTCTTCTAGAGTCTAGTTATTGCCTACTTGCATAACCTAACGCAGTGAGACTTAGTATTACATATTACATTTCACATTGATTATTACAGGTTCAAATTGATTATTTGTTGTCTTTAGTGATTGGTAACTGAACTGTTGTTCCATCAGTTTTTGGAAGCTCATGATATGCCACACTTTACTGATTCCTCCAAACACAGAGCATTGCCTTCTTACCGAATCAATCAGTATTGTGATTGGTTGTTCTGGAGTAACTCATGATTTTCTCCATTTAGGATTCTTAAAATAATTCCATTTTTATCGCCAGTAAATATTCGATGCAAACTGATTTTCTTTCGTATCTTTGAAGCAACATTTCACAAGTGTTTTTTTTTTTTTTTACTCAAAGTTTCATCTTCATCTAATATTCGTTGTAGTTCGCCGTCTTCAAACTTTGTGATCTTGCTTATTCATTCCTAGCATCAAAATCAATATCTCTGAAATATTGAAGGCATCTTTGGCATGTTGCTTCTGATAGAGCATGATCATCACTCTCTCTTCAAATGGAAACCTCTCTTCTTCAAATATAAACAAAAAATTAATCCTTTCCGCAAATCATCACTTTTCAGTGCAAAATTTGACATTTTCAAAGCAATGAAAATATATGATGTTACTTGTTCAATGATTGTAAGGTTATTGAATATGTTTGACAGATGTCATACCAGCCAAACAGAGAAAAAATTAGGTCTCGTTCACAAGAAGTGTTTTCTGTCAACACATTTGTATTTTAACGCTCACTTCACAGCGGTACACCTTGCATAACACCCTACATAGCTGGATTTCATCTATACTAATATTATAAAGAGGAAAGATTTGTACCTATTTTTGTATGTTTGTAATGAATAGGCTCAAAAAGTACTGGGCCGATTTAAAAGATTCTTTCACCAATAGAATGCTACATTCTTCCAATTTGACATAGGTAACATTTCATTTTGAAAAAAATTAGGGATCTTTGGTAAAATTTGAACAATATAACCGAAGGAGTAGAAAAATTAGTTTTAAAATCTCTTTCGTCGAATGCGCTACCGAAACTATTGGCGATAGAACAAAATAATGTACAACAATATTGAAGAACATCATAATGTCTACAAAAAACTCCGCGGTAGCATATGCCCAACTATTGTAGTTATGTCACTACAACAACTTATTTCATTTTAAACATTGATGAAAATGCTAACCAAATTCAAACCATGCTATTTATGTGTTTATATTAATCCTTATCCAAATAAATTATTTTATGGTCAAGACCATTTAACTACCTATAAAATAGTTTTTTAATTGGACTTTCCATTCATTATATTACGAATTAAAAAATTCAAAAAGTAAACGAAACCGCCATAGCGCCGTGGCCGTTGTTTGCGATGCATTCTGAAAAGCGCGCCGGGCCAGAGAATGTAAAGTATAGAAAAGGTGCAAAATGAATTCTGTATGATGTTCGATTTGGCGGCTAACAGAGCCGATAGGATCAAAGTGTCGCTGCCATTTAGTAGAATTGAGCACGTGCAGTGGCAAAAATATATGTAAAACGACTGAATTCATTATTTATTACTGTTATTTTAATTTTTTGATTATTATTAAATAGACTTACATACAAATATAACTGTGGGATTTTGTTTAATACAAATAAAAATATTTGTGAAAAAAGTGTTTTATATCTAAATTTCCAAAAATAAATAATTGTCTACCCCGTGCGATGCCGGGACGGGCTGCTGGTATAACATAAAAGGATTTAAAAAGAACTTTATCTTAATTTTAATCAGTCAGTTTAAATAGCAGATATATGCTTTCGTTGGCGGATAATGGCCGTTGCGAAAAATAAACTGCGAGTAAAGAGTGTGTGAACAACTGCATATCGATCTAAAAACCTGAAGGACCAGTTCCCTTAAACATAGACAGAATCAGACAAATGGTTAAATCGACTCAGTTCTTACACTGTTCATTTATGAAAGTACATATGAAAATAGTGTAAGCACAGCTAATTTCTTCGTCATTTTTTTCTAAGTCCTCCGCCTACTTTTCGTATATACTATGGAATAATTGAAAAAGATAATATCTTTAACAGCTCCCCAAAGAAAATAGTCCAACGGAGTTAAATCGCAACTTCTGGGAGGCCAATTCACATCACCTTTTTTGCTGATTATGCGATTTTCGAAGATAGGGCTTAAAAGATTGAGTGTAGCGTTTGCTGTATGGCACGCAGCGCCGTCCTGTGCCCCAAATGCGACAATTCTGCTTGTTAACGTAACCATCGAGGTGGAAACGAGCCTCGTAAGAAAAGATGATTTTTCGGTAAAATTGACCATCCTCGGTTTTTTTTTTCAATATTTCCCAGTTTTCTTCTAGTGAATAGCGACCCATTTCGTAAATTTTAGACTTTTTACTGAATATCTATCACTTTCCGAATGGTATTTGACGTTTCCAATGTCGAAATATAGATAATTCAAATTTAAAACGTTAGATGGCCCACCCGTTATTTTCGTATTTTGTCAATAGATGTCGTTGCAGTCGTATATCTCGAGTGCTACCAATCATATTACTATATGTCATACCATACAGTCTCAGAAAGGTGAGATTTTAAGCTTTATTTAACCAAAAAAACAAATAATATTCGGAGAAGTTGAACAGCTGTTCAAAAATTAGTGAAAATAATTAAGAAATTCCCTTCCTTTTTTAAAATTTTTGTATAGAAAGTTAAGACTGCCACGCAAGCCTTAACTTGTCAACCATCAAACTTATTGACCAATTAATACAACTTACCTTCGTCTCTGACATTTCCCATCAGTATGTCATAGCCCCGTAGATCGGCTGTCTCCATCATTTTCATGGGGTGATCTGGCAAAAATGCGCCATCAATGGTCGGCGCAGATGGAAAACTTAAAATGCCCGAGTAGGAGTTCCATTGCTGCACCGAAATCGTTTTGGCATCGACGGCGCGCATGCAGGCCATCACAGCTTGTGGATTTTCCTGCAGAAAATATATGAACAAAGTAATTATTTAAATTAAATATATTTTTAAATGAAATTTTGAAAAATAGTATATCTTAAACGCTTAACAAGTTTGGTTGTACCATCTAACCGGAAAAAAAAATTACCGGAAAATCGAACATTTTCTAAGTAGCAGCCACACTTTTGCAAGACATTTTCCTTTTTCAGTATCTTGTATTCCCGCCAGACACACGTAGAATACACACTTGAATAAATTTGGCTCGATATGATACCACTCACGTTGCTAATATTATAATTTATTCAAGTAAGGAACCATTCTTGCCGTAGTTGGCAGCAATAAAAATCTATTGATACTTCTAAACTAGATCTAACTATCTCGAGCCCACAATCTACTCAGAATGTTTTAAATATATGTATCTAAGAAAGAAACTGCACAGTAATTTTCCACTCTGAATCTATCCTTAACTTTTGATGCTTCAAACTTTTCTTTTTTCACTCAATAATTCTGCTTAAATCGCACCAAATCCCATAAAAACCGAGTTCTTAAATCAAATTTGAAACTGAAATTATTTTCCCCAACTCACCGACAACAGCGACGCATTGCAATTGCAGTCGTTGATTAACGCCTTGCCAATCTCTACGGCCTTCTCCGACGTCATATGACTCCAGGGCGCATTCATTGTGCCCGATTGCATCATGCCACGCTTGACCAAACCCGCCGTCACTGGCGACACAAGTTGCGCATTCACCGAACTCGAACCAGCCGATTCACCGAAAAGTGTCATCCACTCGGGATTACCGCCGAAAGCATGAGCATTCGTTTTCAGCCAACGTATAGCCAATGCCTGATCCCACAACCCCACATTGCCGGGTGCCTCCTCCTCGTAGCCGGGCATAGCGGGTGACAGGTGCAGGAAACCAAAAGCCCCCACACGATATTGAAACGATGCCACAATGACATTACCCACAGCTGACATAATGTCCGCATTGTATATATCGAGTGTGGCAGTGCCGGTCATGAAGCCACCACCGTAAATCCAAATGAGCACGGGTAAGCCATTTGTGGTGTTCTGCGGATTTCCGTTGTGTATCAAATGATCAGTGTCGGCTTTATTGGAGTGCTGAAAGTGAAATTGCGTACGAAAGGAAATATGAGAATAGAATGAATGAGTTGGCAATATTGCAATATGTGTGTAGCATGTGCTACAGTTAGTTAGGTGGCTTTTAATAAATTGAAAATTGTTGCCAACAGCCACACTCACCTCACCACCATTGGCACCACGTCCGTGCCGCAAACGCGCTTTCGCTGGCGCCCAAACGTTTATGTAGAGGCAATCTTCGGAGACATTTGTGTTAGGATTCCATATCTCTTCGCCGGAGAAACCGGGAAAATATTCATATCTGCAATGGTCAAATCAAAGAATAAACAATTAGTTGGCAATTAGTAGCGTGTGTGAGCAAAGCAGCTTATCTTTATATTCAACGTTAACAAGCAGTCGCTTTTCGCTCAGTGTAAATTAAAGGCTTTATTGCTGCAAAAGCAACCTCAATGTTATATCTGCTTACAATGACGGGTAAATGGGCCTTAGTCATGCAGCATTAAGCCACAAAGGAGAGATAAAAATGATAAGTCCTTTGGTTATTGGTAAGCATATTTATATGTACTTATGTACTTTTATAATTATATATATATTGTTCAATCCTGATTTATCAGTTGTATGAGTTAACAGTAAGAACGGAAATTTTCATATTGATTGCATTTACACATACATAATGGTTGGAATCTTTTAACATAAAAGTGTATCAACAATTACGAGAATAATAATTATTTAGAGACTGGTGAATCGAACAAACAACTTGTACATTTAATTTGTAATAATAATCTAGAAGTGTACATACATTGTTCCAACCATAATGTGTAGATTATCTGACTAATATACTAGATTTAGATATTTTTCGTCATGCAAAAATGACACTTGTTGATCTCGTCACCGAGGATACTTGAAGCTAATCAACTCGAAATCTTCTTGTACAACTCTGATTTAACGTCACCCGTTTGTCAGTAAGAAAATGTATGACATTTTCAAAGCGGACTTAGACACTTCGAAGAGAAAATGATAATGAGCAATGTCAATTCTTTGAATATCGAAAACACCTGTTGTATAAATCTCCAGTGACAGTCTAGATTAGAGAATAGTTTAAATATAACCTGATCACTTCAATTTTTTGTCGGAACATGGCATTGTTCCTAGAAAATCTCTTATAGATTATGGCAAAAAGTACCAGGAATTATGATTTAAATTCCCCGCATAAATTATATTTTAAAACAAGTAAGAAAGGCCTAAGTTCGGATGCAACCGAACATTTTATACTCTGGCAACCTGCAAGAATCAAAGCCAGGGCAATATTTTAAGGTGTAAAACCAATCACATAAAGTAAAGTCAGCCGGATGTTCGAAAATCCTGATATTAGTAATATAGGGGCTAAGCCAAGTTTTCGCTAAAAATATCTGTTTTAGGGAAAAAGATTGACTATTATGTGTAAAGATCGTTCTCATATTTTCATTGGGATAGCTCACATATTGGCCGAAACTCGAAACCCTTTATATTAAGTATATGGGGGCTAAGGTAAGTATCGGTCGGATTCAACCCATTTTTGACATACGGACATACCATTATGAGAAAAGGATTAGCCCTTAATTTCAATTATAGATCTTACACATTGACCGACATTTTCGATCAGAAGGCAACTATAGGTACCGGGGTCTAGGGGCTTGAACAGTTTTTATTGGATTTAAACAATTTTTGGTCATAAGGTGGCACACACTAATGAAGTAATTCTTGCGAAGCTTCATCCCATTGTATTATTTGCTTCTTGATTTGTGTACTGGACCCATTTTCACACTGTGACATAAGAAAGTAAGGAGAATTCCTCGTAATAAATTTTGTCGAAATCGGTTTGGTTGGGTCCCGAGAAATGGGATTTTACCAAAAAGTGGGCGATGTCATGCCCATCGTCCAATTTTCACACCAGCTTCCATAAAGCTCTCTCATACCATCTCGGTGGTAGAATTTAAGGTCTCTGGCATATTTAGTTATTGATTTATCGCGCTTTTAGTAGTTTTTAACAGTACCGTTGTATGGGGAGTGAGCGGAGTTATCCTCCGATTTCATCCATTCACACTGTCAGTAGAAATTCTTATAAGATTTTTACTCAAAAAATTTGGTAGTTGTAGCTTAAGCGGCTTAGTAGATATGCACATTAAACTTGTTAGAGGCCGGGACCACTTTTCCAAAAATTTTTACACACAGGTGCCCTTTGCTACAGCAATCGTCTGTATCAGCTATTATGTTAATTTACAGCTCTTAATTTAATGCTTAGTTATATCACTTTATATATTTTCGGTTAATGGCGATTTGTTGGCGTGGCAGTGGTCCAATTATGCCCATCTACGAACTCGAAATTTTTTTTGTACTAAGGAACCCACGTACCAAGCTTCATCGAGATATCTCAATTTTCACCCAAGTCACATATTGCGCGAACGGACTGACAGATAGACGGAGAGAGAGAGACAGTCAACCGGATTTCGACTTTTTTCGTCACTCTGATCATTTATATGAATATAACCCTACATCTATCTCGTTTAGTTTTAGGTGACACGTACAACCGTTACGTGAACAAAACTATTATACTGTGTAGCAACTGGTTGCCAGAATATAATAATGTATTTTGTAAAGTTGGTAGAACTGCCCTTTATAGGATAATAGATAAAATCGGGTCGAAACTAATCCAGGGAAGCCTCGGCTGGTATCAGTGCCTTCAACGAATTTTGTTTTTTACAGTTTCGGCTCATTTTTCGAGCGTCAATCTCTAGATTGTTAAACAGTTTCGTAGACACACGCCTCGTCATCTATAATGAAGCTCCTTCACCGAATGTTTTTGCCACTCAAATGCTTGTGTTCGTAATGTAGAAGACTCCCTGAAACACTTTTGCAAGATTATCAACGATCCCATTTTACCATTAGGGCTACATAATTTTATGATAAATTAAAGGAATAATTTAGCCAGGTGCTGCCAACATAAACTCATACTTTTTGCACACAGTATTCATTTGCATTTTAATCGCACATGTGTACTCATATTAAGCACTGTATATTGCTCAAGTGTTAGTTTTGTCTGCTGTAAAGTGTTGAATCGTGAACTCAATGTAAATATGAACTCCATTAACCATCAATCATGCCATGGAGCGTAGACAGGATTTAATGAGAATTCAAGTATGTACATACATACATATATGTATCTATATTGCCAATGTTTTCTGGAAATCGAAAACTTACCTACGCAATTACCTTTAATCGAGCAAATAATGGTTAGCATAGGTACATAATACACCTAAACTAGTTATGTTGTATTTGTATTAGCTTTGGCATTTGCTTTTGAATGCGATGTACGTCGGTAAGAGTGAGCAAATATGCGGAAGAGAATTTTCAATAACAATATTATTGAAAAGTTAATTACGAGTTTAAGTCTATTGTATTTTGGCATTTGCATATATCATTGCGGGTGTATCATTAAATATATATGTACATATATACTCGTATAAGCATATGCCTTGGTTGAAAAATGTTTGTTTCATCATTTTAATTAATTAAATGTCTCATTTGGATTATTTGTATTGAACTTTGCTGACAAATTTAATGAAATTCTTAGCAATAAATTACATTAAGCATGTAAGGAAGAGCTCAATTCGGGTGCAACCGAACATTTTATGCTCTTGCAACTTGTAAAAATTAAATCCAAGGAAATTATTTAAGGTGTAAAACGTCAATCAGAAGATCGAAATACAAGCAATTTTATAAGTAACGGGTGATTTTTTTGAGGTTAGGATTTTCATGCAGTAGTATTTGACAGATCACGTGGGATGTCAGACATGGTGTCAAAGAGAAAGATGCTCAGTATGCTTTGACATTTCATCATGAATAGACTTACTAACGAGCAACGCTTGCAAATCATTGAATTTTATTACCAAAATCAGTGTTCGGTTCGAAATGTGTTTCGCGTCCGTGTCCGATGAGCGATGAGGCTCATTTCTGGTTGAATGGCTACGTAAATAAGCAAAATTGCCGCATTTGGGGTGAAGAGCAACCAGAAGCCGTTCAAGAACTGCCCATGCATCCCGAAAAATGCACTGTTTGGTGTGGTTTGTACGCTGGTGGAATCATTGGACCGTATTTTTTCAAAGATGCTGTTGGACGCAACGTTACGGTGAATGGCGATCGCTATCGTTCGATGCTAACAAACTTTTTGTTGCCAAAAATGGAAGAACTGAACTTGGTTGACATGTGGTTTCAACAAGATGGCGCTACATGCCACACAGCTCGCGATTCTATGCCCATTTTGAGGGAAAACTTCGGACAACAATTCATCTCAAGAAATGGACCCGTAAGTTGGCCACCAAGATCATGCGATTTAACGCCTTTAGACTATTTTTTGTGGGGCTACGTCAAGTCTAAAGTCTACAGAAATAAGCCAGCAACTATTCCAGCTTTGGAAGACAACATTTCCGAAGAAATTCGGGCTATTCCGGCCGAAATGCTCGAAAAAGTTGCCCAAAATTGGACTTTCCGAATGGACCACCTAAGACGCAGCCGCGGTCAACATTTAAATGAAATTATCTTCAAAAAGTAAATGTCATGAACCAATCTAACGTTTCAAATAAAGAACCGATGAGATTTTGCAAATTTTATGCGTTTTTTTTTTTTTTAAAGTTATCAAGCTCTTAAAAAATCACCCTTTACATATATTATATATAACTCACACACTGACAAACACATAAAGTATTCTTAGAAATCACTATACATATGTAGTATATGTAGTATACGGAAGTTGAGGTAGTATAGATCCGATTTTATCTAGACTATTATCATGCCACATACTAAAAAAGCTTTCCCTGGGTTTCGTTGAGGTACCTCACATATAGTTTATAGAGTAAAATAAATCGATGTTCGAAAACCTTAATGTTAGTTATATAAGGGCTAGGTTAAGTTTCCTATCAAGGATACAAGGATATTTCATTTTCATTGAGATAACTCACATATTGACCGATATAAGTGGTACAAAGTCAACTGGAAGTTCGGAAATCTTTATATTCTTCTTCTTCTTTACTGGCGTTCAATAAATCATTCAATAAAAATACCGCAAGACTTTTTTGACAACCTAATATTAGGTATATGGGGGCACAGGGGAATATTGACCCGATTCAATCCATTTTTCATATACAGATACATCATTATTAGAGAAGGATTAGCCCTTAATTTCAGTTATATATACAAAGAGTTTTCCACAGTAAACAGGACTGAATTTAGCGCCCTCTAGTGGTATCGTGCATATGTCGACTGGTGCGTTCGAATCTGCTATCTTTATCGATTGTCCACTGAGAATTTCATAACATTTCATTGATTGGAAGTGAAGTTATTGCGTTTTAAGTGTCAGTATGTTTGTGTTATCGGTGCGAAAATGAGCTTCGAACAAAGAGCCAACATTAAATTTTCTTTTAAAATTGGTAAAGCTTTTACCGAAACGTTGAAATTAATGAAACAAGTTAAGTTTATGGCGATGACCCGTAGCAGAGTGGTTTCAACGTTTTTAAAGTGGTCGTGAGGACATAAATGACGATCAACATGTGGACCAATCAAAATCCGTGATCACCGGAAATTACATCGAAACTGTACGTGTATTCAACAAAAATCAGCATTGAAATTCATGGAGATGGAATTGAACATCTCCAAAACATCAAATCGCATTTTGACCGAACATTTGGACTTACGAAGAGTGTGTGCACGGTTTGTTCCGCACAAATTGACTGACGACCAAAAATTGCTCAGAATCCAACATTCGAAGGATATCATTGTGACCGATTATTTGAAGAAAAATCACATTTTAACCATTAACCACTCCCCGTATTCACCTGATAGGGCACCGTGCGACTTCTTGCTTTTCGGAAAAATGTATTTGCATATGAAAGGAAAGTGTTCTGCAGACGTAGAGGACATTCAAAAGGCTTGCTCCGACATACTGGCGAGCTAAAACACTCGTTTGACATATTTTTGGACAGTGCAAAAAGCTGTTTTGAAGCAGAAGGAGACTATTTTGAATAAAAGAAACTGATTTTGCCGAAAAAAATATTTTTTCTATTTTTTTTTTAATTCTTTTTACTATGGAAAGCACTTTGTATTACACATTGACCCACATTTTCGACTATAGGTACCGGGGCCTAAATATTCGGTACCAAGGTCGCGTTTTTAGTAGTTTTTAACAGTACCGTTATATGGGGAGTGAGCGGGGTTATTATCCGTTTTCAGCCATTCACACTGTCGACAGAAGATTTGTGCTCAGAAAATTTAGTTGTTATAGCTTAAGGGTTTAGGAGATATATATGTATATACACTAAACTTTTTAGAGGCGCGGACAGGCCCTCTTTTTCAAAAAAAAATGATCACAGTTGTCGTTTGCCCCTAGGAACCTCGCGAAATTTCTTTGAAAAAGTCGATGAACTTATGGAAAAGATTCATCAAACGGTTTTGAACCATTTAAAACAGACTTGCTATTAAAAGAAGCTCGATGTTTAGGTATCACATGAATTGTCTGTGAAAAATTTAATAGACCGAATTAACAAGTGCGATTCTTTACTAAAGCGAAATGAAGTCGAACCATTTCTGAAGCGAATGGTAACAGGAAACGAAAAGTGGATCAAATACGACAATAATGTGCGAAAAAGATCATGTTCCAAGCGAGGTGAAGCTCACCAAATGGTCGCAAAGCCAGTATTGACTCCTCGGAAGGTTATGCTGAGTGTTTCGTGGGATTGGAAAGGAATCATCCACTATGAGCTGCTCCAGCCTGGCCAAGCGATTGATTCTACATTTTTCTGTCAACAACTGATGAGACTGAAGCAGGCAATCGAAAAAAACGACCAAAACTGATCAACAGAAAGGGCTTCGTGTTCCATCAAGACAACGCTAGAACACACAAATCTTTGATGACTCGGCAAAAACTGGGAGAGCTTGGCTGGCAAGTTTTGATGCATCCACCATATAGCCCTGGTCTTGCACCATCGGACTATCATTTATTTTGGTCAATGCAGAACTGCCTTAATGGAGTGAAGTTGGCTTCAAGAGAAGGCTGTGAAAACTACTTATCGCAATTTTTAGCCGAGAAACTAGAAACGTTTTACACTGATGGAATAATGTCTCTAGCGGAAACATAGCAAAAAGTGGTCGACTAAAATGGTACATATTTGGTTCATTAAAGTTCATTATAAGAAATAAAAAAAAAAACAAGAAAAAACGTTAACTTCGGCATTTTTTGCATTTCTTTTAGTAAATATGTGTCCAGTTCATATGGAAGCTATATGCTATAGTGAGCCGATCTGAATAATTTCTTTCGATATTACATTATTTCTATGAACAAAAAGCAAATTTCGTGAAGAAACCACTTCAAATGTGAAAGTTTGCCATTCAAGAACTTGATTCCGATCGTTCAGTTTGTATGGCAGCTATATGTTATAGTGGTCCGATATCGTCAGTTCCGACAAATAAGCAGCTTCTTGAAAAGAAAATGATCTTTGCAAAATTTCAAAACGATATCTTAAAAACTGAGGGAGTAGTTCGTATATATACAGACGGACGGACGGACAGACGGACGGACAGACAAACAGACGGACATGGCCAAAACGACTCAACTCAACATACTGATCATTTATATATATACTTTATAGGGTCTCCGACGCTTCCTTCTTGGTGTTACAAACTTCGTGGCAAACTTAATATACCCTATTCAGGGTATAAAAATCTATGCCACCACCGCTATTTGATGAATTTTGCTATTTTGCTATACTTCAAATACTCTTATGCAATATGTTATGTATACAAATAGAAATTAATGGAGTCGATACATAACGACTATTACGAAAATTAAGAAAAAATCTTCAAAACTGAAAGCTTACTAGAAGAGTCACACGAAGGTGGTAACAACGGGAAACCAAATATAAATTAATTGAGCAGCCATCAGTTAAGCCAACATAAAGGAGCCAATGAGAGCGCAGAAATTTGCATGCCCAACATCACACCGTTGTGCAGAGGAGCTAAGTGTGCTCCGCACCTGGCGCTTGTCATTAATAACGCAAAATACGACCATAAATTGCTGGTCATTTTGTGTCGCTACTACAACAACAAGCGCTGCATTAACATATATTATTACTTGAAAGTTTTCAGCGAGTGCCACCGCCAATGGCGCAGCAATTTCCCCCACTTGCCACTGCCAGCAGTCAATTATTTGCGCTTTTCATTTACCAACTGTCATGACTGAGCGAAATATAGCGCTGCTAGTTAGACCCTTTGCGAAATTGCGCGCTTACCTTTCTTGCACACAGGTTGCCGGCAGTCGCGTTGCATCCAACACACCGTGCCAGGGTTCCGCTGGCACCGGTTTGCGAAATCGTAAATCATCTAATGGTGGCTTTGCATACGGTATGCCTGTGTAGACGTGCACTTCTCGACCCTGCACGGTGACGGAGCGACCGCGCACCGGACCGCTCGATGTCTGCACCACCAAGCGATCGATGACGCCATACACGGAGGACATACGCAACAGCAGCACAACAATGGCGAATAGACCACGACCGATGTCGCCGCTCAGCCTGGGCGCCGATGCGACACTGTATTGACGCGACGACAGAGGCGACGCCGCGGCTGACGACGCGCCCGACAGCAAGGACGTTGTGTGAGCCATGCTAACTACAGGTGATGGTGGTGGTGAGTACGGAAGCGGCTAATGTAACGAACGACGTGCGCAAAATGTAACGGTTGAATGCGGCGTGCACGTACACGTACACCTTATTAACACTGCTCGACTGGCGCTGGCTATGCGCGCGCGTTATACTCGATGTGCACACAGCTGATTGACGACTGACTACCTGGCTGGCTCAATTGGCTCGGCTCAAAACGCCTGACCGGATTTAGTGTTTGTGTTGGTTTAAAGAGGCGCGCACGCACACACTAACAGTCGCACGGGCATAGAAACTAATGTATATGTGTGTGTATGGATGTACAGTAATTTCTGACTACCGCACGCGCACACACATGCACGCTCGTATCTCGTAGGAATGACGAACCGAAACGACGACGCGCGTTTATATTATGACCCGGCGCGCAACTGTACGACCGACGATGGCGCGAAACTAGGCCGACGCTTATCCCTGCGGTGTTTGCACAATTTTTGCCAGCAAATTGAATGACGTCACTACACAACACAGTAGTTCAACGCTAACAGGTCAAGCGCTCACACACGATTGCCTCGGTGTATATATGCGCTCTTGCTATACCACGCTCAGTACTCACTCACCGCCGCCGCGCTGCAATTCCCACTTGAGTGCGTCACAAATCGCAGCAATTGAACGTGTGTAAAGCGATTTATATGGGGTTGTGAAGCGCGTGTACGCGACTCTATGTTGCCCTTCAGAACTCCCTCGCTCCCGCTGCAGCAGCTGATACGGCTGCAATTGGAAAATGCTTGTTGGTTTAGCGGACGCGCTGATTGCGCTTTCCCTCTGGCTTTTGCGCGTTTGAACTCTTGACTTTCAGCTTTTAGCTTTTGTCGCTACCACCTTCCAACACTTCTCTCGTTTGATTGCGTTTTCACACCTGCCGTTATTTACCGTTATTTTTCTAATGTACGCTTTGATTTTTCAATTTGCGCGCGTGTTTAGGGTTGGCAGTGTTTGCTTTGCTTGGCTCAGGACACGCACGCTACTGCCGTTCGAGCTGTTGCTGCAACTGTCAAATGTGCTGAGGGCCAACCAAACAGCTGGTGGCAAAGTCACAAATGTGTGCGCTTTAAATCTGTAAGCGCTCAGCGCGCTGCAGCAATCGCCTGCTGGTTTGACTCACGTAATTCGCTAAGCTCGTTTGACATGCAGCACAACGGTAAAATGTTGCCAAATGCTGTTGCAATGTTGTTTCAGCCGCATACAAAGGCAAGCCACTAAGCTTATTTCGAGAAAGCTGCGCTTAGTGCTGACGCGTATATCCTCCTTGCTGCAGTTTGCTCGGTTAATCCGCCTTTGTCCCAGTTTTGTTGAAGAAATTACGCGCGCGCTAGTGTTTGTTTTTGTTTTTCGTTTTCCTTTGTTTACTTATTTTTTGCTGCTTCCACTGCGCGCTCACTCGCCCTTGCCATTTCACACACGTGCGCACACACACACTGCCTCACTGCCCGCGGCGTACGCCACTGCCAACAAACTTTGTAACTCGTTTTTGTTGCGGGACAAGCATCCAGCAATTGCCGCCGTTGTTGCCAGTTTGTGTGCTTCACTTGTTCAGCTGTTGTTCAACTTGCGCTCGGCGCTCGGCACTCGGCAATCTGCAATTGAAACAAAAGCAAAGAAAGGAAATAAGTTAACATGCAATTTCAGCGCACTCGACGACACACAAAACGGACATAGAAAAGGGATATGTACAATTCGAAATTAGAAAGTGGCATACACAAAAGAAAGAAGGACAGACAAAATGCACATGGCAGCTGTGCGCTAAGTAACAAGTGCTCTTCGCAACACACAGCCACACAGACACAGGAAAAAGCACTCGAAACTTTTCTTCGCATTCATGCTGCGTCTCAATTTGCTGCACTGTCAGTAGCATACCAACAGGCGCATGTTGTGACCACTTCGCACAGACCCACACGCACACACACAAAGCACTTTCTATACAAAATTTGTCTTATAATAAACTATTAACTGTACATAGTGTATGCTTGCAACGGCCCACAACCACACACTGCAAGCTCCTGCTAACTCACTCTTTCTCTCTTTTTCCCTCTTTGTCTTTCGTTTTAACCAGCCACACCCATGCACTTAAAATGTTGCTTGTTGCCCATTACTTGCTGCCATGTGTGCTTACTTAAGTGCTTAAGCATATTTGTCCGTTGTCTGTTGATGTTTAGATTTTCTTTTCGCATTCCTTGCCTCCACTCCGCTGCTCTAGCTTCTAGTCTTCTTCAACTAATGCAGAGAAAATGTTGATTTTGTATTTAGGTGAATAAAAGAATAAATGAAAATAAAATAATTGCGCTATGAGTGCAAGCAAAATTCAGCAGCAAAAACAAAAAACAACAAAAACAAAAACGAAAAACCAACAAAACAACCAAAGGCACATATACAATCCAACAGCTTGCGCGCCAAGTAAACGGAAATGAAAATGGCATTTTGTGGTGTTGCACAAACGAGTTTATTCGAAAAGTACATAATTTCTTAAGTAGCCTAAGTACTCGCAAGTTGTAAAGTTTGACATTCAGTCTTAAGCGCTTAGATGCAAGCTGAGCCTTACAAAAGTTTGCCTTTAACAAGGAGTTGTAGAAGATTTTAGTTTCGAACATTCGTTGGTTTTGTTTTAAGGGGTTAGGGGTAGTCAGAATTTTCAAAAAAATAATTTTTTTTGCATTTTCGTCAAGTGTAATATCTTAAATATTCTCTGAAAATTTTATGTTGATCCGACAATTAGTTTTTGAGTTATTCGAGAAATAAGAAAGAGAGCTCGGGCACTTCAAAGCGCTAGTGTGAAACTTTAAACGCGTTTTTCTCAAAACTATGTTTTCTGAACTGGTGACAACTGTAATTCGAAAACCGCTCAGTAGATTTTAATGAAATTTATACAGCTTTTAGAATCCATACTAAACTCGGGACTGATTGAAGGATTTTTTTTTCAAAAATTTCGATTTTTTAAGACCAATTGATTTTTTCGCAAAAATTTTGAAAAAAATTCCTCAGGCCGCTATTTTGTTAATTTTTGAAAAAAAAAAATTATTTGAAATTTTCGTGACTTCAAGTCAACACATTCTTTAATAAGCCATATTACTACTTTTGTAAAGTAACACGATTTAATAGCAAAAAAAAAAAAAAAAATACTGAAATTTGTCATTTTTCCGTGCCTCTGACTACCCCTACCCCTTAGGTAAAAAAAAGTTTTGCAAAAATTATGTAATATTTCCTTGGTTGAATGCGTAAAAGGTATATTATTCTGCGTAGTTTATTGGCAAAAGTTTTTTCTTCGACTTTGTTACTTTATTAAATTAAGGAAAGTAATTAACTTGTATGAAAGATGGCCAGAATAGGCAATAAGGCATACAGTTGACTCTTATTCTAAACTAAAATGCTAAAATATAAAAATATAATAAAATAATATAAATTTTATTATTTAATATTTTCTTATATACTATTTTATCACCAAGCAGATTTATTTCAAAATGCAAACTTTTATTCCTTACAAATGCTTTAAGTATAATTTTTTTATCTCATGAACTCTGGTAACCGTGATTCTTCTTTCATAATTATTGTCCATATATCGTAATTTGATTATCATTTACTTTTTTTTACAATAGTGTTTCAAAACCCTTATAAGTCATATGTTCCTTACCAAAGGAGCTTTCAAGCAGAGATACTTTTTTCAATTGCCTTTTCTTGACAGATCACGCGTGAGTCGTGTCAAGCTGTCAAGTTAGTTTTGTTCAGTATTGTTTGGCTATTCATCATGGAATTACTTACGACTGAACAACGTTTAAAAATCATACAACTTTACTATGCAAATTCACATTCTGTGAAAAATGTGAGCTTGCGCGCTTCGCTCAACTTATGACCAACATCATCTGAGCGTATTATTCGGAACACCATCTCCCATCTTGAGACCCAACATTCATTATTGGTTAATATTCGGCCGAAGAGATAACATTCAGCATGCTGTGAAGAAAATATCGCAGCTGAAGGTGAAAGTGTATAGGAAGACCGCGGAAGTAGATTCAGCGCCGTTCGCAGCAACTCAGACCCGGCATTTAAATACAGTTTTTGCGAGAACTGAAGACGCTCCACCTTCCCAAGCGACATCGCTTCGGTCAATGAGATCTTAAAAGGTTTCAAGAAGATCCGATGTTTTCGAGCCAAATTTTGTTCAGCGATGAGGTCCATTTCTGGCTCAATGGCAATGTAAACATGCGAAATTGCCGCATTTTGGACAAAAAGCAACCTGAAGAGATTCAAGACTGAAATTAATGTTCGTGATCTTGGCACCACATATCGCACCAATCAATGGATTTATTCACTTCAGCGATAATTTCACGTTTTGGGCCGGTCGATGGCCACCAAGCTCTTGTGATATCACAACAATAAACTTTTTCCTGTGACGATATATAATGTCCAGAGTCTATGCGGACAAACCCGGTTCGATTGAGGCCCTGGAGCAAAACAAGTTACTAGTCGAAGTTTCTGTGTTATTTCTTTAAAAAAGTAGGAAATCCCGAAATGGATCACTCGTATGAATTAAGCCTAAAACAATATTTTTAAGCGGCTATATTCACTAGAAAGTCTGAAGTCAGTTTAACGTACTTTCATAATTGCTGATTCATTTTGAAAAAATTTGAATTCCCTTGACCCCATAGTCGAACTGCAAGAAGACTTCCAAAAAATGGTATCTGTCAAGCTCACATCTCCGAAAGTACTTGCTGCAAGTAAATAAAATTTTCGAAAAATATTCTCTAATTTATGTACACTCAAAATATGGAAAACAAAACAACAACAAGTTTTTGAAGTTCAGAAGTGGATATAGCTTCTCAATGCTTTTAATGTGAACCTATGGATTTTTGATGGAAGCCGAAAACTCAATAATATTTTTAGTAGAAGTTATAAAAATGTGGATAGAAAATAAAATAATATAGAAATAAGAGATCGCACAAATATTTACTGACAAATTTAATGGCCATATTTTTAACAGGTTCTGATGTGTACTAGTTTGTCTAGCCGCAGCGATTCTATTTCGTCTAGCTAGTCCTGTTGTCTTAAAGGATCGATTGCGGCTTAATGCCGTAGACTTTCGAATCCAACTAGCATAAAAGAAGGCAGGTGCACGCATAGGTACTTTAATTTTATTCTATGAATTTTGGGATTTATGCCCATATCTTTTTTTTTAATTTTTTAAACATTTCCATCAGATCAGGTCTCTAGATGAAAATGTATTTCGATATCTACTGAAATATTATATAGGGTAGTCGAAAAAGTCTTTTCGTATTTCTAATCAAACTTCAGCTTATTTTAAATCGAAATTTCGAAATTTCCAGAACGAAAGCGAGTGAACCATTATTGTGCTATTTTCTCTGTAAGCTTCATAAATTTCATTGGTGGCTTGCGTTTTTTATACAAATATTTCAAAATATAGCGAATTTCTCCATTATTTTCACTCATTTCTGAACAGCTGTAACTATTTTCAACTTTCCCGAATTAATTTTTTTTTATCAAATGAGGCACCTTTCCAACACTTAATGGTATGACACAATGTCATTGGTAACACTGGAGATGTACGACTGCAACGTCATCTATTGACAAAATACGAAAAGGCTTTTTCGATTACCTTATATATGTATATACCGCATGCCAGCAGTAAAGAAAGAGCAACTAAACGAATATAAAGTCCGACAGCATCAACCCGACCCCCGTTTAATTACGTTTAAAGTGTATGATTTGCTTTCTCAAAGTGGACAATTTTCTACAGCAATTGCATTACTTGTTCAATTTAACCGACTCGTTAACTACAAATCCACAGAGTTTTTGCCAAATTAATTGAAGTAAATGGATGGTCCAAAATATGTCAGAGAGCCATAGGAATGCAACTGTGAAATGCGACTGCTAAATGTGTGCAAGGCAAGACCAGTCAGTAAAGGAGTGAAGAGACGGCGATTATTGGAGCAAATGGAACGAAGCAGGCGTAGAGCTGAGCTGAGCAAATGGAAAAGTAAGTATCTGGCACATGACATATGCGGCAAATTGTATTATGCAATTTAACCCGGCATAACCAGAGACGTTTGCGGAATTTCACAAACCATTGCAGTTGCATGTTCTGTATATCAATGCATTTGTCACGTCACATATTGTCAAAGTAGTTGTGATAGGACTGTAGGAAAAGTGCTGGCGTACGTCTGATGGTGAACGAGGGCGAGACGTAATATCTCCTGTCATCCAAACAAACAGTCGTAGCACTCGCGACTGGGCTACCACGACATTGTTCATAGTAATAACTTCGAAGTCGTAGATAATTTCATCTATCTTGGAATCAGTGTTAAAAGCAACAACAATGTCAGCCTCGAAATCCAACGCAGAATAACTGTTGCTAATAGGTGCTACTTCGGACTGAGTATGCAATTGAGAAGTAAAGCCCTCGCTCGACGAACAAAAACCAAACTCTATAAGTCACTCATTATTCCCGTACTGCTTTATGGTACAGAGGCATGGACGATAACAACATTTGATGAGTCGACGTTACGAGTTTTCGAGAGAAAGGTTCTGCGAAAGATCTATGGTCCTTTGCGCGTTGGCAACGGTGAATATCGCATTCAATGGAACGATGAGCTGTATAAGATATGCGACGATACACAGTTCAGCGAATTGAGAGACGGTGGCTGCGCTGGCTAGGTCATCTTGTCCAAATGGATGAAAACACTCCAGCTCTGAAAGTATTTCACGCGGTACTCGCCGGGGAAGCAGTGCAAGAAAAAGATCTCTACTCAGTTGGAGAGATCAAGTGGAAAAGCATCTGGACTCGCTTGGGATCTCCAATTGGCGCCAAGCACCGAAAAGAAAGAACGACTGACGTGCTGCTGTAAACTCGGCTATAATCACGTAAGCGGTGTCTACGCCAGTAAAGAAGAAGAAGAGTACTGTAAAACTGTTACAGTTAAAAGTGAAGAAACCTGACAATGACTCATATGAGAGAATTTACCTTCCTCCGATTCCTACTAGGTATTTACACACACGTAAATGTCCGCTTGAATGTTTGTGTGTGTTTGTTGCGGCGAAGAAATGCCTGTCCATTTGCGCCATGTCGCACCTGAGGCATGTCATGTCCAATGTGCAATGTGTGGCATGCCGGACTTTTGCAACGATTTTCAGTTGACAGCACTCAAGACTTTAGACTTGTTGTGCGCGCCAACTCGGGTCTCGAGCATACGTGTGTAGTGATATGTGTGTGCCGCCGCAACTGCAGGTGTACGTGAGTACTGGGCCATTTTGTGGCAATGCGGGCAGTAACGACATGACATGTCACAAAGCCACCAACAATGCTTACGTGAACCTGCAAGCATGCCGACACTCACACACATGCTCACCTTAAGCAAATGCCGTCGCATTTTTCGACCTTTTCACCACTCGCTTGCAAAATTTTATTTGCATTTGCTTTCTTTAATGTACGAAAATGCTTTTAAGTGGTTTTAAAAATCGTAAAATATTTTTTAGTTTTTTTTTTATTTCTACTTTTCAAAATCACTGCTGCATCGTAGCATACAAGCATTTTTGTTGTATTTGTTGTGCATTTTATTTTGCTCACTTTCCGGTGCGGCTTGTGCGCTGCTGAGTTTCTTTAATTATAGTGTGTGTTGGGAAAAAGCACTTAAATCAAGGTTTTATATTTTCCGCTATTTACTCTTTTTAATGCGCTCTCCTAGTCGCTTTACAAACACAATCGCGCTTGTTTGTGTAGTTGTAAGTCACCGAATAACTGCACATACTCAGTGCAAATTCTTGGCTATGCCACCTGCCAAACGCACTCACACACTTGAAGCGTTCTGTCAACTAATGGGGTTCCTACATGCAAAACGATTGTCGAATTTTGTCGTGCACAACTTGCCAAAAAACAACAACATACGAAAAAAAATAAACAAACAAATAACACCATTAGGGGCAGGAAAACGAAAATTTCTTTTATTGAGTTCCCAAAAGACCTTGTGCGCGAGGCGGTCTTTAGCGGTAAAAACGACACGCAAAGAAGTCGGCAAATATTTACCGACAATTTATTTGATTACAGCAATTAAGTTTTAATTGTTATTTCTTTGTGTGGTTGAGTTTTAACTTTTTTATAGAAATGAATATCCTGAAAACACTTGATAAAATTAGTTGGAGGTTTACTCCTAGGCGACTCCATAAGATCAAAGATTTTGTATTTTAAGGTAAGTCTGAAGTTACAGTTATTTTCTCATTCGAAAAGCGCTAGGTTTCCATAATAGCTACAAAACTATTCATTTGTAAAAACATATGATTAAGCTTTCAACTTTCGATCAAAAAAAAATAGTGATACTGTCAAAACGATACCGCGAAGAAGGTTTGTACTCACTTCTAAATAGCTGTTTAGTGGTAAATATTATATAATATAAACTAAGCGTTTTTTCTGTTCTATGAAGGAACTGTTATCACGGCTAAAAATGCTCGTAGGTTAGTTTTGTCTGGAGTAAAACTAAACTGGTCATGTGTAGCAGTTCACGAAAGTCAGGAAAGTTCTCTGAACGCCATTCACTGGGAAGCGGCCAGAAACAATTATAGTACATATCTCAAGCAGCTCACGACTTCCAGTTTTAGACCAAGTATCCTCTGGGTAAGCAAAAAACATCCGTTTGAAGGCGACTTAAAGTGAGAATGTGAGCCATCCCTCCCAGTGTTGTGCACTGGAATTGGGACCTGCCATTTGAAAAGCGCACCCAATGAAAAGGAAACAACACCATCGGATGAAAAATCAACTCCTTCTGATGACGACCAAGGCAATCTGTAGTACTATATTCCAGCATAGAAAAGTTCATCAAGCTACCTGGCTGTCTCCAGATCGAAAGGCCACAAAAAACAGTCTGGCTACCTCGCAACATTACAGTAGACCACAACAAGTGCGGTATGGGATAGATACAGAGTGATGAAGAGGCAAGCGAGACCCATTTGCAGACAAAACAGGAGAGAGGCCGAAATGCGTGAGTACGAAACGCTTGACAAGCTGACCGACTTAGGAAATACTCAAAAATTCTACAAAAAGATGTGCCGACTAACAGAAAAATCTTGAAAAAGATCCGTGAAAAGAGGATCGACACACACCATCTTTTCGTCGATTTTAAAGCAGCTTTGACGACGCGAAAAGGACTTGCCTTAATGCAGCTATATCTGAATTTGGTAATACTGCAAAACTAATACAGCTGTGTACACTGACGTTGAGCAATACCAAAAGATCCGCCAGGATCAGGAAGGACCTCTTCGAGCCGTTCGTTATGAAACGAGGATTCAGACAAGGCGCCCCCTATAGTGCGACTTCTTCAAAATTACTCGAGCTGCAGAGCTAAATAAAGATGGTATAATCTTCCATAAGAGTGTACAGCTGCGTATGTTGATGATATTTACATATATCACTGCACTTAAAATCCGCACCGTTAGTTCTGCTTTCCCCAGACTGGATGCAGAAGCGAAGCAAATGGGTCTGGTAGTGAACGAAGACAAGACGAAATACGCACTGTTGATAAAGTCCGTTGTGGTTTTACGTGAATTCCTGCCTACGAAGGCCTAACTCCACGATGCTTTCTATTGCTAGAAGCACGTAGATCAGTACAATGCCCCATAGCATAAGTGCATTCAGTATTTATACCTTGGTTCCAATTAGTACCCGCCTTCGTCGGGTTCGCGGCCGACCTAAAACCTCTCCTCGTACTCTGGGTCCGACACCCGGCCGCAATGCGACTCCACTTTGGATAAAATGCCCTGCCTGCATTTAGGTTTAAACCACAGCCACCACGAATCTCCGCAAAAGGCCTAACCCAATGGGCAGATTGGAGTCACCTCTAAGGGCTAACTGCTCCCCGTGATACCAGGTTAAAGTCTTTAGTGTGACCTTGTAACTTTTACTACTACCAGTTTGAGCTTTCATAGTCCCAACTCAATGACTGGTGACATTTGTCGCTTGAACAACAAATACCTTTATATTAGGAATTAATATAAAGTCTATAATATCACTTCAAGCTGAGTATTACAGCACTTGTTCTGACTTAGACCATGCTGACATTTAAACCAAGACCTGTAATGTCAGACACAGTGCATGTGGATTTTAGTCGCTTCTTACGACAGGCATGCCTTACCACGGGTATATTCGGTCTCCCCTCGAACCCAAAGGGGGCCCCCTACCCGCAGGGGAAATCCACTGATGACAGAATCCAATGTGGTTTACGTGAGCACCTGCCTGCGAAGGCTCAATCTCACGGCGTTTTCTAGAAACACGTAGATTAGTATAAAGCGCCGATCAACGCCCCAGGGCATAAGTGCATGCACAACACTATACCATGAGAGTGCCGCCCCGTCACTTATGCCTTGGTACCAATCGGTTCGGGTGAAAACCAAAGGCAACACCCTAGCCACCTTGGTCGGGTTCGAGGCCCATCTAAAACCTCTGCCGTACTCTGGGTCCGGCACCCGGCCGCAGTGCGACTCCACATTGGACAAAAGCCCTTCCTGCATTTAGGTTTCAACCATAGCTACCACGAATCTCCCCAAAGGGTCAAGACCCAATGAGCAGATTGGAGTTACCTCCAAGGGCAAACTGCTCCCCGTGGTACCATGTTTTAGTCTTTGGTGTGACCTGTAGATCACAAGTGTTACCTGTGACCTACTGCCAGTCGGGGACCCTAAGAACTCCTAGGAATTCCTAAGGACCCGGCTGTATGATGTGTTATGTGTCATATTATTTTTATTTTGTGTTTGTTATATAATTGCAAACCCATCTAAAGCATATGATATCACTTCAATATAGCACTTTTCCGACATCTCTGACTAAGCTGACATTCTAATTAACCAGACATATGAATGTCAGACATAGTGCATTTGGATTTTAGTCGCCTCTTACGACAGGCATGCCTTACCGCGGGAATATTCTTATCCCCCTCCCCACAGGGGGAATCCACTGTTGACAGTCATAACTTCGAAGTTGTAGATGATTTCGTTTATCTTGATTCCAGCATTAACAGCAAAAACAATGTAAGTCTCGAAATTAAACGCAGAATAACTCTTGCTAACAGGTGCTACTTCGGACTAAGTAGGCAATTGTGAAGTAAAGCCCCTCTAGATGAACTAAAGCTAAACTCTATAAGTCGTGAACAACTTTTTTTAAGGCATGTAATGTTGCTGGTCGCACTAATTTCTAAAGCTGTCTCAATCCTGTGATGGGTCACATGACGATCTTGTATATTAGTTTAAACAACTTTTTACTGTTGATAATTCGGAAATTTTCTTTTCTAATCAAAGATAATATTTTGGCTCAGTGAAACCATAGTCACGCCACTAATGTTCTGTGATGTATTCGTCTGGTAGAGGGCGCTCGAATGGGCTACACTCGCTAATAAGCTTTAACGTGTCCAAAGAGCGAATATCATCGGCATCTGCGGCGCACTGTAGACTACACCAATATTAGCACTTATGGTACGTCAGTATACACATATGTGGACGGGGCAAAGTTGCTGGGGTACAGGCGCAGTGAGCTTTTACATCCATGGGTCGAAGCTAGGAAGGAAGACTGGAGGGGGAGTTTTATGTGAGGAACTCTACATCAATATTAGCCTTAAGCTACCGGACTGCTGTCGGGTCTGTGGCTGCTATTAAAGTAGCAGTAGACTTACAGCTCCGAAGTGCAGCTGCTTTTTTAACCTTTCACCTTTAGCCAAATGTGCGGTCAAAGTTAATCAAGGAGTATCTAACCTAGATAGATATAGCTTCCTCATTATCAAACTCGTTTGAGTGCCTGGTATAGCGAAATCGCTGAAACTAATGACCTAGCAAGAGGAGGGAACCTTACCCCGATCATAACGGAATGGGAATGAGTTGGATGCCCGCTGTCATCTTGCGTTCTAGCACTGGGCCTATGGATCCCGCAGGTGTTGGTCGCCGACCAGCCTCTAGGTGACTGGCATTGCCTAGAGCAGAACGTAGGAGATTTAGTGAGCAACTTTCCCTCAGTAAAGTTCTGCTTGTCGCATACGTAGGAGTTCTCACTAGGCATTGACCACGATGTAAGGCTAAAAATTCAGTCGAATGCAAATTGTTAAAGTTATATTGTTCAAGATTAAGGTTCAAAGTGCTTCATCGATTTATAAAGATCAATTTTATAGGAGGAAGGATCGACTATTTAAGTAAACCTAACGTAACCCTTTTGTAATGGGTCAAATTAAGTAAAAACATATCAAATATAAAAGACGTCATTTAACAAGCTTCCTTAAAATATTGCAATCGAACACTAATCAAATCGATGCCTATATTTATGTGCATTTATAAAGTACTGTATACTCGTATATATACCTGTATTTCCTTTCAGTGAAATTTTCCCTTATATAAATAGATATGCTGAAAGGCAAAATAATGCAATAAAAAGCAAGCTTCAATACCCATTTCCCAAAACTGAGAGTAAACGTTTCCTTTTATTGTCTTAATAGTTCACTTACTTTTGTACCATAATCGCATATGAAATTTAGATAGAAATTTTATTGATGAAACACATCAAGGGCAAGTAAACTGTCGCTTTTATTGCGCCACTTAAGACATATGAGTACTAAACCGTTAGATTGATTTCTCACTAACACAATTGCACTATCTCTAGCACTATATAACATATTTTTGTATGCCAGAAATGAAGCTAAACGATATGAGTTCTACAATAACACTCCTACTTTCGGTAAACACGAAGCGAAGTCGACATGCTAAGCGCCACTCTATAGAGCATGGCATGGAGCTCCGCTAAACGTGTGCTAAACAAATCCACTCGTTTATGCAAAGGAGTGCATATACATATATATTATCTATATATATTATATATGTATGTATATATATATTTATTTCTTTACATATATGTATGCGCCACACAGTGACTGAAATTTTGCATTTTCTCTAGTTAGCGCACACCAGCCTCGCCTCCTCGCCTGCAACACTTTGCATTTTCCGGCTGCAATAATAAAATCACACCACATACACACCTATATAGTTGTGAGGAAATATTTTGAAAGCGCTGGCAAGTGTACTCATATATTTCCTTCCAACACCAGCGTCATTTTCAACAGTTGCGACATGCCGCATGCCAAATGCCGCAACACGACACTTTTCCCCACGTGCGCGTGTCAGCGAGCAAAACATGAGACACTGCTTGTGCCACAACTACACATACACACAAATACATGGATTGGCGTGTCCATAAGTGTATATGTGTTCTCATTTGGTATGCAGTTGTGGTATCAAGTAAAATTTTTAAGTATTTCTCAGTCGCACCAGCGCCACCAACTCAACCTCTTCGGTTAGCCATTCAGCGGGCTAATGCCTTTACAATGCCTTCTTGTTGGCGCTGGCGACAGCGCGTTCGTTCGTGTATGTGCGTGTCGCGCAGAACGTGAGAGATTACGGCGTCACTTCCGTTCTAAACAGTTTAAGTTATGATTTCTTCTAACCGTATTTCTTTTGCTCTAACACAATTTGCTATGCGCGTTAGCAGCGCAGTGAATGGGCAATGAGTGACAGCGCGCATGAATTTATTTTCGCTTGCACTTTTTACCGTTCTTATTTGCGCTGGTGCTGGGGGTTGCGCATACGCCCGGGTAAACGTGTTGGTGGGAGGCTTGTACTGTGAGTTTACGCATGTAGAATCACTGGCAAATGATCTGTAAAATAAATCTGCATAGTGATGAAGAACTGCAGGCACATTCACTTTGTATAATGGAGTTTGAAATAAGTTTGTATATAATGGCCATATACATATATATGCAAATAAATTTGTTTAAAGGCCGACTTGGCTGTTGATAAAATATAATTAAAATTTTATTTAATTTTATTTTTTTTATTTATTAGAAAATTAGGTTCAACTATTAATATTATGGGTCGTAGACTCACTTTTTTATATATTATGCATGTATGCAAAAATTACATTATAGTTATTAGACATATATATGTTTTAAATGCAACCGAAGAGGCCAAGTTAAATATATTGAATTAATGTAGCGGCAATCAGAGCATTGAAATTCATTTTATTAAGAATATAAGGTTTTAACCAATTTTTAGTCAAAGTGAATTTATATTCAATTCAAAACCATTAATTTAATTTTATAATATATGTGGAATTATGCATTCTAGTCTTCTTAAGTTTCTATTATCTTGAGTCTACTTCATTTCATTAAAAAAAAACGCAGATTCGATCAACCTTAGTTAAGTCGATTTTCGCCCATCGTTTTCTCACCAAGACTATGCTTATTAGTCAAAACCGCTGATATCGGACCACTATAGCATATAGCTACTATACAAACTGAGTAACCGGAGTCAAGTGTTTATATGGAAAACTTTTTCATTTCACGAAATATCTTCACGAAATTTAGCTTGGATTATTGGCTCAGACAATAATGCAATGTCCGAAGAAATTTTTTTAGATCCGATAACTATAGCATATAGCTGCCATACAAACTGAACGTTCGAAATGAAGTTATTTTAAGGAACCTTTTGCATTGTGAAGGGTATTGTGCTTCGGAAGTTATCGTTTTTTTTTTCTGGGTTTTATTTAGATAAGCCACGCTTATTTGCTGATATAAGTGGTATAAAGTCAACCGGAAGTTGGAAAATCTTTTTATGAGGTATTGGCACTAAGGGGTAGTAAAGACTCGATTCAACCCACTTTTGACATATAGATATACTATTATAAGGAAAGGATTATCTCCGAACTTTATGATATGTCTCACAAATTTAACAATGTTTTCGGCAAAAAGTTAGCAATGACCACTAGGATCCACTTATTCGGTACTTTGGAGCTTGTACAGTCATAGTCCGTTTTTGGGAACTTTTGCAAAGCGTTTGGCCACTCGAATCACAACTTGTTTCATATATAACGTCATTTATATATAACCTCATCTCTCTCCCATTTAGTCTAAGATGTTGTAAGCAACCATTAGTTGAAAAAAAAACTATTAAGCTCTTTCCAAAAATGCTGCCGAGTAGACTGTCTTCTACCAAAACGTCCGGGCTCATTCGGCCTACACATTCTCAACTGTTTTAGAGGACCATGAACTGTTAATCTTTACTGTCACTTAAGAAGGCTTATTCATTAAAAGACACTGACGATGCTTTATATTGCCTATAAGGTAGAGCCAGATCAACCGTAATTGACTTTGAAACCATAATCGAAATAATGATGGTCTCAAAAAAAAACATCATAATATTTCCAGCTATATTCCCTTTCGCTTGGCCTAGGTAAGTAGAAACAGATGATATTGTTTGAGAAACCAAAAACAACCCTCTTTCCTCCACTTTGTATCATTTTTCTTGAAAAATATCACAAATATTTTAATAACTCTCGCTGCTGTTCTTTGCGAGGCTTCTGCAATAGTTTCTGCTATATTATATTTTTCTCAAAAAAAAAAAAAAGATTTTATTACATCAATCAATCAAGATTTTTTTACTAAAATAGACTGAAATATCTTTTCAGAGAATCGCCTGAAAAAGTTCTTCATCCTCACAGGAATCTGTTAAGGGATAATATATTTTATTTAATATACCAATCTTAAAATACTCAGAAAAACTCCAAGTAAATTCCTTCAAAGTTGATAAGTCCTGTTATCCAAGGTTCGCAAGTCTAAGAATTTCGATAATTTAAAGTTAACTAGTCCTCTGTTTCCCTACTAAGTATTGAAATACTGCAGTAATCTCATAACTTTCTTCGCAATTGCTCGGTATTTGTTAAGCTGAGACACCAAAGTAGGCACATAACCTAGAAAAATTATTGCAACTAGCTGAGACACCAAAGTAGGCACATAACCTAGAAAAATTATTGCAACTAGTTCTTCCCTCGTTTCCACTGCGTACATTTCCGTGCATAATTGATGGTATTAACCCTGGCACAACAGCGCACTTAGTTGCAGTCCAAATTGCACTCATTTGATAAATTCGCTGTATTTATGGTGTGGCGTTGAGTCGGCGGTGCTAAAAGCGCTATTCCACGCTTGAAGTGTCTGTGCAAAGGAGAACGCCAAGCAACTGCGCTGTGGTACATTTTAATGTATTTTTCTTTGCAATTAAATGCAGCTGGCGCTTGTGGCAGCGTCTTAATTCTAATTTGGATTTGCCGCAAGGCGATAAGTTTACAGTTTTGTTTCTGTTTTTTCATTCACTCCAAGCCGCTGAACTGTGACTGCATGCCTGACGGCGACAACCTTGCAGTGCCACGCATACAAACGCAAGCGAAGAGGTTCAACTCTATGTATGTGTATGCACACAGGGTGGGTACGTTTGGAAATATAATTTTCAACGAAGTTGTATTTTAAAATATAATATTTGTGTTACTTTTTATAATGTTCCATACTTCGTGATTATTATTTATGTAATATGTAATGTTGATAAGTCGCCAATAAGACAGTTTCAATGAGGCTTTCGCAGAAATCATCCCTTCAGTCAGCTGCTTGGAGTGGAACAGCTTCTTAAGAGAAACAAGAAGTCCTTCCTCAACTATGTCGTCGACATAAAGCAATACTTATCCAGACCAGAATTCGGACGCAACAAACTTCAGACATGCACTGACTGCCATTCACAGTGGAGCCATTAACATCTTCATGGACTCCCTCTCAGTGAATGACATACTTGGAATCAAACCACCACCCATTGCATACGAAAAGCTCGAGCTATCGCGAGTATCCAGAGCGACTCTTGCGCAGCTTCGTTCTGGTTACTGCAGCAGATTTAACTACTACTTATCCATAGCCAAATATATGTCCAGAATGCAAAGAGTGCAAGCATGACTTCAATTACCTCTTACCTCTTCACATACGCTAACTAACTAACTCCACACATCTGACACCCTTTTCCCTGCGGTCCGTCGAAGCAGCACTTTTTCTGGACCAACCATTGGATGACCTCGATGACAACTTATCTCATATTTTGCCATTTTAATGGGGATTGGATACCCGTTACAACAACAACAGAGTTTGAATTGTGTGAAATCACTTTCAATTGAACAAATAGATAATTCTAACTATGAAAAAACCTTACGTTTGATGAAAAACTTAATTATTTCTTGATCGATTCAAATCAAGATAAAAAAATATTTGTACACACTTTTGCTTTAATAAATGTGTAGCTGTGAAGGGTACTATAGCTACGGTGCAGCCGAAGTTAACTTTTTATTGTTTTTTATAGCTGAATTTACCGCTTTTTTCTTGTTTATTTGTAATTTCTAAACTTTTGACACACCCTTTACAAAACGAGCAAGAGTTTTAAATGCAAACTCCTTCGTTTTTTATCTTTTTTGCAAATTTGCCAGTCATCTTAACCCGCAATGCTACTATTTCTGCATTTTACTACAAATCTATATGTACCAGCCTCGGTATATGCTTGCTACCAGCTAAGCCCTTAACACCGCTCGGGGTCTCCTAAGTGACTTGCAGCTCACTTAATGGCATTAAAAGAAAAGTTGACATTACTTTTTCTTTTTATTTTTCACTCTTATATGTTTAGCGCTTTTTTCACCGTAATTTTTGTCACCTCGTGCAACTACTTCATCGTGTGTTTTTGTAGAAGTCTTTACCGCAGCGTGTTTTTGTAGTAGAGCGCATGTTGCAACTTGCTTTTTCAGCAGAAGCTGTTCAAGTTGTGTTGCAAATTGCGCGGGAAATTTATTTACACGATTTTAAAAGCGTATTTTTTAACGCTTGCGGTTAACTAAACAACAAAAACAACTAATGCAAGCAAGAACCAAGTGTGTGGGAAATTTTTGCCTCACTTACTAAATGCGACTTAGAATACCTGTGCGCCATGCGCCGCTTAACTTTCAACACAGATATCGACCCGAAGCAAAGACACTTAAGCAAAGCAATATATGCACGTATATAAATATAAATATATACTTACATTTGTATGAGTACATAGCATATATACATTTGAACTTTACTTCAACTTGGCTGTTCTATGCAGATAAGAGGATTTATAATTTGTTTTGCCAGGAACTTATGTGACTGAAATATTTAGTTGCCACACTGTTGCAACTGTTTTAGTATTTGCCACATTTTTGTTGCCACACCATCAGAGCGACCGACCACTTTTAATGTCAATTTGAAATATGCTACATTGCTTCAGTTGCCTCAGCTTTTGCTGTTTCCGCTGACTCTACGATTTCCTTAAGTCACCACCAGGTCGAACACACACACATATATATGTACATGTGTTGCAATATGGTGCGACAACCATGAAGCGGCTTCTGCTCGTCTGCTTCACTTTATATACCAGTTCGCCGCTACTCAGTCACCGATATGAAAATGAAAATTCGCTTAGTGCGCCATTTATGTGACTCCACAGTCTGTGGCGTCATACAATTTTGTGCAACTGCAACGCATTTCTTTGCGCAACAGCTGCTTCACCGCAAATGACAAGACACCACTAAGCGGGGGTAGCAGCTACAAGCCACATCTTTGCAGGCATTTATTGCGCTTCATAGTATCTAAGTTGGCTTTATGATTCGTGAGCTGTGAAATATTAATATTCCGCCTAGAAATATGCAACAAAGCGTTATTCTTGCGGCATTATTTTAGTGGTATTGTAAATTAAGCGCAACTGGCAGTTTTCCGACAAAATTCTCTGGCGACGGGACAGTTGCAGGTTATTTATTATGTTTAAAACTATTATGAAAATATTATGCTAATGCGCATGGTGGTAAGAAAGACAGCTTAAGCGCACTTTAAAAAGTATAATCTACCCGACAGGAGGCGCTGGTGATAGAAGGGTGCGATAAATTTTGTCGCTAGATGCCGCTGGAGTAGAAATATGGTCTCAAATGTCATTAATTGCATGTTTCTATGAAGTCGAAGAGACTGTTTCGATCCACTTTTTATGAGACCATGAAAGGACCAGAGGAGTTACTTGATTAACTCATAACTCAAACTGAAAAACTCTTTCAATATCTTCCGACACAAATATGACCTAAAGCTGGGCATAGCTGTGATGGCATTAAAATTGAAAAACTTAAAAACGTTCTTCACTATGAATGCTTTTATCTATAATAATTTGACCTACATTTCACCACTTATAGAAGTGACTGAAATCTACGAAATACTAACCTAATGAGTACGACACAGCAAAGCTACATAGTATCTACTCCAAAACGTGACACACGCAAAACTTCTTCTCAATCTTCTTAAAAAAGAAAAAACAAAAAAAAGTGATAAAGTAATTCACAAAATGTATTCGATTGATGGCGTGTCTGCCGACAACTTCTGAAAAGTAATGAAAATAATATTCCCTATCCTGTTTTGTTTCAAGTTCAGTTGTTTATGTGCCAAGCGAAGCAACCGCACCAAAATCCGAAAGCGAATCAGCCCACATAGCAAAACGCTATTCGGCCACTAACTCCACCCAACAAATGGCCCTACCTTTCAATCACCGGCTCTTCCGTTCGTCCATCCGGTACGCGAAATCGCGAAAATTTCTAATTAAGCAAAACACCTTAAATTTAATGATGGCCCACTAAATTAAGTAATAAATTTCCGAAAGGTCACCAACATTTTTATGTCATTTTCGCCAATGCCCAGAGCCGTTAAAGAATACACGCCGCATGAATGGATTTGAGGTAGAAGCAAAGGGACTGCTGTCCTTAGAGTATTTTTCTAAAATGCCATGTATATTTAAAGAAAACGGGTGGCACAACTTGACTATGAAAAATTTGATTTATTATATCAACTGAGAAGTGAAGGTTTCAACAAATCATACACAATCAATTGAACTGGATTATTATAGCTGAATTGTAAGTATGTTGAAGCTATAGTTAAAGAAATAGTCTCAGACTTTCTTTATATCTTATTAGGTTGAGATATGTGTGTTAATAAAATCAATAATGTCAGACTTCGTCTAATCAAATTTTAGTACTTCAAGTTCTTTTTTCTTCCTAGCGAAAGTGACTTTGGATAACATTTCTTCATAAAGATGGTTGTAAGTTATTTAGGCTCTACATCTACCTCAAGATGTTATCTTCTAAGCAAGTTTTACATGCATTCAACAAATATTACAAGGTTTGCTAATATTCGAGCATTTCTTGAAAATTCTTCTCATGACAAGTACACATTTTAGATCCTAAAAAGTTTGTAATGAATTTAGATATGTACTCCAAGCACCAGAAGTGCTCGCTTATTTAATAAAGTTCGGTGGGTTGAAATCTGTCGAAAATTAATAGCACTACTGTTCGGAAAATATTTTAGTGGCGCGCAATGGCGGCAGGATCTGCATCATTATTTTTTGTCTCCAAGTCAGATTCTGCTGCGGGGTCCTCGAGAGCTTTAACGAGCCTACACCTCTCAGTTGGCTTATTTGAGTGCAGTTTCTGATGAACTGTATTATTTTATCCAACTGTGATAGTGCAGCCCGGATCCAGCACCAGCCTTTGATCTGGGTGAGATATCTTTCTTGTTGTCCGCTACCAGCCTGATTTTTACGGCTTTATAAGATTGGGCCGATCTCGTCGCAAGTTTTCATCTTGATCGGGCCCTGTACATGACGATGACGGACTCGGATTGCGTAATATCATTTCGAGTTTAACACTTGTCAAGGAACCTTGCAACCATTTCCATTGGGCTATGAGAAGTTTTACTTCACGATATTCTTCATCCAGCACAGCAATCATAAGACAGTTCCGGTTCACTTCAGCAAACGATTTTACGGGCGTTAGGCCCTTTGCTTAGAGCACAGCATAAATCAATGAAAGCGCTTTGGCAATTAAAAGGTTGAAAATTTGAAATTTATAACAAAATTAAAATATTTTGACTGTGGAGTAAAAGCGCCTTTCATTGGGGGTGTTTTTTTACGTGGCGGGTCCCAAACTCAGCGCACAACCCTAAGTAGGGAATATTTCGACTTCTCACTTTAGCTCGCCTTCAAACGGATGTTCTTAGGCTACCCAGAGGATACTTGGTCAATGACCGGAAAACGTGAGCTACTTGAGACATATGTAAAAGATTCGTTTCTGGCCACTCCCAAGTGAATGGCGATCAGAGAACTTTCCTCACTTGCGTGAACTTCTACACATGACTCCATCCTCAGAGTAGAGGGAGTAAAAGCGCGCACTGTTCCATCCATCAATTAACTCAACTTGATAATATCTGATCAAAGTTGGTGCCAACACATTTTTCGAGATGCCTCGAAAGAGTGGAATTTTTAGCGGAAATATAATCATGTTAATTTTAGTTTTTCAAAATTCAAAACGATGAACCCTTTATTTTCGCTGCCAGCTCTGAAGCTTACTGATATTCGCGCACCTTTCGGCTTACCTTGTCTCGTACCTTATACTATATATTTATTTTATTTATGTTCTTTTTTTTCTGTTTTTACACTCAGCAAGTTCGCCTCGTCCGTCAGGTATATAATCATTGTTGCTTTTGTGTTTTTATGTTCTTTTTTCGTGTTCGTCAACTTCCCTCTGCAGCTTTTCGTCATTCCTTTCATTTTGGTAAAGGTCAAGCGACAATAAAATTGGTATTATTCGCATTTCGTGTTTCAGGAGTGATAAATACTTGTGGGCATGAAAGAATGAAGACAAAAAATACAAAACGCAAAAAAAAAAAATACAAAAAGGAAAACCAAAAATACAAAACGAAAACAAAAACACAAAAGTAAACAAAGGTGAATAAAAAATAAAAATGAAAATACATAAAGCAGGTAAAAGATTACTGACTTTAACCAAACGGATGTAAGGAAATGAGAGTGAGAAAGTAACTTGGTCGTCAAGTTGAAATTACTGTTTTTTTTTTATTTTTTTTTGTTTTTTTTTTTTTTTGTATTTTTATATTTTTCAATGCGCACTAAGGTCGCCTGAAGGAGTGCGCAGGTGGTGCTGAGTTTTAATGGTGCCACCAACAATAGGCCCACAACTATGACCTCAACCAAGTGCAGCCAAAGCAAGGACTGACGAGTCAACGAGCGCGTCACCAGCAATGACGAGCGTATTTTTGTGAGGTGGAAGGTAAATAGCAATGCACATTTTTTATCATTTATTTTCCACAATATATCTATATAGTCGAGGTGTATTATACATTGTGCCAAACCTAATTAATGACACACATCAAGTGGGCAAGAGTTAATTAATTGGTGGCATTCACCAACTTGACATTGCGTCGAGAGGCTGCTGGTTGTTGGTGCGCATTTGAAGATCACAAGTGAGCTCACAATGTGCTGCTGCTATAAAAGAAAGCTGTCGCAGCGTTGGCGGAGTCATACAAATATATATATATATATATGTATATGACGTAATAGTTGCACACATACTTACAAATCGAAAGCCCACATATTCATCTTGAAATCTGTCGTCGTTTCATATTATATTTGCGCGGTGTCACCTGCGTGGGCGGGTGTAATTATTAGATGGTAACAGACACACCTAGTGAAATTGATTCATTTGTCGACAACAGCCAAACAAATCCTACGCAGTGGCAATGAAACCTGATCACTGTTAGCTAAAACAAAACTTAACACAACTTATATAACCAGCTCCATAACTTCTTAATTATGCTATCGGTTAAGGTTTTTATTACCTAAGAGTATGAAAGAAAGTATTTAAAGAAAAAAAAATAGAAGCTTCAAATTGAATTGTGAATGTTTACTATCATTCGACAGAACATTCTTTGGCATTTATTTTTTGAAGATTCTTCCTCTTCTTCTTTACTGGCGTAGACACCGCTTACAAGATTATAGCCGAGTTAACAACAGCGCCAGTCGTTTCTTCTTTTCGCAACGTAGCGCCAATTGGAAATGCCAAGCGCAGCCAGGTCCTTCTCCACTTAGTCCTTCCAACGGAGTGGAGGTCTTCTTCTTTCTCTGCTTACCCCGGCGGGTACTGCGTCGAATACTTTCAGAGCTGGAGTGTTTTCGTCCATTCAGATGACATATGACATGACCTTGCCAGCGTAGCCGCTGTCTCTTAATCCGCTGAAATATGTCAATATCATTGACCAACTCGTACAGCTCATAATTCCATCGAATGCGATATTTGCCGTTCTTAAAGCGTAAAAGATCATACGTGTTCCGCAGAACCTTTCTCCCGAAAACGCCGATTCAACAGACGTTGTCATCAGCCATGCCTGTGCACCATATAGCAGCGATGAGGAGTGACTTGTAGAATTTGGTTTTGTTCAACGAAAGTACTTTACTTCTCAATTGACTACTCAGTCCGAAGTAGTAGCTGTTGGCAAGAGATATTCCTCCTTGGATTTCGAGGCTGACGTTGTTGTTGGTGTTTATACTGGTTCCAAGATAGACGAAATTATCGACGACTTCGAAGTTATGACTGTCAACAGTGACGTGAGAGCCTTGTCGCGAGTGCGACAACTGTTTGTTTGATGACAGGAGAAATTTCGTCTTGCCCTCGTTCACTGCCAGACGCAGCTTCGCTTTCTTATCCATTCTGGGGATAGCAGAATTAGCTGTGAGGTTGTTGAGGCTAACGATATCGATGTCATCGCAGTACGCCAGCAGTTTTACACTCTTACAGATGATAGTACCTTCCCTATTTAGTACTGCAGCTCAATTATTATCTCCAGAAGTAAATTAAAGAAGTCGCACGCGCCTTGTCTGAAACCTAGTTTGGTATCGATCGGCTCAGAGAAGTCCTTCCCGATGCTGTCAGAACTTTTGGAATTGCTCAACGTCAGTTTACACAGCCGTATTAGTTTTGCGGGGATACCAAATTCAGACATCGCGGCATAAAGGCAGTTCCTTTTCGTGCTGTCGAAAGCAGCTTTGAAGTCGACGAAGAGGTGATGTGTGTCGATTCTCTTTTCACGGGTCTTTTCCAAGTTTTGCCGCATGGTGAATATCTGGTCGGTTGTTGATTTTCCAGGTTTAAAGCCACACTGATAATGTCCTATCAGTTTGTTGACGGTGTGCTTTAATCTTCCACTCAATATGCTCAATAAAACCTTATGCGGATGTTTAGGAGACTTATCCCACGGTAGTTGGCGCAGATTGTGGCGTATCTCTTTTTGTAGATTGGCCAGAGAGAATCGTTGAAGATGCATTTGTCCAACCAGTTTCTACAAAGAAACTGATGCATGCTCCTTATCAGTTCCTCGTCGCCATGTTTATTGTGTGATTGCTGATGTTGAAAGAGGTAATATTGATTCATATTTTAACCCAGATTTCGTATACCGATGTGAAGATTTCTACTCACCCGATTAATTTTATCTCATGAATTTCGATCATTATGGTATGAGATATCTTATTGGAATTGAAATTACGTTAAGTGTGGTGTAAAAAATGTACAACATTAGTGCAAACATTTTCTGGAGTTCTACTATACTGAGGCACCCACACATGAAAGCCTTAATCGTGTTGACTTTAAGAAGCCTTTCATTAGTACAAAACGTGAATTAGCTTAAAACTAGGTAAGTCTGGCATGCACTAAGCTGATGCCAAGACAATCAGTCGGCAAAGAAATCTACTCACTTATAAAAAATTATTCAATATTTAACATAAAACATTTAAAAATAAAACATCAATTAAATCTGTAAATTATTGGCTGCTTGATATTTTAATTTTTTCGTTTTATTTAAATTTTCGTTATCACTATGGCAAGTTGTATCGCGCAATTATTCGAATAAAAGCGCGTTATAGCCAAGGCCATAAAGCTGCCACAACAAGGATTGAAAGTATATGACTACCAATACGAGTACATATAAGCACACACACACATACACTCACACTGTGAACGCCGCTGGTAATAAAATTCGCAACTTAATTACCAGCCAAGCACACACCCTCGACTACAATACATACACCAAACCTATACACATACAACATATACATATATGCACTTGAAAAGAAATATATGCTGCCACAAAGTAACGACTCGGGCGCAATCAATATGCTGTGATATCATATCCGTGGCTTGAGCAGCACATTGCCAAGCATTAAACGATATCTGCAATGTAATAAAAATTCCGCCAAGCAGCGCTTTACCCAACAGCAACAGCAACAACATACACATACATATATATTTGTAGATATGTGTGTGTGGCGCTCGAAACTACGATTTTGTATTGCCTCATCAGTTTGCGACGGCACAATGGAATAGTGAAAACGAATGCGAAAAATGTGCGAATAAAACGCAAAGTATGGCGTAGCGCTGACACACACACACACATGCACAGCGCCATGCATAAATCACATATGTGCATATGTGTTTGTATATGCGGACAGCAGAGTGTTTATATGTGTGTGTAATTGCACAATGCTCAGCGCGAACGCCATCAACGTCGTCATCATTATCACCAACATCACCCAGCGAGCGCTGGCAGCCCCCATCTACCACCAGCTTGACATGCGCCAACCACAGCGAACAGCTGAGACAGCTGCAACGTCGACACGCCGCAAGCGTCGAACAGCGCGCCGCGACGCCAGCACATTCGCTTGCTTAATTATTGATTTCCGTTAACTATTCGCTATTTTAACCGCATTGTGGTTGGCGTTTTGCCGCTACTCGTACGCCTTTCAATCTACTTACGCTACCCGTGGTGTTTCCACGCTAGCCGTATCCTAACCAAACTTGGCTTTTGGCGGCTTTGTGCGCCGCAAAAAATCGTTTTTCCTTCATAATCCCCCACACCGCGCGCAAACTAGAAGCCTTCGGCGCGGGCTGATGTCTCTGACTTTGCCAATCTCCTCGTGGGTATGTGTGCGTGTGGCAGTATTGTGCGCTATCACGCCTTGCCATTGCTCGCTGTCTTTGCGGTCGCTGTCTTTGCGGTCGCTTTTGCTGCCAGCATTCTCGTCGAATCTCTGTCAGCTGTGCCGCCGCTGTCATTAACTTTTCACTTCGAACACCGCCTGCGCCTTAAGTGTCCAGAGTGTTTGATGTTGGGTTTGCGCCAAAGAACTCACACATATGTCTTCGGTAATGGCGTGTGTTTTGATGATATCATCAAGGTCAACTTTTACAACCCAACCTAGTCAGCTAGCATAGGTTCGGTTCTCGTCTGTGGGAAGGCGTTGTACATTGGCAAGTCAAGTTTCTGTTGTTGAAGTAGAGTGTGTGTGCAGGCTGACAACGGTCGCGGGGTGGCGGGTATTGGCAGCGATGGGCGTTAGAAATGGCGTTGATGACGACGTAAATTATGCCTTGCGGCATATTCAATGGCAGTAGTGACTTAATTGTTTTCCTTTCTGCAGTTCGTTGTGAGTTTTTCAAAGTTTCGTATTTTTCCTTTTGCTTTCATAAGTGAAACTGCTGCAAGAAATCAGCGCAGCGAACGGAAAAGTCATTAAATACCTGCCAGGTTTGCTCTACTTTTATAAACTCTATTATTTTTTTACTTTTGCTTAACTCATAGCTGTTTGTGCGAAAACAGATCTGTCAGCTTTCTTTGTCCAATTTATATTTCAGTTTTTGTTTATTGTTTTCTTTACCACTCTTTACTCTTTTAAGCCCTCCAGGCTTCCCAGAAAGCGTCGAAGACTCTTTAAAATATATTTAAATATATACAAATGCTCAAAATGACAAGGTGTGTCCGTTCCCACGACAGTCTGGTCTACGTAACCGGAACGGTCGGATTTTTTATTCGGCCAGAAGCTATCGACTTGACAGTTCATTCGACTCTAAATGCGAATTAGTCCAACAGTTTTGAATAAATTGCTCTGAAATGTTGTATTTTTTGGAACCGCTGATAGTGGACCACTATAGCTTATAACTGCCATACTAAATGAACGATCAGCATAAAGTTCTATTATAATTTTTTTTTTAATTGAAAAGGTATCTTCATGAAGTTTGGCATAAATTAGTATCCAAATCAAAGCTATAATATACTTAAAATTGTCTTAGATCGGACTAGTATAGAGTATAGCTGCCATACAAACTGAACAATCAAAATCAAGTTCTTGTATGGCAACTTCTTTATATGTGAAAGGTATTCTGACTGCGTTGCAACAGAAGTTCACGTTTTTTTTTTTCTTGTTTATAATTGTCTTTTGACGCCAGTGCTATTATGACTTATCGCCTTCAGAATATTGAGAAAAAGTGGTGACCCCTACACTAAAATGCATATGTGTTCGTACATATCTCAATCACAATCGTCAGTCAGTCCGTCAGTCCGCACAATAGAGGAGACTTAAATGTCCTGTCCCTCCCACGAAGTAATACTTAATCGGTGGTTCCGTGGGAGAGTCCTGAGTTGGGAGTAGGTTAGGTTTAGCGGATTAAAGTTCCGCACTCCGGCTTTCGATGCTTCCCCCTACTATAAAAAAAAAAAAAAAAAAAAAAAAAATCTCAATCACATTCTATACATATTGCTATAAATATACACAAAACCAATCATCAACAAACTCACACACTGCGGCAGCAACTCAATTTCGCATTGCAAATTCAGCCATAAGCTTTCCAATTAAATCGCTGCGGCTCGGTGTGAATATGAAAATGGCAAAAATGCAAATTAATGCGAGATTTCGTTGGAATTTCAAATGGCCTGCTGAAATATGCAGATACAATTTTATTGCGAAAGTGATTTAATTGCATATGCGCCAACCAAAGTCGATATGTAAAGTAATTGTTTGCCATATTCCGTAATTTTTTTATTTTTTTTTTTGTGGTTTGCGGTGCGCCACGTCGTATGAGTAACACAAAATATATCAATTGGTGAGCAATAAACAACACTTTTTTTTTTTTTAGTCCATATAAATCTGTTATATTGATAAATAAATATGAATCGTGGATATTCAAATGCAGAACAAACAAAAATATTTTGTTTTAGAATTTACATTTCTCAGTGGAATATCAATATTTCAACATTTTAATCAATTGACGCAGAAAAAAAAAATAATAAAAAGCTCTCAAACCTATTTATATAGGGGTAAAGTTATAAATTTTAGCTAAGCTAATTTAAGAAAAATTTTACTTTGAAAATTTACCTTTTTAATACAGAAATTGTTCAGTAAAAAACTCTTTCGACCTGGTTTTAAGGGGGTATTCTAGTTTAGAAGCATGAATTTCAGGTAATTTTTAAAGTGTCGTAAAAAAGGGCAATTAATATTTTTACTATCCATTTTTATTAGTTATTTACTAATTTTTAAAGAGTACAGGAAAAAATTAAAAACTAAAATAAGTAAAAAATTATGAGCTGACGAAGTGGGGGGTCTCTAAAAATTTTCACGTGACCATGCCCATGATTTCAACCCTCTTAGTTATCTGAAACCAAAAAAAAAGATTATTAATCTAGAATAATGTCGCAATGGTCGGAACTACGGAAAAGTGGGAAACATTTTCTTTCACAAAATGGTGACTGGCTGAAAAAAAATTTATTTTTTTGATCACTTTTTCTGACGATTTCGAATTTTTTAAAAATAATAAAAATAAAAATTTTGTGATGGGGCTAGTTCCAACTATAGACAAGCCTATAAGGAAGACTCTATAAAAATTTCAAGTAAATCGTTCCGAAAAAGTCAGTTTTGAGAAAAACGCGTTTAAAGTTTCCCTAATGTCTTTTGTTCGATTATCGTAGTTCCGGCCGAACCAGTTTGGATGCCGGGTCAGAAAAATGCCTATATCTCCGAAAATAATTTGAATCCTCTGAAATCCTCTTGTACACATATTCTTTACTAGTTGAACTTTGAAAACATAAAAAAAAATCGATTTTTTTAAATTTCTAGACTAGAATACTCCCTTAAAAAAATTGTAAATTTTTTTATATAATTGAAAGAGGCGTCAACACTCTAATTTGCTTCAATTTAATTGAAATTTGCATATTTTTTCTGTTCCCACGGAAAATGCGCGAAGATCAAGCACGCTCACCAAATTCGATTTTTTATTTCACGAATAAATTTTAGTTTTCAAATCTGCTTTGAGTTATTATTCCAAAAATATTTTCAAATTAATTTTTTTTTTTTTTTTTTGTTAAGTTTGGCTTTTTTATCAGGTTTCCATTGGTTGATCCGATCGTCTGCAAATAACAAGCTAATTAACGAACTAGGCTAATCGAAAGTTTTCAAAATAATAAAATTTAGTTTTTGGCACGATGGCTAAATACATTATTTTTGTTTAATAATAAAAAAAATATTGCATTCTTTTTTCAATCTGCCATAGTGTACAAGAGGGTTGGTCAACTCAGCACGCAAACCTGTAAAATCGTACTTTTCGAAACTCGATTTTTCAAATCGGTTGTTATTGTTACTGCAGCGGCAGAATTATGCCGAGTTAACAGTCCTTGGCCTGATAAAAATCCTGGTCCGGTTATGTAGACCCGACTGCTGTGGGAACGGTTTTCAAGTCGGTCATCAATGGTACTTAGCGACTAATTTCGATCAAAAATTTAATATTTAAAAAAAAAAACAGCAGAAAAATACTTCTAAACCTGAAAGCTTAGGTATATTGTCCAAGTTAACGTTTTTTCTTATTTTTATTTATCTTTTCTAAGTAATATTAATTAAATGCTGACAGCAGGGCTTAGGCAACGCCATACATCAGCTAAATTTAAATTCAATAAATAAAGTTATTGAACAAAAAAATAAATGATTTTCTAGATTGCAATAGCACATAAATAATTTGCGCAAATGCATTCGCCAAACTCAAACATTTATTTTCATTCACAATATGTTCCTTAAACATAAGCGCAATGGAAAATGTTAAGCATACGCCACGCCGTACGGATTTTAAAGCTCCAGCGCATTAACAAAAGCCAACGCGATAACAATAGTTAATGGCTTCGAGAGTAAAAATTAAAAATATAAATATTTTCCACAACAATGGTCACAAAAAAAATAATAATAATTGAAAAAAAAAATATTAACTGAAAAGAAAAACTTTATTCAGCATTAATTTAAAATAAATTTCCGGCCGCACATCCGTGTCGCCATACTTAGCTCTACTGTGTGCGCCAAACAAATAACAGCAACCGCACATGCCACTTGCATGCCTGCAATACACACACACACACGCACACCGCCGAAAAGAGATTGTAACAAGTAACAATAAGCGAAGCGCTGCGGGCGAATTGCGAAAATGCGATTTTGCACACAAATTAAATCCTTTGCCACAGCGGCAACGCAATGGCAACAGCAGCAGCACCATGTGTGACAGTAGCACAAGCTGCACAAGCTAACCAACTAACTTGCCACATGTGTTGAACACGTACGTTTGTTGCTATTGTTGGCTTGCAATGCTTGTTTAATACTACGCCACTGACATTTTTCGCTTGTAACTGTATATACGTGTTTGTATATATGTGCCATCGCCACATTGTTGACAATCGCAAATACGCAACACAAATACAACAAAAAATATGTATTTGTGTATACTTTCGCAATCACTTGCACATCTGCCTATTTGTTGTTGTTGTTGTTGCGCCAAGTGCGTCACTTGAGCTTGTTCAGCTGCACCACTGCTACTTTGTTTGCCGACAAGCCAGCGATACATGCAATAGCTGACGCAAACACGGCGTGCATATAAGTATGAAATTGTTTGTGTGTATGCATGTTTATATGCTTGCATGTATGTAGGTGTGTGTGCAATTGCATGCGTGCGCTTTAATCAGCATTGCTTCCAAATACATACATCATCATTTGCGGTCGCCGAATTGGCCTGAAGTCATGAATTTTACCCTTTGCACGGAACTTTTGCCTTCCTACCATCCTCCCTAGGCATACACTGCCGCTCCTGTCGCCCGCTGCGTACGAACTATTCCGAAACTATGTCAATCAAGTTAATTCCAACAATTCAGTTGGCTTGATAATGCCAACTATGCCATTGGCCTCATATAATTGGCACAAACAAGCACTTTCACATGCGCACACATATGCAACGGCAACAACAACAAAAAGTAGGTGTGCATACACAAATACACATGTATTTGCATGCATGAGTAGCGAACTTATTGCTAGCAGTCATGACGGTGCAGCAACGACAATGCAACAAAATGTTGCAACATTGGCACATGCATACACACAGGTGTATACACACTTTAACTTATATATTATATCTCCGCACGCTGGCATTGTTGGCTTTTATGGCCATTAATTTCGTTGATATGCCCATTGTGCCGCTCTTACTTCGAATTCTTGTTTTGTTTTGCGCTTTCTTACCATTGTCGTCATTGTTTTCCCATATTTGTTATTGTTTTTGCTGTTGCATTTTGGCCCTAAGGCACAATACTTTTGTTTATGCATGTATTGTATTGCTGTTCCACTTCCATAAGCCACCATGTTGCCAGCTGCATGCAACTATTAAAAATGCTGTATTGAAATACAAAGATAAGCGCGTGTATGTGTATATATACTAAAATATTCGAGTCCAATAAATGTCCCGTCGAAAGACTAAGGACAACGCTAAGATCCGTTTTTTTTTTAATAAATAAAATACAAGTGTTCAAAAATGTTTCATTATTTATTATTTATTAAAAACCGCACGTAACAAAAGAAAGGCTCGTGTGGTTTAATCGGATTTCAGCTTAAGACTAATTTACAAACAGAATGAAAATCTTGGCTTTGGCTATTGGCTATTGTTTACATTAAAATCTCTGCACAGCAAAAATGATGCGCAGCTCTTGTTATTTGTTTACTTGACTTTTATTTGTTTACTTGACTTTAATGGATGGGTGTGAGAATGAATGTCACCAAAATATTGATGCTGCAGTAATTGGATATTAGTAGATGGATGTGAGAGTGAATATGTCACTCCTCCCTCCTTAAAAAGGCAGCCTATACTTGGGCTGGCATTGATGGGTACAGTGTGGGTAATGGGTTTTCTCCAAGTTCGTTTTCTTGAAGTTGTGGCTGATTTCTTTCAGTTTGTTTTCTTAATTTTGTATACAAAAATATAAATGGATTAAAGTTTATGTACTTAAGAATAAAAATCATTGCGACCAAAGCCAGAATAGCCAGTATAATAATTGTATAAAGTGTGATATTGTTTTGTGAAATCATTTTTATAATGTCATTGTGTTTTAAGATTTTGATTTTAGTTATGTTGAGCGGTGGATACAAAGGTGTTAGGTCAATTTCTGGGTGTAAATAATTTTCGCTTAAAATAATATTTTCGATTTTTACTTTACATTGTGTTATTCTTATAATTTTATTTCCCTTTATTTGTATGTTGCTGTTTGAATTTTGACAGTTTTGTGTAAGAGTTGTTTGGGTCAGATTCCATGTTATTATTACATTTGGTTCAATATACTTAATTATTTCTTTTGTAAGGACTGGTACAAAATTACATGTTGGGTTTCTTTGTTTTATTATGTTTGCAATACATTCACTATTTACTTCTTTGTTGTCTTGATTGTAAATTTTATTATCGTTTTCAAAGTAAGAATCACTGCCTGAGTACTCCAATTGGTACCCGTTTCTATCGGGATAAGGGATTATTTTAATGGTGTTAATTAGTTCGTGATTAATAGGAATATGTGAGATTATTAGTATTTCATTATTCTTATAGTTAATCCAAGTGGATGTTTTTGTTAATAATATGTTTTCGCTGTTAACGTTTTGGAGCTTGTCGTAATTAAGCAGTTTTGGGTTGAACAGTCCCAGTCGTGAGAGCTGCATTCCCATTTCAAGGTCCTCAATGTACTCAATGAACTGTATTAGTTCATAAACCAAGGTGTCAATGCTATTTCTATTGTTTTCATACTGTTTGATTCTCTGCAATCCGTCATTAACGAATTGCATTACTTCGTTAAATTCGTGCATTTTTATTGAATTTTTCGCCTCCGAATTCAGTTTCTCTTCGAATTGTACTCTGTCATTGTCGTCGAGTGTGCCGAAAAGGAATTTAAAAGCTGAGCCTACGAAATTGAAAAGACCGCGTTTTTGTCTACGTTCTTTGTGTAGAGTGATCCCGCTTAGTTCTTTAATCAGTTTGTTATACAAAAATTTGATCCGGGGTGTGTCTGTACCGTTTTGTATTTTGTTTCCAAAATATGTGGTTATAGTGTTTATTGCTGTGAGGTTGACTGTTAGGCAATGATGTTCGAATGCTGATGGTCTTTGAATTGGTTTACTTGAGAAAAGAAGATATCCATGGTTTGTATCGATGCCGCCTATCTGAATTTGTTGGGCATGGCTCATGGTAAGCAACAGGGACAGTATCATCACTGTGCGCCAGATACCTGTGGAATGGGGACCTCATTAATTTTCTTTCGTTTTTTAAACTGCGTTTTATAATAGTTAGTAGCTCTGTTCCGATTAGTGATTTTGTAATGGTCCGGGTCGGTTTGTTCGACATTTTTGTTTTCTTTAAATGGGTTTTCTAATTTTCCCTTCTGAAGGGGACCCTTTCTGTATTTGGTGTCTATGACGTATTCCTGACGATCATCATTTAATTTGTTTATTTTTTGTTCTTTAATTTTTTGTGCGTCCAGGGTTGGTTGTCCGGCGTAAAGAAATATGTGTGCGGGTGTCTGTCCAGTGGTGTCATGCCTGGTTTTGTGATTGTAAATATAAAGAATATTTTCCATTTTGCCCAGTTTGATTTCATCGTTTTTGGAGGAATTAATTATGCGAATTTTTTCATTTATTGTTTTATGTAATCTCTCAACATCCGCCACGCCCGTTTTAGCTGTGTTTAATTGTAATTCAACACCCTCGCTCTCGAGCCATTGCTTAAGAGCTAGGCTGGAAAATGCACCGTCCCTGTCTGCCTTTAACAGTGTAGGTTTTCCGAGTTGGTTAAAGATACGCATCAGGGCGTTTTTGCATTCTATCCAATCTTTTGTTTTTATTTGTTCTAGAGTGGCGAACTTTGAGTAAATGTCAATGCAACTAAGGTAATGCTTACCCTCGGATGAATAGATGTCTATTACAAATTTATCGCGGCAATGCCCAGGGCTAGGTGTGACTTTAAAAGGCATTTTTGTGTTTCTGTGTTCTGTCTTGGCTAGGTTACACACACGGCACTCATTTATGATGTTTTGAATCAGTAGTTGGCTATTTGGGAAATAATGATTTTCTTTGAATAATTTAGTCATTTTTTGGATACCTGGATGCAACAGTTTTTCATGGGCTTGAAGTATGATTTCTTTAAACTCAGCATATGAGCTCACGTTGTTCAATAGAATGAGGCTACGAGTCACTTTAGTATAAGAGGGGTTAATAATTTCCCTATAGGCTGTCTGGATGATCTCGAAATCGGCATCGCTCACGATGTACATGGCAATGCTTTTGGAAATGAAGTGGTCAAGTAAGAATTGCTTGGCGTTCTCAACAGTCATGTTGTTATAGTGAATTGTGGTTATTGAATTTCCGAAAACGGTTGTCTGCTTTACACTATTCTGATCTGATTTAATGAATATTATCTGTTTTTTGAATACATTTATTGGTTTTTCTGTTAACTGGATAAGATCATTACTGTCTTCTACTGCACTATGTTGGGTGGCTTCACTGAAATGATTCTCCTCAACCTTGATTCTGGACAGTGCGTCAGCAATTGAATTCTGTTTCCCTTTTATGTACTCAATATCAAAGTCAAACTCAGCCAATCTAATTCTCCATCTCTGCAGTTTGGCATTTGGCTCCTTTAAATTATGTAACCATCTGAGAGGCTGATGATCACTAGCTATTTGGAAATGTCTTCCCAACAAGTAGTGACGGAATGTTTTTGTGGCCCAAACTATGGCAAGTAATTCTTTTTCGATGGTGCTGTAATTTAATTCATGGTCATTCAATGTTCTGCTTATGAAAGATATGGGGTGATTGTTTTGAGAAAGGACGGCTCCAAGAGCCAGGTTACTAGCGTCTGTAGTCAATACAAATTTCTTTTCAAAATCGGGAAGTTGTAGAATTGGTTCGCTTGTTATTAGGGTTTTAAGTTTCTCGAATGCTTCCACATATTCGTGGTTGTTTATGTCTATTTTTGCTCCTTTTTTTAAGTAGCGGGTCATGGGCTTTGCTATGTCAGCGTAGCTTGGGATAAACTTTCGGTAATAACCGGTCATTCCGAGGAATGCTCTGATTTCTTTTACTTTTGTTGGGATTGGGTATGATGCTATGGCTTCTACTTTAAGAGGGTTTGGTTTTATTCCATCGGGTGTTACGATGTGTCCTAGAAAGGTTGCTTCCTTTTTCAGGAATTCGCATTTATCTAGTTGCAACTTTAGATTTGCTTCGGACAATTTTTCAAAAACCTATTGCAATGAGTTTAAGTGTTCGTCGAGAGATGTGGAAAAAATAATGATGTCATCCAAATAAACCAAACAGTGTTTGTTAATTAATGGTCGGAGTATGTTATTCATGCACCTCTGGAATGTGGCGGGTGCATTTCTTAGGCCAAATGGCATGCGAACATATTCATAATGACCACGTTTGGTTGAAAATGCAGTTTTCTGTATGGATTCTGAATCCATTTCTATCTGATGAAAACCCCTAGCTAAATCAATTGTTGTGAAGTACTGGCATTTTCCCAGTTTTCCAAGTATTTCGTCCATGTTGGGAATAGGAAATCTATCGGGAATGGTTATTTCATTCAGCTTCCTGTAATCAATGACTACTCTGTATTTTGCTTTTCCCGAAGCGTCGGGTTTCTTTGGTACAACCCAAGTGGGACTATTGTAGGGTGAATTACTTTCTCTGATTAATCCCTGCTCAAGCATCTCCTGCACCTGGTTCTCTACCTCATTTTCGTGTGTTTGAGCAAGTGGGTATTGTTTTGAATAAATGGGAGAATTGTGTGTTGTGTTTAATACATGCTTGATTGTGTTTGTGAATGTCAAACGTTCTCCTTCAGAATATTGCAAATCTTTAAATTTGTTCAATAAATGTTTTAATTTAGAGGTTTCCTCCGGATTAAGGTGATCCAGACGGAATAGTGAAAAGTCTATTTTTTTATCTGATTTGGAGATTGGTTTCTCATATGAATCTTGTGTGTAGAAAAATTGACCTTTGTTTGAATCTGTGTCTATCAATGGGTAGGTTTTATCGAAAAGTGTAATAGTATGAGTTTTGTAATTTATTATACCTTGTGCTTTATTGAGCAGTTTTCTGCCAATTAGCATATCGTAGTCGCCAGAAAAGTCGTGTAAGTAAAATTGTTCAGGTGTCCTAATTATGTTGTTGCTTGGCAGAGTTATTGAATCTTTTAATGTCATCGGGCCATTTGATGTAAAAACTTCACATTCAGTATTGTGTATTGGTAGAGAAAAAAATTCTTTCGCATCATGTTGATTGTGGATCCTGTGTCAATCAAACATTTGTGAGCGTGGCCCTTGTGGGTAATTATTAAGTATTGGTATCTTCCGGGGCTGGTGACTGAAAATTTTCGTCAAAATTGATTTCGGCTTGGTCTTGATTGAGTGGTGCCTGACACTGTTCTTCATAAGTCTGGTCTTGGTACTGAGTGTAGTCGTAGTATTCTTGTTCGTATGGTTGTTGATAATCTTGTTCGTATTCTTGTGCTTCTTGTAATCTAAGTTCGTCAATGGACATTTTGGTTTGTTGGCTGTCGGATGGTCTTGGTCGTTTGGTTGTTTGTTGTAGTGGGAAGTTTGGGTTAGATGGCATGCGTGGTTGTTGTGTTTGAGGGGTTAGGTTAAAATTAGATTTGGGAAATGGAGTTCTGTTTAAAATTGGTTGAGGATTCATGTACCTGTTGGGTCCGGGATAAGTTTGTCCGGGTCCCATGGGTTGGTTGTTAGATAATTGTTGTGTATAAATGGGTCTGGGTGCATGCATGTATGGGTTGAAGCTGGGTTGTAATGGTTGAGGATATTGGGGGTATCTCGGTTGGTATTGGGATTGATTGATTGGGTAATTTTTAAATGCTTTCGGATTTTGGTAAAAATTTGGAGTTTTATTTTTAATTTCAATGTTTTTATTTGTTTCAAAATTAATATGTTCTTCATAAATGCCCTCATTTTGTGCAATGTTAATTAGACTTCTCAAGTCTGGAATGTCGTGATGGGCCAAAATAGTAAATAATTGAATTGGTAATTTTCGAATTAGTGTTTTTATGGAATCTCTGACCGCTTGCAAATAAATAATAAGGTTTGATTGATTACCTTCGAGATGTAATTTGGAGATGAGTATTTGGCGTCGTCGCTCGGCCTCCTCGCAGAATGCACGCAGATTTCCCCTGTAGGGCGTCTCGCGGAAGTTCTCCAGCAGCTTGTAGTTCGGCGCCTGTGGTTTATACTCGCTGATCATTCTGGACTTCAAGGTCGGCCAGTCTTCTATGGTTGGCAGACCCAATGTTCTAGTCACATGACCCTCTATGTTCCGCTCAATGGCTCCAAGCAGGATGCGTTGTTGTCGCACATCATTGGTATGGTAGAGGGACAGTATGTAATCCACTCTGCTGATGAAGGTAAAAAGTGTTTCTGGCTCTCCCCTAAATGGAGGGACATCCTTAAGTTGTCCACGGGCCTCAGCAAGGTTGCTCTCGTTTAATGTATTCTCTGGTTGTGCCATTTTTTTTTTTTGTTTGATTGTCACTTAATTCGATGTTTTTACGTTGCCTTTGGACTTACAGGTTTTTGTGTTTTTGAATTTTTGTTTTGCTTCCACTTGTTTGGGATAACCGTATTGGAATTATTTTCCCAGTTGAAGCGCGTATTTTTGCGAATTGCGGATTATAAAATTTAACTTATTTTCCACTCGCGGTTCTTTTTTTTCGGATACTTGTAGTATCCTACCGACTGCGCCACTAAAATATTCGAGTCCAATAAATGTCCCGTCGAAAGACTAAGGACAACGCTAAGATCCGTTTTTTTTTTAATAAATAAAATACAAGTGTTCAAAAATGTTTCATTATTTATTATTTATTAAAAACCGCACGTAACAAAAGAAAGGCTCGTGTGGTTTAATCGGATTTCAGCTTAAGACTAATTTACAAACAGAATGAAAATCTTGGCTTTGGCTATTGGCTATTGTTTACATTAAAATCTCTGCACAGCAAAAATGATGCGCAGCTCTTGTTATTTGTTTACTTGACTTTTATTTGTTTACTTGACTTTAATGGATGGGTGTGAGAATGAATGTCACCAAAATATTGATGCTGCAGTAATTGGATATTAGTAGATGGATGTGAGAGTGAATATGTCACTATATATATATGTATGTGTGTGTGATTTTAGTGTAGTGCTTTAACTCTGCATTTATTTGTTTGCATTCCGATTGCGAATTTCGCTTCATACACAGTTTCTTGTGTGCACTTTCGTGCCATTTGCCAGCATGCTTCTGAGCTTTATCTAACATCTGTATGTGTGTATGTGTGTGTGCGTTGGTTGCCCAGTTATGACGTCAATGGCTTACGGTGACACAGAAAAATTGTAGTCAATGAACTAATTTTCCAGCAAAACATATTTTGATACGAAACGAAGCCAAGGCTTATTGAATGGCGCTCGACAACAAACAGGAGGGGAAGAGGAGCTGAATAAAGTGTATAATAATCGGAACTGCAGTAATTTATGCAGGCATTTAGTTGGTAAAATAACGTATTTTATGATTTCTTATGTAAGATCAGCAATGACGCTTAATCAAGTTACAAAAGTAACGCGAAAATAAAAATATTAACTTGCAAAATTAGTTTTTTAGTTTCAAAAGACATACATACTGTGCAGTGTTAGGGATAAGCCGCCTTTTAAACTGGCTACCCAGTGCAGTACATTTCAACTAGAGATCTTTGCTATTGAGAATGAACCACGAAGGTAACATCTACGACAAGCAACAATCAAAGCTCGTGTAACATATCGGCCAGAAGTGTTTTGGAAGGCAGGGCAGTAGTGGACCAGAACTTAACGATTTCGACTCAACTGAGTCACAAAGGCACCGAAAGCAATGAGATAGTGGACGAAATGACCAAGAATGGTATACGACTGCCACCCGATAACGTGATCGACATTGGAAAACGAATGTATTGCCTTAACTATAATCTTGACAGGAGCATGTCAAGGAAAATTACAATGCGATGGAACAACCTACTTGAATGTAAAACTGAAAAAGTCATGTGTACAAGCAGTGGCGGGAAATGTTTCAATTTGAAATGAAGAAACAAAACAAAGTTCGTAAACTTATAAACAAAATGGAGACAACGATACTCATCGCAGCTGTGTGCAAATTTGAATTTATAATTGGTATTTTTTGGCTGTGTGATATTCTAACTCTAACTCATTCACTCAGCGTCATTCTTCAGAAAGAATCAATCGATCTGGCAAAAGCATCAAATTGAATAGATACGCTACTTGCAGCATTCCGAAATCGAAGACAAAAAGGTGAGGAATATTTTTGATAAATTTTTTCAGACACGAAAAAATGGCGGCAGAACTGAAAGTTGACGAAGGAAAACCAAGAATCTGCGGCCGACAAACATAACGCAAAAATTTCTGCGTGAGAACTTGCGCAGAATAATTCAGGGTCTCAGTGTACATACCTCTGTTGGATACAATAGGCGAAGCTGTGAAATCACGCTCTTCTAGAAAAGTATTGGATGGATTTCAACTTTTCAACAAGTTTGCTGCTTCCAGAAAAAGTATGTGCTTTGAAAACCAAAGAAATTGAAAATTTTATTGACTGCTTGATAGATAGATTCAAAAGCCTTTTAGATAATACAACGTCATTTGAAGCTCCAAGGTGAACTTGACCGCTGACAGTGCCATTGGACTCAAAAGCAAAAGTCAAAATACAACGTTGAAGAACTGCGATGTAGACCTATACCCGAAATTCAAAGTTTTCTTTGCATATTCTGCACACTTAGCGTGACGAATGCAAGCTCTGAATGCTCTTTTTCGATACTTCGTCGCATGAAAACGTGGCTAAGAACGAACATGCTTCAAAATAGATTGATCGGCCTGACGCTGCGCACACATCATGACATAGAAGTCACTACAGAAGAAGTTCTCAAAAACTTTTCCCACATCATTTCATTTAGTAAAATTTAAAGCTCCAACTGGCACTCGATAGAAGAGAAAGTAGAAACATGGCTAGCCAAGCTATGCTTTAACCGTTTGTGACCCCATGGTATGAGGCACTGAAAGATGGATAGTTTGTAAGACCACAGAGTCTGTTGAAATTCGCGTCAAGTGCTGGCATCTTAAAATATGATCTGTCCTATCGCAAAGGACTAAAACTGATCCATGCCTGGCTCATTAGCCTACTAGACAAACTTAACCTACCATTATACATATACCTTGTCTATGAGACCTTGGTTGGAGGGTCCTTATGCATACACCTTGTATAGCTGACGTAGTATCAGGTGATCTTCTTTCCTGTCTATGGCGAATGAATTGCTGGTTGAAAAATTCGTCTCAAGGAAAGCTTGTGAAAATGGCCCTGCTAGTTTTTTGCCAATATGTGAAAGAGTTTTAATGAGAATGGAATTATAAACCTACCTTCAAAGTGCCCAAAATTTGTCGAACAAACGATGCATATTTGACGTAAATCAGAACACTTTTTGACTTTTTTAACTACCAAATTTAGATCTGTATCTATGTTGATTAGTTTTAGGTGTTACACAGTGAAGTGAATGAAACTTTAGTTGAGTCACGTTATCCAAATTGATAACAATTCTTCTCCTATTAGCCAAAGCAGGACGCTTCGGCAGCCGTTTGACGGTACAAATTCAAATTTTTCCCTAATAATCCCATCAAACACATAGCAAAATATTCCAAGATCTCAGTGGTGGATTGACTTCGTTTTCGCCTCGTTAATCTTATATAATAAAATGATCAGGATTGCAAGGCAACTTGAGCAAAAAAAATGAAATCATGATAATTTTTAATACACGAGACTTTAACACTCAGAGCTGGTTGGTATCCAAATTATTGTCACGCTACATAACCCCAATAAGGCTTTATCTACATCACGCATTATGTCATAAGACTATAATATGATATAGAAAAACACCTGCGAGAAGAGATATTTTTTTGTGAGGATTTCGAGGTTAATTGATTTAAAAACTGATGGTAATTTTGGATAAAATACCAAATTTAATACTTAATATCTCATCATTCTTATATTGCAAAATCCTTCTAAATAAAGTTAATTCTTACGGCCCTAATTTCCGGTCTCATTATTCTGAAAAGGGACCATGGTTCTAAGAAAAAATGTTGTGTATGTATTAGCAGAAGACTTGTTCTTCATGAGTCTTAATTCCTTAGAAAATACTTGGCGAAACACCAAACACGGTTCCAAAGATAGGACAGTCTTAAGCTTTTTCAAATCATATTAGAAGAATTAAGTCCAACTATTGCTCGGAATCTGCTATGTACCACAAACAAATTGAAGAAACACCGTCAAACATTGCTGTTCTTTTTCCATAATTTTTTTGGACTTCTCTAGCAATAAAGGCACTGTCAGAAGATTCGCAAAAATTAAACCACTGCCAATTTTTAGACAAAATTTCATATCTCAAGCTATTTCTTTTGAATATACTTGTAACTTCTAAGTGCGTCACTTCGAGTTCTTTTCACCAGGTTTACTTAAATGCCATCGTATGAAAGGTAAAAGAAATGAATTTTATGCTCTCAGAATGATTTTCAATTAATTTTGTTATCCTTTTTGTGCCTTTCTCAGAGTTGAATCAATCAACCTATCAACATATTGATTATCATTAATTTTAAGATTGCTCTGTGGCCAAAAATTAGTAAGACTTTTTAGCTTAAACTTTGCCCATTCGTCGAAATATTGTTTTTCTACGTTGGAATGACTGTCTGTGACAATCGCTTATTGAAGTATGGTGCTCTCCGAATTCCTCAGTGTATTTATTGGACCAAGGGGGATTACTTTCAAAAGAACAACATAGATTTTGAAGAATAAATTAAGAATTTTAAAATTATGAACAAAATCTTACTATATCTGCAGCAAGCTCACTAAAAACATAAACAATCGTAAGAGCACCATTAAATTTATACCACCGAATTAAACAAATTCGTAGCAACTTACCGAACATATTCTACTTTTAGCATAATATCATTATTTTCCATAATGAACAGTATCTCTGTATTGTTCAACTCTAGCTGAGTTCATGCTCTGCCTCTAAATATCTATTAATGCAAATTCCTTATTATCTGTATATTTACCACCACTCGAATGTAATTATATCAGTCGCTGTGTCAAAAATAGATTTCCTTCTTTAAAAATACTACAACAATGAGCACTCCTACTCAAGCAAGCTAAAATATTACACAACCCAATGTCACGTGAGAAATCCTAAAATATGACAGGTTTTAAAAATAGCCAAAGCTAAATATAGATCGCTAGAACATAAAGTGCGGCTGGTGCGCGTGAATGGCGACAACCGCATTAGGGTGGGATGGCAGTATATTTAGGAAATGAAAAAAATCATGTATACACGGCTAAAAAATGTGAATGAAAAACTTACGCACACATAGAAATGCTTATAAATTCACATGTAATCTGATTAACTGGCTGTGACGCAGCATCCATAAGACGCACTGACCCTCACACATGGCATAGACGGAAGTGTCTTCTAGCAAAAAACTCTTTCATTGTGCTAGAACTATAGTAGGCAGCCGCAAGTATATTTAGAAATTGAAAATTTCTACTGCTCTCGTATACCCACAGCGACTGTTGATAAAAAGCGTATATAAAAATATATGTTGTTGGTCAGTAGCGGTGACGTCATCGTAAAATGCGTATAAACTGTTAGCGCCCCCACAAGTATGCTTCTGTATTCGTACATATTTGTTTAAGTTTTCGAAACACTGAAGTAAAATCTACCAATTGTGGTTAATTTTGCAACTAGGCTGAGCTGTAACTAGTTAGCCGATATTTCATGTGCTCTTTTTGTCAGATTGTCAGAGGATTCAGACTGCTCTCAGAGTAAAATTGTTGATATAATTAGGTAATGTACCAGAAAATCTGAGTTTTCTCTATCTAATTGTAAACTGATATATTTCCAAACTAGTTTCTCTTCTTAATAGTAGGTAATAAGCCCTGCTACTAGTACCGGCCGCAAGCACGTCTATAATCTTTATACTAAAGCAAATGTTTGCGGTTTTTATTTATGCGCCTTTTATCCGTCTCTCAAACATGGCAAATTGATTGACACGAAATGCGTATGTGTGTACAAATGCAACCAAATATATGGACAGCCACAAAATGGCAATGTTATGACGTCAGTAAATATGTGATTCTCCATTTCGTAACGAAGGACAAAATGCCTTTTGAAATGGACCGCTTACATCACCGTATCTGTACGTTTGGATAGATACATGTGCTCTCCCATATTTTATGCTTTACGTAATACTTTCATGAATCGGTTATCATTTGGGAAAGAGGAAAGAAAAACGATATTGAAAAATGAAATGGTCTAAAATGCGAGTTTGCCCCATTTTGGTTTCGTTAAACTCCGGCGATTGTATGAGCTTTCATTACAGTGGTGAGACAGCTAAAAGCTCTCCTAAGTTTTGGTCAAACTTTTGAAGAAAAATTTACATAGCAATTGGAAATAAATAAAAAATGAAATAAAAATTTCTCAAAAATGCCGTCAAAAGCGACCATTATCGCACCATGATAAAGGAGCTGGTTTCAACAAGATGGCGCCACTTACCATATATCGCATCAATCAATGGATTTATTGAGAGAACATTTCGATGAGCAGAAAATTATACGTTTTGGGCCGGTCCTTTAGAGATATGTAGAGCCTAAAGTTAATGCGGACAATCTCGCTTCGTTTCAGGTCTTGGAGCAAAACATTACGCGTGTCATTCGACACTTATGAGTCAACGGATGGGCCATCTGAGAAGTAGCCGCGGCCAACATTTGAAAGAGATAATCTTCAAAAAATAAATGCCAATGAATGTTCTTTCGAATGATAATAAACATTCCCCAAAAAATTTGAAGTTTCCGTATTTTTTCTCTAAAAATGTAGAGAACCTCGCAATGGATCACCGTTTACTTATGAAAAAAATGTAGAATTCTAAAAAACACTTACCTCATCGAAGAATTTCACTTCGGCAGTGATAAATATTTCTTCATTCAAATTATGATTGATGAGTCTGTACGAACGCACGTCGTAAGTGGAATTTTTAATTTGGCAAAAAGCTTTCTCAAAAACACACCAACATTCATACATATTTATAAGCAAACGGATGATTACACAACGCTAAAATTTTTTGAGAAAAATAAAACCAGAAAGCTAAATATTAACTCCCGCTGCATCAATGCTTAAATACCCTTCAAATACGCATTTCTTATAGCAAAACATTAAGGAGTGTAAAGAGACCTTTATCTTGTTCTTGATCAGTCAGTTTGTATGGCATCTATCTGCGGAATAAGCCGATCTTGGATCTGTACAATATCTTTGATTAAGAAGTCTTTCTTTGAAAAAGGAAGTTTGTATTGTTTGGTGTTCCTTTATTGGCGAATCCGACACAGTTCTGTCATAATTTATTTACGTATGGCGAGAACAAGTTCTACTCATATAATAAGGAGACATCTGAATTTAAACTGCGCGCGTCGACGGATTTGGGCGGATTTTTTTTTAGGTTGGTAGTACTGTCAGTACTAGGTTTCAAGACCGGAGCATACTCTTGTAGAACCCCCCAAGGTGATCTAGCCACCGATGCCCAGAGCATACTTAAATTATGGAGGGAACACTTCTCCAGCCTGCTGAATGGCAGTGAACACTCAACACCAGGAGAAAACGAACCCGATACCCCAATCGATGATGATGGAGCAGATGTTCCATTGCCCGACCATGACGAAGTTCGAATAGCGATTGCCCGTCTGAAAAACAACAAAGCGGCAGGGGCCGACGGATTGCCGGCCGAGCTATTCAAACACGGCGGCGAAGAGCTGATAAGGTGCATGCATCAGCTTCTTTGTAAAATATGGTCGGACGAAAGTATGCCCAACGATTGGAATTTAAGTGTGCTATGCCCAATCCATAAAAAAGGAGACCCCACAATCTGCGCCAACTACCGTGGGATTAGCCTCCTCAACATCGCATATAAGGTTCTGTCGAGCGTATTGTGTGAAAGATTAAAGCCCACCGTCAACAAACTGATTGGACCTTATCAGTGTGGCTTCAGACCTGGTAAATCAACAACCGACCAGATATTCACCATGCGCCAAATCTTGGAAAAGACCCGTGAAAGGAGAATCGACACTCACCACCTATTCGTCGATTTCAAAGCTGCTTTCGACAGCACGAAAAGGAGCTGCCTTTATGCCGCGATGTCTGAATTTGGTATCCCCGCAAAACTAATACGGCTGTGTAAACTGACGTTGAGCAACATGAAAAACTCCGTCAGGATCGGGAAGGACCTCTCCGAGCCGTTCGATACCAAACGAGATTTCAGACAAGGCGACTCCCTATCGTGTGACTTTTTCAATCTGCTGCTGGAGAAAATTATTCGAGCTGCAGAACTTAATAGAGCAGGTACAATCTTTTACAAGAGTGTACAGCTGCTGGCGTATGATATTGATATCATCGGCCTCAACACCCGCGCCGTTAGTTCTGCTTTCTCCAGACTGAACAAGGAAGCAACTCAAATGGGTCTGGCAGTGAACGAGGGCAAGACGAAATATCTCCTGTCATCAAACAAACAGTCGACGCACTCGCGACTTGGCTCCCACGTCACTGTTGACAGTCATAACTTTGAAGTTGTAGATAATTTCGTCTATCTTGGAACCAGCGTTAACACCACCAACAATGTCAGCCCGGAAATCCAACGCAGGATTACTCTTGCCAACAGGTGCTACTTCGGACTGAGTAGGCAATTGAAAATAAAGTCCTCTCTCGACGAACAAAAACCAAACTCTATAAGTCGCTCATTATACCCGTCCTGCTATATGGTGCAGAGGCTTGGACGATGACAACAGCCGATGAGTCGACGTTGCGAGTTTTCGAGAGAAAAGTTCTGCGAAAGATTTATGGTCCTTTGCGCGTTGGCCACGGCGAATATCGCATTCGATGGAACGATGAGCTGTACGAGATATACGACGACATTGACATAGTTCAGCGAATTAAAAGACAGCGGCTACGCTGGCTAGGTCATGTTGTCCGGATGGATGAAAACGCTTCAGCTCTGAAAGTATTCGACGCAGTACCCGCCGCGGGAAGCAGAGGAAGAGGAAGACCTCCACTCCGTTGGAAGGACCAAGTGGAGAGGGACCTGGCTTCGCTTGGAATATCCAATTGGCGCCACGTAGCGAAGAGAAGAAACGACTGGCGCGCTGTTGTTGACTCGGCTATAATCGCATAAGCGGTGTCTACGCCAGTAAAGAAGAAGAAGTACTGTCAGTCACATTTTCATGTCAAAATATTCATTAGTGTTTGAGATACGTGTCGTTTTGTGAGCTGCTAAAAGTGAGTTTTTCGTTTTTTGCGATGTCGAAATTTGTTGAGCAAAGAATTTGCATTAAATTTTGTTTACGGAATCAATTTTCTGCTGCAGATACGTTGAGGATGGTGCAGAAAGCCTTTGGTGATGAGGCTATGTCTAAAAAAATTTTTACATGTGGTATAGTGAGTTCCAAGCCGGCCGTGAACGTGTCGAAGACGAAGAGCGTCCAAGGTGACCACCAACCTCAACCGACGAAGCTCACGTTCAACAAATCAAAGATTTGGTGTTGAAAAACCGTCGATTAACAATTAGAGACCTTGCTGATGAAGTTGGCATATCGAAAGGCTCAGCCAATACCATTTTGAAGGATGTTTTGGGCCTCTAGCGCGTCAAATCTCGACTGGTACCGAAAACATTGAATTTTTTGGAAAAAAGACGTCGCGTTGAAGTGTGTGAAACGATGCTTTCCGACTACCAGGGTGTCATGAAACGCATCATAACTGGCGATGAGACTTGGATCTATGCTTACGACCCCGAAACAACCGATCAATCGAGCGAATATCGTGCCAAAAGAGAGCCGAGACCAAAAAAATCGCGCCGAAGTCGCTCAAAAATCAAGGTCATGTTGACTGTTTTCTTCGATTATCGTGGTGTTGTGCATTATGAATTCCTTCCAACCGATCAAACAGTCAACAAGGAATATTATTTGAACGTTATGCGACGTTTGCGTAACGCTATCCGCCTAAAAAGGCCGGAATTGTGGAAAGGCAATTCTTGGTTTTTACACCACGATAATGCATCCCATACTGCCTCGTAATTCGTGATCATTTCGCCAAAAACTCAACCCATATCGTTCCGCAACCACCGTATTCACCTGATCTGGTGCCGTGCGACTTCTGGCTGTTCACCAAGCTCAAAAGACCGCTCCGGGGACACCGTTTTTATACGATAGAGGAGATTCAAGCCGCAGCGAAGACGGAACTGAAGGCCATCCCGGAAAGTGACTACAACCAGTGTTTCGAGGATTGGAAAATCCTTTGGCATAAGTGCATTTCATCGGGAGGGGATTACTTTGAAGGGGATGAAATTGATTTGGAAGAATAAATAAAGAATTTTCAAAATAAATACAATGTCACCTTTACATCCTTTTTGGGCACAATGTCACCTTTATTCTGAGGGCATTAGAGGCAAGAAACACACCGTGATATCAACTGAAGACAATTAGCAGCTATTTGTCTGACAGACAACGATACCGTAGCAAGTCCAAAAAACTACATGGTGCCAGATAGGGACTACAAGACTCCATACTAGGTATATGGAATGTGCTGTACGATGGTGTGTTGCACTTTCCGCTGCCAAAAAAAGCACAGATAATTGGCTATGCGGACGACATTGCCGAAACGGTCGTAGCTAAAGGACTTTTTCAAATTCAGAGCATGTGCTATGAGACCGTAGAAAAAATTAAAGACTAAGCTGTAGCTTGCCGGTGGAAAAGCAGAGAGGCAGTGCTTATCATAAGCAGAAAACGCCTAAAAGTACTTACCCTGAACATTGATGACTATAACGTTGCAATGCAAAATTAAATTGAGGTACCTAGACGTTATGATCAATACGAGGCTCAATTTCAAGCACAGCGGTCTTGTCGAGAATCAGGGCAAATATTGGTGGCCCAGGCCAAACTAGATGAGCTCTGCCATCCCACGACAGTCGGGTCCACGTAACCGGAACGGATCCGGATTTTTATCCGGCCAAGGACTGTCAACTCGGCAGAATTCTGCCGCTACAACAACAACAACAACAGCTCTGCCAGCTAAAGTTAGCCAGTCAATGCTTATGTATGCAGCTCCTATATGGAGGACAGCCCTGCGTCAAAAAACAAGTGTCAATAAGGCAAAGGATGTGTCCAGGTTATGCACACTTAGAGTTCGGACGAGGCGATTGCTATCATATCTGGTCTTAAGCCACAGGATATAATGGCCTCTGCGTTAAGTAGAGCCTATCGTAAAACAAAAGCCATGAATATCCGTCTAACGTCAAAGATCGCAAAAGGCGAGAAAGATAAGTCTCGATGAGTGGAAAAAGCAATTGGATGCGACAGATAAAGGAATATGGACATATAGGCTAACTAAGAATGTACCAGCTTGGATTGACAAACAACACGGTCATACAGGCTACCATTTAACATAGTTCTTATCGGGCCATGACTGTTTCAGGGAATACCTACACAAATTTTGGCACGAAGAAACACAATGTTCAATGTTCTTTTTTCGTTTCGTTTAGTGGAGAGAACCACCATAGAGAAACTAACAAGTGAGAGGATGACGTACGGCAATATGGTGAGTAACAGCTGCGATCAGAGCCGATGAGAGCTAAAATGAAAGAATGGACCGCAATAGCGAAAGAACCAAGAATGAAAAGACGGCAGCGAAAAAGCATAAGACCACATGTATAACCCTGGAGGGAGACTGTGAAGAGGCACTTATCGCGCAGCTTGGCCCTACGAAGTAGTGCTTAACGGCGGTCCCGCTGGTCCAAATACAAGCTACAGCAACCGGAATTAAAGGTTTAGTACGTAGACTTACTGCTTCACAAGTACAGTATAGGTTTTTAATAATGTCTTTACCTTAGCAGACAATATGAATCGTACATGCTTCCATTCCATCTTGACAGTATCTTTTGAATACTCCCCCTTCGGAAGCAAAAAAAAACAAAAAATATGCAAGTACGAGTGTATTTTACTGCAAGAAAATATCAACAAAAGTTTAGCGCTGAGGCTGATGGTGGCAGCGAAAAAGCTCAATGCAAATATACCAACAACACGCATAATCGTAAACAGGCTTGCAATCTGCGCTACTGCGGCATCTTCGTGTGCATGCAACATGCTCTGCGGCATACGTAATCATTTATGTATATCAGCATAATGAAAGCGTAATAAATCAGTGCCGACGACGAGATTGGATCGCATTGCATTACAACAATGCACTTAAGCTGCATTTAAGCAATAAAAGAATACCACTTCAACACACACTTCCGTCGCGGCAATTAAGCGTAATTATGTTTATATTGTAAGTAATAGCGCTGTGCGACGGTAATGGACGTACTTAATTGCCGAGTAATTTAAATGTAATGCAACCAGAGTAGCCGGGCAGCGAAGCGCACAAAGTACTAAATGCTGAAATATGCCGAGCATCTGCCATGAATAGAGCAATAAGGGTGTTCATGAGCGCACAATGGCGGCAGACACAAGTCTATGCGTATGTGTGTGTGTGTGTGGCTGTATGAGCGCTCATATATAAAACTTGCAATTGCTATGTAAATATGTAAATGCAATGACAACAACAACAGTGAATCGCACCGTGCATGACTGCTTTATTATTTTTATTATTTAATTGACAATGAATCAATGCGGTTTGTATGCATGAAATCCGTAAAATAAACCCTGTGCGGCTGTTTGTATGTGTTGGTGCGTGCAATAAATTTGCTGCCTTACAAAAGTTAATTTGCAATGGGTGGGTGTGCAATTATTCAATCAAAATATCGGCATGATCCTGTGTATTATTTTATTTTCCTTGCTTTGCATTTTTTTTTTTCCTTTTTGCTGCAGTTTTGTGCTAATAAATAGACAATTTGAATTTGCCGCCCACTAGCGCATTGCATGTGACCTAAGCGCAGAAAATCAGCAGCTGCGTATCGGCGCATATTTAATTGCAGCAATTTTTCACTTGTAATAAATTAGTATCTAGATCTGTCAGTTAGTACCATAAACTTAATTTCACCATTTCATAGCGATATTGTTGTTGTTTGCAATGAAACAATAAATTACGCAAACAAAATAATTATTTATTATAGTTAAATCAGAGGAAGACTGAAAAATTTGTGTCGTTTAAGTGAGAGTGCGCCAAAAGAATTTAATCGATATGTTCTAAAGTCAGGTCTACTGGTTTGCCGAAGGTAAGACTAGGCCTGTAACTGACATTAGACGTCTCAACAAATTTGTGATAGGCTCAGAACGCTTCGTCGATTTGTAACAGTTTTATGATCCTGTATTTATAGCATTTTTTTAGGTATCACAATGGATCAGAGTTCTTAGCTGCCCAAGCGGATCCCTGTCAGCAATGACCTCTTAACCTAACCCAACCTAAAGCTAGATCTAACCGTCATAAGAATTTTTTCGGGATGGAAAAGTCGAAATTTGTAGCCGATCTGTTTCTTTTGGGAAAGGAAGTCAAACCCTTCTAATTTCCGGTTTGAAAAGTGGTTAATTTTAGAAACTGTTACATTAAGTTAGGTTCGATAGCAAATCCTCAAAATGAGGAAGGCCCACAGACCACAAAATATAATATTTGTGAAGCTATAAAATCATGTATGCCTTCTTATTAGTCGACAAAGCGCCTCGACGACAATACAAACCTGCTTAGGTGTTTCATTTTCATTCACACCAACTCAGTGAGATATCTGAAAGTGGGAGCCGCCCATCTCTTTTACCCTTGATTTTGCAAAGACGGAGAAATCTAGAAGGAAATGAGAAATGTTGATCGGTTTCTACCACATCTTCTTCCAAACAGATACTAAAGCTCCATCTTGTAAGATTATCAACTTTATAACGTAGACGCCGATAGGACAACAACTTTAGAATCCTCACAGCTAGGAGAGAGAAGTTGGCCTTACTGAGATCAGAGATCCCTAGTAACTCTACAATCCAGCTCTTCATTAAACTTAAGTGTTTCGGCGCTTTAATAGTTAGTTACTAGGTTTAGTTTAAAAAACTTTCAATTGAGAGAACAACACTGCGCAGCAGTGAAGCTCCTGCAAATCCCTTCATTAAAAATTGTTATAGTGGTTCAAGTCTTTCGGCCCAATTATAAATCCGCCACTATTCGATTGTTCGAAGACTTCATTGTACGATGATGGTTTTACGAAAAATAAGCATCAAAGTACAGGGTTTGTCCGGAATATAATAGGACTGATTTTCTACTGCCGCGACTATACTTCGGAGCGTGCGCGAACCGACCTTGACTCGGTAGAGGCCGTTCCTAGCTAACGAACCAGCGGCGAGTTTCTGTGAGCTCAGTAAATCTGTGACAAAGATGTTTGATATGATCAAGCAGGCGAAGGGTCAATCGGGACCGACAAGACATCGCAGCCGATTGGAAGTTGCACCACGACAACGCACCGGCTCACACTGCCTTTCTTGTGAACAGCTATCTAACCAAGGCCGGCATCTCAACGGTTCCCAGATGTGGCTCCCTCGGAGTTTTTTTTTTTGTTTCCAGTGCTTGAAAAGATCGATGAAAAGTGATGCAGGGCTCTCAAGGCTATTCAATAGAATGCCTTCCATGACGCCTTCAATGCTTGGAAATCCCGCTGGCAGCGCTGCATCGACGCAGAAAGAGCCTATTTTGAAAGTTTTTAAAGAATTGTAACGATGGGTATTGTTATTGTATACTGTATTATTCCATTGACTCATTTATCTCAGTTCGATAAATGTTTCAAAATAATGCAGTGGCTTACTTGGAAATTACAATTTCTTACTCTTTCGAGTATGAATTTTAAAATTACTCGACTAATTGAAGCTCCTGTACCGTACAGGATATTGATCTAAACCTTTTTTTCGACAAGTGCTTACTTGATAGATTCTACAAGGTTTCAAAGTCCGGCCAGTATTTTTTTTAAAATTGGACATATTTTTTGTTTACGAATATCCGGCTTTGATTTCTTATAGGAACTGAATAACAACTGTTTTGATTTATATTTGCTTTTGCTCTATATTCAAAGCAACGTCGGTGATTTCTCTGTTCAATTTAAAGTATAATTTATAAGAATGAGGCCAAGATTTAGTTTATTTCAAGTTCCGACAAAATTCCTCAAAAACCAAATACCTGTAAGTACGTTACGAAAATTAAAGACCAACTTTTAAAGTTCGAATTTTTAAAGCTAGCACTTCTTTCGCTCAATCGCTTTGACTCCTCTATCTCAGCATACATAACAAATGGAAATTCAAATCCTGTGAGGATAACTCCTAAGACTCCACAGAATCCGTGAAAACGCGCCGGCGTAATGCGAGGTTATGTGTATTTCCTCTAAAAGCGTGTAGAAAAGAAGACAACAAGGATTTTCGAAACAAGGACAAACACAAACACACACACAAATAAATGCAAATATTCATCACACTCGTGGAATGCAAAGAACAACAAGCAACTTTTTTAGCTTGTATGTGTGTTACACTTGTTTGTATTTATGTGAGTGTGTGTTTGCGTGTTCGCCTGTGAGTATGCTAAGCACTTGAGATTTCTTTGTACTGCTTTTTCACTTCATTTTTTATGATTGCCTGGAGTATTTTATGGCGTTGAGTTGTGCGCTTTGGTGTACATACGGACATAGCTACTATTTGACAGCTGTGAAAGTGTACGTTATGTTTGTTTGTAAGCTGAGTATGTGAATATGTAAGGTTGCAGTGGAAATTCCAAGAGGACAAATATATGTCGGTAAATAGATGCGAAGATACGGTAACTGTGTCGTTAAGTATTCTGAGTGTGCTAGTAATATACATTCAGCTAACTCGTGTCAATACTTGTCATGTATTTAGCATATTTCGGTCATCGTGGTATAATGGTTCGGCTGTGCCCAGGTGTGGAGTTCATTCTAAAATCGATTAAAGTTTAAAGAAAAGAAACATTTTCAAGATTTTCGAATAGAAAAACAAAAGGATATCAATTATTTTTAGTAGTTAGACCACGAGTCACACGCGTCTTTTCCTCGCCAAAAAAAAATAATTCATTTGACGGAAACCGCTTTTTCAACTGCCTTTTGTATATAGCTTACACACAAACTGAAGGATCAAAATCAAGTTTCTATATAGGAACCCTTTTTGTTTGACAATATATATATTAGGCATAGATTATTGTACAAGGCAACGCCAGACTCTCCTAACAAACCTTTTAGACTCAGACCACTAGAAATTCTATTTCCATACAAACTAACCAATTTAAATGAAGTTCTTGTATGGAAAGTATTTCCTATTTGATAACATATGTGCACCAAATTTAACATATATAATACAAAAGAGTATACGGTTACTTCATTAAAATCATGAACTTCTGAAATCAGTTACACGATTACTGTGGAAAGCTACCAACAACAAATTATCAAATTGTCAACAACTTATCGGTTGACGAATATTGCCCGCAATTTGGAATTTTTTATCATAACATCCCTCGGCCCGGTTTCAGATGAACAATACTTTGAGTAATAATATTATATATATTTTGAAAAAACCTCGAATATAATTATAGACTCAATATAATTGCTTATATTCGTCTTCTTTTTCTTTTTCTTTACTGGCGTAGACACCGCTTACGCGGTTATAGCCAAGTCAATAACAGCGCGCCAGTCGTTTCTTCTTTTCGCAACGTAGTGGCGCCAATTGGAGACTCTCAGCGAAGCCAGGTCCTTCTCCACCTGGTCGTTCCAATGGAGTGTAAGTCTTCCTCTTCCTCTGCCTCCCCCAACGGATACTGCGTCGGATACTTTCAGAGCTGGAGTGTTTTGGTCCATTCGGACGTCATGACCTAGCGTTGTATGTATACTCATACAGCTCATCGTTCACGCAGAACCTTTCTATCGAAATCGCTTATATTACGCTCACATAAAAAATGAGATGCTAGTCGAAATTAAGGGGTTACTGAAATGTTATTTGTCGCGGAAAGAAACATTTCACTATTAAAAAAAGAAACACATCACAAATACACATGCGTCAGGAGCAATGTTATAGCAAATACTGCCAGCATTTTGGAATTACTAGTGTAGTTTGTTCCATTCGCTACTCTTTAAAGCTTGGTGAATCACAGATAACGCATATCTCGTTAAGTTCAACTTCAATTCTATTTCCGTTTGGCTATACCAGCCTATGTTATTTATACCACTTGTTTGTTTGATCCGCCTTTTCACAAAATACTTGTGAAAGAACAGCAAAGTTATAAAGTTCATTTCAATACAATAAACTGCATACCTTTTCAAAATAGTACATATTATATATGAGATATATTCAACAAATAACGAAACTTTTCACTCTTGAAAAAAATAATAATAGTCCCCATTCGATGTTATGCATTTATACCAACTTTTCTTCTAATAGCGTCGAATAACTTCTGAAGCTCGATTTTATTCCAGTTATCTTCATCTATTCCGCGACTTTTTAAATTCAAAAATTCCCTTTATTTTATGTACACTTCATGTAATATCTTGTTTTTATGTCTTTACTTGATAATATCAGTCTATTTGATTTATACCAGTTGCTTGCACGATTAGAAACTCTCTTTTCGAATAGGAATTGAAGACGAATAATGTAACATATTGCTTTGTACAAGTTAATATTAAAAATAGAAAAGGTATTTGATCTTTAAAAACGTCGTTTTCTTTGTCAGATGAGCAGCAACGACATAACTCTCCTGCCAAAAAACAATATTTTGACAGTTAAGGAGATATGGTATTTATCTTTTTTCTTCAAACCTTCCATTGAGCTTTTCATTTGAATCGTTGTGACATAACTGTAAAATAATGCGAATAAAAATGGTACTATGTTGGTATAAAACTACAGATACAAAAATATATACCGGCACACACACACACACCTGCTTCTATAACGCCTGGTATATCTTTGTGGCCAAAAAAGCTCGCCCGTTTTAGCGCCGTATTGCTCCTTATCCTTGCCCCATTTCAATTCAATTTGCATAAAAATATTGTGTAAGGGGCATTCATTTACATACCCATACATACACATACATACATATTTACGTACACATAGAGGGCAGTTGTCTCTCTCATTGTAAATGTATTTTTGTATGCGACAAAATATGGTTTTCTTTGCCATTTGTGTTCACATTTTTATACACATACATACATGTATGTATAGGTATATAGTAACATATAGCTGTATATAGTATGCAACGTTTCTCTGTTGCTGTGGCAGTTGCCGTTACTTTTGCTGCAGCTGTTTTGTGTTATAATCTTGTTAAGGGCATATAAATGTTTTATGTCATTTTAATGAAGCTGACCTCGGTAAATATTTTATTGAGAACAAAAATGAAGAAATGCCGTAAAATTGCACACACAAATAAAGCAGCGAATTGCAAATGAAAAAAGAAAATATATAAATAAATGAAATTTTATGTGGCCGTCACATTTACAATTTTTGCCGCAAGACCAACATCAACAAACATGATCTATATGCATGCATACATATATATGGGTGTATAATTTTTGTCCATAAGTTTATGGTTTATTGTGTTTTGGAGTATGCATATAAAAATTCATTGGCGCGGAGTTGAGTAGAAACGTAGAAGCAAAGTGGTTAAAAGAGAATTACATTTTTCTCAAGATCACTGGAATTATACAGGAAAGCCTGTTTGGTTGTGGTGATATGAAAAACTTACATTGTCCCAAATCTTTTCGAATATTTATCGCATGTTGCATGTCATATTACAACTGTCTATCTTATACATTGTGATAAACAAGCATCTGGGTAAAAATAAATTTCTCCTGAAAATGAAATTCCAAAAAAATTTCAACCAGTTTGTTTACAGCAGCTGCTTTAGCTTTCAAAGCTTTCAAAGATGCCGAGAGATCGTTGAAGATATGACTCGTTCTGGACGACCTTCGACATCTTCAATTGGTGGAAATATTAAAAAGGTGAAAGATATGGTGATTGAAAAGAGAAGATGGCAAGAGAGCTCGGAATCTCTCACGAGTCCGTTCGAATGATTTTGTTGGATATTTTGGGTATGAAACGTGTTCTTCCTTGGCTCGTCCCGATAAAGCTGAATTTTATTTTATTTAATTTTTTGAATTTTATATAGTACCGTAAACAGGTCTCTTTGGACATGCTTAATCATGCAAATTCCGATCGCACATTCATGAAAAGCATTATAACTTCAACAATCAACTGAATATAGGGCAAAAAGCCGAAACCAAAACAAAAATCCACGACAAAGCCGTTTAAGGGGTTATACCAGTGTGACACTTTTAAAAAAAATATTTTATTTGCTTTTTTTTTTTATTTTATTCGATTTTACGATATTTCCATAAATATTCTGTGAAATCGGGAGGGTCGTATCTTGAATAGTTTTTGGATCGCTGCGCTCTAAAGAGCGACCGCTCGGAGGTACAAATACATGTAAGTGAAACTTTAAACGCGTTTTTCTCGAAACGACAATTTTCAAAATTGCTGATATCATAACTAAACGAGAAATTGGCCGATCGACTTCAAATTTTTGAATACATTTGTCATACAATGAACTACGATCTTTTTGATTGGTTGAAAATTGTCAATTTGGCATTAAAAAACGACAATTTTTTACTTAAAAACACAATTTTTTTTTCAAAATTACGCTACTTTGTTAATTTTCGATATTTTTCAAAGTTCATAGTTCATTTTATAGTAATTATCTTTAAGTTTTATAGACTTTTCAATTTTTGTTTCAGCTACGCAATCGGCCGCAATCATGTCAGCAGTTGGGGCACTTTTTTTTTGGCCCCTCCTAAGACAGCCCATAACTCCGTTACTTTTCAACATTTTTGTAAAAAAAAAATCTTAAAATATAGCTGAAAACAAACTTTATTACGTTGAAAGAAGTTAGAAATGTTCAATTGCGTACTTTCTCTTAAAAAAATTCACGAAAATCGCCTAATTTTTCATGCGTCACGCTGGTATAGCCCCTTAAAAATTAAGGCGGTGCTCCCTGTTTTTTTCGATTTTCGTTGTTTGGTGCATCATGTATTCGTTCCGGAAGTACAGACGGTCAATAAGAAGTTCTATTTGGCCGTATTAAGGAGTTTGTGATAGAACATCTCTCGAAAACGTTCGTCTGTCAGCAATAATGCGTCGAATATTCGCTTCTCGGACATACATATCTGCGTAGACAAGCGACTTCACATAAACCCAGAAAAAAAGTCAACCGGTGTTAAATCACACGAGCTTGGAGAACAAGCCACAGGTGCATGCGCTTACCAAAAGTTTCATTAAATAAATTGATTGTTTCGTTGGCTGTATGATACTGCTGACGCCGTCTTGTTGAAACTAGCGCGTAGTTCTAGTTTTATTCGCCACATCGGGTCATGCTATACCTTTTTGGAAACCTCATTTCACTCGCTAACACGTGTTTGATTGATTGTCGTTTCTTTTAAGTCGTTCGTGAGTTATAACGTCGCAAACATAGAGCAAAATAAAGAGAAAATACAGCATATTTTACAGTACTATTACGATAAAGGCAAAAATGCATCTCAAGCCACCAATAAAATTTGTGCAGTTTATGGACCCGATACAGTTTCCATTTCCACCGCACAACGATGGTTTCAAGGTTTTCGTTCTGGTGTAGAGGTGGTCGAAGATGCGCCACGCTCCGGAAGGCCTGTCGTCGAAAATTGCGATAAAATCGCTAATTTGGTCGAAAGAGACCGGCATAGTAGTCATCAAACCGTTATAAACATTTTGAAGAAGCGTGGAGTCACTAAGAAGCTCGATGTATGGGTGCCACACGAATTGATTCAATAAAAATACCGCAAGACTTTTTTGACAACCCATTATAATATTTTTGACGAGAGACCAGCTCTTAAAGATAATGTGCACAGAAGTAGCGATTACAGCATGCCTTATTCCTCTTCCTTCTATTGAATTCAACTCTCTCGTTGCTCTTACTTGTAAGGCCTGTACACAATTCCTTCTTCTCTATCTCCAACTACCTTCCACACTATCCCCAACTATCTACATATGTACATATATACCTTGTTATTAACCTATATATTATAGGTATTCGTATATACATATGTATATGAGAACCGCTAGCGTTACTGTTTACTTGAACTTAACAGCTAAAAGCCTACAAACGGGCAATTATTACCAATTCCTTCCTTCCTTCCTGCCACTACGCCTAATATGCACAGCTTGATGTGTCAATCTCTCTACTCAGTTGCCTCTCTGTGCTTCAGTCGTGATATATTTGTATGCCTTTATGCGTATTGTTAATTTTAACTTATATCTTTCTCGGGTTTCCGCCATTTTTCTTTGTATTTCATTTTTAAAATTTCACTTAACCTTTTCAATGCGTATTTTATACCATATTTCATGCCTTTGTGCTCTCTCACTTATATTATTCTCTTATTTAGACGCTTTTAAGTCTCTTCATACAAAAATGTGTGTATATATTTATGTGTTCTGTTATTTGCAATTGAATGTTTTCGTTATACTCTTGCAACATGTTGCTACAGATCAAAATAGTTTTGTTCACCCAGCGGTTGTAGGTATCACCTAAAACTAATCGAAATAGATATAGGGCATACTATATATATGTACTTGTATATATAGGAACAGGATATCGAGAGAAGTTGAAATCCGGTCTGGACTGTCTGCCCATTCGTCCGTCCGTTCGTCACTGCAAGCTGTAACCTGAGATATCTTGATGAGACTTCGTACGCGCCTTTCTTGTCAAAAAAAAAGAAAATTTCGTAGATGGACGTAATGGGATCACTGCCACGCCCACAAAACACCATTAACCTGGGCAATAAATCTTTAAAAAGTGGGCGTCGCCCCACCCTCTGATAAGCTTAATGTTCATATCTCTAAAACCACTTAAGGTAGGACAAGAAAATTTGCTTAGTACAAATAATAAAAGAGTTCCTAAAAACAGTGTGAAAATGGATGAAGTCGGATGACCCCTTACTCCCCATATAACAGTACCGTTTAAACTACTAAAAGTGCGATAAATCGATAACTAAATACAGCAGAGACATTAAATTTTATCACCGATATGGTATGATAGGGCCTTAAAGAAGCCGGGGTCAAATTTGTCGATGGGCGTGGCATCACCCATTAGGTGAAAACACATATTTCGAGACCAAGATTATATATCAGGGTAGAACTAAGAACTTAGCACGAATGGCGTTTTAGAGTATGCCACCTCATGGCCAAATATTGTCTAAAGCCAAAAAAACTGCTCAAGCGACTGGTTACCGAATATTTGGACCCCAGTACCTATAGTTGACTTTTTACCGAAAATATTGGTCAATGTGTCAGATTTAAAATTAAAATTGAGAAATATGTAAGTCATCTTAATACAAATATCGGTGGATATTCGTGTTTAGAATGAAAAAAATCGTGTGAGAACTCGACTTCCATGGCTCACATGGCTTTAATCCTTGCAAGTTGCAAGAGTATAAAATATTCGGTTGTACTCGAACTTAACTCTGCCTTACTGTCTTCATTGCGTGCTGCATTTAGCGATCGATTTCTTTGTTTGTTGTTGCCATTATTGAAAAAGAAAACATCCTTTAAGTGCTTTTAAAGGTGAGTAAACACAGTATACACAGACATAACACAGACACACTTACACAATAAATCGAGTATCTACAGTGCGCCCCTTTAGGAAAAAACTTAGCGATTTTATTACTTTTTTTATTACTTTCACAACTTTTTGTAAAATTGTAGATATTTTTTGGCAGTTGTATATAGATTAAGGGCTTTCACATTGCCCAACTTCTCTGTGCCTTTATCATTTTACACTTGCCCTAACTGTGGGTCCAAACATTTACTCTTGTTTGTATATACAATACAAGTATGTATAGTAAAAATATTTGTTTTTTAGACTCTATCCCAGGCGAGAAGAGATGTTGTAAAATTTTCGCATTGCCAGATTTGAGCCAACGAAATAAACAAAACATAATCTTACTTAATCTCGAACAATGGAAAAAAATCTAAGCTCTTCTCAAAATCTATGTAAATATCCAAAACGTTTAAAGTTGCAATTATATATCTGTTCGTTAAGAATAAAAACCACCAAAGTTTTTAGTTCAAATTTTTTCCAAATAACACAAAAATCCGACAGATCAGAGATTTCAATAAGTTTTTTCTGTCTCTTTTTGTATACACTACAAAAGAGAATATTGTTCTCGAAAAAAAATGATTTGATATCTTATTAACTGAGTTCAATATTACATGGTAATGTTAGGTTATGAAACTGATCCTAACAGGGTTCTCACTTGGACAGCTTAGAACGCCCTTTTATGTATTTTGGTATCTGAAAAACCTATATAATAGATCATAAGACCTTTACAAATCGACACAAGAGTTAACCCAATCACGAAATTATTCAAAAGCTTAGTGACAATTTAGGCTAAATCTCCTGGTTCGTCGAAAGAAAGATTGCAAGATGTTTCAACCTCAGTTCTGCAAAAACTTAAGAATGAAGAAGAAAGTGTCAGTATGTTTCCTCCATATAATTTTGACAATTAGCGTCCGACAAGGTTTTTAGCCTTACCATATGAATGCCTATTGAACAACTCCCAGTAAGACCCTATAATTGCTTCAAAATGAACTTAGCTACGGGTAAGTGGTTCAGTAAATCTCATTCCGTGAAATGGTTCACCGTACCTCTTCCCCAGTGATCGCTCTCCAACCACATATTCCTCGTCAGTATAAATATAGAAAAACAGTTGTAGCCTCTGCGACGCTGATGCAAGAAAGCATTGAAGGAAAAAGAATTTCGGCGTGTTCTTGGAATCCCTTCATATGCCCATCTTCCCTGAACCTTAGAGCGCACCTATTAGCAAAGTTCATTAAGTGCTATTGTTGGTGAAGTCCACAATGCACCGCATATTTAAAATATTGCTAACAAGCGAAATATCGGTAACATCCAAATCCAATGGCATTGAAAACAAGTAAATAATTTCCTACCAGGACGTCATTACGGTATTCATACAAACTTACAACAATAAAGTAATATAATCTAAATGCTTATGTCTTATTTTGCCCGTTATGTTTGTATCCCTTCGAATATTTGTCTCGACTCGAGCAATACTAAGACGACGCAAAAGTTGTCAAGTATCCACTGTGTGCGTGTCTTCGTTCGCATTTTCGTGGGACCATCTCAAGAGCACGTGAACCATAACGCTACTTGTTATTATTATTATTATCATTATTATTGTTGCTAGTTGGTGCGGGTTCGCCATTGTCCTTGTGCGTAGCCGTTGTCATTGCCTATACCGTTGCCGTTACTGTTGTTGTTGCCACTGTCGTGCTGGTTATTAAGTAGGTGCTTTGGTGCTTCGGTTGATTGCACGAGTGTGGGTGGCAGGGAGTGTGGCGTGAAGAATTCTTATGGCACAAAACTTATACCAAAGGAACGAAATGAATACACATTAAATTAGTTCTCGTTCACACGCCTTCGTACCTCTTAGCGCACCCAACTGACACAACAAAAACAACACTCAAAGCAAAGCATTCCGTCTAGTAGCCGACGGTAGTGGTCGCGTTGATAACTTTTTTGTTTTGCTTTGCTCGAGTGGCCGATTTGGTGTTGTTGTTATTGTTGTTGTTGCTATTGTATGTGTCGCTGTTGCTGCAATGTGTATATTAAATTGAAATATGAGGTTCGTTACCAAGTTATGCGGCTTCATTTATTGCCATAACTTTGACCGACGCGACCTCGCTGCGCGCCGGGAAAATCCGAAAATCTTATAATTAAAATTCTTATTTTCACGCCACTTTCCATGCTTAGTTAAATGCACATACAAAATATATATTTACACATATACAAAATATATACATATTTCGTTTTCTTCTTGCTTGCCGACATAATTCTTCTTGGCTTAAACACTCGCCTAAACTGATTAATTTTTCGGCAGATTTTTCTGGCGAAAGTTGGCAGCATAAAATAGAATTTAAGCGGAATTTTAATAAGTGGATGATGGCAGCTTTTGGAAAGATTGCGAGTAATTAAGGATTTTCTTTTAATTATGATTTTTGGGTTTTATGTTTGGGTATAAAGTACCGAACTGCCGTGCAACTGACGTGGAGGATGAAAATCAATATGGCTTCGATTTTGGCGTAGAGTTTTCGTCAGTCAGTATTTTTTTCGGTTTTCATAGAAATTGCTTAAAGTATTTCAGAAAGAAAACGAAACACGCATGACACTTATTTATTTGATGTATAAATACATAAAAATTGCAAAAACTTAATAATACCAATTTCGTTACTCTAAATTTGTCTAAAACGTATTCCAACTCCTTTTAGCTTGAAGGTTTCTTAAAACCCTGATTTAATGTTATGGCTATGAATTTAGCTTTATTATCAAGATACGGATTTGCCATCATGTTTTTAAATGATTTCGGGCGACCATCGCGGGGACACCCACATTTCGACCAATTTTTGTTGCAATATGGACAAATGGAGGTGTGTCGAATCATATCTCCCGCGCTATAAGCATTCGTGAGGTATTCTCATCTCATGTAATCTTAAGTCTTCTATGTAGAACTTTGAAATTGTATTGTCAATCATGAAGAGAAAATGTCAGAACCAATTTGGCTTACATTTTCTTGAAATATATGTGCCTATTTCAATGTATTTCTACCAAAATATGCTCGAGCAACATTTAGGAAATGAAATTTCAATAGTAACGGGTTTTTCAATAGGAACGCTGATAAAGTAGATCGATAAGGAGAGCAAACAATGTCATATCTTTTCCACTCTTTTCATATTTCTCTTAAGTAAGGTTTGCCATTTCATCGTGAAAAGATATACGGTCCTACAATAGTCAAAATTATTAAAATCCCTACCGAAGTTCTAAGTGAGAGTACTCAACTTTAAGAGTCCAATTTATGGTCGTCATAATCGTCCTGCCAGATCAACAACTAAGCGTCTAGTGGAAAGATTTTAATCCACTGGCATAGTACAATGCTTCCGTGCTAGTGAGATAAAGATGAGTCCATAGTGTTATTCTCGACGGCTAATTGAGGAAGACCCGAATCACTCGCTCACATGTCGTTCTCAACCGTTGGGCATCTCTGTGACGACGTTTTGGCGAATTTTGCGAAAAGATATTAGTCTACATACTTACAAGCCAAATTGACGGAAGAACTGCAGCCGTGAATTAGGTTAAGCAAAAACTTGAAAATTATCCGGATTTTCATCGAAAAATCATATTCAGCGACGAGACTCATTTCTGGCTGAACGGCTTCGTCAATAAGCAAAATATGCGTTATTGATCAGGCATCAACCCACACGTACCCCATGAGTTACCATTGTATCCAGGAAAAATTATGGGTTTATGGCTCGGCGGCGTCATTGGACCGTACTTCTTCCACGATGATCAAGATCGGCACAATACTATGAATGGGAATCACTACCGTTCAATGATAACCGAGTATTTTTGATATGGACTTGGACAATATGTGGTTCCAACAGGACGGCGCCACAAGCCAAACAGCGAATGTCACAATCGACTTATTGAAAACCAAGATTGTTGAACGTGTTATCTCACACAATGGCCCAGTCAATTGGCCGCCTGGGGCGTAAGATTTGACGCCGTTAGACTATTTCATGAGGGACTACGTCAGGTCTATGGTTTATGCCAACAAGCCAGCGACGATTGATAAACTTCGAACGAATAGCGAACGTGAAATTGCAACAATATCGGCCGATTTATGCTTGAAAACCGTCGAAAATTTGGTTCAGCGTCTAGACTTCTGCCAACTTGCCCGTGGTGTCCATGCAAAAGATATAATGCTCCATACATAATGGCATGAATGTTCTTTCACAGGAATGTAAAATTTTATTGGTATCCTAAACCGTTTTTGTTTTTGTAGCACTCTAATTGAAAAACCCTTCATCTGCAGTAATGGCCTGATTTACGTCACTTCTCCACAAACTTCTAAAATAACTGGAATATTACCTGTAATTTCATATAAAATCATAAATTATTTAACACAAACAACAATTTATTGATTATTTGAAAGTTTCAAACAAAAACTACATAACTTTTTCATTGGCTGTTGACACTTGCTGGTTGCAAAATTACGAAAAGTTAGCATGAGCACATTTCCGGAATTGCCTAATTGCCTGGAAACTGCTGGTGACAGGCTTTAGCTCATCACATGACACAAAGGAGCAAGCCAGGGGAATAAAATGTTTGCACTTATGTATAGTTAGTGGCAGGAAGCGCACAAGGATTAAAATGTGTCAGTAGAACTAATTTTAATTAATTATGACTTTGTCTTGATAGTGAGAGGAGATTTTATGCGCTGATTTTGAGTTGATATAAATTCGGTAATAGGCTGAAGAAAGCTAATATTGTTATATAGTTATTGAATGGATAATGGAGTCATGTGTAGAAGTTCACGCAAGTGAGGAAAGTTCTCTGATCGCCATTCTCTTAGGAGTGGGCAGAAACGATTCTTTTACATATGACTCAAGCAGGGTAGCCTAAGAACATCCGTTTGAAGGCGAGCTAAAGTGAGAAGGCGAAACATCCCCTGCATAGGGTGTGTGCTGTGATTGGGACCCGCCACGTAAAAAACACCCCCAATAAAAAACAAACAACAGCCTCGGATGAGAGACTCCTCTTTTGATGACGACCATGGCAAACGAAATAAGGACTACGAATTGAGGGCATGCACCTGGAATGGCCGGTCCCCTAATTGAGAAGGTGCCGCTGCCCAGCTTTTTATGTCCTGGTGAAAATAAAGGCTGACATCACCGCCGTCCAAGAAATGCGATGGACGGGACAAGGACAAAGACGAGTAGATCCTTGTTGCATTTACTACAGTGGCCATATAAAGAAGCGCAAGTTTGGTGTGGGATTCGTGGTGGGAGAGAGACTCCGTCGCCCAGTACTATCATTCACTCCGGTGAATGAACGGCTAACCACAATCCGCATCAAAGCGAGGTTCTTCAACATATCGCTGATTTGCGCCCACGCCCCGACGGAAGAGAAGGACGATGTGACCAAAGATACCTCCTATGAGCGCTGCCCCCGCCACAATCAAAATCGTGCTTGGCGACTTTAACGCCAGGGTGGGCGTTTGGTACGACGGTCGGTAAATTCAGCCTCCACAAGGAAACATCCCCAAGTGGGTTGAGGCTGATCGACTTCGCCGGGGCCCGAAATATGGTTATCTGTAGTACTAGATTCCAGCACAAGAAAATACATCAAGCTACCTGGCTGTCTCCGGATCGAAAAGCCACCAATCATATCAATCATGTTGTGATAGATGAAAGACACGTCTTCAGTGTTCTAAACGTGCGTACGCTCCGAGGCCCTAACATCGACTCGGACCACTATCTTGTTGTAGCCAAGATTCGCACCCACCTCTGTGCAGCAAAAAACGCACGTCAACAAACACAAGGAAGGTTCGACGTCGAGAAGCTGCAATCACAACAGACAGCCGAACGATTTTCTAATCGGCTTGCACTCCTGCTCTTTGAGAGCACTCGTCAACAAGTCAGAATAAGGGAACTGTGGGACAGCATTTCAAACTCCTTACGTACAGCTGCAACCGAAACCATTGATTTTCGGAAAGTGCAAAAGAACAGCTGGTACGACGAGGATTGCCGTGTGGCAGCGGAGCGAAAACAGACTGCCTACCTCGCAGCGTTACGATCGACCACAACACGTGCGGGATGGGATAGATACCGAGAGTTGAAGAGGGAAGCGAAACGCATTTGTAGACAGAAAAAGAAAAAGGCCGAAATGCGTGAGTATGAAGAGCTTGACAGCTGGCCGACAGGGGTAATGCTCGAAAATTCTACGAAAAAATGCGGCGGCTTACAGAAGGTTTCAAGACCGGAGCATACTCTTGTAGACTTTCACTCCGTTGGAAGGACCAAGTGGAGAAGGACCTGGCTTCGCTTGGGATATCCAATTGGCGCCACGTAGCGAAAAAAAGAAACGACTGGCGCGCTGTTGTTGACTCGGCTATAATCGCGAAGGAGGAGCCAACGCCAATTAAGAAGAAGAAGAAGTTATTGAATGCCACGATAGCTCTTATTTCGTGCTTGTTACAAGTAATAATTTTTTATTCGAAATTATAAAGTGATTTATTAATCAAGACAATAAAAGTGCTGAAGTCATTAGCATTGCCATGCGGTACTAAGAAGTAATTAACGAAATTATATAATACTATTCAACGAAAATTAAATCTCTTGATACTTAACACATTAATAAAGTTATTGAATTCATTAAATATGCATTAAGTATTACAATTTCAAGGGATTGATCTGAATATGATGAAGTAAAGTTCAGTTAAAGGTTAGTACAAGTATTATGAACAACTGAAACGTGCTATCGGTAGTGTCTAAAATGTTAATATTTCTTCTAAATGACATGAAAACAATTACCAATAATCATTAATTATAATTATTATAATTACTGAATTAGCAAATATTTGAATATGAGTCTCAGCTAACTGTAGGATGGTTTGTGGGTTAGAAAAGGGGATATCAAGTTAATAACTATTATATTGCCGCAATACCTACACAGTTTTATATAAAGTATAGCCTATTGAAGTAGTCAAAGTAAGCCCATAACCAATTTTTACCCCTGGCTACCAATTTACATATATATCCATACAAATACATAGGCATGAAACCAATCAGTGAGACATACAATTTTTGGCATTGACTAATATTCCAAAATAAACGAAAAATCACGAGGCTAACTTAACATCCATAAGTGCATAAGCACACATACAATATTTTTGTGTTGAGTTCGATAATCACATGTAGGCGTATATGCATTGGCAACGCTTAACCTTGACGATTTTGCAAAAACTGTCAGTAATCAAATTGGTAAATGAGTAGCGCAAATGGATATTCGCTGACATGATGGTAGTTGTTGACATTGGCAATGAGTGCGAGAGCGTGAAATTCCTCAATTAGGCCGTGAAAGATTGAATACGAAATTACAGAAATCGCTGCCAAACATATTTTTGCTGACTCTATATGGAATTGCAGATATATATACACACATACTAGATATAAATGTATGAATCGTTTTGGGTATGAAGAGTGCCTATGAAAGACTCCTACCAACCGACCTGAATCTCTTGCAAAAACAAGTTTGAATAGATATCGCAAAAGAGACGCTTGACAACGTAGCGGGGGACCCTTTATTCACCAAACGCCACTAATGCGAAGATATGTGGGTTTATGCATATCCCGTCTAAACTGTTCAACAAATGCGCGAATGGCGTTCGAAGGATTAATCGAAACTGAAAATACCACAATTCGCTGAAGGCGCAGAAACCCAATAAGAAAACAAGCTGTCTGAATTTGGCATCCCCGCAAAACTAATACTGCTATGTAAGCTGACTTGAGCCAAACCAAAAGCTCGGTTAAGATCGGGAAGGACCTCTCCGAGTCGTTCGATACCAAATCAAGATTTCATACAAGGTGTCTGCCTATCGTGCGACTTTTTCAATATACTGCTGGGGAAAATAATTCGAGCTACGGAGCTGAATAGCGCAGGTAAAATCTTGTATAAGAGTGTACAGCTGCTGGCGTATGCCGATGATATTCATAACATTGGCCTCGACACCCGCGCCGTTATTTATAATTTCTCCAGAATTGATAAGGAAGCGAAGAAAATGTATCTGGTAGTGAACAAACAGTCGTCGTACTCGCGGCTAGGCTTTCACGTCACTGTAGACAGTCATAAATTTGAAGTCGTAGATAATTTCGTCTATCTAGGAACCAGTATCAACCCCACCAACAATGTCAGCCTGGAAATCCAACGCAAAATAACTCTTGCCAACAGGTGCTACTTCGGAGTAGGCTGAGTAGGCAATTGAGAAGTAAAGTCCTCTATCGACCAAGTTCTACTCTTCATCACCATCCTGCTATATGGCGCAAAGGTATAGACGATGACAATATCTGTTGAGACGGCGAGTTTTGGAGGAAAGGTTCTGTTGAAGATTTATGTTCTTTTGCGCATTGGAACGATAAGTTGTACGAGATATACCATACGACGACATTGTCATAGTTCAACGAATTAAAAGACAGCGGCTGCGCTGGCTAGGTCATGTCGTCCGAAGGGATGAAAATACCCCAGCTCTGAGGTATTCGACGGAGTACTCACCGGGCTAAGCAGGGGAAGACCTCCAGGATAAGGACCTGGCTACACTTAGAATCTCTAATTGGCGGTGTCTGCGCAAACAAAGAATAAGAGAAGGTCAGTTAAATTGGTGGCTTACTGAAAGGTCCATCATTGTTGTCCTGAAGGAGTGATGAATTCGTAGACTCTATGGTTTTTTACAGTATCCTACGAGAAACTTTAGTACTTAGACAATCAATATTGACGTGAGGAAACGTCGGGAGTCTTTTGGCTATAGCGCTCACAACTAACGACAAACTTGAATCCATTTTGAGTTTTGAAAAAGAATAGCCCAATAGAGCCTTGCATTAAAAACCATACGTATCAGGATATTCCACAACCTTCAATTTGGAAAATTATGCTTCTAAAAGCACCCTATATATGCGTTAATAATTATGTGTTTCTCATTCATCGCATTCGATGCTCAGTGAATTGGAAAGCGCAATAGCATTCTTATCGTTTGCTCTTTAACTTTTATTGTAATTTCGTTGCTCTCTTTTCAATTCATTTGGCAAATGCTTTCTGCTCTGCGAATTTTAATGGTTTCCACACATCATAAGCTTTTGTTTAATCGAAACACTTTGCTGATTATGTGGATCTGGTATTTTAGACACTTGTAGAGGTATACACACGCATATATAACTAGTAGAAATGAAAGTGTTTAAGATATTTAAAAGCATATTTGAAGTTTCAAACGAAATTAAAATTGTCTAGGCAATGCAAAATTTAATGTAAGCGTGATTATTTACAAATATTTAAAAGTTTTATTTTCTATAATCTTATTACGATAACTCACATATTGACCGATATATGCGGCAGTTCGAAAAACTTTATATTGGGAATATGGGGCAAAGGGTAGTCTTAACCGAAGTCGACACATTTATAGCATACAGATCACCATGAGAAAAAGATTCTCTCTGAATTTCCATTATAAATCTGACACGTTGGCCGAGATTTTCGGCAAAAAGTCAACAACAAATACTGTGATCCAATTATTCGGTACCCAGGGGCTTCAAGATCTTTTATTCGCTTTGAACAATTTATGACAATACAAATGAATTATTCTTGCAAAGTTTTATCCCGTTACTAAATCTATTAGCTATTCACTCGCGCGATATCAACAGCAGATATAGCAGAATTATCTATGCACTCGAAAATCCACTTATTCAATGATAATTTAATTACGAATTCAATATGCAGCGAGGCGTGAAACATGCAGATTACTTTTATGACTTTTATCGACGCTGATCAAATATGAAGGCAGCAAATGCATTAATTTATTTTGCTGTCATTTAGCAAGCGTTGCTATGATGCCATATGAATTTTTTTGCTGTTGCTTTTTTCGCAGAAAAATGAGCACAAAGCGAGAGTTACTTCCGCATTGTGTCGGCGACAAGCAGCAGACGCCTCCGCCACATGCAGAATAGTCGTGAAAAAATATGAAATCACACAAATTTAAGTGTGATATAAAATTTACATACGCGGACTTGATTTGTATGCGTGTGTGTGTGTGTGTGTGTGTGCGAGCAACGGAAACAGTATGCTGCGAGGGTGCAAAATGATTTCTACAGTTGGAGGCACGCACACTTTCAAATTGCTCGCAATCACGCGTGAATATATGTCAATCGGCGGCAGGCATGCGCACACACACACACATACAAACATTTGTATGGCAATTTGCATAAAATCTCGCTAAACTCGCGCATCCACAGCCGGTGCACGACACTTTCCCAGAACTTTCGGTCTGCCAAAGCAATAATCGCATTCAACTCAATTAACACGTATACGCCATGGTGCAACCAGGCGATCAAATTAAACAGAAAATGCAATTCACATGCACATGCATGCCGCTCTATGTGTTTATATGTATATATGTGTAGTAGCGGATAGTAGTGACATGAACAGACTGCCAACAATGACAGCCACAACAGCGGTCATCACGAGCTTTAGCACCGACGTCACCGGCGCATCACACACTGCAGCAGACAGGCCAACAAAAATAAACTACAACAAGAAGAAACGCATGAGCATGGCGGGGCATAGATGTCATGGTCGTCAGCAGTCGGGCCGTTGATGTTCCAGCACAGCTTTTGTTGTCATCTGCAGCAGCTGCATTGCGTTGGCAAATTGTCATCAGCATTGTTGCATTCAGCAACTGCTGCCGTCACAGACGTGCTAGCTCCGTTATTTTTATGCTATTTCCACATGTCATGCGTTGTTGCGCTACTCGCCCTCCAAAAACTTTAGTCTAAAGTTCATTTACGGTGCTTATTCGATAATTTGTCAGTTGTGGAGTGAGTGAGTGTGTGAGTGTATGTGTGGTTGAGTGTTCCTGTCACTTTACTGTCGTTGGCGCATTACTTTTGTCCAACTTTCACAATGGTCATGAGTGAATTGCATTAAATCAACGTCCACATATACACATACATGCATGTATCTGTGTGCGTATTGTATCGAGAGTTACAGACCGTCTGCGTCAATGCAAAATTTCCATCAATGTGCATATTTATATGCACTTCTCCCGCTGTGTATGCACAATATTACAATTGAAAGTTTCAATTTCAGTCAAGTTCCACTAATTTCCACTTCATTGTTGTACGTTGCTTTGAGAAGTTCATATAAAGCGCTTTTGACATTCTCACGCTGTGATTGGAGTCGAGACGAGCGCACTTGTCAAAAATAACTTTATAAAGGCTCCCGAAATAGTTGTAATAATAGCTGTGAGGACTAAAAATGAAACTGACAACTTTCTGAGCTTAAGCGAAATAACAATGAAACCTTGATTCAATTAAATCGATACAGAAATGTTCTACAGTGTCACAAATATAAGATTTTATTAAAATTGAGCTGTGCAGTTGAAAGTTTGAAAAAAAGAAATGTAAAATACACAAATTCTGTATCTGTTAATTTCCACAGTAAATGTACCCAAAACTATGAATTTCGAACTTGCAGATAGCATTTACAATCCTTGAATTGCTCTATTTGACTAGTGCCTAGCCTTGGAAAATTAGGAAAAAGTGAGAAATTCATAGCAGATAGAAACCCAACCCAGACGAAAGATAAAACAACAATCATTATCGGAAAAATAATTTATGAGCGGTTTGAAGTCGAGAAACAGAAGGGAAGAGAAGTCAGTCGGATGTTCGAAATTTCTGATAATAGTTATATGGGGGCTAGAAAAAGTTTCCGTCCAATTGTATATATTTTAGGTAAAAAGATGTACTGTTATGAATAAAACATGTTCTCCTTAAAGTTCGAAAATCTTTATATGTATTAGGTATATGGGGGGGAGGTAGGGAAGGTAGCGGATTTCAGGGAAGTATTGACCACATTTTTGATGCACAGAATATCGTCAGGAAAAGATTCTCTCCAAATTATATATCTCACACATGTGCGTCTATAACCATAATCCTGAATCAAAACAAGAGCCTAAAGAGTGGTGTGCACCTGGTTATTCGGCTTCCAAACGAGTTCGTGTCCGGAAATCGGCCAAGGAAGTTATGGTATCACTTTTTTGGGATGCTACTAATAAAACAATTAATTCTGAATATTATTGCAACCTTTTGGACCAGTTTGCAGAAGAAAATTTTTTTTATATCGGAGCAATGACAATGGCCAAAATACATGAATTAAAGTTCGAATTGTTGGAGCATCCACCTTAATCACCAGATTGGCCCCAGAGACTTCCTTTTGTTTCTAAAACTCTTAAAATTTATGCGTGGCAAGCGTTTTTCATCAAATGAAGAGGTCATGGCGTCTGTTGAAGCGTATTTTGCAGGCCTTTCAGATTCTCACCTCAGGGATGGGATCCACAGATTGGAGAATCGTTGGAGCAAATGTACAATTATTATTATGTAGATTATACTGAATTATAAAGTGTATTTTCAATCATAAAATTGTGTTTTTCTTATCAAACGACAAAACTTATTGAACAACCTGGTATATCTAGCTCGCTTGGTTTTAGGTATGAACGTATTTTATGGGCGCCAGTATGTAAATTAGACGATGAACGTGACACCGTCCACTTTTTCGTGAAATCACATATCTCAGGACCCAACTAACCGATTTCGATTAAACTAAGTACGTAGCATTTTTCTCATATTTATATGATATATTGTGAAAACGTGCAAAATCGGACTAAAATCACACTTACCTCCCATATACATTTTTTTTTGTATATGATAATAGAAATTAATCAAAGACTTACTCGTAATTTCTTATCAAATTCAATTTCAACTATAACCACAGGCATTCAAAACACAATTCACTATATTAATGTACTATACATATAGTATACTACTTATATATACATATATACTATTTCCATTCATAAGTAACTCTTGAGACTTAAGTGCATTCTCAGAGTACTTTAAATTGTCACAACAAAAACTTCAAATTTAAATTGAGTGACTTGTTTGTGGAACCACATTTGTCCAACATATATACATATATAGATAGCTGTAGATTGCGATTCGGCAACTGAAACTATGCTCACATTTAAATTATGTAAATAATTTGTTTGACTAGCTAAGTGAAGCTTCATGCCACACGATACAGGGCGCGAAACAAAAATGAAAATCTTCTTCGAATATAATTCTAACCACATTACAACATTTGAATGTAGATTTCAAATTCTAGCAAACACTGATACGCTTGTAATTTATAGTGTAAATGAATTTAATATAGTCGGCGCACAGTGGGGCAAAATACAAAAAAAAAAGTTTGCACTGAATTTGGCAAAAATTTATTAATTTTAAAAAAATCGGTATATATAATGAGCAGCTTCTTTGGGAAGAACAGACTGGTGCAAGACCGGGAGACTAGTTCGCGTATATACAAAAACAATATAAGACAGACAGGGCAAAGGACTCAGTTCCTCATCCTGATAATTTTTATGCATATAACTTATGGGGTATCCGACCTTTCCATTTGGATGTTACAAACTTCGTGGCAATATTCAGGGTAAAATATAATATAATTTTATAAACAAAAATTTACATATATGAACAAGGTTATAAAATACTACTATGAGCAAAAAATAGTAAGACTTTTTTCATAACTTCAAAATTACTAATTTATTACGTTCAAAATAATCCCCCTTCACATCAATACAATTGTGTAAACGTTTTTTCCAAACCTGGAAACAGTAGTTAGTCAATTTCAGGAATAGCCTTCAATGCGTGTAGCGATTCAAGTTTAATGTCTTCAATTGACTCAAAGCGGTTTCCTCGGAGTGGTCGTTTGAGTTTGCTGAATAGCCAGTTGTCACACGGAGCTAATTCAGGCGAATACGTGGGCTGCAACGCGATATTGCTTAAAAATTTGGCGAAAAACTCACAAAGAATCCACGCAGTAGGTAACAGTGCATTATCGTGGTGCAAAACACAAGAGTTGTCGGCGCATAATTCCGCTCTCTTTTTATGAATAGCTTCGAGCGATCGACGCATAAAACTCAAATATTGTTCCAGTTGGAGCGGTCGGAAGGAATTCAGAGTGCACCAAACCTCGATAATCGAAGAAAACTGTCAACATAATCTTGAGTTTTGACCTGCTTTGGCATAGTTTTTTCGGCTTCGGCTCACTTTTGCATATTCGGCCGATCGATCCTCTATTTCCGGGTCGTAAACGTAGATCCAGTAATAATACATTTCATAACATCCTAGTGGTCGAAAAGCATTGTTTAACAGACGTTAACGTGACGCTGTTTCTGGAAAAATTTAGTGATTTTGGCACCAATTTTGTTTTAACTTTTCTTTAGTCCAATCCTTCCGATATTCCGACGATGCCGAAAATGGTCTAATATTGGGTGGTCGAGAAGTATTATCGCATTTTGTCCATAGATGTCGTATATCTCCGGTGCTACCCATCACATTTTATCACATCATATAGTGTTGGAACGGTAAGATTTTAGGCTTCATTTAAACAGAAAGAAATTGAATGCGGGAAAATTGTAAAGAAGTTACAGCTTCACAAATGAGTGAAAATAATGAAGAAATTCGCTAAATTTTGAAATTTGTAAATTTTACGGAGACGATGCTGTATCAGTTCGTGTAAGACAACAATGGTTCGCTCGCTTCCCTTTCTGGAAATTTCGAAATTTCGATTTACACTGATGAAAGTCTTACATTGATGGAATAATGTCTCTAGCGGAAAAATTATAAAAAGTGGTTGAAAAAATGGTTTATTTATTTATTAGTAAAGAATATATAAAAATGAGTTAAAGTTTGATACGAAAAAACTTTTTCGACTACCCAATATTTTTCAAAATTCGACAGTTTTTTTTAAGGGAATCACTGTAGGTGTGCCTCTTAAACCAATAACACTAAGAACATAATCACATTATTATTAAATCCTCTCGATTATTGAGAAAATGCCAGATCCAACTTAATTCTTTCTAAATCACTTAAGTATATATATTTTTTTAATTTAACATCTGATTAGAAAACACTTAAAAATGTTTCAAATGAAAAACCAAGTTTACTCGTATTATATATACATATGTACTTGTATGTATGAATTTTCTTCTCAAGTCACAACTTGGAAACCTAATTGGTCTTCTGCAAGTCAATAATCTTTTATACAAGTTGCTTTTCATGTGTATTAATTTAATTAAACAATTTTGAGTTATGAAATTTATTAGTCTCCAACCGGATTTCGTGCTTGTTCAAGCGTTTAATTGCATGATGACTGAAAAGTAAAAAAAATTCTAACCTACAAATGTGCAAATACCGACACACCTGCATACGTACGTGAAGCTAGAAATGGAGGCTGCTCACCCATCCTCACACGAGAGTATGAATACTTTCATGTATGAACTTGAGTTTTGCACATCAACGTACATTTGAGTGGAGAATAGGTATGTATGTACAATTAAAATGCCGTAAGCAATAAATCTGCGGGAAAGCGCTTTTAAACACAGCATTAAGTCATTTCTAACTTTTACTTATGATATTTCTGCTTCATTGTTTAAATGCCGCTTCCTTTCTCTTTGATTGTTATTATTTTTTTGCGAAAGACATTTTCAATTAAAAATGTGGGCATGAACGTTAATCTTTTTTTTAGATATGTATGTACATAGTATGTATAAACATATGAATATGTATGTTTGTTATATTGTCAATTAAATTTGCTATGTTCCTTATTATTTAGTGGAAAATTAAAATTTCCACCATTCAAAGATTTAAAATGAGTTTTAAACACATTTTTTTCACACAAATCCGTAAAAAGCGCTGAATTATAATGTCTCTAGCGGAAAGTAGACATTAATACCTTCTTCAACTAGTTTGTACTATATTGCATTTCCATAAAGCCCATGGAAAATTCAGTAAGCGAGAGTTACTGCTGTCATATTCATACCGCTTCCAACAATTGCAGATTGTCACTTAAAAATCAGCATTCACTTAGATTTCCAAGCTTACACGATAAAAGTGCCGAAGTCGAATTATTACACTTTACGGTTATTTCCATAAATTAGGTGTCGATTGGTCAAACATACTGACCCAGAATATACACTATCGCAGTATTAATCCACCACCCACTCATACATAAATAGTTCAAATCAAAAAGAAGATTTTTAACAGCAAAACCAATACTTTAAACTTTGTCTGTAAAATGTACCAAAACCGATTTAAGCTCTTAAACGTTTTGACAAGCTAGACACGTATGCTAAATTCATTCCACTAACCTTTCCACCCTGCGCACTGTTTCAGTCACTGCAATCACATTTTATTTTGTGTTGAGTACAAAAAAAAAAATTGTCTAATCCGCTGTGGTGCTGCATTATGCGACGGAGCTTATTGAGATTTATGTTTGAAGCGCACACTTGACACACACGCATATAACGGTGCATACAAGCTGATGTATGCCTGTCAAGCAATTAACACCCTCAGCGATAAGGCATATTGTGTGGTCACTTCCACTGGGGTCCAATTGTGTGAACTATTTTATGCCTTCTGCTATAATATAAAGTTACTAAAACTAGTCATTTATAGGCTCATTTATTAGTAAGTTATATTCGGTTAAGCGAGGGCTAAGATTATGTTTGTATGTGTACTTACTGTCGCTCTCTTTATCGCTTTTATACCCGGCGTACGATTTTTGACAATTTATTTCGATTAGGGCGTGTCGCGATCTTATAGTCTTTTCGCACAGCCAAATTATTTTAATATATTAAGATTTTAATTTAGAAACCAATTTTTGCCGTTCTCACAGCTCGATTAACTATTCAGCTGTTATACTTGCTTGTACTCTTCTTTTTGTATTTATTCTAACAAATAAAATTTATCAGCTGTTATTCGAAGAACTCAACCAAATTTACATTACAAAAATATAGTTTTTTTATTATCTTATTAAATTCTACAACACCTCTACAATATTGTCCTAAATTTTCAAGTCGATCCGAGTAATAGTTTCGGAAATACAACCTTGAGAAGGCCTAGCTAGGCTTTGGGCGAAGTCTTTAAACGCGTTTTTCTCAAAACTGTATTTTTGAAGTAGCTGACAAGAGTTCTCGAAAACTACTTAATGTAGTAAAACAAATTTTTGTTTTCAAATAAAACCAATCAAAATTATCGCTTTAATCGAGCAAAGTTCGGTTAATTTATCAATAGATACTCAGCCTGAACTCATAAATGCAGTAGAGTCTTTCAAGTTAAAGTTAAAGGCTGTTCATAAACCAGCTTTCGATCAGAAACTCAAAATGGTCCGTTTCATCACAAATGTTAGATATAAAAGTTTTGAAGAAGTTAAAAACAATAATGTAAAGATAGTAGCGATAATGAATAAATGAGGTTAAGTTTCGAATCTTGCAAGATTGTAAGAACATCACAGTATATTCAGATCCATGCAGATTTATTTTGCGAATATTTCTAAGGCGAATTCTACGGTGAGTGAAATTATTCAAATAGGCTCTAGAATACGATGACGAGGAACCACGTCCAGGGCGGCCATCAACATCAATTGATAACCAACTAATCAATTAAATAAAGGAATGTATGCTTGATAACCGATGATTAATAGGAAGAGATCTTACGATGATTAATAGGAAGATTAGTGAAAACCATTTTGAAAGATTATTTGGGTCTATGAAAAGTGAAAGTACGTTTCAAAACCACTCATTTTATTCGACAAATCGCGTCGCATTAACGTCGATAATTTTTTCTCAATTACCAGGATATGATGAAACCTATAATTACTGGCAATGAGTTTTGGAGTTATGCTTACGGCCCGAAAACTGACGATCAGCTGGCCGAATATCGTGGCAAAGGTGAGTAGAAGCCGAAAAAACCACTTCAAAGCAGATAAAACACCAATGTTATGTTGACAGTTTTCTTTGACTACCGACGTGTGGTGCACTCCGAATACCTTTCTACCGGAACAACGGGCAAAAAGGAATACTATTTGAGTGTTAGTCTTTTGACTATCGACGTGTGGTGCACTCTGAATTCCTTCCGACCGATCAAACTGTCTACAAGGAATAATATTTGAGTGTTATGTATCGTTTTCTCGAAGCTTTTCGTACAAAGCAGCAGGAAATATGGGCCGACAACTCTTGGTTTTTGCACCTGATTTAGCGCCGTGTAACTTTATTACACTTTCCCAAATCAGCACCAAAGTTTTAGATGAAAATACTGCTTCAGCAAATGTACACTAGGTATAAAAGATCTATTTTCTCTCCCCAACACACACTTTTTCTAGCGCACCTCGATGCTCTCGTTAATTTTTTATGTTTTCTCATTTGATGGTTGCATAAAGAAGCGATTTTTTTTTTTGTCAGAAATCTAATATTTTTTATCTATTTTGCTTTGTCGGTTATGCTTCTCCATTTCAGTTTTATTTATTTTTTATAGTGGCATTTGCCAACACTCACCTATCATAATCGTCACTATTTATTTATGTATGTGTAGACAAGTTATTGTTTACGATTTGCACTCGTTTAATGTATTCCTTTCAATGAGCCGTTAAACGAGACTAAATTGTTGTTAAATTTCTAAACAATAAATCATGTGCACGTAAGCTCCGCTTGTCAGAGACGATAGAATTACACTACTTTTATGATGGACTAAATGCCTGTGTGCATAAAAACATACGAATATGTTCATATGTTTGGACATGTATGTAAATGTTTGTTATTGTATGGATTTGCTCTAGTTTACTTATGCAAAGTCATGTAGAAATTAGCTTGTTCGAGTAACTGTTCATTTAATTTTCAAAATGCAATATAAACTGTGAATAATATTATAACTTCAAATTGTTTCAAATGACTGGGATATGAGAATTTTTATAGAATGTAGCTGTAATGGTTTCAAGCCTATTGTTTTTCAGTTCAAAATATCGGCTACGGTTTTGAAATTAGCTCTTACAAAACGCAAACTGTAATACATATATAGGGTGATTTTTTAAGAGCTTGATAACTTTTTAAAAAAAAAAAACGCATAAAATTTGCAAAATCTCATCGGTTCTTTATTTGAAACGTTAGATTGGTTCATGACATTTACTTTTTGAAGATAATTTCATTTAAATGTTGACCGCGGCTGCGTCTTAGGTGGTCCATTCGGAAAGTCCAATTTTGGGCAACTTTTTCGAGCATTTCGGCCGGAATAGCCCGAATTTCTTCGGAAATGTTGTCTTCCAAAGCTGGAATAGTTGCTGGCTTATTTCTGTAGACTTTAGACTTGACGTAGCCCCACAAAAAATAGTCTAAAGGCGTTAAATCGCATGATCTTGGTGGCCAACTTACGGGTCCATTTCTTGAGATGAATTGTTGTCCGAAGTTTTCCCTCAAAATGGCCATAGAATCGCGAGCTGTATGGCATGTAGCGCCATCTTGTTGAAACCACATGTCAACCAAGTTCAGTTCTTCCATTTTTGGCAACAAAAAGTTTGTTAGCATCGAACGATAGCGATCGCCATTCACCGTAACGTTGCGTCCAACAGCATCTTTGAAAAATACGGTCCAGTGATTCCACCAGCGTACAAACCACACCAAACAGTGCATTTTTCGGGATGCATGGGCAGTTCTTGAACGGCTTCTGGTTGCTCTTCACCCCAAATGCGGCAATTTTGCTTATTTACGTAGCCATTCAACCAGAAATGAGCCTCATCGCTCATCGGACACGGACGCGAAACACATTTCGAACCGAACACTGATTTTGGTAATAAAATTCAATGATTTGCAAGCGTTGCTCGTTAGTAAGTCTATTCATGATGAAATGTCAAAGCATACTGAGCATCTTTCTCTTTGACACCATGTCTGACATCCCACGTGATCTGTCAAATACTACTGCATGAAAATCCTAACCTCAAAAAAATCACCCGTTAGTATATAATAATAGAGGACCCGTCCACGCTTCACTGTGGCTGATACATAGATAATACTACTAGTACCATCTATATGATATAGCATTTTTGTGAAGCAACTTGTTTCAGTTTACAAAAAAATGGATCATAAGGCATTTCAGGCATTGCTTTTTGAGGCATAATACAGTTGAATTTGGGCTCAGGGAAATCGACCGTTCAAGAGATATTTGCTAAGCTGGAAAAAGGTGAAATGAGCACCCAGGAAAATGATGCACTAAAGAAGTGAAAGCTCTGTGCAAAGTAGGTGCCTCGCAAGTTCAACAAAAAACAACGAATAACGAAGTGCTCTTTAATCGTAATAAAACCGAATTTTTGGCGTCGGTGTGTGACAATGGAAACATAGCTTCATCATTTCCCACTGGAGTCCAATCGACAGTCATTCTAGTGCACTGCACATGAAGAACCGGTTCTCAGGCGTGGAAAGACGAAAAAGTCGGCTGGAAAGGTTATGACATCAGTTTTTTGGGATGCATGTGGTATAATACATGCTCAACAACTGATTACTGAGCTAGTTATAGACTATTTCACTGCGTATTTGGTAGCAGTTCTTTTCTACTATTCCAAATACTTAGCAATTGTATTATTTTTGAGGAAGAATCTGTTTAAAAGTATACGCATATATTCAAATGATTCCTACATTTATGAACAAATGTTTATTATTTGAAATATAATTTTTGTATTAAATTTTGACATAAAGAGATAAAAAGTATCCTATGTCCTTACCCTGATTCTAAGCTACCTCCCCACCAATTTTCAGCCAAATCGACTCAGCCGTTCTATTTACCGTTCTAATCCGTTTAATCAGAATTTTGATAAATTAGAATTTTTCGATTGATAAAGAGTTTTATTGATATATTCTCTTATCGTGTTTAAGAGATTAAGAGTTGCATACTGCGCTGTAAGATACTTTTTGTTTAAAAACTGTATGGCAAAAATACCACGATTTCATTATTTAATGCTTTCATATTCTATATACAATAGTAGATATCTTCGATTCGCCACTTTTCTAATCGCTCTGATTGACCTTTACTCACTTTACAAAAAAACCTTAATGGAGAAAGAAACGAATAAGTTGATTAGTTGAATTTAACACACACTAGCTCTACCGCTTGGATGAAATCAGTCTTGTTCAGCACCAACAGAGTGTTCGATTCACCACTCAACACATTTTAGTTAACTAAAAAACCTACACAAAAATGTAGCATTGTAATGGCAGTATATTTTTAGTGGAAAAAAATCTAAACTACTAAACAGAAAATATTTAAAAAATTATAACTAGGAAGATAGAGACAGAGAGAGATAAAGAAATAACACTCCAAAAATGTTTAATGAATAGGAAAATATAAATCCAAAAAATAAAAATGCGAAGCTTGAGTATTTAGTTAGATTTGTTAGGTTAAGTTCAACTCCTAACACCTAAAACTATCACAACCCTTCACTCGGATATTCGAAAGATATCAAGTTTGCACTAAAAGTAAACGTCAGAGTCTCCATAAAGTGCATATACTATATGTATACATAAATGACTGGCGTACTGAGCTGTACATATGTCTATATATACACAAACGGGTGTCTCAGTTTTTTTCAATTTTGTTCAGAAATTTTGCAGACTTCCTTTTCTCCCAGGATGCTGTGCATTTATTGAAAATTTCGATATGGAATTACTATAGGACATAGATGTCATACAAACTAAACGATCGGAATAAACTGCTTGTATAGAAAGCTTTTTCATATGACGAGATAACTTCCTCAGTCTCCGAAGAAATGATTTATTGCGGATCACTATAACATATACATATCTATTGATCATGTGGGGTCACTATAGCATATAGCTGGCATACAAACTGACTGATTAAAGTTCTTGTATGGAATGTTTAGATGTTGCAAAGGTTATTATAGCTTCGGAGCAACTGAAATTAACGCTTTTTTTCAAATAACTTCGACAACCAGCATCCGGTGGTTTAACCGGTTAAAACCTGTTTTTCTATAAAACTACCTACTTCGTTGAGAATGGAGGTCATTCATCTATAGATTTATTAAAATTGGTTGAAAAAAAATTCTAAAAAATCACAAAACTAAAAAGTATTTAAAGCTTTAGGAAAAAATTACATTTATTATAGATTTTAAATTTTATCTTGCTGGACAGTTGCCGAATAAACACGCTCTTATCTCAGTCACCTATAACAATTGGCAGAACAAAATAAGGAGAGCATTTCTCATGCCTTTATACGCTTATATGGTATACATTTTCATACAAATATGTTCATATATAATTGACATAGATATGTCTGCATAAGTAAAAAGATAAATGTGTGGCACAACATAGTGAAATGTAATAGCTGAGCAAAGGAAATAGTATAGTAAAATGCTAAACTTATAAGTAAATAGAAATGTTCGCTCGGACGGAGAAAGTACACGGCATAACACTAACACACAAAGTCCTAAGTCCTTACACAATGTATCACTTCACATGAGGAGGTAAACACAAAAGTAGGCTAGCTCAGCTGTCAAGCAACGAAGCAGCGGGCCACAATGGGGTGAGTGAAATGTTGACGAGCTGGCAAGCTGTGATGGGAATTATGCGATATGTGGCGGGGATGAGTGTCATGCTGTGGTTTGGGGACGCGTGTCAAAAAATCAAGCAAAAAACAACTTTCACGGATCACGTTGCCCATCAAAAATCGCACGACGAATTTTCGGCAGAAAAACTAAGTATGATGTAAAATTAAGGTAAATGCCAGGCAAGAAAAATTATGACCTTGTAGGAAAACCATCTGGTAATCTCACGAAGGTTTAAAAACTTTTAGAAATTTTTAGCAGACATTGATAAAATATTCAAATTTTGGATGAATTTTTGGTTTTTGTTAGCAAAAAGCATTCATGGCACATATGTATGTATATAAGAAAATGTTCACGTAGAATATATGTACATACATATATATTTCAACATGTAAAAATATATTTTAAATTAAACAATATATAATATAGAGTAAATTTTAGTTGGAAAATGTACTCACCAATTAAAAGTCCTGTTTGTATTTTTCGCACAAAGTTTTAGCATCAGCCTTTATTTGCTACAAACACTCGAGGAAATAGTACAGTATTGTTGTTTTTGTTTTAAAACTTTTTTATGGGTTTTTGGCTTTTTTCACTTCTTTCAAACTCGACACAATTGCACTGACAAATAGTAAATATTTTCAATTAGGGGTGTTCTGCATGCCTTACACTCAAATCTACAAGAAATAAATTCGCACTCCAGTATTTTTAAACACGAATCCACATTTGGTTATAAATTTTCATGTTTTCAAAATAACGTAGCATACTTTCTAGCGCGCAGTTAATTTACTTTGAATACTTGAGGAGTATAATAAATGGCTGACACTAAAAACATGCACAAATATTTTTGTAATTGACAAAAATGAATATTATTTTTTAATTATTTATAATTAATTTTTTTTTTGAAATATTCAATTCAGCACAATTATTAGTACTTTCCTAAATTTATTAAACCACATTTGTTATATTAACTATATACTGTGAGCTGTGCAGTACATTTAAATCTCTCACTATTAAATGTTTGTTGCTTTCTCTTATATATGGTGCATATAGATTCTTACATACACTATAGCTCCTTTACAAACACACCGTTATACATACATATGTATTTATGTTAACTACTTTAACCAACGCATTCACGGCTGGCGTTTATCGGAGCGTATTTATCCGCTTTTGGTCTCAACACGACAACGTCTCAAACTTGACTGAGCCGAACATCCTTTTGAGTAACATTTTTAAAGTGTTCTACATGCTGCCTATGCTCACGAAGCGCATATGATTGCCTATGCCACGATACTCACAACAAAAACCAAACACAGTTGGATTGCCCTCTCCCCGCTTGGGTGGCTGAGTGTGGCGGGTGGAGCTTCGAAATACCGTCAGTCGCTATGTGTATTTGAAATATGTTTACTACTGTGTATGCTTGTTAGAAATAAAATTCTGAGAGTCCATGAGATTCTTATTAAGCGAGCGCTGTTACAAATGCTCAGTAAATGTTATAAAATCTCTGTTAAAGCGTGAAGCTTTTGCATTGTTATTTGTTGCTGCTGTTGGCAGTGCTCAAACATTATTTTTCTTCATAGATTTAATTTTTTTAATTAATAACGGCTTAATTTTTCAATTTTGTATGAGATTTGCGACGACATTGACATAGTTCAGTGAATTAAGGGGTTAGGGGTAGTTAGAATTTTCAAAAAAAAAAAAATGTATAAATTTTCGTTAAGTATATAATAGTAATAGCTTCAAAATACTCCCTGAAAATTTCACGTTGAACCGATAATTAGTTTTTGAGTTATTCGACAAATAACAAAGAGAGCTCGGGCACTTCAAAGCGCTGTGAGAAACTTTAAACGCGTTTTTCTCAAAACTATGTTTTTTGAATCGGTGACAACTGCAACTCGAAAACCGTTCAGTAGATTTTAATGAAATTAATACGGCTTTTAGAATACATAATAAACTCGGGTCTGATCGAAGGATTTTTTGTTTTTCAAAAATTTCGATTTTTTAAGACCAATTAACTGTTGATTTTTTCGCAAAAATTTAGAAAAAAATTTCCTGAGGCCGCCATTTTGTTAGTTTTGAAAACAAAATAAAATCCTTCGATCAGGCTCGGGATTATCAATTTATAAAACTAATTTTTTTGTCCGATTGTTTTAACATGAATCTCCAAGGACTTATGCTTGTCACCGCAAGTACCTTTTTTTGGAACAGGGTCAACACAAACCACTATAACTTTGGAAATTAAAATTTTTTGTTTTTGAAATTTTCGTGACTTCAAGTCAACACATCCTATAATAATGCCATATTACTACTTTTGTAAAATAACATGATTTAGTAGCAAAAAGAATACTGAAAACTCTCATTTTTTCGTGCCTCTGACTACCCCTAACCCCTTAAGAGAAAGCGGATGCGCTGGCTAGGTCATGGCATGCCATGTATGTATGGACCTCTACTCCGTTGGAAATACCAGGTGGAGGAGGACCCGGTTTCGCTTGGAATCTCCAATTGGCGCCACGTTGCGAAAGGAAGAAACGACTGTCGAGCTGTTCATAACTCGGCTATAATCACGTAAACAGCGTCTACGCCAGTAAAGAAGAAAGAACGCAATGATATAATGTGGCCCCTGATTATATACAAATACTAGGGGATCCGGCCAAGTGGTATACATTTTATATTATTATTCATATATTCAATTTCTTTTTGCGAATAAAGGCGAAAACGTTTTTGTCGGTATAAGAATCTAAGAGAGTGTACTTGAGGTTTAATTTTAAATATGTTCTTACAAATAAATATCATTGAAAAAAATAAATAATTTAAGACTGCTTTCTCAATGTCTGGTTACCAGCATTTCTGTCCAGTTAATAGAATTGTCCGCTTATTAGGTTGTACTTAATAAACATCAACAATGTGCATGGTTACTGGAGATGTTCGCTGTTTTCTTTATTTATGAATTGTTTTAATTATCCTATCTTCTAAGTGGGTTCGAACTGAACACAGTGTCACTAAATTTTACTAAAATCGGTTCAGTAGTTTGGGAGTCCATTGCGGACAAACAACGTGACACGTACTGTTTATATACAAATATAGAATCCTTTGATTTGCTCATACATATGTATGTACATTTATAGGGTATGTTTAGAGTACTCCTAGACTGGTTTGAAATACATATAAGTAAGCGTAAGCTTTGTGTACATGGCCGATATGCTGGATGCAAATTACAATTTCAAACAATGACAGCAGAAAATTCCTATAAAATTTGCATTTATTTGTTCTCGCTTATCAGTAGAAATGCTAATTTAGTTATTTTTAGAAAACCTCAAGATTGACAATTATAAGTATTGTATATGTATGTACTATATACTTGCTCAAGCAAATCGCTTGATTTATTTTCATCTTAATGACTAATTAGTGTGTTATCAACATTAAGTAAAAAAACAAGTAAAGAAGGTCTAAGTTCGAGTGTAACCGAACATTTCATACTCTTGCAAGGGAAGAAAGCCAGGAAAATACCGTCAGGTTTATCAAAACTTTATATTTTCCGAAAGAATTCAGCATTAATTGTTCCATAAAGTGTGAATGAAATGTGAATTTATTACATTAGGGATATGAAGTTTGAACCACGGTCTAAACTAATTCCTTTCATATTAAGCGCTAAACCACTTAATTTTTAAGAAGGAAATCACTATGTATGTTATAATGAGTCAGAACAAGTATGGGCTGATTGCACTAACTTTTAATATTATTCAGGTATACTCAGGAACATATTTTCAAGCAGTATTACAAAAATATGTCAATATAAACATATATATGCAGTGTATCCGGATGCTTCAAAATCATTAATATCAGTTATATCGGGGCAAGTTTTCACCCGATTTGATCCAATTGAGGGACAAAGATACACTGTTCTTAGAATATAATATCATTTTGAATATTTTATCCCACATTGGCTAATACATTGTAGTATAACGAAATATGTATGTACTAAGTAAACTGGAAGTTCAAAAATCTTTGCATTGGGTATATGGCGGAATCCAATTCAATCCATTTTTGGTATACGGGCATACTGTTATTAGAAAAGGATTTGCGCTAAATTTCAATAACATCTGTCAGATTGACCAGATTGTAGGAAATGGCGTTCCTATATTCGGTAAGATGCCCTACTTTAAGTGCACTATTCAGGAAAAGATTTACATTGTGACAAAAAAATACCCGGAAATTGTAAATAAAACGCAAAATATGTAGTTATTCATCCAGTCACCCAGATTTAATACACTTATGTCAACGATTTGTGCAGTCCTCGAAACACTTTTCGTAAACACTTTTTGGGATGGACATCAGCTTCATCGGCGATTTCTTTTTTTATCTCTGTGATCAACTAAAAATGGAAAAAATTCAGCTTTATCGGTACTAGTCGAGCAAGATCGCGTTTCATACCCAGTATATCCAACAAAATCATACGACGGATTCGTGAAAAATATCGAGCTCTCTTGCCATCTCTGCAACACTTGCCTGACGATTTTCAGGCACCATATCCTTCACTTTTTTTAATATTTTCATCAGTTGAAGAGGTCGAAGGTCCAGAACGAGGCATGTTTTCAACGATCCCCCGACCGTCCTTGATCTACTCGTAGGATTGTGTTTTTGTTAAAACTGAATCACCGTAAGCCTTTTTCAACATTTGTAATGATTTCGCACTCGAAATTTTTTTAGAAATACAAAATTTTAGACAAATTCTTTGTTCAATAATTTTATATATTGTAAAAATCGCAATCAGACTACTGGGGTGTACGGTCTTACACAGCTGCTGCGAGCAAACTTGTGGACAAATCGTGCTCATATTTGGCGTAGTAATTAAAGTCCTAAGAACTTACCTAAATACATTTTTTGAAATATCGTTTAACCGGAGAATTTAATTACAATTTCCAGGTGCTTCTTTGTCACAATGTATTCCGATACTTTTTCAAAATTTTTAGCGATCTTTTTTGTTAATGCGATCCTCTTTACCAAATTACAGTTCTATATCTTAATTTTGTGCTAAGTGTAGGCATCTTATAGGGTTTTGTTTAATGGTGTTTTGTGGGCGTGGAAGTGATCTGATCCGTTTATAAACACCAATTCTTGGCCATGAATTTATATGCGTTTTTTAACACAAACACAATTTAGTAACAATAACAAAAGTTTTAAAAAACCTTGAAACTCGATAACCACTGTAGAAAGTGAGAACAAAAAGAATTTACATAGGTTGCTATATATATTTCTGGACTAGGCAACACTAAGTGTTGCCAGGTGCAATCTGACATTTCCATTGGAAAGTTTGACATTTTTTAGCAAAACATCACTCAGAACGTTTTGTCATTTAATCGTGAATTGTTTTATTTACAGGGAATTAAAAAATTCATCTCGGCCAAAAAATAGAATTAACTCGTGAACATTTTCGTGCGATCATTTTTCACAACTTTCGACGTGGATTATCACGACAAGAGTGCATCGATGAACTAAAATCTTTGTATGGCTATGAAGCACCATCCTATGGCACTGTGAAAATCTGGTACAACGAATTCAATCGTGGCCGACGCTCGCTCAAAAACGAATTCCGTGAAGGTCGTCCAAAAACAGCCGTTGTGCCAGAAAACATCGATGCCGTACGTGAACTGATAATGCAAGACCGTCATGTAACACACCTTCAGATAGAGGCATGCCTATGCATTTCTCCCACCAGCATACATTCGGTATTGCATGAACACCTGGCCGTAAAAAAGGTTTGTTCTCGTTGGATCCCGCACAATTTGACAATCGCTCAAAAAAAGGCTCGTGTGGATTGGTGTAAAGAAATGCTGAAAAAATACGATCGCGGTGCTTCAAAAGACGTTTATAAGATCGTCACAGGTGACGAATCATGGATCTATGCGTATGAGCGCGAAACAAACCAGCAATCGACCGTATGGGTCTTCCAAGACGAGCCAAATCCAACGAAAAAAAAAAAACATTTTCGTTGATAAATATGCCTATTTCAATCGGTATAAATTGATAGAACATAAGGCTAATTCCAAACGAAGGAGAAAAAGATAGATTAGAAACATTTAGTACTTGGAGCAACCAATAAAATGATTTATGTAGTCCACAAATTTTACTGGGAACTCTAATATTTATAATTAGATTTATTTTTATATAACTTTTAAAAATTGTGTCGCATTATTTATTGCAGCTTCTGTAATTATGAGTACGTGTATTAGGTGTCCAACTAAGTTCTCACTGTCCTTTTAATGAAAAAAAAAATTGTATTGTATGGAAACGGTTTAAAATGAATTATTCGAAGTATTGCCTATCGCTAGTCACAACTTTTCACCGTCATTCGGGCAAAGCTTGAATACCATAATGATGAAACTATTCATCTTGTGATGCTATCCAAAAATCAAGCAATTTTTCGAAGTTGTCTTGTGACTGAAACTGCTTCTGAGCCAGACCATGTGCCATCGAACATAAAAAATAATAAACAGACGATGCAATATCTGAGGAATATACAGGGTGGGCTAGGACTTCTAATTTAAGCGTTTATGGGTAGATTTAAACTCGTTTGGCAATGTGAGGTCGAGCGTTGTCATGCAGCAGAATCACTTTTTCGTGTCTCTGCTGGTATTGAAGTCATAAGGAATGCAAGTTCCTTGTATCTAAATCATTTCAAACGCATGAAGTTGCTGTTAAATGCATTTGACATGAATTCTCATCAAGCAGCGTCTCTAATTCACCGTCTTCGAAGGTGGTTTTTGGGCTTCCTTCACTCAGACGGTCGTTAATACCGAAATCGCCGTCTTTGAAGTGTCGATACCAATCACGGCACATTTTTTCATATGGGGCAGCGGCTCCGTAAGCTTTTTGAGGTTCCCAATGTACTTCAGCCGCCGACATTTCGATTCTTGAGGAGTTCTCAAAACAACAACAAAAAAATATATGTCAATAATGAGGCAACAACGACAATTAAGCAGCTTGTGTATGCAGCTTTTTATAAAAATTACAATAAAACATACTCAAATACATACTGGAATATACTCACGTGCATAAAATAAACAAGAATTGTACTTATACACACACACCCAGACTCACACACTCAATTTAAAGAAAACGCGCAATATTGCTGAAAACAATCAAAACAAATCCAGCCAAAGCCTGCTGACCTATTGTTGTTGTGTTTTTTATTTTCCTTTTTATTGCTTTTTTTACTTCTTGTTTTGCCTGTTATCTTTTGTCGCTCTCTTCGCCTCACTCTACAATTATTGCTGAACAGTTAGTTAGTAGTTGTATGGGCCCGACTGGGGCACAAACAAGTGAGGTTATCCTGAACATAGAGTAATTTCAGTTGGCTGGGAGACTTCTCCGGTCGTTTGTTCCGGCTGCGGTGAAAGGGCGAACGGATATGGAAGCGTTAAAATGAGAAAGCGACTGTGGTTTGGGACCTACACTTGGCCAATGTGAATAAGCGCGAACGCGAGAGAGCGAAAAATCGATCACACCAAGCCGGAGGCAGCGCAGGTCTGTCTATATTTACTTAGGTGCGTGTGTTTGTTTCGCGTTGCAGCTGTTTTTTATCGTAGAGTGCAAAAACAACTACACGATGCAAAATGAAAATGAAAAGAAATGTTTACACGCACACACAGAAGCGGCAGCGTTAACGGTTACACGGATACACACATACATACAAATATACACACACACTCATAAATATAGACATATGGTATGTACAAATGTGGGCCTATAAGCTTGCCTGCCGCGTACGAGACGCTAGTTCGGCACTACAACCGAGTTTCCAGCGCCGTACGCCGTAAAGTATGCTATGTTTTTTCGCTGTTCTTAAAGTTTGCCATATGTTTGTGCAGCACAAAGATTTTTCACTTCACACGAGTTGTCATGCTTTGGCTACTTGCTTGTTTCTTTGCTTTCGCAGTAGTAAATTCTTTAGTTTTTGGCCAGAAATTAACTGTTTCGGCAGATGTCACTACTTGTTAATATTCATTATAGTACAGTGGAATTGCAAATTACATAATTATAACCGTTGTTTACTGCACTGGCTTCGATTTGATAGGCTTAGTCCATACCAAGCTGCCTTTTTGCACAAAATTACGTATTCTAAAATTTAATTGAATAAATTCGCTTTTATTAATAATTTATTCGAAAATTTCCCACTCTTTACATTCCAACGTAACAGGATATTTCAGCGTTCAAAGTTATTAGTCTATTATTTTTATATTTAGTTAACACTCCGCTGATGACCCGCTAACTTCAGCACTAACCGCGTCGAGAGAACACTCACGATTGAATTGTACCCGGGCAGGGAGCATACTCAGGTCGGCAAAAGTTATTAATTTTTCCGCTAAAGCTTTCTTTTGTCTGCTCACATCAGCCGAACGCCAACCACCTGCCAGCTGCAAGATAACCACCTGACAGCCCCCTGTCGCTCACTATTCACATGTGTATTGGTATTGGTGTGTGTATAACAGTTTTTGCTATGCTTTTCGCGGGTCGTTTCGTAATCTCAGGAATCAAAGCAGTTTTACAACGTGTGCATGTTTGTTTATATAGAAATTTACTGTTATGCTCAGCTCATGTTAAAATATTTTTTAAATTTATTCTCTCCACCGCTTGCCGTGCTTTTTTGTGAGCTTTTGTACAAACTTTTAGCTTTTTTTTTTTATATTGCAGCGCTTTACGATTAGCTTACATTGTTTATCATTTTTTCCACCTGCTATCCGTTACTTACATCTAGTCACCGTTGTTTCTTTAATACTGCTCTTGGTTTTGATGCTCGGCAACCTTTACGGTTTGACAATTTCAATATCTCAATTCTGTGTTAATTTTTTTGAGAAGATCTCGAATAAAATTTTAAAAAGATTTCAACTTGAATAGTTAAATTTTAAATAATCCGCTAGGTGGCGCTATTGCTGAAAAATAAAAATCATCAATGCCATTTTTAGACCTCAAATGATAACTGCAAGCAAGATAGAGCAGTTGACTCGAGTCGACCGATTTCAACTAAAGTGAAGAAAAAATCAATAAATAGTTTTCGTGTTACAACCGATTTCCAACACAACACTGAAGAAAAGGTGCTCTACCGCCGTAATGATTCCGGCCTTCTCCGTGGATGAAACAAAAAAATTTACTACCAGAAGATCCGTGCAATAACCAACGGTCGAACATAAGAAACTAAAAATGACTGAGTTGCATTTATCCCAAAACATTGGTCGTTTTTGGCATGCCAAAATTTGAGTCCTGGTCAGAAAAATTTTCAGTCATTGCTAGAAGAACCATACATAGAACATATAAAAAAACATGATAATAATTATATCCTAGCCTTCGAGTATAATTTATCTCTGTGTGATAACTGGACCGAATTTCGATCGAATGATTGTGGAGCATATTTTGGGTATGATATGCGTGATATGACTAAGACTTTACAACTCTACGGGAAAAAGGCTAACGGTGTAATATTATACGATCCTGGGGCCAATCGATCGGCCCAAAACATGAAATAATTCGCTCACTGAAGTATTCCTTCAATAAATCCATTGATTGATGCGATGTGTGGAAAGTGATGCCGTTTTGTTTAAAACAAATGTCGCCGAGATCACAAGCTTCGATTTAAGGCACCATATGATATTTGGTGCGATTTCATGAGGCGTTAACGGTCGCGAAATCGCTTTTGTTTTTTCTGAATAAAATGGCAGTTCTTGAATCTTTCCAGGTTGTTCTTCATCCCAAATGCGGCAATTGCGCTAGTTCACTTACCCATTGAGCCAGAAATAGGCCTCATTGCTGAACAAAATTTGGCTCAAAAACGTTGGATATTCTGAAAACTTTTCAAAAGCCCATAGAACGAAGCGATGTCGCTTGGGAAGGTCGAGCGGCTTCAGTTCTAGCACAAGTTGTATATTGTACGCTTTCAAGATCTCGACGAAAAATGCGCCAAGACGTTAAATACATCAGTCCGAGTTGCTGCAATCGTCGCCGAATGGACTCTCCGCTATCTACGTGTGCACCCTCAGCTATGGCTGCTATATTTTCTTCACTGCGTGCTGGACGTGGTCTATTCGTTCAAATATTATCCGATAATGAACCTTGGGTCTCAAGATGGGTGATGATGTTGCGAATAGTATGCTCAGTAGGCCGATTATGTTGACCATTAGTTGAACGAAGTGCGCGAAACATAATATTTACAGAATGTGATTTTCATGTTAAAGTATAACGATTTGAGAACTTAATCAGGCGTAGGTCTATTCATGACAAAATGCCAAACAATACCGAACAAAAAAAAACATGATAGCTTGACACGACTCAAGCGTGAACTGTCCAAAAAAGGCTATTGAATAAAGTATTTCCACTTGAATCACCCATTATGAAAATAAATAAAGTTGGCAACGCCTCAGGTAATAAACGAGTACAAATATAATAAATCACCTTCTGCTTTCAACTTAAAACTCTCAAGACCCCGTCTTGCCTCGTATATTACCTCGTGTATTACATACCAGCTGAGAGGCTAAGTCTTCTCTTGATTACTTTTAATATGTTTTTTAAAACTGGCTTGGTGATCAGTAACAAAAACTATGTGGGAATACTTATGTTCATTGCTTTGTGTGATTCACGTTGTTACTTTTGTTTTGAAAACATACAAATAGATTGACTACTCGACATCGAAGACTCTTGAGTTTCGGGATTTAAAAAGTATATCACAACTAGTATATCTCGTTGTATCGCGTTTTAAGCTTTTTTATTTATAAGTTTTCCATATAATATATATATTATAAATATGTGTAGATTTACATTTGTATAAGCATTTACTATAAAATGTCAGTCTTTAGCATGGAGATCTGCATTCAAGCATGGCTTCGGCGCAATAATGTGGAAATTGTACGCATTTCAAAAGAAAATTGTTTATGCCCTGAAAAATTACATAGTAATTATAAAGTTAGGCGAGCTGTAAAAATATTTGATTACAATTTATCTCGTGTGAGATGCAATAAAGCGAGAAAACTAATTAACCAGTTCAAAATATCTAATGCACATAATTGTATATAATATGGATCCAAAAGTTGGTTCCATATAAGATAATAAAATTTCATACGATATACATACATATATGTTTGTATGTATATGTATTTATGCTGTAGAACCTTTTCATAATTCTGCCAATACAATTATTCCTTTTAAAACATAATATACAAATTTTACTTACATTCCAGCATCCACAGCACGCCTCAAACATATAGAACAATATGTAAAAGAATGATGCGAAAAAAGCCACAAAAAATGCGAAGAAAAGTAAAATCAACAGCCAGAAAATAAACCAGAGCGGGTTCTTCATAACGCGGTTGGTGCTTTTCAAAGAAAACTACTCTGGCTTTTGTTAGTAGACGAGGTCACAAAAAAGTATATTTCGCTTGGCGACACAAAATTATTTCTCAAAAGAATGAAGTTTTTAAATGTAAAATGTAAAATAAAAAAGTATTGTCTGACACGCTTCAGAATGAATTGAAATATCAAAAAATAGAATGTGTAAAACAGTTAAGTGTTGCATATAAGTTATTTTTTTTTTACCTGTAAACAGGGTAAGATCTCTAAAATAACAGCCCTTGGCCGGGTAAGTATTTATAAAAATGAACACCACCACAGCTGTTTGTCAGATCGTATGTCTGCATACACGCGAACTAGGCCATTAATTTTAAGAATCAATCAGATTTTTTGCACACGTCCTTTCCTCACTAGTCCTCTCCGTTGAATGCAGAATGGGGCTGACAGATCGAGAAACATACAAGAAAAGTCAAAAGCAAACCACCGGAAAAAAATGGAGCTTAGTGCACATGTTCCACATTGGAAAAGAGAGTTAGTCCAGACACTTTGTCGTTTTAAGAGAATCTTATTCATGAACACTTTTGCGTTTTAGGCAACACAATGAGTCGATTTTAAGAATTCCCCAACTTTTCGATACTCTTTTTTTGTATAACCTTTTTTCATAACTTACGGATTTTTCTTTAATAAAACATGAACTCAATATTGAATAAATTTTATTTTAGCGCATTTTTATTACAATAAATTATTTTAGACTGCGTAGAAAAATATATTTAATGTAAATAGTTAAATGGCCCCATATACGGTTTGGACAAAACAAATTCATCCCACAATTTAACTGTAAAGCTTAAATATTTATATGTAGACACTAACAATACAAGAATAACAAAAGAAACAAGTACTATTTTACTTTAGACCAACATTTATAACGGCGACTTGCATTCCAACATACCCACAGCGCAGTAGTGCGGAAATTGTATGCCTTTCAACAAAAAGTTGTTCAAACCCTGAAAAAAGAATTTAAATTAAATAATTCAATAAATAATGCAAACACTTTCAAAAATAAAGTTTCACAATATAATTTAATGATATATCAAGATAACATATAAAAACAAGTAAGAAAGGGCTAAGTTCGGGTGCTACCGAACATTTTATCTCTTGCAACTTGCAGGAATCAAAGCCAGGGAAATACCTAAAGGTGTAAATTGATATATATATGTACATATGCTACATATAACTCACTGACAGACATATTCGGCATAAATTTTGTTAGAAAAGCGAAAAACGAAACCACTATACGTGGTTTATAGGAGTTGGGTAGTATCCACCCGATTTTAACTATTAGCATAGCACATACTAAATTATGTTTCCTGGGTTTTATAAAAACAGCTAGCATATAATCACCAATCACATGAAGTAAAGTCAGTTGGATGTTCGAAAATCCTGTTAAGGGGGTATTCTAGTTTAGAAATTTAGAAAAATCGAATTTTTTTATATTTTCAAAGTTTAACTATTCAAGAATATGTGTACAAGAGGATTTTTCAAAATTCAAATTATTTTCGGAGATATAAGCATTTTTCTGACCCGGCATCCAAACTGGTTCGGCCGGAACGCAAAAATTTAAACGCGTTTTTCTCAAAACTGACTTTTTCGGAACGATGCCCACGATTTCTTACTTTTTACTGGACCGATTTACTTGAAATTTTTATAGAGTCTTCCTTATAAGCTTGTCTATAGTTGGAACTAGCCCCATCACCAAATTTTTATTTTTATTATTTTTAAAAAATTCGAAATAGTCAGAAAAAGTGATCAAAAAAAATTTTTTTTTCAGCCAGTCGCCATTTTGTGAAAAAAATAATGTTTCCCACTTTTCCGTAGTTCCGACCATTGCGACATTATTCTAGATTAATAACCTTTTTTTTGGTTTCAGATAACTCGGTGGGTTGAAATCATGGGCATGGTCACGAGGAAATTTTTAGAGACCCCCCACTTCGTCAGCTCATAATTTTTGAATTTTTTTAGCTTTTAATTTTTTTCTCTACTCTTCAAAAATTAATAAATAACTAATAAAAAAATGGATAGTAAAAATACTAATTGCCTTTTTTTTACGACACTTTAAAAATTACCTAAAATTCATGCTTCTAGACTAGAATACCCCCTTAATAGTTATATGGCGGCTAGATCAAGTTTTCGCCCAATATATCTATTTTAGGCACAAAGATGATATGAGCAATTTTTTGTAATTTTTATTGAGATAACTCGAATATTTGCCGATATATCCACCATAAAGTCACCTGAAAGTTCGAAAATCTTTATATTAGGTATACGGAGATCGGGAAAGAATTGACCCGATTCGAACCAATGCTATAGGGGAAATAGGCGTGGTTGTAGTCCGGATTTCAAATCGTGTCGTCATCCTGATCATTTATATGTGACCTGGTCTACGAAAAGTGAGCTTAGGTGTCAAAAAAATAAAAAAAATAAAAAAAAAAATTGAGAAAAAAAAATAAAAAAAATTGATTTTTTGACACCTAAGCCCCCTTTTCGTAGACCAGGTCACATATATACAAAACCCTATATATGTATATCTTGCTTAGTTTTAGGTGAGACATATGTACAACCGTTAGCCGCCATACCACAATTCCCACTAAACGGTTCATTTTTGGGAATGTAATTAAATTTTCTTAACCAAACGAGGATTTGACTCACCCCAATGGTGATAATCCAGAAATGGGCCTAATCTGAGAAAACAATAATCTTGAATAATTTCCAAGCATTGACGAAAATCAAAAGTGACACGATGTAATGGCAAACCTTACTGAACATACTGACAAAATTTAATATAAATCCGTAAAAGGACTAATAAAGATTGTTTACATATTGGCCAGTATAAAAGATATAGAGTCAGACTAGTGAGACTATTGACCCGATTTTTACCCATTTTTTCACACAAGAGCATGCTGTTATCATAAAAGTATTCTCTCTGCATTTTTATACTAGACTCAATTGTCCGATATTTTTAGTAAAATGGCAGCTATTGGCCATTTTAAACTTGCGATAATAAAAGATTGTCATGAAAATGTTATGTATTGAATTTGCTTGTCTCCTATAAAGCCCTTCTGTAAGCTCTTGACAACATGTTGCGAGAGTATAAAAATATACGAACTTTATCATCAATTAAAAGCCCCTGTTTCACAGTTGAAGAGCGTTCTTCATTTATAAGTGTACCGTATGGTATATAACTATAAGTGATAAGCGAGCAATAAGTGACTATTTCTTATCTTCCTCATTGTTCAAAGTAAAACAGTTTTGAGCGCATTTAAACTTATCATCGAAACTAAATTAAAAAATAAATATGAAAATTAAAAAAAAAAATCAAAATGAAAGAACTATCGTGATTCACTCCCATATCACTGAAAGTGTTTCGCACATGAGTTACGAGTGCCACAGTGATTGGATAAGTCATAGATTCATATTGATATATGTTTGTCTTATATAGAACAGACTGTCCGACGTGATGCGTAATGAATGCGCCATTAAATGAAAACTGCTTTATTAAAAGACGGAGAATGACTGCGTCAAAGTGATGTCATGCGACAATTAATGTCTTACTTCTATCAGATCACTGACTTACAAAAATATTATTTACATTCTTAAATATGCGAGCATCTATAGCACAAAGACATTAGTCTAAATTGTTTTGATGTCATCTAACTATCTTCAGATGAATAACACTGGATGTTGGAATTGTTTGAAAAAAAAAAATAAAATAAAAGTAAATCTTTTGCTCCATACAAAACCCACGAATTCTCATATTAGATTCCAAGGACTCTAAGGTAAACGCGTGTGTATTACCAAGTTCTAAAAGTATATCAAATGTCTGAAAAAAATTGAAATCATTTTCATTTCGGATAATAGATAATACTTTGGATCAATATCACCAACGGGGTCCTTATTTTCTATTAGAGTACAATCATAAATTTTCTGAAAAAATATGGATTTTTAAATAACACTACAGTATTTGGACAAACAACCAAGATTATAGATATGATTACTCTTTCCCTTAGTAGTCAACTGTAACATCGTTCGTGCTTGAATAAAGAGGCCTTGGAAAAACTGATTTTTTTAAAACGACTATGGATAGTTATGGTACATTATTTTTATTCCATTAATACTGGAATAAGGAGGGTGCGTACGGTATTATTTCTTTTCAGCAAACCTAAACTGATTTTAGCAAGCAATCTTGTAGGAAGAATATAAGAAGCTAAAACTTGACGATCCAGCAGGGTTAGATCGCCCAACTTCCTTCTGGATACTATAATACTACTAATCAAGAATCAATACCGACATACCAAATATATGTCCAGCGTGCAATGAGTCTTCGCATGACTTTATCCATAAAAAACAAGAAACTTGGAAATAAGGTCAAGATATTCATACTTAATGCAATTTTATATAGCGGTTAGCCATAACTGAAAAAAGGAATAGGGCCAAGTTATATCAGAAATCAATTAACGTTGAGTATACTGGTACAATTGAGGCTCTAGCCGCTATCAAACTAAAAATTACCAAATATGAGGTTCTGAAATTTTTGTACTCTGATATACTGAGTTTTATTATTGATGACTCGAAACTAGTTGATAAGGTCAGTAGTGGAGTTTACTACCTTAAACTTATTTTCCATCATACGGACCATAAAATTCAGTCTAGGTGTTAAGCCTATATCAATAAAAAAAAACATCTGATATCACTGTCTACGGCTCGTTCGTATTTTCTCTGATAATCTTATATACTGTGACAATTAAATGGTCAAATCTTTATGACCTGGGGAATGTTTGGACTCAAAACATAAATAAAAACAGATAAGTATGGGCACCAGATAGTAACCCAAAAATAAAACATATGACTAATATGTGCTATTGTTTTCAGAATATATTGACCTTCAACCTACTTAACAGACGTCGACAAGCCAAGGTTACGCCATATATTGAAGTTAACCAAACTATATACCTTGAGTTTAGGAAGACAACAATACTTTCGAATCCTCAGAAGTGCGATTAATTATAAGCAACTAGGTCCATATGGAATGCCCACCTTGCTTCAAAGTTGGGTGCAATGCCCTTTATCTCGCCAAAATATATCTCACAATAAGGCTAATAAATAACAGGTCTATTGAAATTGGTCCCTGGCCTGACTGCTAGAATTAAATCTACATAATTTTTAGTTAATTGGGCCATTAGTTTGCGAATTATATCATTTTGATTGAAGCAATTTTTGTTATTGTGAAAAAATGGATAAGAAATGTTAATAAAATATTGCTTTTTAAAGAGAAAAAATATAGTTGAAGCCGAGGTTTGGATAGATCAACATTATTTCGACTCTTCATCAGAAAAATCAACCGCTGAAAAGTGCTTTGCTAATTTTAAAGAAGCGAAATGGACACCGAGGACGATGAAGGCAGTAGACGCCCTAAAAAGGCTGTTAACAACAAAAACATCGAAAAAGCCTTCAAAATAATTTTGAATGACCGTAAAGTGAAGTTGCTCAAGATGGCAGACACCCTAAAGTCGTCGACTGAATTGTGCAAATTAGGTGGCGTATCAGCTCTTTTTTGACCACAAAAACGACGAGTTGATGATTCAGTGTTTGGAGGTGTTCAAGCGTAATAAACCCGAGTTTTTGCGTCGATATGTGACAATGGATGAAACATAGCAATTATTTCATTTCGAAGTCCAATCGACAGTCATCTAAATGGACTGCATATAATGAACCCGCTCCAAAGTGTGGAATACGCAACAGTCGGCTGACAATGTTATGGTGTCTGTATTTTGGGATGCGCTTGGAATAATTTTTATTGAATTCCTTGAAGAAGGAAAGAACTTCAACAGCGACTTTTACATAGCGTAATTGAACTGCTTGAAGGACAAAATCGAGTAAAACGGCCGCATTTGAAGAAAAAAAAGTGCTGTTGCACCGTATCACAAGTCGGTGAAAACGATGACAAAAATCCAAAAATTGGACTTGCTGTCGCATCCACCATTTTCCCCATATGGGCTTATTTTCTGTTCTCAGACCGCAAAAGAATGCTCGCTGTGAAGGAGTTTACGTCGAATGAAGAGGTGATCGCCGAAGCTGAGGCCTACTGTGAAGCAATAAACAAATCGTACTAAGAAGTTGGAGGGTCGCTATAATCAGTATATCAATCATCCTTTAAAGTACCTATGTTGAATAAAAAAAATACGATTTTTAGAAAAAAAAATATTTGTTATGCTATGGCTGGCCGGGGACTTTTCAATTGACCTGTTAAGAATGAGCAATCCCCCAACATGCTTTATACCTACATTTGTATTTCCACTTTTGGTTAGAGTTGTATCATACATTATTAATACTCACCGATAACCCACTAAACAGCACTTCCAACACATAGCATATTATGTATAGGAACGCAGAGAAGAAAGCCACAAAGAATGAGATGAAGATGAAGATCAAAAGCCAAAAGATAAACCAAAGTGGATTTCCCATATTGTTTTACAGTGGTTGCGCTCGGGTGTCTGTAGCTTTCAAAAGCTAATGCGATTGAGTGCGATTGAAGTTTGTGCTGTTGTTTTTGTTGTAGCAGAGGAGTACGAGTTTTATGCTCTCACGCGCTCCGCGGTCACAGTGGCTAGGTGTGTTGTTGTCCTAGGTTAAGGTGAAGACTACTGACGTACAAATGCAGCAAACAAGTTCTACAGAAGAAGATAAAAACAACAAGAGTATCGTATAACATTTACATTGTGATTTTTATTTATTTACTATATGTATGTATATATTATATATACCTAAGTACTATGTATATATACATATATGTATGAATTTTATATTTATTGCGTATGTTTCTGTTTACAACGGAATTCATAAAAATGATTAAGTGATTTCTTTTTTATATTTTAGTTATCAAATAGTTTAAATTGGACTTTCGATAAATAACGGTATTTTTTTAATATCTTGACATTTGTTGTACATAAGGAGACACCTGTGCAAATATTTAAAAATGTTGTGGCGGCAGTTCTATCAAACTTTTTTTTGTATTTCGCTTCGAAGTGCCGGTAAGCCAAATGTGATTACTAACACACATACATATGTATGTACATATGGTATGTAAGTATGATAATTATGACATTTCACCTCCATTTAATTGAGTCACTAAATTCCATGTGTTATGGCATTAGTTGTTAAAAATATGATAAGATAAAAGTAATTTAAGAAGTTTACGCATGAGTTTCCGCGAGAGCTATGAAAATATTTGAACTATAAGAAAAAATAAAAAATCCCAAAAATGTTGTTATGCATATATTTATCAAATAAAAGAAAAAGAACAACAGCAAAGCCATTAGATATTATCAGAAATATTTAGCAAACATAACTCCGCCTAAGCGGTCAGGTCGGGGAAGAAATATTTATGGTTGTATATAGATTTTTATATGTATATTAGGGTGCATCTAAAATATTTAATCTTTATTTTCCAGTCTTACCCTCCATTATCTCTTTATTTGATTTAATTTTTAAATATACTATCTCATCAAATTTAACCCAGACTGGTGCATATAAACTATCTACTACATGCACAAATCGAATGGAATTTACCAGATTCATACAACCTTTTTTTACTACTGTGCCCAAAAAATAAGGTGACATTTGAATTTAAACTGCGCGCGTCGAAGGATTTGGAGATTTTTTTTTTTAGATTGGTAGTACTGACAGTCACATTTATGTCAAATTTCATGTCAAAATATTCATTAGTGCTTGAGATACGTGTCGTTTTGTGATCTGCTAAAAGTGAGTTTTTCATTTTTTGCGATGTCGAAATTTGTTGAGCAAAGAATTTGCATTAAATTTTGTTTATGGAATCAACTTTCTGCTGCGGATACGTTGAGGATGGTGCAGAAAGCCTTTAGTGATGAGACTATATCTAAAAAAAAATATTTACAAGTGGTATAGTGAGTTCCAAGCCGGCCGTGAACGTGTCGAAGACGAAGAGCGTCCAGGGCGACCATCAACCTCAACTGACGAAACTCACGTTCAACAAATCAAAGATTTGGTGTTGAAAAACCGTCGATTAACAATTAGAGACCTTGCTGATGAAGTTGGCATATCGAAAGGCTCTGCCAATACCATTTTTAAGGATGTTTTGGGCCTCAAGCGCGTCAAATCTCGACTGGTACCGAAAACATTGAATTTTTTGGAAAATAGGCGTCGCGTTGAAGTGTGTGAAACGTTACTTTCCGACTACCAGGGTGTCATGAAATGTATTATAACTGGCGATGAGACTTGGATCTATGCTTACGACCCCGAAACAACCGATAAATCGAGCGAATATCGTGCCAAAAGAGAGCCGAGACCAAAAAAATCGCGTCAAAGTCGCTCAAAAATCAAGGTCATGTTGACTGTTTTCTTCGATTATCGTGGTGTTGTGCATTATGAATTCCTTCCAACCGGTCAAACAGTCAACAAGGAATATTATTTGAACGTTATGCGTCGTTTGCGTAACGCTATCCGCCTAATAAGGCCAGAATTGTGGAAAGACAATTCTTGGTTTTGACACCACGATAATGCACCGCCCCATACTGCCCTCGTAATTCGTGATCATTTCGCCAAAAACTCAACCCATATCGTTCCGCAACCACCGTATTCACCTGATCTGGCGCCGTGCGACTTCTGGCTGTTCACCAAGCTCAAAAGACCGCTCCGGGGACACCGCTTTTATACGATAGAGGAGATTCAAGCCGCAGCGAAGACGGAACTGAAGACCATCCCGGAAAGTGACTACAACCACTGTTTCGAAGATTGGAAAATCGGCATAAGTGCATTGCATCGGGAGGGGATTACTTTGAAGGGGATGAAATTGATTTGGAAGAATAAATAAAGAATTTTCAAAATAAATACAATGTCATCTTATTTTTTGGGCACAGTAGTATGTGTCCATATGCCAATTAATATGTATTTTGTAATGATTTGTTTATGACACGAAAAGTTTGCCAGGCAATTTTTACCATAGAAAACAATGAATTGTTTGAAATTTACAGAAATGTTTTTAGTGACTCTACTCTTCTCTAAATATGACGTCAAAACTAGTCAACAATTTAGCAGCTACTGCTCCAAAATTAATCAAGTTCGTAACAGGCTAAATTCGCTGAAGTCAAGGATGACTTCCCAGTCGAGGCTTATAACAAGACGCTGGCCACTCTTTAAATACCCGACATATGAAAAGTCGAGAGAGTGATCCTACCACTGAAACGCGAACAGACTTAACGTCCTGAATATTTCATTGCCTAAATCAAAGCCAACCTGTGAGAGAACGATCTTCCTAGCCTTGTCAAAAGCTTTTGACATAGGCAGTCATTCAGCAAGTATGTAAGAACAATCCATGCTTCCGCCAAGGCTGAACTACCTGAGCGGTCTGCAACCAGTCTTACTGTTTCGTGGTCATAATTCTAAATTGAAAACGACTAAACTGACGATTCTGCAGAGTGGTGTCCTCTCTCCGTTACTATTTAACTTCTATATTTCAATACCCCTTCAACCTCCAGAAAGATTTTTTATTGCATCGAGCGCTGATGATTGTATGATATTGACATCGTGCAGAGGAATCAATGGCATCTTTTCGAAAGTAAACGGTTACCTCTCCGACTTTTCTAATTCTTCCCTGAGCTTGGCACTTTCCCCCACTAAAACCACTGCAATTATATTCTCGAACTAGAGGAAGGGATACAGACTGGATCTTAGCCTTACGGTCGATGACATTAAAATTACAACTTTCAACATCCCAAAGATTTTAGGCATTACGAGAATCTAGAGCGACCCTTACGCAACTTCATTCTGGATATTGCAGCAGGTTAAGCTCCTCCTTACCCAAAAATCCGCATAACTCTAACCACCTCTTTGCTTGTCCAGCAAACCCCACTCATCTGACACTCCTCTCCCCAAATTCTGACTTCGTCGCAATAGCACATTTCTTGGGCTTGCCGTTAGATAACTAAGTTGATAGCCAGCCCGAGTCAAAATAAATTTGTGATTAGATAAACACACACTAAATAGCGACATACCAGAGTTCAACAATATGACTCATGTTTGGGGAGGTTTTTATTGGATCACATGGAAACATTCGAGAAGAAGTTTGGTTTCATTTTGGTACTTCCAGGTGACATCCGGGTGACTTCATGGTGACATCCGGTATCTCAATTCGTGTTTTAGTAATTACAGTGCCAACTTAGTCTAGCCCCTTTGGTATAGGGGCTAATGTCAGGATTTTCGAACATGCGGCTGACTTTACTTCATATGATTGGTGATGGTATGTGGGATACCTTAATGAAACCCAGGGAGCATTTTATTGGTAATGTATAATGATTTTCGTTTTTCTAATGAACCTTATGTGGAATATGTCGCTCAGTGTATGAGTTATATATATGAAATTCCTTGTATTCCCAACATCTAGCTGACGTTTTGCACCTTAAGGTGTTACCCTGGATCTGATTTTTTTGAGTTGCAAGAGTATAAAATGTTCGGTTGCACCCGAACTTAGCTCTTCCGTATTTATATTTACTTAAGTAATATAACAAATATTTTTTCACAATTTATGACCTCAAAAAAGGCCAATTAGCGCGTGTTTACTTGTTTTTAATACATATCCATTTGCGTAAAAACATATACCATATGTATATACATACATACATATATATATGTTTGTATATATATATTTTAAAACAGTAAACAACACGTAAAAAATGATTTCCAAACCTGGAATAGTTCAATTTGGCCAGCGCTGTGCGACCTTTCGCAGCAATCGCAATGCTCACGCAACAGATCGCCAAATACGCTTTAGCCCCCGACCACGTCCGGAATAACTAAACATTCGACTTTTTTGTTTTTGTTTGTGCTAATTTCTTATTGGAAAATATTTTGCTGCATAAAATATCAAAACAAATTAAAATTCTCAAATGGCAAGTGTTTGTGTGCTTAACACCAAGACGACTTTGATATGCCAACGAGCCGATTGGAAGCGACCAACAGGTAGCGTAGGTGGGCGGGCGACCGATCGGCCGGGTTTAGCGCCCGCGCGATGATGTGATCTGCCAGGAATTGAGTAATTACACATGCATTCCAATGTGCTAAACGCAAGTAGGCCAAATGGAGACTAGGATAATAGAATAAGCAACAACAATGCATACTTATGCGCACTTACACACATACAAATATAGCAAATATGAATACAATCAAGCATGCAAAAGGCGCTAACTGTTTACATGACAAGTTAATTGTTGTTGTTCTATATACATATTTTCTGACTGGTTTCTAACATTTGCATTTAATTTTTAATAATTTTACAGTAAACTTATTTAATTCGTACAAACACAAGCACATATTCATATGTACATGTAAACGATTTTCTGTTCACAACCATTTTTATTAGATCCTCAATTTTGTTTATTCTATTATATTTATACACATGAGCTCATACATACTGTATATATTTACATATGTATAAATAAATTCGCACTTGCAAATATATATTTCTGCAACACCTTGCAAATAAATTATTGCTATTCTAATCACTGAGACAAATTGACTTAACACTTACGATTACAATACAGTTAAATTGTCTGTCCGAACGTTACTGCGACAAAAATACTACTGGCAAGAAGACGTCGCAGGCGTGGGTCGGGTAGTGCTTAAATGGTGACTGTTAGTTGAGATTGTTGGGGCTGGCCGGCACTCTGAGTGCACATACTCATTTCAGCTCTCTGTTTTGGTGATCTCGCTGCAGTGCTACTTCAAGAATTGGCGCTCCCATTAAGATTAAACCGCCTCAATACATTTGTACTTATATATGTTTTGGTAGTGGGGAAGAACTGTTAAAAATTATACTACACTGTGCAAAGTGTATAAAATATTTTCAAGTTTGACTTTTTCTTTAGCGCATGAAAACAGATTATAAGATATATGCATACTAACGGCTAAGTAACCTAGCTGAAATGAACCAGGTGCACCTGATCTGGGTGCCTGGTCACAGGGGCATAGCCGGCAACGAGCTGGCTGACGAGCTTGCTCGCTCTGCAGCCTCCTCCAGTATGGTTGGACCCGAACCGTTCACCGGGGTAGGCCCTCATACTGTGAAGGAGCTGCTCCGCAAGGAAGAAAGAGTGTGTAGGGAAAGGCATTGGCAGCAAGCGCACGGTATGCGTCACGCCAACTGTTAGTTTGGGGGGTATAACTAGAAGTGGTTCAAATCGCTAATAAACCTCCCAAGAAACAAACTCAGGCTCCTGGTCGCATTCTACACCGGCCATTGCAGGCTGAAGGGGCATTTGGCTAACTTGGGCCTATCAGCTTGCGCTAACTGTCGGTTTTGCGACAGGGAGCCTGAAACCCCGGAGCACCTGCTAATCGACCTTGGAACCATGTTTCCGGATAGGGATCACATCGCCTCGCTATCACCCAGCGGGTTATTGGACTTCATCAATATGCTGAGGCTAAGCGAGACCCTGTGAGTTAATAGAGGGCACAATAGACCTAAGGTCGCAGTGCATTCCTCAATTACTTTCTTATCTCTCTTATGCATACTTAGATTCATAGTGAAACCCGTAGGGGCTTTGGCAATCAAAGCCTTCCCGACTGTTTGGCATTCGGCGCATTATTGAGCTACAGTTTAATGAGTTATAAGATCAAAGTAGATTGGAATATACCGTGTCTGTATTGAGGATTATTTCTGCAAATATCCGATTTTCACCTTATTTAGACGAAATGTGTACCAAAACTCTCAACTTCTGAAGAATATTCGTCGCGTCCAGTAAAGTGTTTACTATTGCTAAGCGGAGAGTTTCTTGAAGAGTTTAATATGTTTATCTTCTTCTTGCTTAGCTTACGCGGTTCTTCATTTTTGCTGTTTGGCGCCAATCGGAGATTCCAAGTGTTGCCAAATCCTTCCATACTTGGTCTTTCCAACTGTGTGGAGGTCTTCCATGACTTGTAGAGTTTAATCTTTGTTCGTCGAGAGAGGGCTTTACTTCTCAATTGCAGCTGTTGCCATCAGTTATTCTGATGTTGTTGGTGGTATTAATACTGGTTCCAATATAGACGAAATTATTTCAGATTTCGAAGTTGTGGCTGTCAACAATGACATGGCAGCCAAGTCGCGAATGTGACGATTGTATGTTTGATGACAGGAGATATTTCATCTTGCACTCGTTCACTACTAGACCCAGGAGGATGATGTTCACGTAAGTGAGGAAAATTCTCTGAGCGCCACAAAACATCAGTTTGAAGGCGAGCTAAAGTGAAAAATGCGAATCACCCCTCCCCAGGGTTGTGCGCCGAGTTTGGGACCCGCCACAAAAAAAACACCTCAAATCAAAAGGGCACAACAGCCTCGAATGAGAGACCCTTTTTGAGTAAATACCTATACATAACAGACTGCGATGCGTAAAAGTTCTCAGCTCACTCCGTTTCGAAGACTCCGATATGTTATGGACTCCGTTAAGTTGCTACTGATACTGATATAATACGATCATCTAACGGGACATTCGCAAACCGTTTTTTTTTTCGGTACAAATGTCAGTTTCGTTGCGGCCTAAGTTCATATTCTGATTCTGTACAGGACAACAATGAGGATATACGGTCTTCGAGGTAAAGATATTTCAAAAGACTACGATTCGAAGAGGGTCTGATAAATACTTAGCCTCACTGCCAGATAACTTCGCAAACGCAAGAGAAATTCACTATAGTGCAGAACATTTCCATAGACATCCAGGACAAAGTGACAAAATTCAACGATCTCTTGCTGGTAGATCGACGAAGAACGGTGTGCTAGCTTGCTGAGATAGTGGGCAACTCAAAAAGCCGCCAGAGTCATATCCTACATAAAATATTCGGTTTGAGAAAGTTCTCGATGTGTTGCGTGCAGTAGTTGCTTACTCCGGTCCACAAGTTCAACCATGAGTCCACTTGACGCTGTTTAAGCGCAATTCGATGAAGTTTCTGAAGTTCACTGCTACTCACTAGAGACTAAGGGACGGCAGTCGGCTCTAAGTAACTGGAACAGACCTATATTTTTATCTGGCCAAGGCCTGTCACCTCGGCACCAGTGCTTACTTCAGAAGTTGTTATTTCCGAAATGTTTTCTGCCTCTATAACAAGACAATTAGGGAAAAAGTAGAGATCAACCTGCTCCAGATAAGCGAATAACATACTATAAATTTGAGCCGGAAGGGAATGACCTTTTTCAGCTATCCACGAGATGTTTTACATCAATTACCTAAAGAAGGGCAAAACATACGGAAGTGTGCGAAACTCACACGGATTGACAGACGTTACAGTGTTTTTAACATATCTTAAATATACTAGATATATTTTAAAAGTTTGAGTACAATGAAGCCACCTTTTAACCGCTTGCCGATCATCAATGCTTAATGCAAAGTTGGATGTCTCACACAAAGTATAGTAATCTGCACTATATTGCTGTTGGTGGTTTTTAATTTTTTTGGCAAACCCCAGCACATTTGGATTCGGATTTGCTATTTTTAATGCCGTAAAAAACGAAATGCGCTGAAACCAAAGCACTAAAATGCAAGCAATTAATGACGTGTAATCGAACTTGTACCCCTTAACCCTGAAACTAAGTAAAAACACATTGGCCGTGAAATCACTGCTGATGCAGCTCACTATAAATGCCACCCACTCGGCGATGCAGCGAGCAATTGAATTTTGGTCGAACAGTTGTCAGGACGTGCCTGTGTTGGACGCTAGTGACAAAAAGTGCCAGAAGCAATACTAAACGTACGAAGAATCGGTCGTAGTGGTGGTGGAATTGTTGGATCGCTGAGAAGCTGACTTTTCATTTAACGCGTTTACAAGAAAAACTAATAACAGGTAGAAAGATATACCGTACTACTAACAGAAATGGCTCCAAATTTTACTAAACAAAATACCAACTATCCTTTAAAGCATGCGCGACCCAAAGAACAGACTACCCAAGTACGAGTCGGACGCTTTCGACAATGTTGAATATGAGCTCCGCATGACGTACACGCTCGAGACTGATCGTCGCATTATGAGTTTCGTCGATTCACGTTGGGGCATCGAGGTAACCGGTGGGATCGATCAATTCGAACCGTTAACCATTATTAATGTGACACCAACTGGTATGGCACGCAGTGCCGGCATGCGCATTGGCGATGAGATTACGCAAATTAACAATACGCCAGCGTTGGAATTAACTTTCAACGAAGCATTGGATTTGTTCCGTAAAAATAGACGTTATGTGCGCGTTTATGTGAGAGGGTAAGCGAATATTTAGTACACTTTTAAATTGAGTCTTTAATTTTTTTTCAACTGCTCCTCAGTGATGTGGACGACGATGGCGAAGAAGACTGGACCTGTCACTTCTGGTTCAAGCCACGTGAGTACCATAACTTAGATTTGTATTTAATATTGTCTTGAATCGAATATTATTTTCTTGAATTGCAGGCAAGCCATGGCGCCGTGACTTCACGCCCATCCAATGGGAGTTCCCATGGAACGATCGTCGCAAGCCGATCTACCGTGAGTCTAACTGTTTCATGGTTCCCAGCGTTATGGAGGAAAGGATTCGTCAACGTCGTGCTGCCACCTCGGCTGTGCATAAAAAGGATGAACTTGCACCGCATACCCGCTCGCTAACACCATCGCCGCGCCCTAAAAATCAACCCGGCGAAAATTTGATGGAAACCATGTTCAAGAAATAAAGCGCCAACCGATGTCTAAGCAGTGAAACGCGTTAGCAATTAATGCAAAAATATATGCATAAACATGTGTGTGAATTTTGCAATAACAAAATATATAAAGGCAAATATTTTGTTGGAAAAATTCGACACGCTTAAAAACGCCAAAGATTTTTCATTCCAGTTCCTGTAACAAATATACAGAAAGAAGCAGGCGTTCGTATAATCTGCCACAAACTCGAATAATGCACTCCAGAGCAGACATGAACGATAACACGGTGATAGAGGCTAGTCTATGACGCTATAGACACAAAATATTTAGTTGTTAAATAAAGCTAGAGAAAGAAAATAGTTTAATATAAGTTAATAATATAAATAAAATAAATTTTCAGTACCAACCTTAAGTTGTGGAATACAAGAAACACTTGTTATAAAGCTTTAATAGTTGTGTAACTTTATAAAAATGTGTTGAAATAATAAAAATAGTATTTAGCGTTGACTTGTAACTGTATAATATGGCTTTTCAATGTGTTTCAATAATGCAATGGAAATAATCTCTTCTCTCGTGCTCTCGTTTGCATTTATAAAGCTACGTGGCTTTGCATAAAAACCGCAATGCGTTTGCAAAGAGCCTATGGTAATGCATATCATTTCTAAAAATGTGAATATAGTAAATAACATAGAAAAATTAGGAAAGTAGTAACCAACTATTTTTAAAACCATCAGCTGATAGCAGCTCAAAAGAATTTGGTACAAAAAATTTCCTCATGCAACCGTCTCAAATCACTTAGTAATTAATTATAGAAAATGTATTTATTTATTTATTTTTTTTTTTTTTTGTTTTAATTTTATTCAGTTTCAAATTTGAATTCAATCAGACAAATGTGCAAAAAATACAAGTAGAAATTGTCTTTTTTACGTTTATAAATAAATCACCGTGGGAAATGAAGTCTATGCCAATTTTATTTATGTGCTTATTGAACTTACATATTTATATTGCGTATCAATTAAACAAAAGCAAAGCGCGAAACCAAAGTCTTTAACAAATGCATACAAACTAAATGCATTCACTTATTTTTTAAATGCACAGTATAAAACACCAGCTAAATTGAACCAAAAATTACATGGACACAACTTCTTTTGGCAATATGCTACATTTTTTTCCAATGAACGTGCCTGCTTTATAAGCAAAACAAAGTTGGCGATATTAAATTCTTCGTAAATTTTATTTAATGTGCTTAGATAATAATTTAAAAATGCTTTTTATAACTTTGTATTATTACGTTTGTTACAGAGGTTTGCACAAACCATGTATATGAGATGTACTGTTGGAATAATTCGTTGCGCGACAAATGAAATGGCATAGCCGAGGAAGTATTCAAACCAAATAATTTTACAATCCACGTATTATTTTTTTATTTTGTTTTTCTTGTGTGAAAAGAATTTTCGCTAACCACTTCATTATTTTGCTAACAACCACACAATGGTCTTTTGTTTATGTTTGCAGCTTTTTATTCACTTGTTTAATTTAACAATTCTCTTGCGATTGCCAATTTTGGTGTTGTTATTGATATTTTGATTGCGATGGCAATGACTGTTTACGGTTTTCGAATTTAACTGTTGGCTCTCTGCTACGTACGTGGCCTGGTAGATACCCTTTTGCTTATATCTAACTGTGTGATTTGTGGCTGGATATTATTCGCGATGTAAAAGCACAAATATAGCTAAAATCGATAATATTGCCCACTAAAAAAAAAAATAATAATTTTAAATTGAAGCAAATGTGACATAAAAGAAATTACATTACCTTCACTTTTGGATACTCATTCATAAATATAGTTATTATACCGACATATGGAAGAAACCCTCTGGCGCGACCAACAATATCTTTTTTCGTCAACCACAGTTGTCCAGGAGCGTAAAGACCTCGATCGTCCACGTTATTATTATCACCCTTAGTTAGGAATTTTACTGAACCATCTTCCCTATAATTTAAAAGTAGAATTTTTTAATTTCATAAAGAACATTTAAATGGGCAATTATCTTGTGTTAATTAGCACTCACTTTTCATGCAGTTTAACGACACGGTGTACTATAGGTATATCTCTCCCTTCCACTTTGAACACAACAATTTCTCCTACACGCACTGGTTCCTCCTTGTAGTTTGTTAAGAAAAGCAAATCTCCTCTATGGAAAGCCGGCTCCATACTACCACTGAGTACCACCACAATTGGCGATTCGCTGCCAGTCACCACCATTAGACCCTTCCAGATCATCAAAGCCGATGAAACAATCATCGCAAAGCTCAATATTTGGTATAATGACTAAAAACATAAGTGGGGGAATAATATTAAAAAGAAATTAACATTAAATGCATTTTTTGTATACAATTGTTAAGTGCATACGTGTAATCGCACAACACAACCCCCCGCACCCTACTTCTTTCACGTTAAAAACATAAATTTACCTGTCGTTTGTTCATTCTGTTAAAGTCACGGAGCATTTCATCAAACTGCAACAGCTCTCCCAAGCCCATCTTAACACCTTTGTACAATTACGTGTTTTTAACTTAAAATAATATAAATAAACTTTAAATTTCTACACACTATATTTCCTTTTGCAAATATGTGAAGTTTTTGTGGCCGCTACCACGAAGTCGTCTTCTGTCAAACAACGCCGCGCGGACGCCTTTTGAACACGTCAGTTGCATTCTGCAGGGTTGCAAATTGGGTTTGTCTACTATTTGTACTAAGAGCACTAATGTTTGGATTAAATAATTACTTAAAGTAAATATATCTTAATTTTACTAAATAAATTCACGTAAGGACAGGGAATGTTTTCTTCTGTCAAAAATCTCCAAACAATGAATGGTCTAAAAATTAAATTTCACGAATTTTCGAAAAATATTATAACTGCAGTTATATCAGCCTCATTGAAATTCTTATTGAAAAAAATTAATTTTATATCAATGCCCATTTAAATCGCAGAGAAAATATTTTCAAATTTGTTTATAACCTTATATTATTAAGCACTTTTTGTATTAATTGGAGCGGTCAATTCTTTAAAATTTTGTAATACTAACTGCGTTAAGTCCACTTAATAAATAAATTACGGAACGTAAACCGGCTGTCGGGGATATTCCTCTCATTGTGAATGAGTCAATTTTATGTCAGATTCATGTGCATTTGTTCAAAATTTCGGAATCTTTGTTTAAAGCTGTGCGAATATTTATTTCGAATCAGCATTTATTCAACTTTTTCGTTTTTGAACTAAAATTTTAAGTTGTCTCCATTTTTGAGGCTATAATTAAAAGTCTTTCTTGAACTTGCCATACAACTCAAACCTCAATATACAACAAATGGGAGACAATAGATTGTTGGATACCACTCAGGTTATCAATGGTATTGCAGTACTGCTCTCGTTTTTCGTAGGTTACAAATATGCCTTAAAAAAGCATGATGTCAATCAGGATACTGCCGGCGCAAGAAGTACTAATCAGGGTACAGGGGATGCCACCACTTCGTCTGAGGGTGTGAGTTTATAGTCAGCATTAAACGGTGCTTTATTAACCAAACTTTAATTTATGTATTACAGTTTTTTGCTAGCTTTAGCAACAATTACAAAATGGTCTTAGTAGTGCGCAATGACCTAAAAATGGGTAAGGGCAAAATAGGTGCACAATGTGGTCACGGAGCTGTGGGCGCTTATCAGAAAGCTATCCAACGCAATCCACGCCTAGTACGTGCTTGGGAGAATACCGGCTGTGCTAAAATTGCATTACGCGTTGAAAGTGAAGCTGAAATGATGGCTATTAAACGCGCAGCAGATGCACACAACCTTACAACATGTCTGATACGTGATGCTGGTCGTACACAAATCGAACCTAATTCAAAGACTGTACTAGCCATTGGTCCTGCAACCGTAGAAGATATCGACAAAGTTACTGGGCACTTGAAGTTGTTGTAAATTGTTTCACACTTGATTAAATCAAGATACTCTTTGCGATAGCAATACGCTTATCATATTAGTGTAAGCTCAACAATAAAATACGCATGCGTAATATTAAAATTTTATATTTAGATTACAATAAGATGTTACTTTGTATATTAACTTGAATAAAAATATATAATTTATTTAATTCTTATAAATACGGTTAATTAAAAAGTGCAATCATGGATTTTTTTTTATTTAGAAGTGCAACCAGTCATCGTCATCGTCTTGATGATGTTCGGGTTTAGCCGTTTCCATATTCATTTGACCTTCGTTAGCCTGTGGCTCATTCATGCTATTTTGTAGATTGGCACCAATGCCGTCATTAGTCATTTCACCACTATCATTGAACACTTCACGCTTCATGGAGACATCAGCTGCATTGTCATCGCCACCACCATCTTCCTCGTCACTCTCTGAAATAGCCAAGTCTTCATCTATACCAACGTTATCATTACTTGGCATTATTAGTGGCATCTGCGGCATAGACGACATTTCAGCTGGCATTGCACCATCAGACATATTGGCATCCATTTGGAAGTGTGCTTGCGCTTCATCATCCTCCTTACTATATTGCATATGATTTTGCGTTGATTGCATGTCATCACTAGCATTATTATGAGCGGGACGATTGCCGAAATTTAAGAAATCTGATGGATCATAGTTGGGATCCAAATCCATTGAGTCATCTAAAGGGTAATATAATAGTATCAGGTTATAAACAAGTACTCAAAAAAAATAAAACAAGCATGCTAATAAGATTGTTTTGGTGAGCGGTGCATTAAAGTTAGAAATAAAATATAACGGGATAAGTTTCAAGCAAAAAATAAAAATGCTGGACAGAGCTCGGTGAACGGTGGTAAATGGAAATGTGCAGAGAACCTTGCTGCTGTTGAGTGTAGAAGCCCACGCCACTCAATTGTACCATCGCCTCTGCGGCCTGTTGGCTGTCATCCTCGCATTGTTGCTCTGCACCTTCTTCCTCTGACACAGCAGCGTGTTATTTGTTTAGAAACAAAGAATGTAATTACTTTAAAGGCACTTGAAATGCATACAAATTTAAACTGAAACTGTTTATAGCTACGCTTAAGTTACACTATTTTGTTGTTAAAAATTTCACACATTGACTTTTAAAATTATGTTAGTAATTACTCCACTCACCGTTAGCTAGCTGCGGTGGCTCTATCTTCATCTCGGTTTTTATATGCGACACATCAATCTGATCCATGCCCATAGCGCCAACAGCGTCCATGCCACTGTCGTTCGGTTGTATGCGTTCGCCTTGGTCGAGTATGCTGGCGGCGTTGTTCTCATCCTCTGATACTTCCTGAAACTCCTCATCATCCGTTGAACATTGCAAATCTAGTTGTTGTGAATTAATAAATTTTAAAAATTCATAAGCAATTAAAATGTGTACACAGATAGAGTTGCGTGTGTTGTGTTGTACAACGTATTCATAAATAAATTGCAGCAATTTTAGTAGTAAGTACAATAAATAACAATAACTTTTAGCGTGATTAAATTTAAACAAATTTCTTATTGGAAATAACCATAAAATCAAAACTTAAAATAATAATTATAGTAGTAGTAGTAGAGTATGTACAAATTGTTGTTGGTGTGAGTAAAGGCGTAAAGGAAAATGTCGATTCGTGTAGCTTTTCGTCTGCTACAAAAACTACAAAAACCACAAAACTAAAAGTACAACAAAGATACAAATAAATATTGGGAAATTTTAAACTCAAATTCAAATTCAAATTAACCAAACAGAAACAAAAAAGTTGCCGAAACAAGGGTGTAAAGCCAAACGGGTAACAATTAGAGCAAATCATATAGTGTTTTAGTGAAACAAAAATTATAAAATATTTTGTTTTGTTGTGTGTTTTGATAAATACGAGTAATTTTTTGTTGTTGTTAGATTTGCATTTCTAAAAACTCCTTGCATCATTTGGATGCAGTGTGTATTTGTTGGTTAGCTATTATTGTTGGTATTTTGTTGTTGTTTACAATAGTAGTACAATATTAGTCTTACCTTCTTCCAAAAAGGAATTTTGTGGGTTACTTATATTTGAGGCTAGGCTGTCCTTGCGGGGTCGGCCACGCCCACGTTTAACAGCGCTCGCATTTATTTTGACTAGAAAATAGAATTTGTGTACGCTTTAACCCAGAGTTTTGGCTCATGGAAGTATTTGTTTTTGTTTTTTAATTAATTAAACAATTGTTTGCTTCTACAGCTACTCTAATTGTGTGTTCATAGTGATAAACATTTTCAAATGTCAACAAACAAAAGGGATAAGTTAACGAAACGAAAGATAAAAACAAGAAAAATAAAAAGTGCAAATCTGAGAATAACAAAAATAGGTGGAAAATCTAAGCAAAATTTTAGTTTAAACAAGAGAAAAATTGCTGTCACAATACTAGACACGAATAAAGGGTGTTGTAGACTAGAAGAAACATTATTTGCTCGAGAAACTGAAATTAGTTTCATGTCGGACGAAACACAAAGGACCATTTATTGTCACAAAAATTGTAGCAACAGCTAAGGGTTAAGCGAACTTTATTTTTTTAAGTGTATATCTACATATGTATGTGGCAATTAATTGAAAGTTTAAGAGTCCTCTTGTGAAGACAGTCTTACTGGTTGAAATTAACTAACAACTCGAAGAAAAAGTAACCTATTGTTGCTGCAATGGTTGTTCCGACAAAAGCTGGTGGTAGGATTATAATTTGTATACGATCATCGAACAACTATTTAAGTTAGGTTGGCATGCGTTGTTAATTAAGTGCGTTCACAGAACCATTGCTTCGTTCTTGATGCTACTTCAAGATAAATTTTTGGGGAGATCTCTTGGAATACAATCCGACTTATATTGATTTGGAGAGTGATTCGATTCTTGTTCGATTCAGTATTTCGGCGTAAACGATTTTAATACATATTTAAATCCGATACATTGAGGTTTGGGTCTGGTCTAAATCGTGCCAATCCTTCTATGTTTAGTGAATAAAAAAGGTTGTTGTTGTTGTATGGTCATTGACGTGGGAAAACTTCCTTTGATACTACTTCTCGAAAAATGGCAGTGCAATTTATGCTTCCGACGGGTTGGAAGTCGCAGACTCATTTTTTCCGGTTTTAGGTTTTTGTGGACTTTTCGGAACAACCGTTACAACAACACACAAACTACCCTCAAATTCCCATATTAGTAGCGAGCAGAAATATTATATAAGTGATAAAGTAGGCAAGAGGGAGCAAAAAATATATAAATTTAATAATTTACCCATACCGTTAGGGCTGTAGCCTGTACAACATTAGACCCCAAAGATGAAAGTTAATTTTTTTTTTGAAAATATAAAAAATAGCATAAAAACTAAATTAATAAGTTGAACCCATTTAACCGATTAAGTTGAGTAAATAAAAGAAGAAATGAAAACATTTACGCAAGCACTTACCCTCCTCCACTGTGTCGCGTTGTTTACGCGGACGTCCACGGCCACGTTTTACGTCAGACGGTGGTGGTGCCATATCGCTGCCACCACCAGGTGTTGTGGCCGGTATGGTGATGCCACCAACAAAACTGCGGTTAAACGATGACCCAGAAGAGTTTAATGCTGCCGATGATGTTGAAGGACGCTCGTTACCTTCGACATCGATGAAATCATTTTCCGGTGTACTCGACCTACTCGTACGGTGTGGGAAATCATAGTCTTGATCGTCGCCGCCCCATGTATCATCCAGTTCGGCGTCGGCACGTGCACGCTCTTGCACTTTGCTGATGTTTTGCTCGAGTTGACCACAATGGTCGGAGAACTACTCGGAGGAAATTGATAGTTTTACAAAAAAAAAAAATTAGAATAAATAAATGTTGAAACTGTTGTTATTTACCTCCTCCAGTTGTGTGCGCGCGAAATGCAGCAAATCTTTGGCATTCTTGGTGAAGCGCGATTCGCTGCCATTATACTGCTCACAGTTGGCCGCAATTAGCTCAATGTCCGCCAAGAACTCGGCGCGTGAGTGATAGCGATGCGCTGAAAGCAAATTAATGTTCATTATACAAAAATCTAATTTTTACATTTAATAGATTTCCTCCTACCCTCCACATTTTTGCCAATAGTTTCCAGATCCATGGGACGCTTGATGATCGTATAGTAATCGCGCACTTGTTTCTTATTGACAGGCTTCAAGAAGGGCCAGCTTTCTTGCATTAATTTGATCTTGCCATGTAATTGTTCGAAAATGAATGACAGCGCTACCTGATCATTATCGTCCAGCAGTGGATTAATAGCCTTCTCCAAGCGCATTAGCTTGTCTTCCTTCTCGGCCAATAATTCGAAACAACTCTGCAGCATGCGTTGTGCAGCAACGGTGAACGAGCTGCGTGCTCCATTGTATAGAGTTGAATTTTCAACAATTTGATTAAGATCGGCTAAGAACTCTTCGCGATTATGATAGCGACGTTGACGTATGTAGTCGCGCATGGTTTGTAGATCCATCGGTTTAGTGACAATGCGATAATAGTCGGGCACAAGCTACATTAAAAAGAAATCAAAATTTTGTAAGCACATACATATATACTTACACTTAGTTAAATATACTCACCTTGGCGTTAACAGGGAAGAGAAACGGTGTCACATCCGGCATTGAACGCAGCTCATTGAGTATTTCCTCGAGTATGGAAGACAAAACAACCACTGGATCCGTACGCCGCCGATTTGCTGTCTTATTGTGACGTTGCAGATAATCGCAATGCAAGTCACCGGCCATGCGCCGCTTCTTCTTGCCCACCGCTTCTTTGGGCACCTTCAACAACAAAGTGCGACGCCGCACATCTTCGTGGCGCTTCAGTACCTTACTGCTCAATGTCACCTTGGTGCCATCTACGTTCACCAGATCATCGTCTTCGCAGTTGAGCTCCTTCTCCACTTCCTCCTCCTGCTCTTCATTAATACTCACATTAGATGAGTTCAATGGACCTTGTAGGCCAGTGTAGAGCGGACAGGCTTTATTTGTGCGCATGTGACCAACCTAATTTTGAATAGAGGTTATGCCAGTTCCACTTTAGTAAAATGTAGCTTACCTGTCCACAGGCACCACACTTGAGCTTCAAGTCCGGCTTCAACTTGAACTTCTTGCGCGAGGGACTGACTTCTTTGTGTGGTGTGTCGCGCTCTTTATGCGATGAGCCACCAGATGACTTGGGATCACCCAGCGAGGTGGGCATGCCACCTGGCTGCAACTTTTGATTCTGCGCCAGCAACGCAAGTCGCTCGCGTTCTTGATTACGCTTAATACGTCGCAGTTGCTCCTGTATGCGTCGTTTCTCACGTTTCATTTCCTCCTTTTGCTGCTCGTCCAATGTGGCGAATTGTTTGATGAATTGCTCATCTTTCGTGGTGCGTATCTTCATGTAGGCATCGATGACTGGCTGACGGCGTACAATCTCCACACGCGTGTATTCCTTACCCTCGCTATCCTTGAAGGTGCGTGTTATTTTGAGTATACGTCCCTGATTTGGATTCGACACCGGCTGCTGTGAGTTGTCATCTTTGCCGTCTTTCGATTTGCCACCCTTTCCACCCTCTTGATCCTCCATAATCTTTTTCAACAACTCTTCACGCTCTTGCTCTTCGCGTTCGAGCGACAGTTGTGTGGATGTCTTCTTATTTGACAGCATATTTTCCAAATTTTTTCCCAGCTCTTCAAGATCAGACTCTTCCGAGGCTGAAGACTCGTCTTCGTCCGTGGAAAGTACCTCTGAACTAGCCAGCACACGGTTTTGTAGATCGAAAATGCGCTGACACTCCTCTTTGTAACGCTCCTGATGCTCGGCAATGGAAAACCGATTACCACGCGAAAATTTGTCCATACCCTGTTCGCCGGCTTTGGCCTTCTCGGTGGAAAGTGTGCGCACCACATCGATTACCTCCCAACGTGACAATTTTCGTATCTCCTCTTCAGGCACTTTGAATTTACGCAGCAACTCTTTGGCACGCTGCAGCGGCAGACGACGCAAATCGGCGTCAGTGCCGGTGACTGTACGCTTCGGCTGTGACTCCTGCTCCTCTTTGGTTTGCTAATGGTAAAGATGTAAGGTCATTAAAAAATATATTTCAAGTGTTGAGAGTTCAAGTTACGCACCGTGGGCTTATTAGGCACGCGCACATAAGAAAATCCTTCACCACAGCCGGTGGGATCTGCCGGTCCAGTCAGCTGCAGCAGACACTTGCCACGCATCGCTTGTATGTAAGCGCTGTAAACAATAAAAAAAAATTATTTTAATGTTGTTATTGTTGTATCCGTTATCAACCCTGAAGTAATAAGCTACAACAGCCGGTTCTACGCTACCGGAATTGACCCAGGACAAAAAATTGTAATTTCGGGGATCTACCCCTATTTAGACCGGTAAGTAGAAGTAAAATCCCTGCAGTATTTTGGAGTTGACAACCCTTGGCCGAATAATATTCCGGTTCCGTACTAGTAACGTAGTCCCTACTGTCATGGAAGGAATTTTATATTTTTTATGCCTGTTTACCGCGTGGTATTCCACGGTGCCACTTTCACTTCATCGTCCAACTTCAGTTGCGCCTCCTCATCGTCATCCTCTTGTGGCGCGAATAAGAACTTCTCACCATAACCAGCATCCTTCAAACGCTGCTCGGCCGCTATCATGCTAAAGAATGCGCAGCATTGCTCCGGCGAGACCATTGCACGTATTTCCTCCTCGGACGGCAAACGGAATTCCGGCTTGATAACCCACCAGTTGGAGTCCATGCCAGTACGTTTGAAATCCGCACACTGTTTCAAACGCTTACGTATGCTGCTCTCCGAGTGCGCCGGAAAGGCACGCTTTATATCGTCCATACGTATGCGACGCGGATTGTCGCGGCTCTTCCAGAAAAGGCGGTAAATGAACACCTGAAAGCAAGTTACAAGTAAAATATATTTTTTTTTTTTGATAACATAGTAACGCCTTCATACCTGCAAGAAGTCTCTTGTGAAATTATTGGCGCGTTTTGAATTTGGACCCGGCACTTCGTAAATCGGGCACTCTTGACCCACTGTAAATAGCGCATTTATAGCGCGTATCCAATAGTTGCTGCGATTACGGATAACAAGAAAGTCCGTCGGATTGATATTGTGGGGATAGATCGGCGCACGATACATATTATTCTCCAGCGCTTGTATGCACTGGCCGGGATGTATTATGCCCAAGAAGGGACTAGTATGCGCAAAGGCCACTTCACCATATTTAAAGTCTTGCGGACCGTTATCCTTTGCAGCCTTGCGTTTGTAGTAGTTTTTGATCTTGGAACACATGCCGACCTTACGAAAAAATATTAAAAAAAGAAAAAAAATATGAGTGACTAATAAAGCCAAAAAAAAAAAAAAATAACACGCACTTGATTCATCAAAGGTGGATGTTCCTCACAAAATTCACATAATATTATGTCGCCATCTTTGCCGCTTAAATCTTCAGGATTACGCATGAAGAACACATCGCCACCACCGGACGCAATGCGCTCCACCTCGCGTTGTTTGGCCTTTTTGGCGATATACTTAAGCAGTGGCAGCACAGGATGTGGACCGGGTGATGCTAACGGACCATGCGAGAAACGTTTCAGTGGTGGACGATGGAAAGAACGCAGTTTCATAGGACCCATATATGTCTAAAAGATAAATAAAAATGCTTGCAAAAATGTTTAATGCTTAAAATAATACATACCGGTATAAAAGGCGAGCGTAGCTCAACTACTGGCGTGGAATGCTGTATTAAATTGCCGCCGCCCACTTTAAGTCGTAATGTTGGCTCCGTCTTAGGCTGATAGTAGCTGTTGGCAGTTCACATGGAAATTACATTGTATATCTTTAAAAAATAGATTGTTTAGGCACAACTTACGAATCGTTTGATATATTGAAGGGGTCACGATCTGGACTCTTGGGCGGTGGCGGTGGCGTGTCCTCGGCCAATACATTGATAACACCTGCTTTGCCTAACAAAATCTTTGATTTCTTAACATGTGGATGTGGTATTTTGATTTTCGGTGGTGGTCCTGTATTTTTGCTAATTTTCGATGGATCAATGTCATCCGGTATACCGAGTATAATATTCTCATCATTGGGATCAAGCGTGAGCACTTTCGGTTTTGGTAATTTGGTCATCTGTTCGGCATCCCAGATGATTTCATCCTCCCATTTGCCATAAATCAACTCCTCATTCTCCACCGGAAAGATGCTGTACCAGGTGTCGTCCACTGCTTCGGGAGCTTTACTTTGTAGGCTGAAATATATTTTTAAAACATAATGTATAAATTTTAATCTCAAAAATTCTCGAGCATTTCGCTTTTCTTCATACTTACATCTGATTAGCCTTCTTGCTGGAAGACGAGCCACCTTGCGCTTTGCCACTTCCGGTGTTTCCCGATACGGGCATTGTTTTGCCCGGTTGGCTGAACGCGCCAGCTGTGCGAGAGCCACTAGATGGCAACCAGCCTGCTGCGATTGTCTTTGAATTCAATTTCTGCAATACTTTCGCTTTGATATCGTTACCATCCCACACAACCTCATCTTCCCAATGCAGTTGCGAAACCATTAAAAATGCGTCGTCGGCAATGGGTTCACCTTTGATTTCTACATCTTCTTCCACTGGCATTAAGGCTTGTGTGTCTGTTGCAACACCTTTTTGTGGCGTACCGGTTGGTTTTGTTTTAAATCCGTAATTGAAACCTTCCCCAGAATCCGGCACTTCTAGCATATCATACCAAATTTGCGCCGGTCCGTAACGCCAGTCAGCGATTTTGGGTTTACTATCACTGTTATCACCGCTCTCGGGGCCCTCGGGTTTGACATCTTCATTATTTGTAATGCTCAATAATTTATCTTCGTCATCGGAAACACATTGATATGGCATTGGGTCGGGACCGTAGTGCAATCCGAACCCTTTTTTCTTCGGTTCTTCTGAATCGCTCGTGGAATCGGAACCAGTATTCGGATTCTAAAAGATCAACATAAATAAATAGAGATTTTGATTTTTTAGCGCAAAGTACCCACCTTCACATCACGTGAGTGCTTACGCCGCCGCCTTCTTTTCTTCACACTACGCCAAATCTGTGGCAAACTTGAAGGTTTCCCCGGCCCAAAAAGTCGTGAAAAACGCAAAACCTTATCGGGACGAAAGTCTGGAAATAATTCTCTCACATCCACATTGGCGTATTTGGATGGCAGCATATCTGCTAAGGGTGTGTCCAACTTGCGTTCTGTAGCTACATTTAAAAAAAAATATATAAAAATAAAATTATTAAATAAATAAATAAAAATAATTTCTTTCTTTTTTTTTGTGCAAACATACGTTTTTCTAATTTTGTGTCACCATTTGCACTGTCCGGTCCATTCGTTTTAGGTACACTGTCAACATTATTGCTGGTTGACATACTGCGTATAGGTGCAAGCGGTGGAGGCATGAGTTCCTTATCGTCTTTAGTTATACCTAATATGATATTCAAATTGTTTTTAAGTTACATTTGCAAGTTTTAATTTAATTTACTTGAAGCCTCAACTTTTGAGGCCGGTATTGCGTCCTCAAGATCTTCAAGTATGCTTTGTTCATTCGAAGGAGGAGTGTGCGGACAATCTTCTGATAGTTCTGTTATATCTGAGTAATCTATTGCACTGTCATCTTTGACAATTTCACCATCGTCTTCATTATCAGCTTCATTGCCATCGTTATTCGTAAATCCCGCTTTTAAGGCATCAAAATCACTCATTGGATGTTTAGGAGCATCTACGTCATCCATTTCATCTTTTTCGGTATCTATTACTTCGTTTAACATTGAGTTGAGACCCAATCTGTAAATATTCATTACCATAAGAAAAAACAATAACAATTGCACCGTCTGCTGTTCTGTATACGTACTTAGACAAAGAAGATATGTGCTCACGGAATTCTGGATCGAATGCGTTGCCGGCGTCATCATCCATTAATTTACCTTCCGAGTCTATATTACCAAATAATATGCCTGTCAAGTCCATTCCGAAACCACCACCGGCGTTACTATCAGCGGAGCCCCCACCGCCACGACCGGTCGAACCATCATCATCGCTATCCGAACTCATATTGCAAAAGCTTCACGATTTATCGTATATTTATGCAGCGATAGGCATATATGAATGGAAAGAAACTTATTTACTAATTATTTTATAAAACGAAACTATAAAATTAAAAGAAGTATTGTTTTCACAGAAAATCGAAATCAACTTCCTAGCAAAAGATGTAAAAATCAGATGTAAGAATTTTGCGATGTTGCCGTATTACAGGTAATACTATAATTTATAACCAGAATTAGTACTAAACTTTTATAGCGGGATTCTGTAACCAGTCTCTAGTCTCTATTTGAGACATTTTGATGTAAAATGAGGTTATGACTTGTTACTATTCACTAAACAGTCTCAAGCAAAATATTGCCTCAAATTTGAGACCTGGTAGTTAGCAGGTCACAAAACTAAAACGAACTCTTGTCTGACATTTTGAATATACTGAATAGCGATCATTAATTGATTGTCGTTTTTTTATATTTTGTAAGCAACTGAAACATGAAAAGGTTAAAAATAAATAAATTTTAAATAAATTTCGTAAATATTATGAAATAAAGTCAACATATATTTATATTATTATTGATAATTATGTTTTTTGACTATGTTATAGAAAATTTAATATTTGTTATCGACATATTTATTTTCATTCAAGTGTAAAAACATCTCTGAATAATGAAATGTAATAGATTTTGTGACTGTCACTTACAGAATAGCAAAATCGTCTCAAATCTCAAAAATTGTCTCTAACTTAAAATCAAATATTTAAAGACTTAATACACGTTCTCTGGTTAACCATATAACCGAAACATAAACTAGATTCTTACACAGTGGCAACGCAAAAATGGTAATTTAAAAGAGAATGGCAATACCGTTCACGTTTTGTTTATACACTGTCAGTGTTTGATTTGTTTTGCTAAGTAAAATCGCGTCACTTTGACATATTTGAAAGTATTTTTCATAACGACGAGCTTTAAAGCGATAAATTGTTTATAAACTTTGGTATTTGTTGATAAACTTCAAAATGTTAAAATATGATTATGGAAAACGCATCAAAGCAATGATAAATCGTGAGATTGGGTTGGAAAAACGAGAAGTATCTATAAGCAAATTGAGCCATAAATATCACGAAAATCTGAGTAAGTATAAGATTCGTGCTGTATAACATGCGTTTATGGCGTTATACTAATTAACTGAAATCATTTTAGTGGACTTAGAAACGCGGTTTCATGATCAAAATGCACGATTTGATAAAATAAAAAATAAAATAAAAAAGGAAACTGAAAAATGCAATGAGATTCAAAAAACGATAGACGACTGGAAGAAGCGAATATCAGAAATGCAAAACGAAGCTCAACGCTGCGTAGCTGAGGCAATACACAAACGCCAACAATTAATTCAGCAATTGGATGAGTAAGATAATTTGCGCTCATTTTAAATATCGGTTGCTAAAGATTATTGAATCTCATTACTATTTTTTTTTTTTACCTAGAATACATACATTAAAGCTAGCAACCAATACATACATTAATTTGACCGCACTTCCTGAACGCATACAAGGTGTTTTTGTACAAGAGACAGAAGTTCACAGGAGTTGGCACCCTTTTTGCTTTGAACCTTTAAGTCACACGCCAGAGGAAGTGCGACAGATTATTTGGGGCAATTCAGAAAATGCTGTGACCTATAGTGAAGCATGGGAGCGTCTGGTATTCCGTTCGGTACGCGAAATGCTCTTGCAATCAACTAAGGGCAGTTAATTCGTTCTTTAGTAGTCTTGTCTTTGTTTTATATGGTGTTTCTAACATAAGTTAAAGTAAGTTGTGCATACATAATATACAAATATTTTATTATGTTAAGTAGTTTAATAAATTAAACACGAATAGTAAATTTATATATATTTTTTTTGTTATATTAAAATTTCACAGGTAAGATTGATTTAGCTGCAGTTTGTGTTCAATAGTTTTGTAAATATGTCATTATATTTCAAAGAAGAATTATTGAAACAGACAATGTGTTCGATAAATATCTGTACTTCGGTTTACGCGGTTTGCATTTTGTTTTTGCATTAAAAGGGAAATCCCCTCTTTTTTGTGCTTAGTCAAAGTATTACAGAGCAATATGACAATAGTAGTATGTTTTTAATTAGTGAGTAAACAGTACAATCACCGAAGAAACTGTTCAGATCGTACCACTATAGCAAATAGCTGTTATATAAACTTCTTATGGTCTAAAATTGCATTGGTGAAGGGTATTATAACTTCTATGCAAACGAAGTTAACGTATTTTCTTGCCTTATTTGAATTTATACCGAATATTTATGCAAATCATAGAATATATGACTTATCTTAATAAAATTGGGTGGAAATATTAAATTTTTAAGTTATGTTAGCAGAATGTGTGAGTAAATGAAATCGGCCGAGAACTTTTCCGGTTCACGCGGTTTGCATTTTGTTTGTGCATTAAAAGGGAAATCCCCTCTTTTTTGTGCTTAGTCAAAGTATTACAGAATAGCAATAATAGCAATATGACAGTAGTAGTATGTTTTTAATTAGTGAGTAAACAGTATAAACACCGAAGAAACTGTTCAGATCGTACCACTATAGCAAATAGCTGTTATATAAACTTCTTATGGTCTAAAATTGCATTGGTGAAGGGTATTATAACTTCTATGCAAACGAAGTTAACGTATTTTTTTGTCTTATTTGAATTTATACCGAATATTTATGCAAATCATAGAATATATGACTTATCTTAATAAAATTGGGTGGAAATATTATATTTTTAAGTTATGTTAGCAGAATGTGTAAGTAAATGAAATCGGCCGAGAACTTTTCCTAACGCCAATGTAGAATATATGTATATATCGAAAAGTTACTAAAGTTTCGACATCTGCAATCATAAATTTATTTTATAGCAAATTTATTATTTGTATATCAAAAATACTAAATTTCCTTATTTTAATGTCAAAAATTCAAAACTTTTCATTTTCACACATACATATATACACATTGCAGTTGCGCCAACAAATAAAAAGAAAACGCTCTATAAAGAGAGTTGAGTTTAATAAAATATCTGTATGTATGTATGTATGTATGTACATAGGCATGCATATTTCCAATAAGAGCATTTCAAACTTGAATTCGTTTGGTCAGTATTAAATTGAAATTCAAAGTGCTTGGACGTTATCTTGAGAATAACAATCATTTTGTTTTTGGCAAGTGTGTTTAATATATGTACATATATAATACGGTATAATGATAAGCTGAATTAATTGTGAATAAGAAAGTTATCATTTCATTCCATACATACTTGTACAATTCACAGTTATTTTATTTAATTAAATTTACGTTGTCTTGGGTTGAATCAAGTCCAACGACAATTGTCGTTAATGAACTGCACCGCTTCGGGCGGCACCGAATATTATATGTATATAACTGCAAATTTAAGGCACGTGTGTAACTATTTAAAAATTTTCAAAATGTTTGCTCAAAGTGTTTGTGAAACATATTCCGTACTTATAACGGGGTTTTCAACAAGAGCGTTAAAAAAATAAAATATAAACGAACACTACGAGCTCACTTGCATAAGTTCAGACGCCGAACGCAAATTTCGACGGTTTTCAAGCATAAGTCGGCCGATACTGTTGCAATTTCACGTTCGATAATCGAACGAAGTTCATCAATTGTCGCTGGCTTGTTGGCATAGACCATAGACTTGACGTAGCCCCACAGGAAATAGTCTAACGGCGTCAAATCGCACGACCGAGACGCCCAATTCACTGAAATGGGCCATTTCGTAAGATAATACTTTTACCAAACTTGATTTTTAATAAATCGATTATGACATTCGGTGTGTGGCTTGTGGCGCAGTTCTGTTGGTACCACAAATTGTCCAAGTCCATATCATCTAATTAGGGTCAAAAATATTCGGTTATCATTGAGGGGTAGCCATTCCCATTCACAGTAACGTGCCGGCCTTGATCATCACGGAAGAAGTACCGCGCAATGACCGCACCAAACCGTAATTTTTTTGGGACGTAATGGTAACTCATGGAGTACATGGGGATTGCAGCCTGACCAATAACGAATATTTTGCTTATTGACGAAAAAGAAATGAGCCTCATCACTGAAGATGATTTTTCGATGAAAACCCGGATAATTTTCATGTTGTTGCTCAGCCCAATTAACCAAAATACGACGAGTCTGGTGTTTAAATGGCTTCAGTTTTACCTAGTCATAATTACAAGGCGGCTGAAGGCCTCGTAGCCAGTGCTGCGTTTATGTATTTATATAATAAAACTCTTTTTGTTATATGAATTATTATAAAATAAAAAATAAAAAAAAAAAAATGGCTTCAGTTCTTGCGTCAATTTGATCTTGCAGGGATGTAGGCTAAGATCTTTTCGCAGAATTCGCCACAACGACGTTACAGGGATGTCCAAAGCTTTAAAACGAAGTGTGAGAGACTGATTTGTGTCTTCCTAAATTGACGCGCTAGTGGCAGCAATATTTTCGAAACTATGGCCGCGGGAATATTTTGTGCTGTGCCTGCTGCTTAAAATTTTTCTACTAGACGCTCAATTGTTGATCTGACAGGACGATTGTGACGACCACAAATCGGACGTCGCGCTTTAAAGTTGAGGCCACTGACTCCGAATTTCGGTAGTAATTTCTAATAACTTCGACTCGTTATTGGATCGTATATCTTTCATGATGAAAAGACAAACCTTACTGAAGAGATTTGTCAAAAGAGTGGGGGAAAATATGGCATGGTTTGCTGTCCCTATCGGTCTGCTTGTGTAGCGTCGCTATTGAAAAACGCGGTACAATTATTACGTCGGACTAATTCGAACTTTTATTGGGGATAATTTGATTTTAATATTATTTTGTTTAACTAATCTTGCTTTTAGCATGGTTATATGCACGGTGGGCATGATTATTGTCCAACTTTGCCTTTTCATAATAGTTTTGGATATTTTTGGCGAGTTCCAGGTACTTCAAACTAATTATGAAAGACGTATCTATCGACTAAAATTTTTTTAAAACTTTTCTTCGATATAACTAATCTATCTAGATTACTTTATGGTTAGAAAACAATTATACCGTGTGCAGTGTGTTGTGGGGGTACATACATAAACTTGTATTAATCCCTATGTAATAAAAAATTAATGATAAGTGATAAACGTTCAATATATTTCAACTATCTCGGGCACTTGTTAGCCAAAGTGCTACTGCAGATTTTTCAGCGCTATAAACATTTAAAAGATTGTGCGCGCTAATCTCTCACTTGCCAATAAAAGCGTCTCCAATTGATTGGCGATTGTGTAGTGAAGTCAGTTTTTGATAAAACATCGAAGACCAGCTGAGTACTTTTTATATCGCTTATAGTTTAAGGGGCCAAAATAGTGACGGAAACGTCGTAAGATAGTGTGTAGTGTGTATATAAATGTTTCAGAGATAAAATTAAGGGGTGTGATTTTTAAAGGTTCCCTATGCGAATGTATTGCCATTTGGTGTTTTTACTGCCGCCCATATGCAAGGGGTTTAGTTAATTCTAAGACAGAAAAAATAAAATTTTTTTTTTGGTTTTTGAGTACAAATAACTATTTAATAAATAAATAAAAATAATGCGAAATTACACAATTTAATTTACTTAAGTATCTGTGATTAACTTTTTAAAAATAAGGGATCTCCTTGATGTCATAGCCAATCTTCAGTAGTACCTCAGAAAAAATGGGACTATCGGTGATGAATATTTTTCGGCTTAAAATTAACACAATACTAAAAATCAGAAAAAAAACAGTGTATTATATTTATAGATGAATACAGGTAGTGAACTTCTTCAAAATTTTGATTTATGACCAAATTATGGTTTTTCAAAAAATTAACACTTCTCAAAAAGAGGTGTTCTCTTCGAAAAAAATTACATTCAGAGTAGCTGAAAAAACAAAATTGTGTAGAAAATCTTACTTCTACGATCATTATTTGATAAATAAATTTAGAAATTCAGTTGAAATTTTCAAATCGATCGGACCAGCCACTTTGGAGAAATCATCCTCGGCATCTCTGAAAGCAGCATTTCAAGAAACGCGCGCTTAAAATTTCGGTAGTCTCACAAAGATATTCGATACATATTAATTTTAAATCTAGTCAGCCAAAATCTGGAAAATTTTGAGACTTAAATCTACTCAGCCAAAATCTGGAAAATTTTGAGAGTTAAAAACTAAAACAATAATTCGAATATTATTATTTCAGACAAATCGGAAGCAATAAATAACGGAACGAAATGTCACAAAAGCGGTAAGTAAAGTAAGCAAACGAGATGTACATACATTTCAAGCAGGTTAGCTATTAATGTTTCTAACAGATTTAAAGAAGATGGACTCCAAATTAAATCTGATGTTAATTTTTTTCTCCCTTCAAAATAAAACCGTTTTTGTACTCTTGGAAGATGTTGCAACAGAGTATAATAGTTTTGTTCGTTCTAACGGTTGTTTGTATCACCTAAGACGAGCGAGATAGATATAGGTATAGGATTATGTATATACTGCATATAAATAATCAAGATGACGAGACGAGTTGAATTCCGAGTGACTGTCTGTTCATCCGTTCGTGCAGGCTGTAAAATTAGTAAAAAATTAAGATATTGATGGGTACGAAAATGGGAAGAACTACAACCACGCCTACTACCCATTTAACACAATTTTAAATTCCCCTTGATGATTTCACTTTCCAGTAAGATAAAGCTTTGCATGGTTTTTGCGGTACGCCACCTTATGACTAAAAGTATCCAAAACTGTTCAAGAATATATGGACCCCATTACTATGTTGACTTTATACCGAAAACATCGGTCCATGTATGAGATATATAAATAAAAGAGCGTGTTTTACTCATAATAGTGTATTTCTGTGCCTAAAATGGATAAAATTAGGCGAAAACTGGACCTATCTCCATGTAACAACCATGTAACATACGGGTGGTGGTACCTTAATGAACCTTAGGGAACATTTTTTTAGTATTCGGCCTATTAATAGAAGGTATTGCCAAAAATAGATAAAATCGGGTCGATACTACCCTCAACTTCCATATACTATATATGTATAATGATTTTCGTTTTTTTAATAAGTCTTTTGCCGATTTTGTCGGTATTTTGTTCTTTTAAAATTTACCTCATGCAGACGACTAGTAAATTCCGAATGAAACCCTTTAAGAACTACTTTACAGCACAAATTCACCGTATTAAGCATAAAATACTTATTTCTAAGATTTTTGCTCGCATTATGTTTTAAGGAATTCTTGTCAGACTCTTTCCGGTTCAAACAGATTCAATTTCATTATTACCTTATGGCTCTTTCCTTCAACCAGCCGCAGTTTAAACTCTGTTCCCTTGGTAAATAAACTTGCGAAAGCAAAAAAAAAGATTTTGAATTATGTCAGTTGTTTGTTCGATTCGCTATTCTTCGGTACTTAAAATCCATTTCAGCTGAAATCCCTGATAATACGATTGCATCTTTTTCTCAATATTCTTAATATAATATTTCAAAGTAATTTTCCATTTTTGCAGCTCTGTCTCAACGAAAAATCCTAACTTAGATGAAATATCTTCCGACTTTCTATACCACTTAGCGGTAAATGTACCGGATACTAAGAACACAGCCGATATTAAAAAGAAATATGGCCATATTAAGGTTCGTAGACAGCTTTTGAGTGTGCGACCGATTTTTGAAATCTTTTTGTGCTAACTTGCGAATATAATTAATTCAACAGGTGGTGTGTTTGGGTGGCAAGGACTCGCGTATGCTAGAATTGGCGAAATATATACATTTTAATGTGTACGATGGCAATTCGGGTAGTGATTATGAAAGGAATTTATTCGAGGAAGGCCACAGATATGCTGGCTTTATGGTAAACTTTATATATTGAAGATTAGATGAAATATATCTAAATTTTATTTCGTTTCTTGAAGGTTGGCTGCGTGTTATGTGTAAGCCATGGTGTTGGCAGCTCCACGATGAGTGTGGTATTGCATGAATTAATTAAATTGGTTCGTTATGCCGAATGTGTGGACCCGCTTTTCATACGCATTGGTACTAGTGGTGGACTTGGGATTAAACCGGGTACAGTTGTGGTCGCTAATAAAGGCTATAATGGATTACTGCGTAGTGAATATGAAATTGTAAGTACTAGGCAACAAAAATATTTGATTTAAAAATAGAAATATCTGGCAAGAGACAAATTAAAAAAAAAAGCTCTATCCGCCTTCACAATATGAAAGTTTCTGTAAAAGAACTTGATTTTGATCGGTTAGTTTGTATGGCAGCTACATATGCATATACTACAAATCCGATCTGAATAATTTGTAGATAGATAGTTCCGTTGGACAATAATCCATGCGGAATTTCTTGAATAAATCTTGTCAAATAAAAAAAAAATTCAATATAAGGACTAATCGATCAACAGTTTGAAAGTGAAAAAGAAAGTGAAAAGTAATACCATATCGGTGGTTCCGATGAGCAGCTTTTTGGAGAGAAAAAGTCGTGTGAAAATTTCCAGATCGATATCTCGTAAACTGGGGGACAGAGAGATGGACATGGCTAAATCGACTCAGACTCAGGAAATTCATCATATTTGGTATATAAAAGTTGTGGAAACTAGTGAACCCACTTATTGTATTTTGAACCACAGATAAATCTCCGGAAAATATGTTCACTTCACCAAAATGTTCACCTTAAAATCGACCATAAAAATTGAGTTCCTCATGTTCCATATCGGGAGGCTTAAAGCTGTGTGTTGCGATTTCGATAATTTTTAGTTTAGATTTCTATTTGTGCTAAATTTTTCTTCGCCATCTTCAGTGATACTTGATTTATCTAATTATTAAGGAAATGGGTCCGATTTTGACTATAGAACTGATAATTGCAGGCTATTTTAGGAGAACGCGTCGCACGATCTGCTCAATTCGACGAGAGATTACGTAAAGACTTGATCGCTTGCACGGAAGCAGCAGATGCCGAGGAGCAGAATGCCTGGGATATTATCGAAGGCAATACAATGGGCACAGACTGCTTCTACGAAGGTACAAACTTTTAATATTGATCCGAAAAACAAATATTTTGATTAAATTTGTATTTTACCAACTGTAGGCCAAGGTCGACTCGACGGCGCTTCTTGCACAAAGGCAAATGGCGAGCCGTACACCGTAGATGACAAGCTAAACTTCCTGAAACGCTGTCACGATGAATGTGGCATAAGAAACATCGAAATGGAGGCGCCAATGTTTGCGGCGCTGACCTTGCACTGTGGCATACGCGCGGCGGACGTGTGCGTAACGCTTTTGAATCGGCTGGAGGGCGATCAGGTGTGTGCTTCAATGAAATCAGTTGTATTTATACAAATAACTGTTTATAAATAATTATGAATTGCAGGTGAAGAGTACGAAGGCGCAGTTAAAGGACTTCGAAGAGCGTCCCTTTAAGCTTGTGTCGCGCTTCATAAGACGTTACATAATAAACTCTCCACAAACATGGCAATAAAATATATATTTGTATTTAAAGCGAGTTTTTTATGTTAAAGTAATTATTAACTCTAATAGTAAATTTCCAAAATTATTTTTTAAAAATTGATTTATTGCTCTTTTAAATCTCTTGGATCAAAATTTTTCCGCCCGCTTTTGGGGTTTCATTGGGTAAACGTAGTTCATTTGGATATGTTGTCGGAACAGTAGTTTCTGTTGTTTTCGTGGGCTGCTGCTTTGGTTGTTTCATTGTCTTCATATTACTAAGAGCAGCAGCTGCGCTGGCCAATTTGTTTTTGACTAGGCGATTTGGTTTAATCAAATCAGCTAAATCGTAGTCGGCTGGTTTCGTTTTGGGTGGATCTGTAGCAACGCTTGTGTTGGAGGATGCTGTCTTGACAGGTCTAGTGTTTTCCATAGTTCGTTTCTCAAACATTTTGTTTTTAGTGTCTTTCTTAGCGATTATCTTTTCTCTCTTCTTTTCAGTTTTTACACTCTTCTCCTCTTCAATATGTAAACGTGTTGCATTGGTTGGTGGAAAGTCACCATATAGACTCTTAAGTTGTGCTGTGGCTTTTAAGGCGTTAACATTTTCCGGTTCCAACTCCAAAACTTGCATATATAAGGCATAGGACTGTAGGGAAGGAGAGAGTAGGTTAGTTTCTTCAAATTATTTCGACCGTAATGTTACCTCTTGTCTTTCCCCGTTAGCATATGTAGCATCTGCTAGGCGTAAGCGGGCTTTCAGGTTGTTCGGCTCCAGTTGCAGGCATTGCTCGCAGTCTTTGATAGCTTCGGTATACCATTTAAGCTTTATATCTAAAAGAAAAGTAATAAATATTAAAAAAAAAGTTACCAAAGTGAGTTCAAATTTGAAAATTAATGATCGGAGAGTTTGAACGAAAACAAAACTCTATAAGTCGCTCATAATTCCCGTCCTGCTATGTGGTGCAAAGGCATGGACGATGTCAACAACTGATGAGTCGACGTTACGAATCTTCGAGAGAAGATTTATGCTCCTTTGCGAATCGGTCACGGTGAATATCGCATTCGATGGAACGAGGATCTGTATGAGATATAAGACGACATTGACATATTTCAGCGAATTAAAAGACAGCGGGACGAAAATAATTCAGCTCTGAAAGTAGAGGAAGAGGATGATCTCCACACCATTGGAATGACCAGGTGGAGAAGGACCTTGCTTCGCTTGGCATCTCCAATTGGTGGCAGACAGGGAAAAGGAAGAACGAGTGGCGCGCTGTTGTAAACTCGGCTATAATCTCGCAAGTTATATTTTTTTCTTTCGGATTCGAATCGATCAGTATTTGAACTTTCTAAAATTATTTATTTTATTAAAGCTTACATAATAACAAATTATTATACAAACTAAAGTACGCAAAATAAAAAAATATTTCTCTCCTTTATATACGAGGCTTATACTTACTCGCCGCGGCGCGATTGTTATATGCTGGCGCCGCCTTCTCTGCACAAACACTTATCGCCCGTCCATACTCCTTAATCGCGTTTTCATATTCCTTAGCACGAAAATAATCGTTACCACGCAGACGATATCTGTGAAAGGCACAAGTAAAAAAAACTTAAAAATTATTTTGACACTTTAATTTGTGCTACTGACTCTTCGGCGAGACGCTCGCGTTCCACGTCGGTGAATTTGCTCAGAATATCTTGCTCTTTTACCGTTTTAGCTGCAGTAGCTGAGTTGTTGTCATGTTCGGTTTGTAATTTCGATTTTTGTTTGTTAAGGCGATTTTTGCGTTCCACCTCTTCCTGCACACGCTCCTCAGCCAATTCCATGCGTAAGCACTCCTCATCTGCATCATATTTATCCCATTTTCCGTAATCGGTGGACTTGATGCGCTCAGTCGAAATTTTCGATGTTGTCGCGGCCACACTACCATTTTGTTTCGATTTGAGCCCGTCATTTTCATCGCACTGTTTAATGGCGCCGCTTTTACGTACTGGTGGCACGCCTAGATCTATTTTAGCCATCTTCTCGGCGGCGGCTGACAATTCGGTGTCCTTCACCTTTATATTATTCGTCCAATCGAATATCGGTTTCCAATCTTGCTTGGAGAGCGCTTCACGTCCCTGCAATTTTTCCTCGTAACGAAAGAGTCGACTGTTCGGCTTGAGTTCGCGTAATTTATTTTCCGCACAGTTTGTGAGATCGGGAAAATAACCTTCCTCGCCGGAACGTAAAATTTGTACGATTTTCTCCATTTCACGTGCATTCTCACACTCGCCAATATAAGCGAAATCCAGATGATTTATTGGAATCTCATATTTATCGATGAGCTTCCGCTTTGTTTCCTTGTCATTCATGTTATTTATATGTTATTATGAAGTTATTTCAATGGAATTTGTATTTCTGGAAATTATATTTGTTTTGTTGGAAAATGAAAAAATACTTGTTCTCTCATAATATTTATTTCGAAAACTACTTTGCTGTCGCATCGATTAAACAAGCAGGAATGAATCGGTAACTGGTGGCAACGGATCCTGGACTACGAGTAAAACGGTTACGTGCAAGGTATCAATTGCATATAACTATTAGGGATGTATTTTACTATTTTTTTATACTAATGGTTGTGAAACTCAAGCCGTTCATTCAGGAGCTAGTGTCGACTTGAAACAACAAATAAACTTCAGTTCTCCGTATGAACGGAGTTGCTTTACAAACTGAAGGAGTTTTTTTTTTCTTCAGGAATATCATCTAAGATGTACCTCCATACCACATTTTCCTATATTTTTTGCTTTGAGCTCATATTTTTCGCATTAAACTATAGTACATACATATGTCCAATATTATAAGTTCAGTTAATTTTTCTAAGATATTCTACTTATGGATCAATATCTTCTGTACTTGTATAAAGCCATGGCAGGTAGGATTTTATCTATTTTTAGAATTACTTCATATTATTAACAAAAACGGGGTAATACCTTCAGTTACATAAGGTTGGTTAGTTATATGGCACATAGGCTCACCCTATTTGATTCATTGTAAGCACAAAGATGCACTGTTATTAGTAAAACACGCGCTCGATATATCCCTAGAATAGACGTCGGAGACCCTACAAAGTAGATATGATAATTTATAATTGATCAGCGTGCCGAGTCGCTGCAGTTCTGAATTCATCCATTTGGGCACTGTAACAAGGGAATGTCAAAATAATCATACATACCAAATTTGGTTGAAATAGGGGGGCCCGAAGATATGTGATTTCATGAGAATGTCAAACCTCGGCTCCTATGAAGTTTGTTACATGGTACTGGGTGTAAAATTTAAAGTTCTGGGGCATTTAGGTATTGATTTATCGCAAATTTAAGTTACTTTTTTTAAAAGCCTTTTTTCACAGAGTCGTGTCAAGTTATTTTTGTTCAGTATTTTTTGGCTTTTCATCATCGAAAGACTTACGAGTACATCTAAACAACGTTTACAAATCGTTCAACTTTATCATTGGTGGTCCATTGGTCCCGTGGGAGAGACATGAAGTGGGAGTAGGTTAGGTTTAGCGGATTAAAGTCCAACACTCCGGCTTTCGATGCTTCCTCCTACTGTAAAAAAAAAACCATCACCTATCTTGAGACAAAGCATTCATTATTCGACCGAATAGACCACGTGCAGCATGCAGTGAAAAAAATATAGCAGTCGTAGGTGAGAGTGTACACGAAGACTGTGGAGAGTCGATTCGGAAAGTTAATTTACCGCCGTTCGCAGCAGCTCGGATTGACGTATGGAACGTCTTGGCGTATTTTACGTTGAGATCTTGAAGGTGTACAAAATACAACTTGTGCAAGAACTGAAGCCGTTCGATCTTCCCAAGCGACATCGCTTCACTCTATGAGTTCTTAAAAAGTTCCAAAAAGATGCGCCGTTTTCGAGCTAAATTTTGTTCAGCCATAAGACCCATTCCTGGCTGAATGGATATGCAAACAAGCAAAAATGCCGCATTTGGTACAAAGAACAACCTGAAGAGATACAAGAGCTGTAATTTCTTCCAAAAAAAGACAACGGTTTGGTGTTGTTTGTGGGCCGGCGGAATCATCGGTCCATATTTCTTCAAAAATGATGCAGGTGAAATCGAAGCGTCTATGTCAACCGTTATTGCGCCATGATAATCGACTATTTAATGCCTGAAATCGAAGCTTGTAATCTCGGCTTCATGTTTCTGTGTTTTCAAAGAAGTCTTGAAATGTATCACCAATTATAACCCTATATCTAACTCGATTATTATAAGGGGGTTCAAACAACCAGTAGGGGAACAAAACTGTTATACTCTGCAGCAACAACATGCAAATCTGCTGCCGTACCAGTTTTTCGAACTAAATTGCATTCAAAAATTCAAATATGCTTTTGTTTTCAATATATATTACATCATATTTATTTAATAGATTCTTCCATTACACAATAAATCTGATTGATAATGAAATATTTACGAACTTCTTTCTTTAATTACAACAATTTCTGCTTGGAAACATTTACACTTAACCCAGCTAATTTAGTTTCGAATAGTGTGTCTAAAAGACCGAAAGTGCAAAAGTTCAAATATTTGTATATCTTTGTTGTTTCATTTCTACAACAAGTTATATTTATTCTTCCAATTCATTTATTTTTTGGTTTTTGTTTTTAATTTGTTTGTATGTGTGTATGTCTTTCAAAAAATAGCCAACCGTAAGAAAGCCGTCGAAATTTTGCAAATAATTTAAGAAAAAATACATTACTTGTTTCACATTTAATATACAAATACACAGTTATGTTTGTGCATGTATGTTTATATGTTTATGTGGGTGTAAATGGCATAATGGCTATGTATGCGCATAAGGACACTGCGATCTAAGGCTTAATTCATATAATGGCTATCTTAAGTGACTATTACGCACACATACACACGTGTGCTGTAAGTATGCATAGTATTTTTATTTTAAAAATATACGTTTTTTACCAATTTTAATTACATGTGTTTGTATTTACAATAAAAGTTGCTGGTGAAACTCAAAAATTGAAGCGATGGATGGCTGCTGGGGTATAGTCATGATTCAATCGCTATGTATGCATGTACATATAAGGTTGTGATGATCGAAAAAAACTAAAATTTTTCAAAAGTTTTTTTTAACACTTGATTTTGGCATTACCTATTTTGCCTTTTTATGATTAAAAAATATATTTTATGCAACTAAAGGAGACGTCGGAGACCCTACAAAGTATATATCGCCGCCTAAAATGCAAAATAACGCATCATCAAAATTTCTTAATAGAGTTTTTTATTGATTACGATTCACTAAATCATACTGCATATATGCATTATAAACTTTTAAGCTTCCGCTGACTAATATAACCAATATGTAACCTATATATCCAATATATAACCATTTTATAACCGAAACACTCTATTTGTTTCAATATGAGTGGTTTCTGTTATATAGTTTTTCCTTCACTTGTAAACTTATTAATGGTGATGTTATAGTATCTAGTCATTTTACATTTTAGGTAAAGATAATACCATAAAAATGATTACTATTTTCTCTCAGTTTTTGAGTTATCGATCAGAAATTTCGCATACGTTCTTTTCTAGTCAAGGCGCTGCTCATTTGTCGGAATCGCTGATACCGGACCACTTAAGCTTATAACTGCCATATAACCTGAATAATCGGAATCAAGTGCTTATATAGAAAGCTTTTTTATTTGACGAGATATTTTCAAGAAATTATGCATGGGTTATATTCTAAGACATTTATGCAATCTTCGAAGAAATCGCTCAAATCGGACCAATATAACGTGTTGCTGTCGTACACACTGACCGATCGAACTTAAGTCCTTGTTTTGGAATACTGTTTTAAGTGATAAGTGATAATCTTCTGGAAATTTGGCATAGCTTTTTATTCAATGCATTGCTACAATTTCCGGAGAAATTCTTCAGATCGCACCACTACAGCATATAGCTGCCGCATAAACTGGCCCTTAAAAACAAAGATAAAGATTTTATAAAAAATACAGCTGTTTGGGGTATTATAGCTTCCGCAGCCAAAGTTAACAACGTTTTTGTCTTGTTTTTTTAATCATTTCAGCTAATGCTTTAGGTATTCAATTTATGATTTCAAAGTTTATTTTTTATTGAGTTATTAATACAAAAAAAAAAAAAAAATTATAAAAATACAAAAAAATATAAAAAACAAAAATTAAAAAAAAAAAAATTTGAAATCATCAAAATGTAAACAAGAAATTCATGAGAAAAAAATATTATTTGCCATTATTTTCTAAAAAAATATTTTCTTAAGAAGAAGCACGCTCTAAAGTAGCACAACCTTATGCAATTGAATCATGTGTATATGTATGTATGTAGTTGTCTAAGAAATATTTAATGAAATTTGTCATATTTCAATAAGTTTTCTTTTTACTCAAAAAATATTTCAACTAAACTTTTAATTCTTTTTTAAATATTTTAAACTAATTTTTTACTCAAAAAATATTTCAATTTAATTTTTAATTTTTTTAATATTTGAAACTAGTTTTTTTTTAATCAAAAAATATTTCAATTAAATTTCATTTTTTTTTTGTAAATTTTAAGTTGATTTTGCGTGCCGTTAAAAATTTTAGTATTTATTTTTTTTGTCTGTCTTTCAGGCATGTTCTAGCAATTTTAGTTCCTAAATCGCTGTGAAATGCACTGCGCTGGTAAGTATGCAACATGTTTTCGAAAATGTTTTAATAAAATAGTTTTTCTTTTTCTTTTTATATATTTTTTTTATTATTTATTTAATAATTTTTTTATTATTTAATTTTCATGTTTATTTTTATTAAACTTATAGCTAAAATCGTGCTTCTGGCCAAATTTTTTGTTTTTAGTAAAATAGTTTATATTTTTTCTGCAAATATTTGCAGTTCGTTTTACATACAAATATATATTTTACACACATACATACATATGTATGCATGCACTTCAACATAGGAACATCACTACAATTATTAAATTTAGTTATTTAAATTGTAATGTGGTTATATGAATAGACATAACTAATTAATTTTACAGTTACAATTGGTATATAAAAATGTTAAAAATATCTGTTATATAATAGAGACCTGATGATTTGACATTATAATTATAAAAATTAAATATTTTCGTATAGTTGATGTGTTTGTATGTGTAACTGTAAGTGTCTAAGTATTATATGGTAGTATTTTTAAATATTTATATATAAGTAAATAGTGTATTATTGTGGCGTAGTGTCGTTACAAGTATTCAAATCGTTCGTGTACATATACATATATGTATATACTATATATATGTGTTAGGGTTTTTAATATGAACGCGCCATTTTGTGAAGTTTCAATACTTTTGATAAGCATATTTACAAATTGACAATTTTCAAACGCTCAGGGTTGCCTAAAACCCCTTTAAATGCTGCTTAATTTTGAATTTTATTCACACATTAAACACTGATTGTATTTATATTTAAATTCTTATAGATATTGGCGCGCATTTTTGTAAGTAGTAAATAATTATTTTATGAACAAATAAATAATTCGAAAAGGAAACACTAAAAATATCATCTTACAAGGCAAAACCAAAATCGATAATGATAAAAAAAAAAAATAAAAAATAATATTAATCGAAATTAATAACAAAAAATTGAATTTAATTATAACAAATTTAAAATTAATAATAATAAATTTAAATTACAAAAATATAATTCAAAATACTCGTTGCTTTTGTGTTAAAAAAATAAATTCACATTACTTTTACACTCTCTTTTTCCGCTAGTTAAAAGTTGGCTTCATTTCTTCAGCAGAGGAAATATGGTACATTCACTTATACAAATATATCACTTTGTTGGCAAAACAACATATTATTACAAAATATAATTTTCAATTGTGTGCTTAAATACAAAAATTTCAATGTCAATACGATTTTTGTTTTTGTTAACGGTGAATTGCTTGTTGTTGTTACGCAAAATTTAAAGCTCCTATGTGGTTCCTCTTACACTACATAGTAAACTATCTTATGCTAAAAAGAAAATGAGTAGATTGTACACTTTTACAACAAATCGTTCATTCATTTAGTCTGCTCCACGCGCACTGCACTCTCAATCAAACATCAGCCACTTACATAACGCTCAAACTCATTTTCTTACAGATTCCTAAGCACTGCTCTTGCATGTTTGCCTTTTCGTTCACCTTTTCTTACTCTCTACCAGCGTATCTTCGTTTTACTTAAAATATATTTATGTGAAATTCGCTAACTATCGCTTCAAGGAAGTCCTTCAGTTGGTAGTAAGAATGCTCACGCCAGTAAATGTTGTTGTTGACTTGCTCCATGGCCAAGCCGATGGCTTCTTCGACTGCTGTCAGACCGAGTTTGCGTGCACGATCGGCAAATTGCTGCAGCTGATCTTTATGGTATTCCTTATTCATATAGGTGGTGATGGATTTGATCATTTCGGTGAGTGTGGAAAAACCGTCGCCGAAGCTAGAAATGTGAGGAAAGAATATGTAGTCGTTAAGCATAATTAGCACTCTTAGAATCACAAATGTACATATATATTTTTCAAAATAAATTTTTCGTTTTTCGATATTAATTATTTTGATTCCATACGCATTCAAAAATAAAAAAACAAAAACAAAAAATAAACGTTTTCTAAAAATAATGCATACTTCTCAATAAATTTTCTTCAAAAAAATATATTTTTATGACTAATTAGATAAAAGGACTTCACAGTCGTGTCTATATAGCTCAGTCTGCATTATAAAATTCATACAGAAACTATTGGCAATATCAATTACAAAGCTTCAATTCTTAAAATATCTTAAATCAAAGCGTATATATTCATACAAAATTATTAATTGTTCTAATTTCTATTATTGCTGCATCTATGAGAACAAAATCCATTCAATTTCTATCAATATGAAGATCATTCATGATCACATTACGCGCCTGAAAGTATGCTTCAAAAGGTAATACATACTATACTTGGTTGCGCTCTGTTAAGATAACATTGTAACATTGATCTTAACAGAATGTTGACATAAAGAAAATTTTCCATACGGACACAAAGAGATTTTCATAAAGAGGACAGATCTGATGAATTCTCCAAGGTCGGTGTTTTCAAACAAATTCCTATTTACATATGTTCTTCTGTACGGCCAACATCCTAAAACGTGACCATCACTGGAAAATCCTTGCATTGTCTATACGACGATCTGGACAGAAGCATGGCAAAGAATATTGAAACCCGTTTATAGGTGAGGTTATGTACTGCGTCTAAATTTTTGTCCAGAAAATTAGCCATTTAGAAACCGAATACGTTTCACGTTACAGAGAAACGTGTGTTGAATGAATGTTGAGACTGATCATATGCGGAGAAAACATACATTCGGTATTTTGGGATCAATTTTTTATAAATAGGACCTGATTTCACTAAATAATTTCGTTTCATGACAATTTTTTGACGGCCAACTTCACACTTTACCGTTAATTTCTACAGCTTTAATAGTAAGGATTGTTTGTAAATTTATTATATATTTTTTAGAATGGTTTGATGCCTCCTCGAAGATGGAAGATCGAACGCCATATCGAAAAAAGATATGTTGACCGAACGCCAATGTACAAATTGAAAAAAAAGGGTTCTTTACCAAAAGTGGGAGTCTTGGCTAAGTTAACCAGAACTTTCTTATTTAAAATGTCACAATAAACAACATTCAACTTACTATTCAGAGATTTCCTTGATTTTCGATTGCAGAAAATCAAATGCAATTTCGTAACCAATCGGATTCTCAGCAACGGCGCGGAAAGCGCGAGCGCCATCCTGCTTCAATATACCAGAAGTTGGATCGATGGTCATATTTAGATATCTGCAAATGAATTTCATATTTTAAATAAGTATTTGAGAGTGGAAAATTTCTTAAAAAAAATAATTTCATGATCTTCCACCACATACTTGGAGAGCAGCCATGGCTTTGTGGTGCAGCCCAAAGATGTTAAGATCTGTTCCTTCTCGGATGCGCTTGTGGTGCGTTTGTATTGCTTGTAAGCAAAATACCATTCCTGGAAGGAACCCTCAGCGAGCGCCGTGCAATAAATGATCGATTTCAGATTTGGCTTAATGCTGTAAAAAGAAATATTATTAAATTTGCATTAAAAGTCTAAACAGTTGCACAGCACATACGGATTGAGTTTGGGATCGGCCATCCACTCGCGATACTTCCGGTGCGCTGGCATTGTACAGCGATCGTAGTTGAATTTGCATGCGAGGCGCGCAATGTTGGCGCGATGTTGTAGCTGTATGTGCGATTCATTGTCCGGCTCATTCAAGCCGTAACGGTCGAAGGCGGGGCGTACAATGAATTTCATAAAGGCCTGTAGGAAATAGATTGCTATACACTTTTTTAGCACTGAAAACTATTCATACTCACTCTGAATGTCTCATAGGCAGGTTCGCGATGCAGCATATAGATGAGGTAATTGAGGCCACGTTGCGTGGCGCGCCACAGTAGCTCGTCATCGGTGGCTGTGAAGATCTCCATAAGGAAGGTCAGGGGTATGTCATAGGTCAAGTACTCGGCTTGCGCCAAATGCAAAGCATCATCCAAAAGTTGTGCGCGTGTGATACGGGGAAGCGTGGTGAACTTTTTCTTCAATGCTAACCAAGAGGGCATATCATAGTTGACGCGATAGTAACCCTGACGATTCAAGTTCACGTACACCACATTATCCGTATTATTTTCTGAGGTAAAGGCTTCACTTATGACAATTTGTCGATCAGTCTCCAACATCCAATGCGTAGGTATATTGTCGCCTTTGCGTAGCTCATCCGTTTCGAAGGTGATCGGCACAACAAAACGACTATCATCCGACATATTTCGCGAGGGCAACATATAACGTTCTTGTGTCAACACCAGATCTGCTTCACGGCGCTCCACGGTTACAACGGGATAACCAGGTTTCATTATCCAGGAATCCATTACCGTTTTTACCTGCAGACTATCGGGCAGGGTCTTACGTTCGTGCGCATGTCGTGTCATAAAATCCCACAACACATCACGATCGGCATTGTCGTAAGCGTAGGACTTCAGTAAATCTTGTGTTGCTGCACGGAAGGCTTCATCGCCCACAAATGAGCTCAACATACGCAGAAGTATGTTACCCTTTGAATAGGTGATCGGATCGAAGATGCGACGTATATCGGTTGTTGATTTCACATCGAAAGCAATGGAATGCGAACTGTTGTCGGCATCATGTTGCATGGCATCACCGAATTCGTAGATTGTGTAAGTGTCCATAATTTGGAATTCGGGACGTATGGTATTCAGCGCCAAGTAGCTCATGTAGCAGGCAAAACCTTCCTTCAGCCAAAGATCGTCCCACCATTTAGGTGTGACCAAATTGCCAAACCATTGATGCGCCAATTCGTGTGCGACAATTTGGGCAACATGTTCCATGTGTTCTGACGAAGAAGCACGATCAAGATCTTCGGGCACGAGGAGAGCAGAATCTCTGAAAGTTTATAAAAATTATATTAATTTTGTAGAAATCTAGTGTCCATAGAATCAACAGTAGATCTTTAGAACCAAATGTTTCAGACCGACCGGCTTAAACTGAATATTTCTCTAAAAAATGGGTTTTAATATGTGACTCATTGAGTTCACGAATCGGTTTGAATACATAATGTAATTCATGGTAATATGGTTGCCACATACACCGTTCAAACTTTGACCAAGAAGATGGTTTAGGTAATTCGACTTATAAAACTTTTCTCATGCGAGCCCTCCTAAATGGAATGTGGACCATTCAAAAACAGAAGGTGACTGTACTCGAAAATTATCGTGGTAGTTTTGGAAATATGGCAGACGTGGTCACACAACTTTACTCAATTTTGGACCAATAAATTCAAATTTTTTTTCAAACAAAGCAGGAAAAGTAATGTATAACTTAAGGACCTTACAAAAATGTCAGGTTATTTGGAATAAAAACAATTAAAACAAATATTGAGCGTTCATACCAAGCGCCAACTAACCTGAATGTAATTAGTCCCCAATTTTCCATAGCGCTAAAACCAAAATCCGGTATCGACACCATATCGATTTTCGACAGACGGTTCTTTACGCCAAAATAATCTTCGAAGTAGGGCAGGAACTTTCGCAGCATTGAATACGCATAATTTGTCATTTCGGTATTTTCGGGGCGGGTCCAAATCTCTACGCGCGGTACTAGGCTTGCATCCAAGTCGGAAAAATGAGATTTCACCAAATTGGAGACGACAAAGGCGAAACTGTAAATGGGCATCTTTGGTGACGTTACGAAATCATCGCGCGTGAAGCCTGGACGGTGAACACTAATAACAAGAAATATTTAAAATATTTGCATTACATAAGTATGATTATTAGTTATAACAAAAAAAAAAAGAACAACTCACGAGCTACGATAGAGCGGCATATTAGACAACGCCATGCCGAGTTTGTCATCGCGAATAATAGCGATGGTAAAGTTTGCCTTCATGTCGGGACGATCGAAGCAAGGGAATGCGCGCCGAGCGTCGACGGGCGAAAATTGCGTGCTGACCATCCATCTGTCGAAAAAAGAATTTTGGAGGGAGAACAATGTAAATAATAATAAATTTATATATGAAAAACTTTATTCTTCTTTATACTCACTCGATTTTATTGGTTTCCAAATTCGTGTAGCTTGTTCTGTACACACCTTGAAGCGTGTCAGTTATCTGACTAACAAAATCCATGCTAACAATCAACTTGACATCGCGCTCATCCTCAATACCTTTATTAATGGCCACCACAAAGGACGAGTTGTTCTCACCGTATTTACCATCGAAATCCAATTCGATTTCATCGCTGGTTGAAATATTACTGGGCGAGCGAATGACGCGCACATTCGAGATGGAAATATTGTGCACATCAAGAATAATCGGAAGCAGAGTAGGGATATTGGCGTCACGCTGTACCTCAATGGTAATGCTACCATTGTTGGTGGCGGTTTTAATGTTGGGCTCAATCACAATGCTGGAAAGAGATATTTATGTTAGATGCTTAGTAGTGTTTTTTGTTTAACTTTGAAAAAGTAAGTGAATAAATGAGAGCAATATTAAAATATTATGAAATAGAAAAACCGTTATCTTCGGTTGCATGGAAGCTAGAATACCCTTCACAAATAAAAAAAGTTTCCATACAAGAACGGAGTTTGTCCGGAAAGTAATAGGACTGATTTTCTTCCGCGTGACTGTACTTCGGAGCTTGCGCACACCGACTGGATTCTGTAGAGGGCGTTCCTAGCAAAGGAATGAGCGGCTGTCTCCGAGCACCTGGTTGCAGGCCGAAATGGCAGCGTTCGCTAGAGCAGATGTACGCGATTAAATTCTGTGTGAAATTCGGTAAATATGCGACAGAGACGTTTGATATGATCAATCAGGCTTAACGAGATGTTGCTTTAGCAAGATGAATGAGCAAATCCAAAGTGAAAACGATGTTCTTTTTTGACGTCAAACGCATCGTCCATCAAAAATTTGTTTCTCCTGGACAAACCGCCAACGCCAAGTTTTACGTGGAAGTTCTTAAGACACTCAAACGAAGGGTCAATCGAGTCCGACAAGACATCGCAACCGATTACACCACCACAACGCACCGGCTCACACCGCCTTTCTTGTGAACAGCTACCTAACCAAAGCCTATTACTTTCCGGACAAACCCTGTATACGTATATATGTGTTATAGAGTCTCCGACGTTCATTTCTAAATGTTACAACCTTCGGGACAAACTTAATATACACTGTTCAGAGTAAAAACATAAGCCATATACTCTCTCGGTCTCAAAAATTTTAAGAATAATAGAAAGATTCAACTATATTTGGCCAAACTATATACTTTACTATAGATAGATATAAAATAATTGAAGTTTTGTACTGCGAACTATGGTCTGCTTTGTCCTCTCCTATATCACATATAGTCACAAAGATCCAGCACACTGAACAATTTCAGGAGTTTGCAGATCCTTGTCCACGTAATGAAGGATTGTTCACGTAAATGGATTCAAGAAGCTTGAGCCTGCTATTACAAAATGCTGGGTAATCTAGAATCAGGTGTTCTGGAGTTTCCAGTTCCAGTCGCAAAACCCGTACTTTGCACAGTACCTTGTTGGACAAGTTTTTCTTGAGCCTGCAGTGCCCAGTACAGAGGGCGACAAGGAGACGGAATTAGTTTAGAGGGAGGTTGGTCATATCTCTAAACCTTTTTATACTCTACACTAATATTGACTAGTCGAAAAGGTCTTTTCATATTTTGTCCATAAAAGTCGTTGCGGTCGTATATCTCCAGTGCTACCGATCACATTGAGTCATACTATATAGGTGAGATTTTAGGCTTCATTTAACAAAAAAAAATAAATAAAATCGGGGAAATTGAAGAAAAGTTACAGCTGTTCAAAAATGAGTTAAAATAATGAAAAATTCGCTATATATTGAAATTTGTGTATAAAAAAGTGAAGAATGCCACGCAATCTACCAATGAAATTTGTGAAGTTTACGGAGACGATGCTGCATCAGTTCGTGTAGCACAACAGTGGTACGTTCGATTCCGTTCTGGAAATTTCGAAATTTCGATTTACACTGATGGAGTAATGTCTCTAGCCGAAAAATGGTCTACCAAAATGATATTTGTTTATTTATTTATTAGTATATATATAAAAAAAAAATAAGTTGAGTTTGATTAGAAATACGAAAAGACTTTTTCGACTACCCAATATATTTACATTTTCTTTAAATTAAGAGAAAAATTGCAAAAAGTTGACTGGTAATGTGCTTCTGTATAATGTTTGTTAATGCATGCTAATGAAAATATGCAAATATATTTATTTATATGCATACATATGTATAATATGTAGTGCATAAAATATTACAGCTCAATTTGCTTATCTCTGTACCTTAGAAAAGCAAAACGAAATTTTACAGCGATCTTGGCACCTACACTAACAATTAGCCCATAAATCAATAAAACAAATGACGCGGAATAAACTATCGACGCTATATATGAGTCCATGTATGTACATACATATGTATATATTTTAATTCGTGTATATCAACCTAATGACAAGCGTCATTAAATATAGAATCTTTTGTGTTTGAAAGCTTTGAAAATCCACCTCAGTGCATGCGGTCATCAGTGAATGCAACAGCCAACAATAGTCAATAGAGTCATAGGAAACACCAGGCGCCACCACAAACAATAACAAAGCAATTGTAAATTTGCAATAATGGAAAGTCGTAGCGGATTTTAATTATACATTCAATTATGGTTTGAAAGATCTGCCAGCGGTACTCATGAAGTGTACGGCAATAAGCAAATAATTCTTATTTATTATAACGTAATTAATATAAATTAGATATATTTAGTACATATATTTAATAAAAAATGTATAAAACTGTAGCACATAGGAACAAGTTTGCTCCTTCAACTTATTTTTGCCATAAGCATTAACTAATTAAATCAATTACCAAGCGCCCTCAGTGAAGTATATTAGAAGCAACAGGCGAAGTGTCCGATTAACGAGCTTGGGCGCAACGCGTCAAACATCTGTCAGCTGTCAACTATCAGAAGAAAATTTCTGCAGCTAATGTTGCAAAGTACAGAGCCAGTGTGGTTGTTAATATTTCTATTAAAACAGCTTAAGTCAAGTTAGTTTTTGTTTCTTTCTGTCCTCCCCTCACTCACCTCACCTATCCAAATTGCATTAAGGAAGCCTAAAAACGTGGCTAATAGCGGTTACATACTTCTTTGAGAATTCCTCGATGGCTTTGGATGGACTTGGGAGAAATGCGGAGCTCTCTTGCTATCTCTCTAACTCTTGTCTGACGATTTTCAAGCATCATATCCCTTACTTTTTTAGTATTTTCATCAGTTGAAAAGTTCAAGGGTCGTCCAGAACGAGGGATGTCTTCAATGATCTCTCGACCATCTTTGAAGGTTTTGTACCACTAACGATTTTTACGATATGTCCAAATTCAGACGTGAAACTTGAGGCGACGTATTAACTTGTTGGAAATAGCGGAAGTCTGCGTCGATTTCATCAAGCATCATCATTGTGTTATAAGTTCACTTTTGATGGCAACGACATTACCTACTTCGTTTCGAATGAAATAAGGTCCAAAGGTCAATTTTTGGGAATGCAATTGCGTTTCTTAAACCACGAATTAAGTTGGAAGTAGGCTTCATCTGAAAAGACAATTTTTAAAACGAAATCGTCATTGGCTTTTTTAGCTCCAAATCGGCCAAATTAAGGCGCTTCATATGGTTTGACAAAACACAATCTTATACAGATGCAGACACAGATCCAACCGCAAAATTTGCAATGCTGTCTCGGAGAGAGACCCAACGATGATGAACTGACTGATTCGGATTGGCTTGAACGACTACGAGCTTTTTTTTGGACGGGAATGTGGCACACTATCGTGGAGATAATAATCATTTCAGAATTCTACCATTATGTGTTGAATATCACGCTCAGAACGGGAGTTATGACGACATTCTTTTGCCCGAAAATATCTTATGCTTCCTTTAGTCGCCGACGAGCCGTTCATCCGTCCTGAGAACGTAGATTTTGTAGAGAAACCAAAGTCGCAGACCTTATTAGGCTTCTTTCACTCGCACATATATCTCTTATCCACTTATGCAACCAAATTGCAGCTAAAAAAGGTGACATACATCTTTGCAGACACGTCGATCCGATGATTTTGCACCTTTTTAGTAATTTCGAAGCATTAAGTAATAGCTTTTTTCGGTCTCAGTACCGACAGTTTTCTCTCGACTAAATTACCATTATGTATATTTGTAAAATCACTGTAGTAACCAACGTCCCGGACGGAGTGTCCGTTTAATCGACATTGGGTTGTTTAGCTGGGCTCTAACTTACCGGGAGGGTCGCGGATTACTGTAATATGACCTGTAATAGCAGGTCCGCAGTAATAGTGGAGGATGCGACATAAAAGCTAGCAGATCCGCTGAAGCTACTGTAACAATGGCGAATCGACACCGCCACAAAGAAACAACGTATATAGCTACAAGCTGCATGTTTCTATCTCAAGCTATTTAGGTTGTATCCTACACATCTCCACGATACTGGAATTGCGTTCCACAAAAAATGAAGATTTTCGTATCAGAAAAAAGTTATACGTTTTATCCTTGGTATTAAGGTTAGAGTATGTTCTATTCACCATTTCGCACGTTGGTTTTAGTGACATGACAATTCAAATAATTAATTCAACTTTTTTGTTTTAAAGCAATCTTCTAGACAACCTCTAATTTAAATAAATAGCATCATTCAATTTGTGAGGAGTAAGAGACCGAGAGCGATCAAACGCTCGTAACGGCACATGAAGTGTAGAATAGCGCTATTACATACAGTTTGACGCACGTGCCGCACACAAGTTTAACTGCAAACCAGCTGCAATCAACATTTCTTGTTATTTTTGCAATTTTCTGATTGCTTTCGCATTGCAACATCGAGTTTGAAACGAAAGCCCCACGATCAACGCATTGCTGCACCTCTAACCCGCTCAACGATCAATAGAAGAGCGATCAGCGAGTGAAACGCACAAAGTCAACACGATTGAGTGACAATCACTTTGCTTCGCACGCTTTGAAATAATTGCTGTAAACCAGGAAATGCCACATTCTCCTTTGCCATGCCACAATTTCATATGTATATCCAACAGACTTCTTCCACTGATCACCGATTACACTTGTGGACTGACGCGTTGACTCGGCGCGGCACGATCACAAGAACCGCGCCGAGACCACAAGCGTAGAGATCAACATGTACGAGACAAGAGGCAACAATGATTTGACCAGCGCAGCAACAAGGCGTAAGGCGTTAGTGCAACGCTCAACTCAACTGTCTCTGAACTGAAACGCGTTGATCCGCACGCCTTCGACTTACGCCGCTGTCGGCCGCTAAACGTCATCGCAGGTCTGTCCATCCGATTTCTATAATTTCTATTGCCGCGCTGGCGCTTTTCAACTGCATAGTTATTCAAGTCAATTCAATTCACACCGGCTGCCGCACCGCATTCCGAACGCATGGCATCGCGTGCATCTGCGATATTAATGACGTTCGTTTGTGTGCCAATTGCGCGCATGCATGCGGTGTGTTTGCTTTTGTTTTTTGTATGCCAGTGCCGCCACGTCCGTTAGTGCAACAATGGTTGCGCGCACGCGGCGAAGGCAAATGCCGGTTGCTACCGTCTGTCACTTTATGTCGAGTTGTTTGATATCTCGTTTTGTTCTCGTCGCTTTAGTTGTTTGTTGCTTGTTTTTGTTTTTTTTTTTTGTAATTCTGATTTTATTTGTTAACTGTTTTTTGTTTTTTTGTGAGCTTTGCTTGTAGTGGATGTTGGCAACATTTCTCTTTCTTATCTATGCGCTCAGATCGTTGCTGTGTAGTAATTCGCGGTATTTTGTTGTTGCATTTCGAGTGACTGCTGTTGAGCTCATTTGGCGCGTTGGTGCTACTGGATTTAGTTTTCACTTAGATACCGGTGTTTGTAATCTGAGCGATTCTACAGTGTTATATTTGCGTTAAGTTTTTTGCTGTGAATTATATAAGAGCGAGGTGATGCTGTTTATTTACATATTTGGACCAGATCCCAAGTAGGGAGGTCACTCTGGGATTAAAGTTTTTTCGGACTTTTTTTTACTAACCTTAGGAACTTTATGTACTGAAGAGAGTTTTAAAATACAAGGAATTCTGAGGTTCTGTGACTTGGAGTCTGAAACACCAGAACATCTGCTAATTGACTGCACAGCATTATGTAGCCACAGGATGAAGGCCCTTGGATCCATTTTTCCAAATAGTGATCACATCGCTTCAATATCACCTAGCATTCTATTGGAACATATCAATTTGCTGGGCTAGTTGAGACGTTGTGACTTAGGCGAAAGCACAATAGACCCTAGGTCGCTGTGCAATCCTCATTTATTTATCGAATCTAATATAATCTGGGACCCACACTAAAAGATTGTCAGCCGTAAGGCTTGACGTGAAATCACCTTTGCTACCGAGTTTTGCAATATTTTTACAAATGAGATACAAAACGAAGTTTTCAGGTTTTAACTTAACTTAACTGCTTAACTTATGTCTACTGAAAACACCGAAGGGCAGAGGAAAATCTCCCTGGTGGGCCATAGAAATTTCAGAAATTAGGGTATATTTCAAGCGATTATTCGACATGGCGCATGGAGTGGGTTAACTGAATATATTATATACAACGGGACTTCCAAAAAAAGGCCAAAAGAACTTCATGGAAAAACTTCTGCGAAAAAGCAGAGGGCTCTCATGAACCCTTTTGGTTCAGGCTAACCTCGCAAATAATCGCATCCCCGTGTGTTGAGGAGTGAAAATAGGCTTAAAATGTTCCCTGAAGCTCCCTTTCCGAGCAATACATACCCAGGAGAGGTTCCTTTCCTTTTTAGATATAATAACCTAGTATGGCTGTGACTGATTTCAGCTTCCGCTTACGAGATTACGCCATTAAAAGTCATTCACTGAAGACCCTGAAGGCCGAAGGTTATACCAAGTGTATGGAAAATTGTACTGATTGTTGATTTGTGGGCATGGCAGTGAACCGATTACGCCCGTACCAATACTAAGTGTTGCCAGGTGCAATCTGACATTTCCATTGGAAAGTTTGATATTTTTTAGCATAACATCACTCAGAACGATTTCTAATTTAATCGTGAATTGTTTTAGTTACAGGGAATTAAAAAATTCATCTCGGCCAAAAAATGGTATTAACTTGTGAACATTTTCGTGCGATCATTTTTCACAACTTTCGACGTGGATTATCACGATAAGAGTGCATCGATGAACTAAAATCTTTGTATGGCTATGAAGCACCATCTTATCACTGTGAAAAACTGGTACAACGAATTCAATCGTGGCCGACGCTCGCTCAAAGACGAATCCGTGAAGGTCGTCCAAAAACAGCCGTTGTGCCAGAAAACATCGATGCCGTACGTGAACTGATAATGCAAGACCGTCATGTAACATACCTTCAGATAGAGGCTATGCATTTCTCCCACTAGCATACATTCGACATTGCATGAACACCTGGCCGTAAAAAAGGTTTGTTCTCGTTGGATCCCGCACAATTTGACAATCGCTCAAAAAAAGGCTCGTGTGGATTGGTGTAAAGAAATGCTGAAAAAATCCGTTACAGGTGACGAATCATGGATCTATGCGTATGAGCCCGAAACAAAACAGCAATCGAGCGTGTGGGTCTTCCAAGACGAGCCAAACCCAACGGAAAAAAAACCATTTTCGTTGATAAATATGCCTATTTTCATTATTGGGCCAGAAATATATATAGCAGCCTTCGTATCAATATATCTCAGTTTTTACTGAAGTTAGAGCTTGTATGGACAGACAGTCATCCGGAGTTCAACTTTTCTCGTCAGCCTGATCATTTATATACATATATATACTATATAACCCAATATTTATTTTTTTTAGTTTTAGGTGATACGTACAACCATTAGGTGAACAAAACTAAAATACTTTGTAGTAACTGGCTGCTAGAGTATAAAAATCAAAATTCTTTTATTTTATCACACATGATTCATTTAGTTAATTGTGGTTTTCTCAGTACTATTCGCTAATAATCTCAAAAAGTCTGCCCAACAGCAAATTAAGCAAACAAACTCCGTTATCTGGTACGTTCCGAATTGCAAATAATGATCTCATATTAAAAGTATGGAATTTTAAAGATAAATAAAAACCTTAAATTGTGTTGATAAGCCCTTGAAATTCACACTTAAAATATATTTGGTCTATGTAATTACTAAATAAAAAAAATAATAATAAAATTTTAACATCATTACTCATGTACTTACTTGTAATGCAGCGGTCTCCAACCATCGTGCAGCTGCAATTTCCTATCGGCTGCTTTACTCTTGTCGGCACCGAGGATGTCATGCTCTGGCGGTAAGCTGATGTCACCGATTGGCGCGATTGGTGGTGTGGTACCATATTTCGATATGGGACTGGCGGTATGTGGTGCCGTGCCAAGTATGCTAGCCGTCGCCACTGGAGTGCTGTTATATTGTGGGCCAATCGAATTGGAGGACAGCGCCAAGGGCGGTGAGTTCTTATTTGAGTTGCCATTGAAGCAGCTGGAAAGAGAGAAATTCTTTTAATATAGTGAAAGTTGCTTTTGTTTAAGGAGTGATATTGAAATTAAAACAGTCAAGAGAGTTTGTAATATAGATCGCTTTCAACTCGGGTCATCGGATGGACTGCAGATATACCTACTTGCGCTGGAGCAGCCAGCTTTTGTTTTTTATCCATTGTGACAACCACAAAAAGGTGTTATTGCAAAAAACATTCACTTTATAACTAATCTATTTACAAAATTTATATAAGCAGTTAAACTGGAGAAGAGTGGTTTGAAATTCTCAAAAAGAATTGTCATCAGCCAAAATACCTCCCACTTCTATAAATTAACTTCGTTAAGAATAACGCTCGAAATCCATTTTCGATAAGAAGGGAATTACAATATGATCTGGTCCAAAAATTGGACATATTTAAATTCGAAAAGAATTTTTCTCGGCTTTGCGAGCTGCGAGAGCATAAAATGTTTGGTTAAACCTGAACTTAATTGTTTACAATAATACTTTTCTTCAAATACATATATATGTAGTATATTCAAACATATCCCACACTTTCCATTGTTACAAATTGCAAGAGCCGTTTTACATAAATGTATGTATTTACAAAGCCTTGGCATCACATTTTGTTCAACTTCTTTGCCTTTATTAAGGAGGCGCTCCTTCAATACAAAGTCAATATTTCATTATCCTGTCAATTAACTAACAGTAATTACCCTTTTCCACCTATACACTTTCTCCTTTTGTTTTCTAAATGGCTACTGATATCTACTTAAACTACACGCCTAATTTTTGTCAACGGAAACAATTTTTTTCGCTACCTTGGCTGAACAATGAAAAGAGATTTAAAATGTGGGTCACTTGACTGAATTCACTTTTGCATACGTAAACTCACATCCACTACCAACAGCGGCAACTAAACTGTATGTATGCAAAATGAAAGCCAAAACTACCGCCCACAAACAACCAACCTTTCGAAGAAAGTGACTAACCTTAAATGTCATAAATTGTCCAATCGAGGTTACAGCTTAATTAAATAGAAATGGCGTAAAAAAAGGAAGACGAAATATGCGCTAAAACGTTTTAGTTAACTGTATAATATGTAAAAGAAAAGAACACACCCTGGAAATGCTCTTTGATTCGGATTCTAATGTAAAATAGTTGATGATGTAAATTTTCATTTCTCACACTTTCCACTTCGATTTAAATGCCCCGAATGATATCAATACCTTTCTCTAGGTATATATTCTATATTATACAAGTATATATATATATATATATAGGTATGGTAGTGTCATAAATGGGTGTTGCAACAGTGATTGTTGCGGTCACGTGTTATGAAATTGTAATATCGCGAACTACAATTAGTTTAACGTTCGCACGAATCGCGTGTGGTTCGAATATTGTCGATTGACTTTGTAATTGATATTCAGCAAATCGTAATGAAACAACAAAAACAGCGCCACATTTGAATGCGTTGCAAAGTGGTGTGTATTGATTGATATTGCGGTTAATACACACCTGGGTGTTGTCACGGAGTTCGCTGTCAAAAAATATGTGATGAGTATGGTGAAGATGAGCGCCACAACCGTCACTATCGCGGTGAAAAATACGCATGTTCTGGTCACGTAAATGCCCGACGGTGGACCGTTGAATACATATTTTTGTCCATTTTTTGTTTTCAGTTGGCCACCTAAAATAAAAATTAAATGGAACATTAGAATATTTATAAATATAAAAAAGGTTATATAAGAGTTATGAGGTTTATATTGTTAAAAATTCAGATAAGCACGACAATTGGTTGAAAAAATACCATTTTTAATAAAAATATATATTATAACTTAAAACATACTTATGTGACTGAAAAGCATTATTAAAGTTTAACTGTTAAAGGAGTGAGCAAAATTTTCAAAAAATTTTCTTTCGAAAATATTTTTGAAATACTAAAATTTTTGAAATACTGAGCTTACATTTTCGAATATTTATTTTTTTTTTTAGGTAAATAATATTGTTTGTACTTTTGTTATAATCGAGGAAACGTATTTTTTAAGCAAAATGGAATTTTTTTGTGAAAATGTATTTAAATTTTTTTTTTTTTTTCAAAAACTTTTATAATTTTTATTCTTATGAATGTTGTTACGATTTTCGAAATAGTATAGTTTTCAAATTTTTTTTGTACGAATTTTGTTACGATTAATTTAGAAAAATGCCTTCTTTCAATTGCATAATGGTACTAACGTTTTCTGGCATCGTAGAATCTTTAAGGTGGCCCCGTTAGTATGTACATATTAGGTTGTCAAAAAAGTTTTGCGGTATTTTTGCTAATTGATGCTGAAAGCGCGTAGTTCTAGTTTTATTCGTCGCATCGGGTCATGCTATGCCTTTTTGGAAAGCTCATTTCACGCGCTAGCACGTGTTTGACTGATTGTCGTTTCTTTTAAGTCGTTCGTGAGTTATGGGGTCGCAAACATGGAGCAAAATAATGAGAAAATACGGCATATTTTACAGTACTACTACGATAAAGGCAAAAATGCATCTCAAGCAGCCAATAAAATTTGTGCAGTTTATGGACCCGATACAGTTTTCATTTCCACCGCACAACGATGGTTTCAACGTTTTCGTTCTGGTGTAGAGGTGGTCGAAGATGCGCCACGCTCCGGAAGGCCTGTCGTCGAAAATTGCGATAAAATCGCTGAATTGGTCGAAAGAGACCGGCGTAGTAGCAGCCGTAGCATCGGTCAAGCTGGGCACAATAAATTCAATAAATCATTCAATAAAAAATAAAAATACCGCAAGACTTTTTTGACAACCTAATATTAGTAAAAACTATCAAAATATTAAAATCCATAAATATTACTTTTAGAACGTAATATATATGTACGTAATATTAAGAAACGGGGTCTACTAATAGGAACGAAGATGTCAAAATGAAAAAAACTCAAGTTTTGGTCAAAATCGCTTTTGTTTTTTTGTTGCGCAAATAATTTTAAGCCACACCGGTGCAGTATTTCGTATAGTGCGCTGAATGTTGCCTTCGAGCAACTCGTGCATTTCTGCTTGATTGGCGTACCTGTAAACCTTTGATTCTCCATACCCACAGAGAAGACAATCTAGAAGCATTAAGGCGCACGAGGAAGCACCATCTAAATTCTAATGGAATGATAATATTCTTTTGACCCTGGGATTTTATGAAAATATAACTAAACCGTCACAATTTATGATTGCTTTTAATATCTGATTATCCATTTTACTCCTGTCACATGGCATTCAAATAAGAATTTTTACTTAAAACTTTGATGGGATTCCGCAATGAAAACCCTTAGTCGATTTTACATTTTCAAACAAAGATTTATGGTTTTTTTTTTCAAGATGTTATGAATAAATCTACTGCTTTTGAAGCCTCTTAATGGAATTCTAACAAAATTTTCTTGCGTCAATTATTCATTTATATCCGCCGAAGTCTATACTGTCACTGCTTCATCTTAACATTTACTTAAACAATGTACAGGACTGATTGCAGACTGATTTTTTGTAATTTCTCGCACAATCTAACCACCATACGAGTACAAACTAATCGGAAACTCTTAAGTTTCACTTGGTAACTACTCTATGAACCGTAAATTATGCAATATTCCTATGTCACATTTAATTGCTGCTCAATCACGTTCAATTAAAAAAAGCTCACAAATAAATATAACTTCTGTGTTGGCTGTCGATAAGGAGAGAATTGAAGGCGTTAATAACGCAAATTAGTACGAAATTATTCGCATTCACCCGCAAAACCACATGTCACTCAGCATTGCCAGCAATTTAGCTAATTGCAGGAGGCATAAATGCCCACTGGTGGGCCGCCAGCCGAGGCAATATGCGGCTGCGTGCTGCGTTGACTTTTCGGCCAGCAGCCACTTTAGTAATAGAAACCCGACCATTTTCCCGTTTATTGTGCCACGATCTCGTTGAGACCAATTAAATTGAATGCAGGAATGTGGAAGAGTGTGTCAAATACGCGCATTTAATGCTCACATGTGGTGAGTGGGTCTGAATATTGTTTAAATAGAATTTGTGGTTGAACGTTGACACCGCATTCAACGATCGCAAGAGAGTACTCTCATTTTGTGTAGAAAGTTTGGAATGAAAACAGTTTTGTTAGCGGAATCATAAAATTGATTAACCATTGTACGCAGTAAATAGAACCATTACTTAATGGGGTAACAAAAGTCTTAAGTTCAATCGAGATTCTTTTAAATTTAACGACTTTAACACACATTGATTTACATATGTATAATCGTTCGGTCTGATTGTTTCCCGATTTTATTGGTTTCAATATGTAGTTTTGCTCCAAAGACTTCTTTGTAGCGATTTCACACAGATCTTCAGTTTTGTGAGAATGTGACCAGAATTTGAATTCATATGCATTGAGTCACAACATTTTTATGATCGCTCATCTAAATTTCACGCCACACACCTTACACTCTGCGCCGAAGTGTGGCTTGTCGAGTCAATAAAAATTCCAAGTAAATTCTAAGAATGGCGAAACTCTGTTTGCTATTTATTTTACTTATTTTTTATTTAAAATAAGTTGAAAATGTGATTTTGTGAAGATGTATGTGTGCAATTTAGGTGTTAACTGATTTGCATTGGCTTCGAAATTGGGTTAATGTATGCAAGACACATCGAATTGAATGGTACTGCCAACAGCCGCATCCAAAAAAAATTAAGGAAATAGATTATGCGAAAAAGTGAAGAAATTCGATACCCAGGTGACTCATTTTCCAGGTATTTTACTTATTTCGGTAGTATATTTAACAGTAATAAGATTTATGCCTTAAAATGGTTATATAAAGTTTGCCACCCTGTTTGTAACATTCAAAGAGAATACTTGTATGTACATATATATAAATTATCAGAGTGGCGGGTTAAGTTCGATGTCCGTCTGTCCATCTGTATAGAAATTTTTGAGACATCGATCTGAAAATTTGCACCCGTCCTTTTCTCTCCAAGAAGCTGCTCATTTATCGAAGACAAACTCCGAAGAAATGATTTAAATCGGATTGCTATAGCATAAAATTGACATGGGTTATTGTCCAAGGCAACGGTGCAATCTCCAGAGAAATTTTTCGGATCGAATCTCTATAAAATGTGCTCAAAAAATAAGGTTTAAATTTAAACTGCGCGCGTCGAAGGATTTGGAGAATTATTTTTTGTTTTTAGGTTGGTAGTAAAAATATTCATTAGTGTTTGAGATACGTGTCGTTTTGTGAGCTGCTAAAAGTGAGTTTATCGTTTTTTGCGATGTCGAAATTTGTTGAGCAAAGAATTTGCATTAAATTTTGTTTACGGAATCAATTTTCTGCTGCGGTAAGGTTGAGGATGGTGCAGAAAGCCTATGGTGATGAGGCTATGTCTAAAAAAAAATGTTTACAATTGGTATAGTGAGTTCCAAGCCGGCCGTGAACGTGTCGAAGACGAAGAGCGTCCAGGGCGACCATCAATCTCAACCGACGAAGCTCACGTTCAACAAATCAAAGATTTAGTGTTGAAAAACCGTCGATTAACAATTAGAGACTTTGCTGATGAAGTTCACATATCGAAAGGCTCAGCCAATACCATTTTGAAGGATGTTTTGGGCCTCAAGCGCGTCAAATCTCGACTGGTACCGAAAACATTGATTTTTTTGGAAAAAAGGCGTCGCGTTGAAGTGTGTGAAACGATGCCTTCCGACTACCAGGGTGTCATGAAACGCATTATAACTGGCAATGAGACTTGGATCTATGCTTACGACCCCGAAACAACCGATCAATCGAGCGAATATCATGCTAAAAGAGAGCTGAGACCAAAAAAGTCGCGCCAAAGTCGTCAAAAATCAAGGTCATGTTGACTGTTTTCTTCGATTATCGTGATGTTGTGCATTATGAATTCCTTCCAACCGGTCAAACAGTCGACAAGGAATATTATTTGAACGTTATGCGTCGTTTGCGTAACGCTATTCGCCTAAAAAGGCCGGAATTGTGGAAATACCTCTCCGGGGACACCGTTTTTATACGATAGAGGAGATTCAAGCCGCAGCGAAGACGGAACTGAAGGCCATCCCGGAAAGTGACTACAACCAGTGTTTCGAAGATTGGAAAATCCGTTGGCATAAGTGCATTGCATCGGGAGGAGATTACTTTGAAGAAGTTGAAATTGATTTGGAAGAATAAATAAAGAATTTTCAAAATAAATTCGATGTCACCTTATTTTTTGGGCACAGTGGTATTTATTAGTTTGTCAAAAAAGTCTTGCGGTATTTTCGCTAGTTGGCGCTGAAAGCGCGTAGTTCTAGTTTTATTCGTCGCATCGGATCATGCTATACCTTTTTGAAAAGCTCATTTCATGCGCTAACACGTGTTTGACTGATTGTCGTTTCTTTTAAGTCGTTCGTGAGTTATAGCGTCGCAAACATGGAGCAAAATAAAGAGAAAATACGACATATTTTACAGTACTACTACGATAAAGACAAAAATGCATCTCAAGCCACCAATAAAATGTGTGCAGTTTATGGACCCGATACAGTTTTCATTTCCACCGCACAACGATGGTTTCAACGTTTTCGTTCTGGTGTAGAGGTGGTCGAAGATGCGCCACGCTCCGGAAGGCCTGTCGTCGAAAATTGCGATAAAATCGCTGAATTGGTCGAAAGAGACCGGCATAGTAGTCATCAAACCGTTATAAACCATTTGAAGAAGCTTGAAGTCACTAAGAAGCTCGATGTATGGGTGCCACACGAATTGATTCAATAAAATACCGCAAGAATTTTTTGACAACCAAATATTTATTGTAATCGAGTCGTGAAATGTCCTCATCTTTGTTATCGTCAACTCGTTATCTTAGTAATTCTTCAACAATCGTTGGCCGAATATTATATCCAAACAAGCACTATGTATATCCTTTGTAAATCGGTATTTTAAAGAGAAAGTGGGCGTAGTGAGGTAGAAATCAATCTGGACAGAGGCGCGTTAGTAGACTTGCTCACTACTGAAGAAAGCAGTTGGACTCTGAACTTAGTTTTGGGAGAGATTGTGTACAGATTTTAACTTAAATCAGACATATTGACATCGAATTATATTTACAAATAAATCGATAATATTTTGAATTTTTTTTTTATATAGCGATGTCGAAAAACAATTCCTTTACATAAGATTGAAATAGTTTAGGGATTCGGCGGTGATTCTTTCGGAGTTCTAGAAGGGGCCTGTATTTTCTAGCATGTAGAAACGATGTTACCATCAGCAAGAAACGACATACAAGAAAAGGTTTATGAGAATGCAGTAAAGAAGATAATGAATTAAAAAATTATTTCTAAAAATTATTTGTAATGAAGAAAAGATTCGTCGCAGCGAGAGTCATACACTTATCGATCTCATTTTTATGGCAGATGGATGATATGAAAGAATATGAACGCGGCTGCAAAAAAGTATTTTGTTGGTGAATGAAGTTATTTCAGTGTTCGAAACTTAAGCAGACTTTTCCCAGACATTCGTTTAGTGGTTTATCAAAAATTTTTATCGATCATACTCGTCACGCTGTGCGTAGCCAAGAAGCTGGAGTTCCAGACAATTATCGACGTATTCGCAGTCGCCAAAGCTCGAAAAGTTCGTTTTTAAGTTCCAAATAATTGAAGGGTGGGGGGAGTTTAAATTGCATGCTCAAAAACTATTCATGACGCTACGTCGTTTTTGACTTACTATATTTCAAAGGCAGTGAAGTAGTAAATCAGAAGATAATTAATACAATTTTTAAAATATTAGAAAAAATTCTTTCCTTAGGGGGCTTCACCTTCTTACCCCTGCGGTCGGTTTTTTTCTCTGCGGCCCTGTACACATATATATATGGTGTATAGTAAAATATGTTTAGCATAATCAGTCATATTCAATTAACTGTCACATCAATGCTAACAAATCGAAGCTTTCCCTTGTGACCGCTTAGTCAAAGGCTAATTTAAAATTTAATGCAGCCAATTTTTAAAACATGGCAACAGTGGACGCACCCAATAGCCATTTGCTCTCTTATGCATTAGGCTAAGCGCACAGTGAAGCATAGGTAACTAGGATATAAACAATAACTTAGACATACTCAAAAAAATATGTTTTGGGTGTAACGATTTTAGAGAAACTTTAGAAAAAATACGTTGAAGAATTTTCTAGGGCTTTTATAGACAATCCTTTAGGATGTCAGAATAAACCAATATAAGTAGAATGACTTCTGTCAGCAGATTTATTCGCCTTGCGCTCCGTTTCGCTATGCACTTAGCCTTACTCCCCTTGTTTCTACATACATACATTTGTGGAGTGCTGTGCTTTGTAGGTTTGTACGCGTATATTGGACAAGTCTTTTATGCTGTCTGCCTGCTGCTGAGGATAAAATGCGCTTTGATCTCTTGCAATTGCATTTACCTTCAGCAGCGTATAATAGAAACCACAACCGCAGCACAGTTTTCCAAAGAAATGTTGCAGACAGCGCATTTTGTGGGGCAGAATGTGTGTGGCTTGTGCATGACACAAACTACCGTTATACGCTAAATGTAAATGGTGGAGATGCCGTGCGCTGATGCACTGCCAGCTGCACGTGTGCTTTCAACAAATCAAAATGCCACAAAGCAAACAAGCGAAAAGAACACGCATTTGATTGAATTCCTCTCTAACAAAAATGCTTTATATCCATCAGTAGCTGGCCACTTTTTATTATTGTTCAGTAGAGCGGCGTTTGGTGTTGTTGCTGGCAGCAGAAATGAAAATTTATCAAAAATATTTGTGGTTAATGCATTAATAAGGCATTTTTGGGCAGCGTCTAAATGTTGTTTTAAGTTCATATTGTACGCCTGTGTGTGTTTATTGTCCAGCTTTAAATGCAGCAAAATATAAACTGAAAGATGAGTGCGAACAGAACTAGGTGTAGAGATCTTTAAATAATATAATTTTTTTCACGGGAGTGAATATACTAATTTCCAGAGGAAATAAGAACATTAAAATGCGCACTGAAAACGAAAGTTTAAAAGCTTTTTGATTTATGCCTCACATCGAATGCTTTTAAATGTACAATTTTGAAAGCTACAGCATAACGGGTGATCCAAGTAGGCGTACTTTGCAATAGCCTTCTTTTGACAAATCTCGCCTGACTCGTGAAAAGCTGTCATGATGTTCTGTATTGTTTGACATTTCATCATGGAAAGACTTACGACTGAACGACGTTTACAACTTTACTCGTATTACGAAAATTTACGTTCTGTAAAGAATGTGATTCGCGTACTTCGCTTAACTAATGGCCAACATAATCGGCATACTGAGCGTACTGTTCGCAACACCATCAAACATCTTGAGACTCATTATTGGATAATATTCGACCGAATAGACCACGTCCAGCACGCAGAAAGAAGAAGAAGAAAGAAAATATAGCAGCCGTAGCTGAGAGTGCACACGAAGGCCGTGGAGAGTTGATTCGGCTCTGTTGGCTAGCAACTCGGCCTGACGTATGAAACGACTTGGCGTATTTTACGTAGAGATCTTAAATTGAAAGCGTACAAAATACAGTTTGTGCAAGAACTGAAGCTGACAGACCTTCTCAAGGGCATTGATTCGCTCTATGGGCTCTTGAAAAGAAGATCCAACGTTTTCGAGTCTAATTTTGTTCAGCGATCAGGTTCATTACTGGCTCAATGGGTATGTAAACAAGCAAAATTGCCGCATTTGGCACGAAGCTCAACATGAAGAGATTCAAGGGCTGATATTTAATCTAGAAGAAACGACGGTTTGGTCTGAGCAGATAGTTTTCATGTTTGACTGACCACCAAGATCGTGTAATATCACATCATTAAACTTTTTCTTTTTGGGGATATGTAAAGTCCAATGACAATGCCGCTTCGATTCAGGCCTTGAAGTAAGACATCACGCGTGCCATGTGCTAGTTACCAATAGAAATGCTTGAACGAGTCATTAAAAATTTGACTCAATGGATGGATTATCTGCGATGTGGCCGCGGCCAAAATTTGAAAAAAAAATAAATGCCAAAGAAAACTCTTTCGAATGATAATAAACATTCCCCATTAAATTTGAAGTTTCTGTGTTCTTTCTTTAAAAAAAGTTTGGAACTCCATTATAAAATTAGTTTGCCACAATTATTATTCTTTAATTAGACTATGCTCGGCTGAATTTTAGTTTTAATGATCATAATTTTTATCACTGTAAACATTTTTTTCCTCTTGTTGTGCTTAATGTTTTTTTCTAACACCCGATATGTAAAGTTAATCAACATAATGTGGACGTATTTTAACCCAGTCAGCTTTACTTAAGAGAGTTCAAGTTCATTCCATTTTCTATACTTTCCGCATATGACATTTTATGTCAACTTCGGCAATTACTTTAAATAAATAATTGTTGAGCATAATATTTGTCAGTCTGACTCTCGTCTTGCTAAGGAGAATCCGATATTTAAGGGGTCAGTAGGGTAATCTTCTTTCCAAAACTTTTTTTTTTGCATTTTCCGTTCCCTAATAGCCTTATAATTAATGTAGAAACCAACTTTATCATTGGAAGGTTTCGAAAAAGGCCCAAAAATAATAATACCGCTCGACGTTCGGACTTTAAACGTGTTTTTCTCAAAACACACTTTTTTAACTGGCGGACATGATTCCGGTCGAACTACTCAACCGATTTGCTTATTTTTTTTTTTCAAATATCATAACATCATAATTTTTTATAATTTATTGACAATGTTATGACAAAGATAAATTGGGTTTTTCTGTTTCAGATGATGATGAGAAATCGTGTCCGCCAGTGAAAAAACGCATCTCATTCACCCAGGCATTTCTCCGACAGATGTCATCAAAAAATTGCAAAACAATTTGTTTATACTCTCCACGATATACCTTATGATATGTGAAAAAAGTTTTATTGTAGAATAAAAATTTCTATGAAAAAAAATGTTAAAAAAATAGACCAGATTACCCTACTGACTTGGATTATAATGTCCAAGTGCTCCCAAGGTTTCGCTTAATGATTTTGGAACATGGAAAAAGCTCTCTTTATGTTTTTTTTTTTGTGATTTGTTGGGAAATTGAAGTTATTTTCGTTGTATTAGAAGAAAATTATTAATTATTTTCATTTTATCAAAGGAATCAGGTGAACATTTTTAATAAAAAAGGCGAATTATAAATGCTTAAAAAAAGATAATATAAATTCTGGGGAATAAAGATGTCAGATTGACATTGAGTGAAATTCATATCAAATTATAAGAAAAGTGAAATAGATGAAGTTGTGATTTTAAACGAAATGTCAATGCTTTACTTAACCTATATTAATATTTGATCATATATTTCGGAAACTATTACTTATATTGGAAACACTTTTTTGGTTTTTATTCAAGGATCAGGTCAAATCATTTAGATTTTTACTTAAACAAAAACAAAAAAAGTTTCTAAATAGTCAACTTTTATAATTAAAACATGAAAAATATTTTTTTAAATATCTGATAATAAAAAAATCGCTAAATAATTATTTACTACTTAAATCTTTTTTAAATTATTTCTCCAATTTACTTTTCGCCAATTACTACCATAACATACCCGAAAATTTCTCCTTCGTTACGAATTCGATATGAAAATGTTCTTTTATATTTTTCACGCGATTGTAATCGAAATTTCGCACTTTTCGAACGATATCCTGCCAAGTCGAAGCAATGCGATTCGTACGAAATGAATTTGGTGATGCCAATGAGGGTGATGAATTTTTCATTGTTGCTTGTTGTTGCTCTTGCAATTTGGTTGATGGCAATTGTGTTGTTGTGTTTAATGGTGTTGTATGTTTAGCCGAGAATGGATTTTGAAATTTTGCCGAATGAGTATTGGAATTAATGATAGCTGAAAATAGTATGAAGATGAAGAAACAAATGTGTGAGGAATAAGTTTTTGTGGATGAATTTGTATGAGAGTTGCCAAAAAGGTTAGTAGAACACAAAAATGTTCATTGACAAATGTGTGCTGTTAGTATCTATTTGAATAGTGTGCATATCAATGGAAAGGAGTAAGTGGGGTAGAGAATTAGTGTTTAATTATTTTCAACTTTTATTAGTAAGTTCTTGAAATATAGCAAAGTAAAGTGAGAGTAAAAGTATGAGCTAAAAACGAAAAAACATTTAAAATTAAAGAATAATTTTTCACGCTATTTCTTAGAGTTGAATCTTTGTGGAAATTATTCAGATCGGTTCTTCTTCTTATGGTTACGCAGTTATAGCCGAAAACAGACTCTCATCCGAGGCTGTTTGGTTCTTTTCAATGGCGTGTTTTTTTACGTGGCGGGTAACAAACCCAAGACACAACCCTAGAGAGTGATGTTTCGCCTTCTCACTTTAGCTCGCCTCCAAACGGATGTGTTTCGGCCACCCAGTGGATACTTGGTCTAAGACTGAAAGTCGTGAGCTGATTGAGCCATATGTAAAATAATAATTTCTGGCCACTCTCAAGTTAATGCCGCCCAGAGAACTTTCCTCTCTTACGTAAAATTCTGTACGTGGCTTCATCTTCGGATCACTATATTAAGTACTTGTATTTCCTCATTCTTGGTTATGGATGGTTATTGTTCAATCGATGTGTTGTTTAAAGTCAACTGTGAGGTTGAAGCGGATAATAATTTATAAAAAACCTAACTTTAACGTAAAGTTGTTGCTATAATCGGAACAATCTCTAAATCTAAAATTCTTTCTCAGTTTTGTTTTAAAAATTTTTTAAGCAAAAAATCTACATTAACATTTAAGTAAAAATTAAATATTTACTAAAATGGAAAACAATATAAGATAATAGTACTTTTCATCGTACATATGTATGTAACTAATAATATTGAGATAAATCTTCTCGTAATCCCTGTCAAAAGGTCTAAACTTTGAACACAGCTGCTAAGTACCAAAACAAATGTGTTTAAGAGGCTTAAAATCATAAGACAATCAATGACTAACGCCAAAAATCGCAAGCTGTGAGCTCACATGCAATTCAAAGGAAATAATTTGGCTAAATCAGAAATTAAAAACTAAAAGTAAAAATCAAAACAAAATTGACCTTGAATTGGTTTCACAGAAGTTGGAGTCGGAACGCCCAAAAATCAATAAAAACAAAAGCAACATAAAAAGTGATTTATTTATGTGCATACATACATACATACATGTACTATTAATGAAAGAAAAATATATATAAACAGCCGATATGAATATATTTAACGAAAGCGAAAATGAGTCAAAGATTTGAATAAATAAAAAACCCAAAAAAAGCAACGAAAGATGCTATCAAACACCGCCGATCGAACAATTCAACGCCTCATTGATTTTGCAGCGGCAACGAACCGAACAATCGTTTAACCATTTAAATACCTACAAACTAACAACCACGGAAAATAAAAAAAAAAAAAGTTATTTTGTCTGCCGGCATCGCTCATATTTGGGCATTAAGTTCTTTGCCATTCACCATCGATTCAAGTTCAAAGTCAAGACGGTTTCCTTTTCGGGAAAGCAGACAAAGCGCAATTTAAGTGGCACACATACAACATTTACACGAATAAAGCCGAACTAAAGGTCATTAAAAAATGTATGGGATATGAGCTTTAAAGTCATTCGCTGAGCTAATATACTATAAAACAGCTCATGCTTTGCTTTTATAATGCGAAATAAAAAACCCTACACTTATATAATATGTGTTTACGAGATAATATGATAATCGTCTGCGCCTGCGCAATGGAGGCGTGTTCCAATTCAAGTCTTATGAGCAAGTATGTGCATATATGAAGATACCAATGGTTTTAGTTGGGTTTGCTATGATAAAGAGAACCATTCAGTAGAACGCGAGTTCCTAATTAAGTTTTTTTTTTTCAAAATTAAACGAAAATTGCTTCCTCGAAAGCTCTCAGACAGCAAAGAAGACAACAAACAGTTTCCAGAAAATCCACCAATCATCAACCACAAAATATAATGGCTTAAAAAGTCTAATTATTTACCCTTGAATTAACAACTCCGCACAAAAGCTCGTAAGAGAAGTTCGGCCCAATATCTACCAAGTCTAAGCACCATATAATTGCAATTAAATAACATGCATATAAGTAGGTGTGCTCGTACGTTTGTGGTGGCGCATAACTTAACCACGCACCAATGCAATTGAGATGATGACAAGACGTCTTGCAGTGCTGATCTTGACATTAGTGGCTTTACTTACGGTTGAAGAAACACCACCGAAGCAACAACAAAAGAAACTTGCATTGCTAACACGCATATTAAGTTCCACAAAACAAAAAAAAAAACATAAATACATATAATTTAAAAACCCACAGAACAGTCTGCAATATTTCTATACAAATTACAGTAATCGAAATGCTTGTAGGTACACAGCACGACTTGAAATCGAACACCTTACTCGTACGATTGCGATTTTTTGCCTGCTTACGTCTGTCAACTCACAGCCGTCTCACATTACAGTTGCGGCTCAAAGTCCTTATTGGAAATCGATCGTAGAGTAGTCTGCGCCGTTAGTTCATTGCACTAGCCTCTGACTCATTGCATGTAATTGCAAACGATACGGGCTAATGAGTGAGTGCTGGAGAATTGCGCACGCCTTCGCCACTTTATGTGTTTACGATCACTGATGGCCAATTAAAAGCTTGCTGCTTAGGAGCGTGCCTCTTTCCAGAGGGTATTGTGGTGTATCGTTCCGGACCTTCTTTTCACAAGTTTGCAGAAGTGAGCGTATCTATAAATATACGGCATTTAATAGCGCGGTTATTTATTGCAAATATTTACGGTTCAAAGGCCTTTCCATAAGGTGATCAGCCGATAAGTATTCGCTACGCTGTGTTGGAAATGTTTCATGTTGCAAAAATTTATAGTTATTTTTTTTTGTTATATATTTTTTGAATACATGACACCTTTAAGTAATAATAAACATAATACTTTTAAAATTGAAAATCGTAGAACTAAATAAATAAATATTTATAGTTGAAAATTTGATTCCGTTTTTCGATGACTATTGTATAAAATTCTGAAATATCTCTCCAGCGTCAGTTACATTTATAGGCAAAAGGCATTTCATGAGAAAAAAGGGGCTATATTTTATTTGGTATTAAATTGACTTTTAGCCATAGAATGTTACAGAACTTCTTCAAATTTCAAAGCAGTTCATATTTGTAATGATGAGAGGTTGCAAAGCCCATTACGACTCCAATTTTTTAAAGCTTTTAAAAATATATAAATCATATAATATTATCTTATTTGAATCTAAACACAAACTTTTTATTGTGTAAAAAAAATTATGAAATTATATATTCTGCCTTTTGATTCAATACATTTTGCCAGCTTTCAGGCATGAGACTGATTCCATGTTCACAGAATTTCCAAGTGCTTTGCCATCCTGATTTGAAGTGAAGATTCTGCCAAACAAAAAAAATTTACGGACACCGCACCAAGTAATAAGTCTGAAGGTGCCAAGTCTGGAGAATAGTATGATGACGCATACTATTCCAGCTACAAAAGTTTTTGGCGAGTCATCAAACTTTTTTATTGATCAATTCTGGCTCTTCTGTTTGAGTGCATCACTCAATTTGTCCAGTTTATCACAATAACAATTAACTGTGGTATTGTCGGGTAAAAACTTCAAAGAAACGATCCTTTTGAAATCTTACTGTATGTTAAGTAATAAAAATGGGCATCTCACTTTTCGTCGCAAGTAAAAGTAAAGTTCAAAAAATGGATCAAAACATGGTTTCAAAAAATCGATTTTTTATTAATATTTAATTAAATTCTATAACACTTCGGAGATACAGCCTGGAGAACTTGTGCGCTCGAGGCTAGTACTTGTGTTTCGGAAGTCGGTTGCCAAGACTTCTCGAGAACTACTCAACCGATCTTGAAATCTTACATAGGTCTTTGAGATACAATTCTTAAAGGATTGGACGATAGTTTTTTTTTTTTTGGATTACAACTATTTAAAAAAAAAAGCAATGAAATGTTCACTGAAATTTTGATTTTTTGTGTAAAAATGTCTGCTAAAAATCTAATTTTTAGTTTTTTTTCCTTTGTTCAAATTCTAATTTAAAGTTTGCATTAAAGCAAGTTTTTTTCAGCTTAGATGATCCTGTAAGGAGTCATCCTGCCAAAGCGGGCGCATCGTTTTTTCGAGGAGTCACCGGATATGGCCTCGCAATGGCAAAGTTTAAAATATTTTTTTCAAACAATTCAGAATTTCTTTGTTAATATTGTTTGTTTACAACAATTAAAATTTTAATAAAAAATTGAATATTCTGAAAAAGTTTGAAAAAAGGTTGTTTTTTACCGGAGGAAACTCATGTAACCCCTTAACGTCTATAATAAGCTCATCAAAGTCGTTGATGTGACGAAGCAAATTTCGTTCTATCAGATCATGACGAACTCCTGTGTCAAACTTCGAAATTAATCCTAAACGTTTCATATGCTTGTGAAAGGTTACGCAAAAAAAATTTATTCTTTCAGCAATCCCTCGAGGCGTTATTCGACGACTCGCATCGACCAACGACTTTATTTTATCCACATCGACTTCAAGAGAACTTCCAGAACGTAGTGCACATACCTGGAGGCACTACGCGATGAAGATTGTTGTGAAACACAAGAAAGATTTAAACTAAAATTTAAAAAACGACATGAATGTTTCAATGTGAAAACATATCAATAAATCTTTCTTTATATGTTTTGAAGATAACACGGAACGCCAAATGCCTTTTTAAAAATGTATAAACAACATATAGTAAACACATCACAAAAATACATGACATATGTAAGTGGTTTTGGTGCAGAATGATCTCACCATAACCCGAGTAGGGATATGTACAATATTATTCTAATGGGAGTCCAAAACGATGTGTAAACTTTCTTGAAGATTATAAAATTCAATAATACTTTTTTATCCACAATTTCTTGCAACAAAAAAAAAAAAAAAAAAAAGAATTGAATGTAGATGAGAGTGAATACGAGTACTTCAAAGAGTGCTTTGGCATGCATTCCATAAGTAATGATAAAGAATGTTGCAATTTGTCCTCTTTAATACGGTTCATTACGAATTTAATTTATTTGAAAACAAAAACGTTTGTTGTTTCTCAGTGAAAATGCAAATGCGAGCAAATATTGTACTTACATACAGTTGCAATTTGTGGGACTGAAATAGAGAAAAACAAAGTTTTGCAAACTGAACTACTATTGAATTATTTTTTGTTTATGAATTATATGCAAAAAGATTTCGATTTAAAATTTTCTTTATTTTTTTTTTTTTGCTCTTCTTGTACGGTCTTCATATTTACATAGCATATAAACCAATTAATTGGCGGCATTGGCGCTTCAAAAGTGCAACAAGTGAAGAAAAAATGTTTTATTAAATGTTTTTTAATATTATTTATTAAAGCCAAATGGAAAAATAATATAATCTCACAATTTATGTTGCAATAAGATGCGCAATTTCGTACTCAAAATTAATTTAGAAAATAAAAGTAGCAAATGTGGAATTATTTCAGAGAATGCTAATTTTATTAGAATTAAATAATAGAATAAAACTACAGCGTTTAAGCACTTCAAACAAAAAACGAATATATGTACATACATATATTCATTTTCAAAGCTAAATTTAATGTGAACCTTTGTGTGGATACTCTGTGCATACTTTAACCGTGTGCCAGGCGCCAGGCACACGTTTATTTTTACCATTTAAGTGCAGTTAAATTAATTTTTATGCGCTTTTCGTGCATTCAAGTGAAATTGTAATGAAGCAAACAGAAAAAGTTGATTGTAAAACAAAAGTGGAATGCAATCAATTGATTGACAAATGGCATTTGCCCCTTTAACACCGCACAACATTTGACGGCAGCGGAATTCGGATGGGTGCATGCGACAATGAGTTAATCCCGTTGTAGACATGAAAGTGCGATAAATGCATTTGTTTTGGGGCGGTACATTTGTTGGTGTTTTGTTGATTGACAATTGCAATTTTTGCTTTCCACTAAGTGTTCAGCACACTTAGCAACAAATTCACTGCATCGATCAATTTCACTTAAGAATTGAGCTTTTTCAAGTGCAATATTGACGCACTCAGGCATAACTTGGAATTATGTCATAAAATTGTTTATTTAATAGATTTTTTTATTTGAGATTGTCATCGATAGAATTTTTCAATTAAGTGTGTTAGTATACATATTTTCTTTGCTATTATTTCAGTAAATAGTGTAACAATTAAAAAAAAAGGAATATTCAAAACTTAATCTCTCGAAGATGTTAACCAAAATTACATCGAACAATATGCGTGGTTTGTAGAAATACTAATTAATGAATATGAATTTAGGTTTCATATCCTTTTCTTCGAAATATACCATGCGAGATTAAAGGTAGACTAACAAGATTGAAAGGGCAACATATTAGCCGCTATAATCCATGACTTAGGTTCTGGTTCTGGTGGAATTTCACACAATATAATCCAACTTCTACATATATAATACTAAACAATACTTGTATTCTACAAAGTTACCATATTTGAAGCTGCAACCGGAAGCCTTATTTCTTTTTCTTTTTGATTTGAAAAAGATTTAGTTAGCGCCGCTGTGGAATTTTTAGCAACTAGAGTGTCTTATTATAACCTTTTTTATATTCCAGTTCTGAAGCAATCATTTGGTCAATGGAGTAACTTTTCTATATAATAATTCACAGCAAAACGCACAACAAACAAATATTATGTTTATATTAATGAAAAAATACTTAATTTCGCAGTTTTTTTTTATACAAAATGCAGCGCTTCACAAATTTTTCACACACGAATCGGAAATAAATGCGAAATATGTAAAATGACAGCGGAAACGGGACAACGCATTACATCAATGGTGCTGCCATAGTGAAAAAATAGGTCTATGCAACATTCAACAGGGTTAAGTAATATAGTATTATAAACTTTGTTAATATGTAAACAAATAACTAAATTGAGAGAAAATATTTTTCCTAATAATAATATAAAAATAAAATTGAAATTAAAACAAAATTTTGGATATAAAGGTTTAAGTTTATTACTACTACGAGTATACCTGTATGCATTTGTAAGAAATGTCTAATCGATCTTCTTTTTTATTATATAAATTTATATAATATTGCCCTATAGGATTTCAGTGGCATAAAATAAAATATGTTAATGAAATTATAGTATCGAATAATAATATTATTATTATAAATTTTTTATTCCAATATACAAAGCGTATATATTAAAATTTAATTACATCAATACTTGATTATTTGTACACAATTAAATATAAACATAAACTTATACTTTACGTATTTAAAAATTTAAAATTTCTTAATTTTTGCATTCCCACTCTATTGTGAACAGCATAAACAGCAAACCAACAATACAAAAACAACGCTATCAATGTCCCGTTTCCGCCGCCATTTCAACTGTTTTGCAAAAATTTCGGTCGCGCTCGTGAAATATTTGTGAAAATAGTGAATTTTAGCTTTAACATCGAATAAATTAATGGTTTTGTAGTAAATATCAATCCTTTAAGTGTATTTTAGTGAAAATATATAAATACAACGTGGTTTAATCAAATAATTACTGAAAATGCATAAAAGTGAAGCGAGTGAGCTGCGCAGGCAAAGACAAAAGTCGGCAGCGCTCTTATGCGTAAAAGTGTTGTGAAAAATTAGTGCTTACTACAAAAATCGCTATTTAATGATATGGATTTCAACATTATCTTCATAAAAGGTAAGTCTTTTAAGAAAAAACAATAGTAAACATGTTTGCACAATTCTCAAATGGCCGTTTGGGCAGAGAAGCGTGCTGGCAGCAGCGCTGCTTTGGTTGTAGTGGGCTTCAAAACTGTACCGCTGCATATTGGAACAACAATACAATATTTTAAAGCTTATGCAGTAAAGGCTTGCTGGAATATTTGTTATTTTGAATAGTGTTGTAGTTTTGTTCAGGAGTAAGAAAGTTTTCTGATTATTGTAATATTAGGTACAACTGTGTTTTTGCGTAAGTTAATTAAAAACAGAAAGGTGAAAAAACTCATTATGTGTACACATACGTACAATACAAATATTCATAACTGAGTTGGAAAAATTTTTGAATTGCCCGACAAAGTGCATAGCACAAATTGACAAACTTATGGGTGTAATAATTTTATATACGAATTTATATACATGTATGTATAAACATTTCTGTGCAAACATACTTATACTTACATTGATATTGAAAGCTTGTTCTAGGTAGTTCTGTTGAGATATGATAACAAAAAAATTCACGCCTTTCACGACTAACTGCACGCGGAAGCTAAGACTTCTCTTCGATAACAGCTGTGTGCGTAAGCGATTGCATTGTATACAAACATATGCGCTTATCTTAACATTTCGTATGACTATGCAACAGCTTTTAATATACCTTAATATTAGAAGTGTTTTTTTATGTAACTCACATTGCATTTTCGAGCATGTACTTTCGTTGTGTACATTGTAAATTGGTGCTTGTAAAATTGTGTATGTACCATTTAGGTGTAACCGCAAAGATAACCTACATTTTTTCGTTCTACTAAGGCGCACCTAGATTTTTCGGTTGACGCTTTTACATTACTTTCTTAAAAGGTTTATGTATTCTCTGTTGGAGTTTTGATGAATGTGTTTTACACACGAATTTTCAATTAGATTTAGTTATGATTAAGAGAGTGATAAGTTTTTTCGTAAAATATCAAGATCAAATTTGAATGCAGTTTTCGATATTCTCACTGTAATTAAGGTCTTAAGTGGTTCCACCGCAAACTGCAGAAAGCCAAATAATGTATACCCCAACTGTTCTTAATTAAAGATATAATTCAACAATTAATTGCCAAGTCATGCATAATAATGCTCAGTTGACAATAAAATATCGAAATAGATTATTTTTGAAGCCATAATTGTATAAACACTTCTTTATCAATTAACACAATCAGTAACGAGACATTGATTCATTTAAATATAAAGAGTTCTTTATATGAAAAAGAACACGTTCAAACCATCGAAAGTGTGCTGAAGAATGATAAATTACTGCAACTGTTAAGGAAAAAGTGAAAGCAAATTTGAATATTGCATTTGAATGCTCATGAATTGAAAGCACAAGAAAAACCTACATACATACATATCCACATACGAGTAATTGAAAGCCTCTTGTGCCCTGCCAAGTAATAACAGTTATATTTAATTGTTTTCCCGCTTTGGTTGGAGAACATTATTTTTCGTTTTAGAAATAATGATAAATTTTGATAAACTTGTGAAAGCTTAGTGAAATGCACGTCTCAAAAGTTCGAAATTGAAAGTGCATAATTTACATATGTTTTGCTCCATACTTATACAAGCATACGTCACGTAGTAAATAAATTCGTAACATACTGAAGTTCGTTGTCCATAATTCAAAACTATTTTTGGTAGAATGTAATAACAATAATTTGTAATGTTTGAAAGGTGAACATAAATTGTGAAGTAAATGAATATTTCGTCAGAGAAAATTTACATATTTCTTACTTTTATTATTAATAATATTAAAACATTTGAAGACAAGTGAAATCAGAGACTTTTGGTTTTCGTATAGCTGCTAAATAATTTCGTAGACGTTATTGAATTCAAAATTTAAAAAACTGATACAGTGATATTTTTTTAACTTTAGGTATAACACGAAGAAACACTAACATTACTGCACCAAAGCTCTAATAGAATTCACGGGTGCATTTCTTATAGCATAAACGTTATTTTTATCTCGATTTTAATCGATAAGTTTGCATAACAGCGGCTTATATGTTATATTGGTTACACTTGAAAATCAAAGATTGTACCGTTACCTACAATAATAATCCATGCCACATTTTGTAAACAGATCTCGTCTAAGAAAAAAGTTTCCACATAAAAACTTGAATTTCATGGGTCGGTTTTTATAGCAGCTATATGCTATTGTTTTCCACCGACAAAAATCGGAGACTATAGCTATAAGCTGCGTAATTAAAACAATAAAGTCGTTGAGAATATAATCAATTTCTTAAACTTTTTTAGTTTAATATAAGTGCAATTCTTATCTTCATAGTCCCAACGAATTTTAATGAGACTCCGAATATTTAAAAATTATTATGTTCAATGTTTAAAAAAAACAAACGTATCTTTGTCAAATATATTGTTCTCTTAACACTGTTGTTTCGCTTTGTGCCAATCCCCTATCTTCTTTAACAGAACAAGCTAGGATTTATAAACGACCAAGGGAATGCTCTGTTTATTTCAGTTTTCAAAATTATTTCGAGTCAAACAACAACAAATATCACTATAATATATGACCAAAAAGGCTTTCTTACCTTTAAATTTCGAAGAATCATATTTTCAAAAAATAAAATACTTTCTTCTATCAAAGATATTAAAAATAAGTTATAAGACACATGATGAAATAAAAATCAAATGCCTCTTACTAATATTAGATTATTCAGAATTAAGCATCAAAGCTCCAAACTTTTTTGATTTATGTAAGAATGTATGAATTCTTCTCGCATCACCAATCTAAAAATTGCTTTGACTTTGACTTTGTCCGCAGATTCATTGTACTATATGCACATATGTAAATAATCAACTAAGTGATAAGTAAATAAATCATGAAGTGAAATACTCTTACAAAACTTAAATGCAACATCAATAGCAATGAGCGCACGCTTTCGTTAAATTTTTATTACTTTCAATTCATGAAAGTGGCATTTTTCGATAACCTTCAATGCCTGCAATGCAAAGTTATCGCCTCATAATGCGCATCTTCCGAATAAGAAAAAAGCAACAACACACATTACAGTGCGCCAACTCGGCTAATGCATTTTCGCATCCAATTTCCGATCAGTTGTGCTGTGATTCAAGTTTACTCCGATTAAAGTTTTTGTTGCAGTTTCGAAGAAGAATTCGAATGTTTAAAATTAATATATGTGTGTATGTAAAAGCTGCGGTACGAGTGTGTGTATGTATGTATGTATCTGTAAAAGCTGCGGCACGAGAATCGTTGTTGCACGCTTTTAAAATTAAGTTAAATGATATGTATAGATATGTATACAGTACATAATTGTAACAGGTCGCTTGATAATTTGTGCCCATCAACACTTTGGGGTTCTGGTGAAAGGAGAAGGTAAATTGTTGGTGTCAAATGACATGTTTGCTGTCACCAGCAATTTTTTCTCTTTATTCATCACACATAAATATATACATACATACATACATACATACTTTCTAGGTATTATTATTGTTTTCTGTGTTTTTACACTCTTTCTTCGTAAAAAACTGGCTGCCAATTATGTTTTGGTGTTTCAACTTTACCAATTTTGTGACCCATTTTTTCCTATTGCCTACATTATTTATTAAAATAAGTGGTTCCGTGTTCTACCCGTAATTCGGCCACTCAGCTTTTATGTTTAGCAATAAATATTGGATAATGAATGAAAAAATAATGAATGAATTAATAACGAAACTTTTTCTTTTAACGTAAGTGCAATAAACCCGGTTTTTTTAATGAATGAAATGTGTTTAATATGAAATATTATTTGCTGAATTGCTTTGGTCGACAACTTTTTGCATGTTCATTGACATAAAAACCGGAAAAAGGGAGTAAATTTATGAAATTAAGTATAATTACATACATTTTTTGTTTTAAATGTAAAGTTACGGTTTTGCACCTCTGAACCCACAAAAGTACTATATCAAATATTAGTCATACTTTTTATACTATATCAAATATCAGTCATACTTTTTATACTTTAGCAATTATTGAATATAACATAGTTAGAAGTACAAATTCTAACTCTGCTCCCCTACTTTTAACTGCCACACTCTCACGAATACAATTTTCAACGTATAATAAGTAGGGAGTTGGCAGACTCTATTTCTAAACGTGTCAGATAAAGAACTGAATCAGAGCCATGGTATCGCTGACTTTTCACGTTATTTTACTTTTACAATCCTATGCACAAAGACTCACTCAATTGTATTAAGGTAACTCACAGATGGCCGATATATGCGCTATAGAGTTGCCCGAAATTTGTAACACACAGACATACTACTATCAGAAAAGGATTCTGTTTGAATTTAAATTATATTAGGTTGTCAAAAAAGTCTTGCGGTATTTTCGCTAGTTGGTGCTGAAAGTGCGTAGTTCTAGTTTTATTCGTCGCATCGGGTTATGCTATACCTTTTTGGAAAGCTCATTTCACGCGCTAACACGTGTTTGATTGATTGTCATTTCTTTTAAGTCGTTCGTGAGTTATAGCGTCGCAAACATGGAGCAAAATAAAGAGAAAACACGGCATATTTTACAGTACTACTACGATAAAGGCACAAATGCATCTCAAGCCGCCAATAAAATTTGTGCAGTTTATGGACCCGATACAGTTTCCATTTCCACCGCACAATGATGGTTTCAACGTTTTCGTTCACCTGGTGTATATGTGGTCGAAGATGCGCCACGCTCCGGAAGGCCTGTCGTCGAAAATTGCGATAAAATCGCTGAATTGGTCGAAAGAGACCGGCATAGTAGCAGCCGTAGCATCGGTCAAGAGCTGGGCATGAGTCATCAAACCGTTATAAACCATTACAATAAATTCAATAAATCATTAAATAAAATACCGCAAGACTTTTTGACAACCTAATATATCTCACACATTGACCGATATTTTCGCTGGGTAAACCTATTCAGCACCTAGTGCTTGAATATTGTTGGTTCGATTTGGGCAAAAACAAAAATACTATTTGTGCAGAGTTTCACCTTGATATATTAACTGGTTCTCGATTTGTATACTGGAAAATGAAAGTTTCAAATGGAATTTAGGGTTGTGATATATGGGAAGTAAGCGTGGTTATAGCCCGATTTTGCTCATTTTTATACTGTGACGTATTTGAATGTTAAATAACTACCATGTACCGAATTTAGTTGAAATCGGTCGAAAAAATCCCGAAATATGTGATTTCAGCTAAAATTGGGCGGTGCTACGCTTATCGTCCAATTTTGACTCTGGTTTCTGCTTTCTCAAAAATTTTTGACCACTGGTGCGATCCCATATTTCAAATTAGAGTTTTACATCTTAATTTAGTCCTTAATTATGATACTTTACACGTTTTCGGTGAATGGTCATTTGTGAACTCCTTCTTACGTTTCTGTGAGTGGTGCTAGCCGATGTGCAGCGTTTGTTAGAGCAGAGGTACGCGCTTAAATTCTGTGTAAAACTCGGTAAATCTGCGACAGAGACGTTTGATATGATCAAGCAGGCTTACCCAGATGTTGCAAGAAGTGGTGTGTTTCGGTGGCACCTGGCCTTTTTTGAAGGTCGGGAAGAAGTCGCTGATAAAGACAGTGCTGCGAGACCTGCGACTTCGACAAGCACCGACAATGTGACTCGGGTGCGCAAAACTTTGAACTCAGCCCGTTGACTAAGTATTCAACTCCTCAAGAGATTCAAACGAAGGGTCAATCGGGACCGACAAGACAACGCAGCCGATTGGAAGTTGCACCACGACAATCTACCTAACCAAGGCCGGCATCCCAAAGCTTCTTACATCCCAAATGTGGTCCGGACTTTTTTTATTTCCTTGCCTAAAAAGGCCGATGAAAGGAGAGCATTTTGAGATGACAAAGGGGATCCAAGCAGAATGTACCTCTACTCTGAAGGCAATTCCGGAGAATGTCTTCCGTGACGCCTTCAATGCTTGGAAACCGCTCTCGCTGCGCTGCATCGTCGCAGAAGGAGCCTATACTGAAAGTTTTTAAAGAACTGCAACGATTGGTTCAATATATATTTTTTTTAAATCGGCTCAGTCCTATTACTTTCCGAATAAACCGTGTAACTCAGGGATATCGTTTTTAGTATTTTAGTTTTATATAGTCTTATGAGAAGAAAAAAAAGCCACTAATGAAGGTAGGGGCTCTTGTAGCATTAAGGCATGTGTGGTTCCCCATATTTTAATCACATATCATTATATCGAATGGGAGCGGCGCACAATAATTAATTTTTTAATATACACATACATATGTATATTTTTTTTTGTTTATTTTAATAAATAATCAACCCTCGGTAAATACAGAGATTTATAGCCACTCATTAATGTATGTATGCCACATTTTTTTTAACTAATAACTATTACGACTTTCCCCCATTACAAGCACGAAAATATAATTACAATATGAGAACAAGAAGGAAAAGGGAGTAAAAAGATCTATAACAAATAAAAATGAAAATATTACATATATTTTTTATTAAAAAAAGTTTAAATAGCAATAAATGTATGTAAGTATGTATGCTCCACAAAACCAGCAAATAATCATAATCAGATAATTAAACTGTAAAATGCATTTCACGTGTGGAACAACTACTTTCGGAATGTCAACATAAAAGAAAAGGAAGAAAATCATGTTTTTTTGTGCGTTTCAATTGCATTACGGCAAAGAAAAGCAAAAGTAAAACTAACAAAAACTGAATGCGCGCACACTATACTATATTTCAAAAACACGTACATACATACACACATGCAACAATGAGCACTGACGAAAAATGTTAGAAAAAATTAAAATTAAATGAAAAGTGTGCGCTGATAATAAAAACCATAATTATGCTGGACTGCAGTTAATTGAACATTTCGAACGAGTGTACATACACACACACATACATACATGCGTTTGTATACACGCTCGTTGCGTTGCACCATGTTGCGGGCTGAAATGTTGCTGAGGCATGTTGCTGGAGTTAGGCAATAACAGCGTAGATTTTTTGTTGCTTTTTATGAATGGAAATAATTATGTTTAAGCGGTGCGAATGCGAAATGCGCGAATTTTTTGCTAAATTAAATTGTTTGCAAGAGTAAACAAGCGACGAGGTATTTTATAAATGTCAAAGAGTTTATTTGATTTATGAGTACGCTTTCAAATAATTGGCTTTACGTTGTTATATGTTGTTTGTGCAATCACAAAATTTTTGCTAAAAACTTAATACTGAGGAAAATAGTAATATACTTATTTATGTGAGTAATCATTGGGTGCCTGTAACTACTACTTATTAGTGTTAAATATAATTTAAGTGATAAAATTGCTTGTAGATTAACGGAACTGCTAATTTGGTATAAGAAAAATTATGGAAACATACCGTTATTTTAAGGTTTTGTTTTGGAAACGTTGTAATAAACGGATGTTCTTACCTGAAATAAAAAAACATAATATTTTTTAGTTAAAAATAATTCAGAACATAATTCTTATTTACTATATAATAACTATAAATAAAAATGTATACATATGTATATAAACTTTTATAACGGTTACATGAAAATATTTGAAGGAAATCAGTTCAAGAACTTCAATCATTGTTTTTTGTTTAAGACTGAGTTTTTATAAACTCCTGACACATAGGCTGCTCTTCCACACGACCGTTTCAGGTATTTTTGTCAAGTTATGATCGAAGGAATAAGAATTTTAATAACCATTTCGATATTCTGAAGTGTAAATCTTTTCACGAAGCTGATATTTTTCAAAAATCAAAATTTTTCCTAGTTCTTCGAATATTATCTTTATCTTTATTCAACAATTTTAACACATTTTTTATATTTTTTGTATTGTGTAATTAAAAATCAAGCTTTATTTAATAATGAAAGAGTTTTAAATGCGTTATTTCCCTCTTTGACTGTTCTCAAAACAATTATAATGCCGAGAATTCAGGCAACTAGAATGAAATTTAAAAAAATACCAATTATGAACAATTAAATGAAACCTAACCCCCCCAATATTTCATCTTTTGAGAATAACAGTCAAATTTTGTTAGTTTTGTGCTTACATTCTGTATATTTATGCACAATTAACACGAAAGTAACCCCATATTTTTGGAAACTAATTTTCCAACGACTATAAACAAAGAGTTTATATACTCCCCAACTTTCGTCGCAATTAAGCAATTGTTTATAAATATTACCACAATGAAATGTTGACAAAACTCTTATTCGAAAAAAATTGTTTATTTGTTTTCTTTTGAAACGTTGGACTGGAATTTTTGGTTGTACTACATATGTATGTATGTATGTATACATATGTTTGGAAATAATTGCTTAACTTTATACGCAGAGCTTAAAGTCTCATATTTTTGTTTGTGATTGTGGCAAATAACATTTTGTTTATATTTTAAAAAAATTTTCTGCCAACATTGTTCTATGCAAGCAATAATAAAAATGTTGAATATTTTTCATTTTTCTATAACTCGAACTCTTGAATTGGCAATAAAAGTCAAATATCATATAAATTTCTTTCCATAACTTGAAATTTTTTTAACTCGCAGTTTTGTTGGTGTTTAGTGTTAGGGAAGTTCAACTGTATGTCCATACATACATACATACATATGTACATATGTATGTGCATTTTCCGAAAAAATCCTTTAATTGCAGTCAATTGCAATCAATACGCGGCGTAAATCAAACAACTTGTGACGCACCTGAAGAAAATACCAACTGCAATGTTGATTTACTAATTAGTTTTGTTTGTTTGCATGTATGTGCATGTATGTGCTTGCACTGCATGTAAACCTAACAGACGCATATGAGTGTAAACACGAGCGCCAACGAACGTGCCGACACATATCCGGCGGCACAATGTATGCACTACTTGGAATTGCAGCAGTGCAACGGTGAACGGTACCTTCAATATTTACCTTTCAAGTAAAAGCAGGAGCGCACAAGAAAATATAATAAGTGATATAATGAAATTAAACAAACAACAAAGTTAGGTCAAACAGGGGAAAAGAAACAACAATATGAGTACAACAAATATTTGTGAAATCTACATAACCGTGCGCCATATATGGAAAGCAGCGAACTGTTGCAGCAACAAATGTGTGCTATGTAAACAAGCAGCGCTGTTACTCACAGCTGCAGAACAGCAGAGTTGTTGTTCGGCGCTTCCGTTGTGCTTTGTATTGGCAATTTTTATGTAAATCAAGATTTTGCATGGCAAACCATTGCAGAAAATCCGCAAATGCAGCGCAGCTGAGGGAGATGGAAGAAGATGAGTGCGTGAGTGGTGTTGAAAGGTTTTCGAAATTATACATAGATATTTTCTAGTTTTGTGATTACTTAATAGTTACTTATGCGCATGCATATCTTCTTCTTAAACTACTAGTATAAGCAACTGTCGTTCATGCAATGACTCGCAAGAAGGATGTGGGCGTGGCTGTCTGCAATAACGGCAACAATGCTGCAGGCAGTCATACAAGTTTACGTACACATTTGTACGAGAACATGCAAATGAACATACTTATGTATGTATGTACATACTTATATACGCGACATCTGCCTCCTGTACATTTTGACTTTTTGTACCTCCAGTCCAGGAGGGTGCCAGCGCACATAAAGCCTCATTTTTAAGGTGAAGTCGCACGCTTTTGCGCTTTTCAGCGTGCAGTCAGCTCGCTTTATGCTGCGTTGCACTTCTATTTTCTTACTTATGTTGTTGTTGCTGTTTTTACTGCATCGCTGCATTGCAACTGAAAATTACCATGCAACAAAGAAAAGCTGCTGCTGCCGTTGGCAATCGCTTTTATGGCCATTTTCGTGTAAAAGTAAATAAAACTGTGAAGTTTACTGCCGCACGCTGCCGGTTGCTGTAGCCGGCGAGTTCATTGAGCAAATCATTTTTTCCTTCTACGCGTGTAGTTTTTAGTATCTTACATTTCTCCGTAGAAGGCTTGTAGCTCTGCTACTGCGCTATTATTGTTGTATTAAGCGAAACGCATTCGCTTCCGCAGCACTAAAAAGCTGTTTTTTTTTTTAATTTTTTATTTTGGTTAATTTTTTTTTCGCTGTTGTTGCTGCTTTTAAAGTTTATTCCTCCAGCGATGTTGTCGATTTGAGAAATGAAGTTGCTGTTTAGCATTAGAATTTCAGGCCATTACTGGCCGTTGTTTTGCATGCCGTTTGGCAATTTAAAAGTAATTTCCATAATCGTAAAACTTTGCAGTTGGTTTAATTAAAATGCGTATGAATAGTTTATTACTTAAATGTATGGCTGTCGAGTGTTAAAGAACTTATAGGGTGATCCTAATGGTGGTTGCTATTAATTATAGGTTATTTTCCTGCTGCATTTAGCTCTGTATAGCTTGAAAAAAGTTAGATTCATATAATGTATATCCAAAATGTTCTTGGGAAACAAGCAAAGCTTATTTAAAAAGCTATTGCAATAAAAACATTCTGCTTTAAATTCCATTTCAGTGCGCAATAAAGATACATAACAAGTAATGCTCAAAAATATAAAACATGAACTTGAAGTAATCTTGATTTTAACCTCGTTGACCAAATTTGATCCTCTGTGGTCCCATTTTAGCAAATGTGGTTTGATATTGTTGCCATGGTGGGAGAAACTGTTCTCTAATTAATTCAGCAGGTTTTTGCCGAGTTTATCATGCTTGTGTATTGGTTTGGATATCAATTCAAGTTAATTATAGTTAAGTAAACGTGATTATCATAAGAGCAGCAGTAAAGGTGTTATCAATCGTTTTGTTTATGTTAAATCCCTAAAGGATTAATCTACAAGTACAACTGTGAGCAAATTTAATATCGCACCACAACCACCGCATTTGCTTGATTTACCTTTGTGTAACTTTTGGCTATTCAGCAAATTCACATATCCACTCAGAGGACACCGTTTTGACTCAATTTATGGGTATAAAAGCTGAATCGAAGAAGGCTTTCACCTCCATCAAGACGGAGGATTTTTGATGACTGGAAAATTCTTTGGCATAAGTGTATTGCAGCGGGAGGGGGTTACTTTGAAGGAGATGAAATGAACAAAATTCACCTTTCAATTTGATCACAGTAGTATATGTAAGAAGTAGAGGGCATTCACTAGTGAATTCAATTCTATTAGATAGTGTCAGAAAAACAGAATAGGTCTTGAAAAAAGACTTTACAAAATTCTAATACATATGAAGCAGTTTTTTATGTACCACCCTGTGCTGACTCACAAAACTTAAAAAGTCGCCTATTTGCTTTAACTTAAGATGGAGTTAAAAATATTTGATAAAAAAAGCAATAATCAACAAGAGAAACAATAAGCGATAATAAAATGAAAAGTGAAATTAATCTATTATATACAATATTCCTTTTCAAAAGTCAACGCATCTTTTTAATATTACTTGTCCTAAGAAGCTTTTCAATTGGAATTGTTATGCTGCTGAATCAAAGAGCAAAAATTGCTTTAAAAATATGAATTCACCAAATTTTAACCAAAAATGTTTGATCTTGGGAAGAAAATATGTTTCTATCGTGGCATATATTTTTGGGATACAACTATTATCGTATTCATATATAAAAGATCTAACCATCCGCTTCAGAAAACGATTGAGTTGTTGCGATTCAGCAGTGATTCCATATTAAAATTCGGTCCATGAAGTTTTGTTGCGTTAATTCGTCTTGCAAACATACACTGAGCTTCTTTTTGTATCCAACCTTATTTTCTTCGGTCTTTTGCACAATGTTTAGCTTCTTGACAACATCCAATTTTTGACCTCTGCGTGAGAATCAAAGTGCTGCTTAACCAATGCGTGTTCTATTGATGGAAACAAAATGATAATCGGATGGGGCCAATTCTGTTGAGTACGGCGGGTGGGTTGCAGCTTCCAGCCATGTACTTTAATTGTATCCTTTTAGCGGTTTTGTTTTGTGTGTAGGTGCACTGTAACAAAATTACTTTGCTGTGTCTTCTGATTCAAATTGACTACTTGGTGTCTGTAGTTTCACCAGATTTAAGAAGCTCATGGTGTGGTATATCTGCCATCTGATCCCACCAAACACCGAGCATCGCCTTCTTACCGAATTTATCTGTTTTTGTGGTCGACCTTGATGGTTGTTCCGGACTAACCCGTTTAGGATTCTTAAAATAAATCCCTTTTCATCGCCAGTGACAAATCGTTGCAAAACTGATATTCCTTTGTGTTTTTGAATCAAAATTTCACAAGTGTTTTTCGGTTCTCCATTTCAACTTTTTTGTTTAAACTATCTATACTATGTACTAGGAAAAGTATAATTTCTAATGCAAAAAAAAATTTCGTTACTATCGATCGACTTTATTCCTTATTTACTCCAAAAACATAGAGACATAGAGGCCTGCGCAAAAATTAGTGCTTTTCTAATCTACAAACTCCAGTTAGAATTTTATTTAGTTTACTGTTGGTGACAGCAAGTTCAATGACTTTGAAACCAAATAACTGTAAATTATTTAAGTTCAAAATTGCTAACAATAAGTAATGTTTGTGACTCATTGCAGTGTAAAATTACAAATAGTATATGTGTAAGAAAAAAAAAAAAACAGTCCAAAACGGGCTGAAAATCATAAAAAATGTAAATTAACACACCCAAATTGAGCAACCTGTTGATATTCAGAGGTATTACACTGTAAAATATTTACCTGTCGCCTATCATTTTATACCCTTAGTCATATCTCTTTCATCATACATACACACACATTGGCAAATAAATATTTACAACTGTAGATATGCAATCTGCAAAAGTTCACTAACCGCACAAACTGTATATTTTTTGTTTTTTTTTTGTTTTTTTTTTTTGTTTTTTGGTCTCACTTGATACGTCTAGCGTTTGCGCTTCAATTAGCTAACAACGCCAATAACAAAAGCAGCAGAGTGCGGGCGGCCCTGTGGGCAAATGAGTAAATGAGTAGCTGTATAAACATTGTGTGAGTTGGATTTCAATTAGGCCAACGCCTGCAAAAACAAAAACTCAAAAAATTAGAAAAAAAAATCACTAAACCTCAACTCACCTAGTTTTTAACAGGAGATTTACAAAAACCGAAACCGGTCAATTGTAGCGGTGCGGCAAAGCGCTAATGGCAGGAAATAAAAAAGAGCGTAAAAAGTGACGGCGGCGTTTGAAAAATTCGAAAAAATACATGTTTTTTGTTGTTTGTAATTGGGTTCTGCAGAACACTTTGTATTCCGAGTGTAGTGTTTTCTAAAGTTCTATAAAAAAATATATGTAAATTAGAGTAACGAAATTAGCGCAGGTGAAACACCACAACATTTCTATTCTTTCTTTTATAACTAACCAGATTTAAGTAATTAAATATATTATTTATATGAATTAGGGAGGTTCTTAAATATGGAAAGATAAGTTTCACAACAAAATAATCTTTAGGGATCTACCCCAAAGCAGTTAGTATCAGCTGTTGTCAATTTACCTAACCTTTCGTAGCGCCGAATCGAACAAGCAGTTGTCATATAACACACTCAACTCTTTTAATGACGTTTCCAAACACACGATATTGCTACCACAAACATAAGGTATCTAAGACGGCCAATATATAAGATATTAAGTGCATATACAATTTTTCGTAATTGGAACCGGTTAAGGCATGTCGCAAAGGGGTCAATGAGAATAAAAATATTAATGTGATTGAGGAGATAAATATGGCAATATAAAAATAGCTTTCTGGATCACCCGAATAAAATACATAATTATAATAAAATTTAATATTTTCTTTGAAAAATCTCACTCACGATCCACACTTTCTTTTTTCCAAGACTCTGATATTCAGCAACTTTTCTTATTAAAACTTAAAGCAAAATTCATAAAAATTGACAAAATCAATTATTTGTGCCGAATATTTGCAAAATTACTCTTTTTTCCTGAAAAGCAAACTTGAATCAAACACGAATTTTTCCTTTAATGGATGAAAATATCGAACAAAGAATTGGTTTCAAATTTTGTCTTTCTAATCTAATTGTGTGCGGAATCGTTCCGAATGTTGAAAAAGGCTTAAAGTGATTAATGCCCCTATTGCGGTTTTCAACCCGACTTGGTCGAATTGAAGTTAAGGCAATTCAACTTCAGATCAACCAAACTCTTTTTCGGTATTGCGAACTTCAACTAAGTTCAGTCGAAGTATGATTGGCGTTGCCAACCTAAGAAAGGAAAATTTGACAGATAGTGAAACAGCTAAAATTTTTTAAACGACATATCTAAACAATTGAATTCAGTTGTCGCTTGCGAAAAAGTGAATAAACATTAAAATAAATAAAAAATGGATATAAGTTTTGATTTATAATACAATGGCGAAATATTGGGGGCAAAATTGATGTACTACGCATACGAAAAAACCTTCGTGATCACTCAAATCCATTGGAGTTTCCAAATGCAAAGTAAGCCATAGTTTTTTCACAATTGAGTGGCTTTTTAATAATATTTGTTGCAGATTCATAAGTTATTTTCGATTAAATAAAGAAGCATTTTGTTTTTTACGGCCATACTTCCTATATTAAAATTATGCGCAACTCTGCGTTTCCTTGCTGACGGTGGTTATCAAAAATGCAGTGGAAATGATTTTAACATTGGGTTGGCGCAACCTACGATATCTTTAGTAATTAAAGAGGTTCTAAATATAATTGAACAACGTATTTGTGCCCAATGGATTAAAATTCAAATGACTGAGGAGGAGCAAAACGCTTCAAAAGTTTCATTTTCAAAAAGTACTTTCCCGGGAGTAGTTGGTTGCATCGACGGGACTCATGTTCGCATAATTTCACCAAGAAAAAAAGTGCAACATCTTTATCTTAACAGAAAGGGCTACTACAGTTTAAACGTGATGATTGTATGTATAAAATCTGAATTATATTTGAAACAAAATGTATAATTTCTTAAAATTTTTAGCTTTGTGATTATAAAATGTCTATTCGGAAAGTGGATGCTAGGCATGCAGGCGCAAATCATGACTCTTTTGTTTTCAATGTTAGCGATTTGAAAGTGCATTTACAAAACAACATACAGAATAACGCTTGGATCTTGTAAGACTTTATCGTATTTATTGCTAAATAATTGGAGTAATGTAATTTCTTAGGTGACGCTGGTTATCCTCTGCATAAATTTTTAATGACGCCTTATCGCTTGGCGGAAGCTTCTTCACCCCAAGCACGCTATAATACAGTACACTCAAAGGCCCGGAATATTGTGGAGCGGACAATTGGTGTACTCAAGAGTAGATTTCGATGTCTTTTATCTGTACGATTAACTCCACCAATTTTTCGAATTGCTTTCTGTTGTAACTTTATTTTTTCTAAAATTTATAAAAAATATTAATTAAAATTAATTTAACATCAATGAAAATAGTTATTTTACCCGTTCTCCATTTTTCATTAATATTTTTTTGTATTTCACTGCACGAATGTTGAACTTCAACTGCTATTAAGCAGTCGAAGTTTATTTATATACTAGTCAACCCCACTTGTACAGGGTTGAAAACCGCAATAGCAAAAAAAGTTGAAGTTCGATCATACTTCAACCGCAATTTTTTTTGACGGATTGAGTTGAAGTCGGCAATACCGAATTTTTAAACTTCGACTGAAATGCAGTTGGGTTGAAAACCGCAATAGGGGCATAAGTTCAGTCTAAAGCGCAAGCCTACTAGTTGTACAAAGCCTTCAAAGACGGTCGAGAGATCTTTGAAGACATGCCTCGTTTTGAACGAACTTCGACTTTTTCGAGTGATGAAAATATAAAAATACTTTGTGCTTGAAAATCATCAGGCAAGTGTTGCAGAGATGGCAAGAGAGATCGAATGATTTTGGTGGATATTTTAGGTATGAAGCGTGTTCTTGCCCGACTCGCTGACCGTTCAAAATGCTGTTCTTGTATGGAAAACTTTTCTATTTGAAGAGCTATCTTAAGGAAATTTGGCACGGATTTTTGTTTAAGGAAACGGTACAATCTTTAAATTTCATTGGTCATACATTCTAATTTTAATCGAATTATTACAAGATAAATTATTATAAATATCATATAAGAGTGTCATATCAAGAAATCTTTTTTTTATATAATCTAAATTATTTGAAATTGTTTTGCTCCAAATTTGTACATCTATTGCTTAGCTCCGGGCTCACACGTATCTTTTGAAGAATAATTATAGCAAACTGTGATTAATCAAAGGTAAATAAAGCTTGTGGGAGACGTACAACATGCATACATAGATACATACAGTCTAGCTGGGGGTTTGGGGGTAATATAAGGTGAGCATCTGCTGTCCGTGACGTCAGCAAAATTTAATGAATTGCACTGTGAAGCAAATAACACGTGCGCAACTAAGTATGTGCGAACAAATGGTTGCAGGAGTTTGGGGAATGATTGGGCGAAGGTGGGCGGGAAATGAAAACACTGATTAAAAAAAAAAATTATGTATATTATTTACTATTTGTAGTTTATTTTGAAAATTTCATTGAATGTTGAACGGGAGAAAGCTTACGATAGTAGCAACTTGTAAAGGAAGACAGTACAATTTGTTTATACTTGTATGTACATATGTATCTGTAAAGAATGATTTAGACAGCTAAGCAAGGTACATACATATTTACGAATAGCTTTAGCGTCGATGTTTCCCCTACAAAATTTCATATTTCCTTTAATGTAAATAATGGTGTTCGGCCATTGCTATATATTACACATTTATACCACTACAGATATCGGTGATGAACGCTCAGAGCTATTCGAACCTTCGATTACTCAATTTTAATTGTATTCAAAAGCTCCCAGCTGCTAAAATTTACAACTATTTTTTCCGCCTTGCTTTCCCTTTACTTTTAATAATACTCGTACATATACATATCTAGTATTGAAGTAAACATTAAAAGCCTTTTTGGTTAATATACATTACCCCAACTTATAAAACAAAACTATATTTTTACGTATTTTATTACAATTCTTTATTATAGCCTTCAAAATAGGTTCCCGAACAATGCAAGCATGTCAGCAATTAATCCCATCTGGTGTATGGAACCAGTTTCGACGTCATTTTCATGAAACCACATTAACCAAAATATGTCGACTCGATCCATAAGTGATGTTGAGTCTCTGTTATTTCTTTCGATGAATTCACTACCCATATGATTGTTATATGCCTCTTAAATACAAGTCTTCGTGATAAAGTAGACTTCCCGAAACACTTCTGCAACACTTTCAATGATTCTGTAGGCAGGTTTCCATTGGAAAAATTAGTTTTCTATGCTTAATGTTCTCAGATAAACTTTTCGAGATCAAGCTACTCACGAACACAGAAAAGGTTGTAAATATTTAGGAAAAAAAATATTTTTTAACTTGGTTTCCAAGTGCCGTTTAAGTGTACTAGTTCGAATAAAATATGATTAGATGCTGAAACAAATATACTTTTAGGTATTGCTATGCAATGGATCGTTTCGCGAAATCTCAAATAATCAAGCAGTTGAAATTAATTGAATCAGACATTGTGTTCAAAAAGAAATTATTTTTTTCTAAAGGAAAGAGCAGATTTCAGCACTGAATATTTCCAGTTCTGTCAGGGAAAACTGATAAAATCAGCATTATACTACTATGATCGAAAAATAGTAAGACTTTTTCCATAATTTTCAAATTCCTAAATTGTTCTTCAAAATCTAAGTCATCCCTTTCAAAGTAATCCCTTTTGGGCTATTACACTTGTGTCAACATTTTTTTCACTACCTCCTTTAATATATAGCTTTGTGCAAACGACGCATAACACTCCAATAGTATTTCTTGTAGACAGTTTCAACGGTCGGAATAAATTCGGAGTGAACCACAACTCAATAATCGAGGAAAATTGTCACATAACCTTCATTTATGACTTCCCGTGGCATTATCGCCGTAGGCTCATCTTTGCCGCGATATTCGACTGATTGAGCGTCTGTTTCTGGGTTGTAAGCATAGATCCAAGACTCATCGCCAGTAATAATACGTTTCAAGATCCTGGTAGTCGGAAAGCATTGTTTCAAAGATGCTATCGCGACGCTGTTGTTCAAAAAAATTTAGTAATTTTGGAACCAATCGAGTTTCCAGTTTTCTTAGACCCAAATTATCTTTTGAAATGGTTTTCATTGATCCTTCTGATATTCCAACGATTCCAATGAGATCTTTGACTGTTAATCATTGATTCTCAAGCATCAATTCCTTTATTTTATTGACGTGTTGACAGTCATACCAACCTAGAAAAAAATATTTCGACAAATGGGTTTTCGCGTGAAATTTAAATTAAAGGGTCGAGTTTTCAACTTTTTTGATGTTGAAAAAAATTTTGCGCCGAAATTGTCGAGTTAGTCTCGTGATTTTTTTTAAACGCATTAACGCATTTTGACAGTAACGAACCCCACTGAACTACCTCAACAAAAATGTTCACTTAAGTAACTCAAAATTATAACGACACTACAATAAAAATGATGTTGAAACACATTGTTTGTTTTGCTATGTTATTTTTGCAATACATTTTTACCGTTGCATTAATATACTATTATTTTTTTTTGTAAAATTTTCGATTTTCTCGCCAGTTTTGCCTTGAATTTTGAATTTTTTTCTATAATTCGCTTTTCATTCTTTGTTTGCTTAGCTTGACATAGATTTTTTACAAAAATTTATTAAAGCCTACTTATTTTAGTTAAGCAACAACTCTTTTAGTTCGTGAGTAAATCGCTTTTCATATATATTTGTTGTTTCCTCATAGTTCAATTGTCTGAAAAATCGCTGTTTTCACTTTTTGTTGTATTCATTGATAAAATACTGCACAAAGTAGTGTGAATGGCTGCAGACAGACGGCAGACAAATGACTATGAAGACAAACCTACATGAGAGATATGTATATATGGTGCATACATATGTATGTATGTATATACTATTGTATATGAGTGTGATATATGCATGTACATATGTTTATGTATGTACATAAATTGCCACCGTACGTGGGCAGTTGCATGTTGCATAGCTCTCTGCTCATTCATGAACTTAAGCCGCTGAGCTTTTCGCTTTCATAATTTGTCATTTATGCAAGAAATATTCGAAAAAATTGTGACTACGCAGTGAAAAAAAAAAAAACTATTTTTATAAATAAGTGGCAAGTCTAGGGCGTAATTGTCTATTTGACAGCTGCTTTATTTAAGCGCTTTCCGGTAGTTATTTATTAACCCATTTATTTGCATGATTTAGTAGTAAAGAAAATTTATTTAGTGTTATTATATACAAATATATATGTATCTATTTATATATCTAATGTGTTTGTAGTCACTTCAGCCTACAGTGACAGCAAAAACTCTGTATGCTTGTGTCCAAATTTATTTTTGTCTTCCATACAGAGCACGTGCATACATATGTAAAATGCATGTCATACATACATTTAGCAGCGCATATTTATGTTTAATACATATGTATGTACAATATGTAAAGGCAACTATTTTTAGCTTCCAGTCCATATTTTTTTCTTTTGTCCAACGTTTACTACTTGTTTAACTTTTATTAATTAACTATAATTTATTTGTTGCTACCTGCATGGCTGACCATAATATTTTAAAACCCGCTATTTATACATACATACATACAAACATATGTAAATAAATTTAAATGCTTTTTTCTATTATTTTTGGCGCCCACTTCTCGTTTGTGGGTGAAAGTATATGACTAAACAATTTACTTGTGCATGTAAATATTTAAATGAAAATATTTTTCTTTAGTTTAGACTAATTTAGAACCCTAATACTCAAAAATAAATATATATTCACAAGCTGTTGCATTTTTTGGTGAGTGTAATGGCCACCATTAAGACAGTTTATAATTAATTATACGCCCATTAATGGCTTAGCGGCGTCAACAGTATTAATTAGTATTCTCTAAAGGTAAATTTGTGCATTCACGGCAGATATTTAATGGAGTGATTTATTTTGTAATATTTTAAAATGAAAATATTATAAGCCGAATTTCTTTGCTACTGAGTTATTTATTGTTCTGAGAGTGGAAATTTCACCCCCGAGACCAAATTTTAGCTTGCCCAGGGGCCATGTTTTCACATGGAGAAAATAATTTACATCCTTTAAGCTCTTTATACATTGAAGTAGTTTCTTCTGGCAAAAAAAAAAAAAACGACTATTGATTTTAAAATATTATGTAAACATGTATGTATGTATGTATGTACATATGTATACTATATAATAGAGCGGCTAGATTTATTTTTTCTATGAAATCGCGCATGCGGGAAATGTTCTACGGATTATTCTGAACAACATTGCCCAAGAAAATGTGGGTCTAAAACCAGTTTCGGGCCAGCGTTGTTTAAGGCGACACTTATCTGAATAATCGGTTGTATTTAAGCTATGTGTTATAGTTGTCCGACCTTGACAAATCCGACAAATGATCGATTTAATATCAGAATGCTTCTAAGTATTAAATTTAATTTTGATATTTCAAAAACTTACGAACAAACTTTTATGATCCCTAACAAGCTTTGCCCCAAAGGGATACATGGGTTTCCGGATTTCAAAAAATCAATTTTTTTTATTATCTTGTTAAATTCTACAACAACTCTGGAATATTGTCCTAAATTTCTTAAGTTAATGCGTGTAATAGTTTCGGAGATACAACCTAGAGAACTTGTGCGCTCGAGTGTAGCTGGGCTGTGCGACTTCTGCGACTATTTGAACGTGTTATTTCTCGAAACTCTGTTTTTGAAGTCGGTTGGCAAAAATTTCTTGATAACTTAAGAATTCTTTAAGAATTGTATCTCAAAGACTTATATAAAATTTTATGAAGGTCGGTTGAGTAGTTATCACGAAATTTTTGTTAAAGGATTGTATCTCAAAGACTTGGACAAACTTTTTTTTTTTCAATTACAACTATTTAAAAAAAATGTCTCGAAATTTTTACTGAAATTTTAATTTTTTTTGTGAAAATATCTGTCAAAAATCCAATTTTCAGTTTATTTTTCCTTCGTTCAATTTGTAAGTTAAGGTTTTAACTAAAACACGTATTTTTCACTTTAGATGATTCTGTAAGGAGTTATCCTGCCAACGCAGGAGCATTTTTATTCCGATGGGTCTCCGAAAATTCGACGCCATGACCGAATTCAAAATATTTTTTTTTTAAATTTCAGATTTTTTTTCTGAAAAGTTAATTCTAATAAAATATTTAATTTTTTATTTCAGAAACAAATTAATTTCGATTGCATTGTAGCTATAATACCCTTCATAAATACACATATTCCTTAAAAAACTTGATTTTGATGGACCAGTTTGTATAGCAGCTATGTGCTGTAGCGACTCAATCTGAACAACATGTTCTGAACAATTCTTGAAAATATAGCATCTCTTTAAATGAAACAGTTTTCCAAACAAGCACTTGATACCGATCATTTAGCTTGTATGGCGGTTGTGATCCGAAATCGGCGGTTCCAAAAAAAGAGTAAGTTCTTGGGAGGAAAGGACGTGTGCATCTCAGCTCGTGGCGCTTATTATTTTTATGCAAGTATATTTTATAAGATTTTCGACGTTTTCTTCTGTGTGTTACAAACTTCGTTGCAAACTTAATTTGCCATGTTCAGGGCATAAAACAAATAGAAACGAAGTTAAGGTGATTTTATCTTAACCTAGAAATACGCAATGTATAAGAAAGATGTAGAATACTTTCCGTTAGATTTGTCAATTCGTCCTTAAAAAACTCATAGAAATTCCAACCAATATCTTTGTGGGTAATTAACCAGTAATTTAACTGGTAGTCAGTCATCAATCAACAGTTTCCAAAAATCTCCCCTAAAAATTGTATCGATTCGTATTATTGAGTTTATATGGGGTATTCCATACCAAATCGACCACTTTTGAACCCGACCCCTTTAGATTTTGCTGAAACTTATCCATCCTTTTCTACCCTTTGAAAAACATTTTTGAGAATTTTTTAAAAATTTTTTGTCCAACTTTAAAAAAGTTATGAATTTTTCAAAAAAATGGCTTTTTTATTTTCAAATAGCCATAACTTTTGTAGAAATTGACTTTTGGTTACCATTTTTTTTTTTATTTTTGTTTTTGAATGAACTTTTCGAAAAAATACACGAAAAAAATTTAACACGATCAATTATATAAAATAATCGGTTTTTTCGTCATTTTTTGGAAGTTTGCCATTTTTATTTTTTTTCCTCAAAAAAAACTTCAATTAATTTGACAACTATCCCTGCTAATCTTGGAGTGGGCCGATGTTTTTTATATTTTTTTTATTTATTTAAAAAAAATTGTCAAATTTTCAAAAATTAAAAAACTTTTTTTCCGTAAACAAAGTGGTCGATTTGGTATGGAATGCCCTATATGCATTACTATACAATATAAGCGAAAATTGACTACTCATTTTCTCGCACTCATTACAACTACAACAATTAATATCCAAAATTCGATTATTCTGTTAGTTTTTGTTTCTCGAAATTGTTTGAAATTTCCTGTAGTGCTCACACCTTGCCATTATTAATAGACATTCAGCTATGCGGAAATAAAAATTCGTTGCTTAATAGAAAATAAATAAACCGTGAATTTGTGGATATTTATACGAATTCAGTGGAAAGACTTTTCAAACATGAAAAATTTTGCACGGCAATTAAATTTTCAACCAGCGGCCAATTGTGCTTTGCTTTGCTCCCACGCACCAGCCGCGCACGTTAATAAACAAATTGGCAGCAAAAAATTTTTCAGATTATTAACATTTGCAATACTTGGAAACTAATCGTATCGAATGGTGGCAGCCTTCTCAATAACCGCAGCACTTGGTTGGGGTTATAAATTTTTAAAATTCGTAGATATGTATATATACAATAGATATGTATATATATGTATGTATATATGTATCGAGAAGCACATAAATATGTATGTTTTTGCATAAGGTTACTCAACTTTGCAGCAGTCTAGTCAGGGTTAATGCCCTTAATTAGCTGGTATTTTACTCGAATGCCTGTTGTAAATATTACAAGTATATGCAAATATGTATGCATGTACGGTATACTTCTATATACATTATATACATTTGTTTAGTTGCATTCTTGGATAATCGGTTAGAGTTCGCAATTTATGCAATTTGCCGACATACATACATAAGTATATTGCCGTTCATAAATTGCATTTCGTTAATGCATTGAGCTTAGAATACTCGTAGCATATATTATAGCCATATTGCATACAAACATGTGTTGGTATTATAATTATATTTACTTACTTCTCTGATTTTCGTATGTGAATATTATACTTGCATAATAAAAATATCTGCAATGCGTAATGAATTTACAGCAATAAATTTTAATATTCTCTAAAAAAATTTCGACGAATGGGATTTCGTGCGAAATTTAAATTAAAGAGTCTTACGAGTTTTTGTCAACAGCTGTATATTATTTGATCAAATTTGACTCGGGCTGTTGATGAATAAAATTGACTAGAATAAATAAAATAGTTTTCTTAGATTCGTACTTCCTTTTTCGTATGTTCGTTTATAGTTTGAGCTCCCTATGCCAAGTACTGTCTGTTTGCCAGCTGTTTTTTACCAAAAGATCTGAATTAATTGCACAAAGAAGCCGAAATCAAAAACCTAAAATTTGCTGAAGACACTGAAGATTATACCAGCCGAGGCTTATACGGGTGTATGCAAAGTTGGATTAAGCGTTTGTATGCTTATATTGATTTAGAAACCCATGATAAATAATTGTTTTAAAATAATTGAAAAAACAATTTTTTTGGCACTGACTTAATAAAATCTAGAAGCTTTGAAGAAAACGGAAAAATATTTACGAAAGTTCCAAAAATAAGCAACAACATCATTTTCAATATAAGAGGAATTTTTTCACTCTCGTGTAGAAAAAATCGCGACAATACTCCCGACAATAATTCCGTGAGTTAAAAATCTTTAGAGAATCTCTTTCCCGCATATACTTATGTACCTTCGCAGTTATGTTACTTTTTTCGGTCGATTGCCATATCTGTTTGCCTGATTGTCAATCATGAGGTTCATCTCATAGAAGACAATACAATACAATCGAAATGGTTTATTTTAAGCCAAGTAATTATTGAATAATGGATGTGTTTTTTGCTCGGTTTCGAGTAAAAATTTATGTATACCTTTAAATATTATTCGTAATATATCCACTTATACTAGTTTACAATCATTTTGCGAGTTTGATGTTAAAGGCTGTTTTTTGCTAATTTTGGGTTGCTAAAACAGAAAATGACAGTAAAAATTCCCTAATGACGCAGCTCAAATTAATAATTAGGACACCTGAAATTCAGGTACCCCACGAGATATTTTTAACGACTAGTAGATCACAAGTCGATAAAAAACGCTATGAAAACCGGCTATTTGATGCCTCAAATTGAAGCTCGTAATCTCATTTGGTTTTAATAAGACTAAGCAGATAATTTCACAGCGTAATACCATGTTCAGACCGAAAATTTAAAAGATTAGATTACATTTAAGCATTTCATAACTCAACAGTGTGCGCACTGCCGTTAGAAAGATCAAAAAACAGCTGTTATTGTCATTCAAGAATTCACATCGCTTAATATTTATCAAAAGAAAAGATTGTCATATAGTATTTTGAAATAAAAGCCGTTTTTGTTTTAATATTTTCCATATAATAGAAATAATGGATGCATTTTTTCATTTGTTAAGTCGATTTTCAGGTGAAATTAAATTCATTGCTTTGAAAAAAATTTGTTTGTTTACATTTTTTTCCCTTTGTAGAGTCTAAATCAGCTGTGATAATGTAACAGATTTCCAGTGCTGACAAGTAGATTGCGCAAAATCAGAGTCGCACAGAGAGATTTAGCGTGGATCAGTTTCACAACTTTTCAATGAAGTGATTTGGAACTGTCATTTTTGTATGGCGAAATCTCGATAAATTTTAAAGATAAGTGGGATAATCCATTCAACAGCCGAAATCGTGTGATTAAGTGTCGGTCTGAACATGGTATTAGACTTTTTCCTGTGAGCATATGTATTAGGGTCTGTCATTCTGTGTAAACCTTTTCTTTCAACTGAAGAACAGGCTAAAAACTTTCGAAAATGTGAAAAAAGTGAGCTCTTAATATTAATATTAAGAGGTGCCTCTTTCAAATTTTCTATTTTCCATTTAAATAACATGGAAAAAAAATCATGTTGTTTTGTGGTGGTTATTGTGCGGAGGTTATTATACGCGCACGCGATGGCTGCCAATAGGGATGGTAAACTCGATTCCGATTGTACACGAGAATCGAGTTTTCTCGTAAAATAATCGATTTTTCGGAATCTATCTTCAGTAGTGGAAGTCGAAGTTATTGTCAAGAATTAATATGTACTAATAAATAACAAACAATGAATAAATTAATGATTTTATGTGACTTTTTATCGCGAGTTTTTTTGTGCTCGTATGTAGCATGTATAACTTGAAACTAGTCACTTATATAATAGTAAAGTCGAATGTCAATCAAAAATGATTTTTTCCATGTTATTTAAATGGAAAATAGAAAATTTGAAAGAGGCACCTCTTAATATTAATATTAAAAGCTCATCTTTTGAGTGACTTTTCTTTAAATTTTTGGAAGTTTTTAGCCTGTTTTTCAGTTGAAAAAAAGGTTGCCTCAGAATGATACACCCTTGCATTATTTAAATGGAAAATAGAAAATTTGAAAGAGGCACCTCTTAATATTAATATTAAGAGCTCATCTTTTGAGTGACTTTTTTCACATTTTCAAAAGTTTTTAGCCTGTTTTTCAGTTGAAAAAAAGGTTGGCTCAAAATGACACACCCTAATATGAATGTAAAGTTAAAAATCTAAGCAGACAACCCCGCTTCGATTCAGGCCTTGGAACAAAACAGCAAGCGTGTCATTCGCCATTTTTCACTCGAAATACTCGAACGAATCATAGAAACGTCCATCTGACCATCTGAGACGTAGCCGTGGCCAATATTTGAAACAAATAATCTTTAAAAATTAAATGCAATAGAATTTTCTTTGGAATGATAATAAACACTTTTGAAATGGATCACTCATTACATTTTTTTCAGAGTCGCTGGTGAGAAAATATGCTAGGTGAAAGAAGATATAGCAGATATATTGTAGCTATATCCAATCAACATTTACTTTCCAATTTCATTTTATGGTATAAAATCAAATCGATTTTTTTAATATTATAAAAATATTATGGTGATCTCAATTCGAAATCACATTATGCAAAAACTTCACAATTTGTACTTGTACTTTGCTTTATGATCAGCACAATAACGACTGCCATTCTCAGATACTCATACTCATGCAGTCATTCACTCTGCTTAGCTGCTTAATTACAACTATTATTAAAAATTTTATGTAGAAAATAAAAATGCATAAAATACGATTACAGTCGGCACACTAAAAATGTATGCATGTCGGTGTGATGTGGTAATAAAATTAATTACACTGCAGTCGACAATTTATTTTTAAAGCAAAACTAATAAAGTTTAAATAAAATAGCACAATTGCTTTGACTCTGGCTAAGAGCGGAAAAAATTAACATAAAATGCGATGACATAATAATGGCAGTAAAATGCAAAAATAGCAATGTGTAGAAATTTTTATATTTTTTTATATTTTTTTATAATTTTTTTTTTTTAATTTTCGTTGCTCATCAACACACTGTGCGCTGCCAAATGCCATACTTAACCTGCTGTTGCACATAAATTCTGAAATTCCTTAAAGCGCACCGGTAACAAATAAACCGTAATGCCATTTTCGCGCTGTCAACTGTCAACTGTCACTTTCGGCGTGGGTCAGCGCTGTCACTGTGGCAATGTCATTGCGGTGCGGTTCATTATTAACTTACAAATGCGCTAATTTTATCATTAATACTTTTCTCTTTTAGCTACGCGACCACTTAGCCGGCTGACTGACTAAGCAACAGAGTGACCACACAACTGGCGCACACTTTGCAGTTGCCTGCCACCCACACTGAGTCAAAAGTTTTGTTGCTTCACGCCCAGCGCTATTTATGAGTATTGCACTTGGTCGCTTGCCAAATAAAATTTCTGAATGTTTATTTTGTTGATTTAGCAGTGACATTGAGGCCGACTTGTGTGAGCCATTCAGAATTTGATGTTGTTTATATTTTATAAAGCAACGCTGTCGCGGCTGCATTGTGGCTGTTGCTGTTGCAGTCGACGTCAACGTCGCCGTCGATTTGAACTGCGCTGTGTTTTTCTCGTGTGATTTTACTTATTTTTGACATTTCGTGTGAAAAGTGAAAATTTTCGAAATGTTCTCTTTACTTTATGGCGATATTTCTCATAACTTGGCTAATTCTTGTGGGCGTGCCAGCTGGTTGACTCATTGCTTGCCTAATAAAGCGACTTGTATTTCACATTTTAAGCGATTTTATGCAAATTTTTAGTACTCACTACAAGTTTTTTGATATTTTTTTTTTTGCATTTCAATTTTTCCTTCCCTTTGCACTTGCTGCACGACAACATTGCAAAGATTGCTCGCATACTTTGGCATGCACATCGCATACAGTCGGAAGCGTTCGCAATTAAATTTGAATTAAGTTTGCATTAGTGTTGGAAAATGTATGTATTTGTGTGTAATTTGTTGCTATTTTATATTTTAGTAGTATCAATTCACACTCAACGTATGAAAATTGTTCGTTGGTCCTCGCCGTACTCGTTTATTGAAACAAATTACGCTTTTAATGACATTTGTCGATTTCCTTAATTGCCTTACATACGGTTTTTTATCGCTTTGGTATTGCCGGTGACCTATGCTGTTGCGCTTATGTACTTTTATTTGAATTTATAGTGTCTTCGGCAATCGTTTGATCATTCATCAATAAGCGTTTTGACACCTTCTTTGGCGTTGTTTAAGCATAAATAATTTTTATTACTAATAAAGCGCATATGTGGCAAGAAACATTAATGTGTGTTCTTACACATATGCATACAAAGATGTTTTGAGGTTGGAATGCTTAAAGTCAAAAATCAAAGCATCAGTGTAGTTGCCACCTAAGCTGAGGGAAATAATTATTTTTCGATTATTTCCTTGAAGATTCGATTTCCGTTACTGCTATGGATTCACTTCCATCAAGAATATTTTTATTTGAAAAAAAAAAAAAATATAATAAAAATAAAATGTACATATGTATAGTAGGAAGATTCAATGTTAAATTGCTATAGCTGTTTCTTCGCGATTTCCGGCCGAACTACTCGTTCCAGGTAAGAAGGTTGAATGACAACGTTGGAGCATATACCAATCTAAATGAAATTACCAGCACTGAAAGAAGGGCCGTAGTGTGATAAGACAGAAGGAAAGTAATCTGTGCAGAATTCTGTAAGGCTTGTCTTTAATTGATGTTTTGAATTCCATTCCAAAATGTTCGCCACAAAATCGAGTTTAAGGAGTTGGGTTTATGAATGAATAAATAAGTAGCCTCATTTTGACATTTATGTCACATCGTCTTCTTCATTGGCGTAGACACGCAGCGCGCCAGTCGTACTTCTTTTACGCTATTTGCCGCCAATTGGAGATTCAATGCGTAGCCAGGCACTTCTCCACCTATTATTTCCAACGGATTAGATGTCTTGCTCTACTTCTCCGGCTGATATTGCGTCGAACACTCTCAGAGTGGAGTGGAGTGGAGTGTTTTCATCCATTCGGACTACATGACCTAGCCAGCGTAGCCGCTGTCTCTTAATTCGTCGTTAATTAATGTCATGGTTCCATCGACTGTGGTGTTTACCGTTGATAATACGCAAAGGACTATAAATCTTCCGCACAACCTTTCTTTCGAAAACTCGTAATGCCGACTCGTCAGATTTTGTTATCGTCCATGCTTCTGCACCATACAGCAGGACGGAAACAATGAGTGACTTGTAGAGTTTGGTCTTTCTTCGTCGAGGAGAGGAATTTACTTTTCAATTGCGTATTCAATCCGAAGTAGCACCTGATGGCAAGAGTTATTCAGCGTTGGATTTCGAGACTGACGTTGGTGTTGGTGTTAAAGCCGTGGTAAGGCGACTAAGATCCTGGCCACCAGTCCAGAGTTGTGTGGACACTCAACTGGTCGTAACTTCGGTTACAAGGTCATACCAAAGACTTTAACCTGGTATCACGGGGAGCAGTTAGCCCTTGGAGGTAACTCCAATCTGCTCATTGGGTTTGACGCTTTGTGGAGATTCGTGGTGGTTGTGGTTAAAACCCAAATCGCGGGAAGAACTGACTCTGTCAGTTGAATGTGGAGTTGCATTGCAACCGGGTGCCGGACCCAAAGTACGGCAGAGGTTTTAGATGGGCCTCGAACCCGACCAAGGTGGTTAGTGTGTCCATACCACACTGCCAATTGGTACTGAAAATGCTTAGCATTCTCAGGGCGCTGATCAACTCATTGATTTGTTCCGCTGTGCTTTTGAGCGCCGTGGAGTACGGCTGTCGTCAGCAGGTACCCACGTAAAACACCCCGGATGTTGTCAACAGTGACGTGGAACCTAGTCGCGAGTGCGACGACTATTTGTTTGATGACAGGAGATATTTCGTCTTGCCCTCGTTCACTACCAGACCCATTTGCTACGCTTCTTTATTCAGTCTGGAGAAAGCACAACTAACGGCGCAGTTATTGAGACCCATCAAATCAATTTCATACGCCAGCAACTCTACATTCTTATACGATATTGTATTTTCTCGATTTAGCTCTGCATCTCGAAATATTTTCTCCAGGTCTAGATTGAAGAAGGCGCACGATAAGGAGTTGCCTTGTCTAAAACCTCGTTTGGTTTCGAACGGATCAGTTAGGTTTTTCCCAATCCTTACGGAACTTGGGTGCTGTCATATCGAAAAAGAGGTGGTGTGTTTGGATGCTCTTTTCACGGGTCTTTTCCAAGATTTGGCGCTTGCTGAATATCTGATCTGTCTGTGGTAACATAATGCGAGATATACTTTCATATATCTATATTTAATTCTAATGTTAACTTCATTATTTCTGCTGACTTCGATATTTTTAAAATATCCACGCTGTCATTAGCCAACACTGGGTAAAAAATCATAAGCTTTCTGCATCTCATGGTAATAATGCCTAAGCAACGCAATGATTTACTTAATAATTGAAAGTCTGTTTTCAATTAAAATTGAAAGTATTATAGTACTGTGCGTTTCAAAAGTCAAAGTAATTAAAAGCTCGTATCAAATGGGAATGCAATTGCTCCCATTGGCCTACTGTATATCAGTTCAGCTTCCCTGTAAATTACTTCAGTAACCTTTAGTCATCACGAATTCAATTCAAATTTACAAAATTACACGCTTCCACCGCGGGCCAGCGTCAACATGACCTAACCCACCCGAAATGTTGTACAAATGGCTGATTCCTTAAAAAAAATATGCTCCGTCATAAATCAACACGAAATCATTTACATTTTTTCCAAAGCAAATAGATACAGCGCTCGCACAAAAGCAAAATCAACAATAAATTATCTCACAAAACTTCGCTTAAGCGGCCAGACCGACAGACAGTCATTGACGCAGAAACACTCTCATGCCAACAAATGAGCAAAGTGCGGCGCTGGAAGCGGAGACGCCGCCGGAGACAAAGCAGTCGTTACACGCCCACAGTTTCCAATTGTACGAGCACTTGTTGGAATTGTTGTAATTGCGTACTGCATGGAAGGGAGCACAACAAAAATAAAGATAACAAAAGCCGGCCTAGTAACCTTCGACTTTAGCCAAGCCATGTGAAAGAGTGTGGCGTATAAAAGTTTTTGCTGCGAATTTCACTGCCCACAAACAATTTGCGCGCATTGGATCAAAATTAATAAGTGACGATAAAGTGGCATGCCAACATATGGAGATTAGGGTAGTTCTTAAAAACACCAACAACAATGTCGAACACGAAATACAACGCAGAATAACTCTTGCCAACAGGTGCTACATCGGATCGAGACCAAACTCGTATAAGTCACTTATCATCCCCGGGTAGTCGGGGGAAGCAGAGAGAGACGTCCACTCCGTTGAAACGACCAAGCAGAGAAGTACCTGGCTTCGCTTGGAATCTAAATAGCGAAAAGGAAGAACGACTGGCCGTTGTAAACTTCTACCTCACTACCTTCGGGAAGCTTTAGGCGTGTTAAACGGTGGTTCCAAATCGACATTGATTACACAGGATCTTCTAGTTTTAAAACATGTGAAAAATATTTGTAAATAAGTTAAAAACACGGCTTCATTATTCCGAAATAAAGAGCCTAAGAGCTGGATCTAATTTAAGTTCTAGATTTGCAATACGGCACAATGTTGCTATACGTACATAATGGACCATATTTCCAATCGAAACAATATCTATCCTTCTTTTAAGTCGATGGTTGCTGATAATGAAAAATGGATGACTTACGACAACATCAAGCCAGGGTTACGGTGAAGAATGCTTTGAATTTATTTGATGAGATTGGCAGGGAATCATTTACTATGAGCTGCTCCAGCACGGGCAAACTTTAATTCGAACCTATACGGCGAACAAGTAGCCCATCTTAAGGTGGTCCATTTGTGACCAACTTTGGCTAATAGAAGAGAATTGTATTCCATCAGGACAAAGCCGGGCCATTCATATCGATAGTGACTCGCCGAAAGCTTCGGAAGCTTGACTAAGAGGTTCTTATGTATCCACCTAATAGTCTGGTCCTGATGTGATTACTATAGCTAATGATTTTGTTCGCCTCAAGAGAAGCTTGTAAAAATCGGCTGTCACAGTTTTCTGTTAATAAATATGAAAGTTCCTGTGAGCGTAGAATTATGAATTGACCTTCAAAATGGCATCAAGTTATCGAACAAAATGGTGTATCTTTGACCCAAATCGGATAATTCTTAATGAAATCTTCGATTGAATGCAATTGACTCATACAGAAGTCTTGGGCTGCGTAAAAGTCATTAGTTATAGAGTTCATAAGTACCACCAGGCGCCATGCTATCGAATGGACCGTATTTGAATAAACTTTTTTTTATAAAAAATATTTTTTAAGTCTCCAAATCTGAAATTTCTTCAAGGAATTGTAATCAATAGTTTTGACTACAATTATCAGCGCCAGCTTCAAATGCACAAAACACTTTATCACCAAACTTCGGTTCCACCCTTATGTGCATAAAACTAAGCACATTGCATTCCAATTGCCCGCAGAGTATCATATATTGTTGGCGGTATGTGGCATGGGACACATCGCAACTGGTGGCATGCGCTTAACGGGCAAAAAAAGTTTCGATCACAATTACAGCAAGTGTTATTTTACACACAGTTTGTTGTATTTGTTGTTGTTATGTTGTCTAATTAAATTGACATTACTAGGCGCCCAATGACAAAAAGGAATCGCAAGTAAATGACATATGTTTTGCTGCCGCCGAAACGTCAAAGCAAATAACCAATTAACAACAACACTTACACGCAGAGCTACAACAAATATAGTTTGTTCGAAAAAAATCGAAGCTCGAAAATAAATTTATTAACAAATTCATTCACAGAAGCCGACTAAGCAATATTAATGTACTTGCTTCGCTAAAGCCTCTGTGTGGGTGACCCATATTTGCGAGCGGAAGCCGTAAGTGGCTGTCTAAAATACATATAATAATATCAGCAATGAAAATGTGAGCAAAAAATATTTGTTTTGATTTATGCCCTGTAATGAGTGGGCTTTCTCGTTAGACAATTGCCGAAAGATTAACGAAACAGAAACAGCCAAAATGACAGCATACAAGTGTATTTCTACCGCAATGACAAAGGGCTCTCGGTTTGGCCGTGAAAATCGTTTGACATTCTCAACACAAATAAATCAGCCGCCAATGCCATAGAGCTTTTAACAGAAAACAAATGGATTTTAAAGAGCAATAATGGCAAAAACCAGTGGCATTTTAAACTTGACTACCGTTAATCGTAAGCTGATGACATAATTGGACAGCGACAATGCTGAGGGCATACACACATATCTCATAGCATATTTGTTCACAGTTATGTATGTATGTCAGAGAGATTAGATAATTCCCTTCGCGAAGGCGTTCGGATCAAAGCATTATATTGTTATTGAATTTATTTATCTTCTTTAAGTCTGCGCTGTGTGCCTTGTAAATGTATGACTCATTACATAAAGACGTCATCGATTCGCCACTTTCATGCTCGCTAGGTGTGGCCTCTCTTCTCAACATATTTACATATGAAAGGAACAACAAAGTTATCATATTTGTATAATCGCTTGCTGTCCTATATATTGTTGGCTATGATATTTGATTTATGCCAGTTGTTTGTTCGATTCGCTACTCTTCAAGGTTGGTGCACAAAAATTATCTCTGCTAACATATTTGTATATATGTATGTACTTGAGTGAATCATGAGAGCAACTGATTTTGACCGGTCCGATCGTCTATTTTCTTAACAGTGCCTAGTATTTCTGTTCGATCAGGAACCTGAACAGTTTTAATGCAGTTCAGCAAATAAGTAAAACATACATACATTGTGACAAAAGAATACCGGAAAATTGTAAATGTCAACGATTTTTTCAGTCTTCGAAACACTTTTCATAAGCAATTTTTGGAGTGGCCTTCAGCTCCTTCAGTGAATTTAGTTTTATCTCCACGATCGACTGAAGACGGGTTCCACGGAGCGGCAATTTCAGCTTAGGGAACAAGAAAAAATTACACAGAGCCAAATCTAATGAATACGCTGTTTGATTGATGGTATTCATTGCGATTTTGGCTTTCAATTCGGTTACAGTCGTGGCTTGATGTAATGGTGCCTTATCATCGTGCAAACTCCATGAATTGTTTTCCACAATTCCGGCCGTTTTCGACGGTTGTTCTCACCTCCATATGTCTCATCGGAAGTTATAATGCTCTCAGTGAAAGTGAGATTGGAATTCGCACGATCAAGCATGTTTACAGTAATCTTTTTGAACAAAAATTCAGCTTTATCGGGACGAGTCGAGCAAAAGCGCCTTTCATATCTAAAATATCCACCAAAATCATTCGAGCGGAATCGCAAGAGATATGGAGCTATCTTGCCATCTCTCTATTGGATAGCTCCGAAGCCTATTTACAGAAAAGTTGTGATAGAAAAATTGGAAAAGATATGTCTTAGACTTGGTAGATAAGAAGCAGCACTGCTGGATGAAAGGAAGAGGCGGCACTCTAGTTCAGACTTACAATATTCGGTTGAAATACATAGATTGATAAACATAAACTTTATATGATAACTTCCTAGTGCTACGGATGTTCCTGGTAAATATACTTATATTTTTTACCAGCTCTTTTGGTAATAAGTTATTCCAGGCTTACAGTGGTTTGAAATCGGTTGAATACTGATCACTTTTCAGATTACCAACAAATGAGACAATTACCATCTAAGTACTATGTATGTATAGAATACCATCTGCTTAATTTGTATGATCGGAGCAAATCTCTGGACCAGGTAGTACCGAGATTGACAATTAATTTGGGATCATGAATGGTTGATAACACGATATCACTCTTGATATTCGAAGGAACATCGGATGATTGGCAGACATTTTGATTCGCCGAGAGCATTAAGCGATTGTTTACATCAAATTTGGAAATAAACTAACTGTAAGATGAAATAAATAAACATAAATACTTTCAAACTATTCAACAAATCATTAATGAATTAGGCGGTTTGACCTAAATTTGTTCGCAATCGCCTCGGAAAAACCCAAATTAAATATAATGATTTCGCGAATCACACATACACACTGAGTATGTTGAGGTTAGGCTACAAACCTGGTAATGCTCTCTACAACTGCTTGTGGGTTAAAGCAGTAAATAATCATAAATATTTTGCAAAGTAGTCCTAGTTCTTGCCGAAAGCTAACTTAGTGAATGGCTACAGTGAAGGAATGCTAAAAGTGCCGAAGCAGCGCATTAGCTACACAATGGAGTCGCACACAATGAGATGACATAGAAAATTCAAAAGAATACCTTACCGTGGTATTGCTTACTTCTTGGAAGTTCTAAGCAAACATCAGCAGATAACTACGTCCTGACTAATGTACAGTTTGCGCTTTGCTCAGCAGGTTGACACGAAATAGCGATAGCAAATATTTGCAACTTCGTTGTGTTGGTCGGAGCACAAGTGACCAGTGAGAAAAAGGAGTTGAAAGGCAGAAACTAAATTAGAGTTCATAAAATTAAAATTTTTCGAATTTTTGTTTGCCGGAATTTTGTATACAATTTTTAGAACTATAGTTTCACGGTACCTATCGAAGGGTCGTCTATTTATTAAATAGTTTAGAGGATCGGTAGTCGTTAGGAGCTTTTGCAAGAATCTCTTAATGGATAAATATATTTTTAAGAATACGAAAATATGTTTCCAGACAATTAATGTGGTGGATTTCAGAGCTAATTGTTTTTCTCCTCTCTTTAAACTCTTGGAGAGAAGTTTAGATTGTTAATTTCGACTCATTGTTAATTTCGACTCAACTCAATCCTTTGTGTTCGGATTTTTTTTACAGTACTTAATATATCATTTTATAACCTGACTAGATATTCCTGGTTAGATTAGACTTAGGGTTTTATTGTACAAAATTAATATAACTCGTGATAGATTAGAGATCACAGCATTCGCCATTTATATAACTATTTTCGAATGTATCCATCGTTTTGTACTACCTATTCTTTTCATTTTCCAACTTCTACCACTTTCACAGATATAAGGTGGGCCATATAAAATTTTAAATTTAAAAAGTCAATACAAAAAAAACGGCTTGATATTCTAAGATCTGACATTTATTTAAAAGGTCGTTTTATGAAATTTATTTGTGGAAAACAATTTCGGACAAATGATCACTACGGCTGAGTTTACAGTGGCTTATCCGATCCACCCAATTTTGGAGTACTTTCTCGATGGTTTCAGGCCTTATGGCAGCTACAGCAGCTTGAATCTCGTACTTTAGATCTTCAATTGTTGCTGGAAGGTTGGCGTAACATTTGTCTTTAACAGCTCCCCACAGAAAATCGTCCAACGGAGTTAAATCGCAGCTTCTGGGAGGCCAATTCACATCACCTCTTTTGCTGATTATGCGATTTTCGAAGATAGGGCGTAAAAGATTGAGTGTAGCGTTTGCTGTATGGCACGTAGCGCCGTCCTGCTGAAACCAAATGTTGTCCAAGTCTTTCTCTTCAATTTGCTTGAAGAAAAATTCGATTAACATTGCGCAATATCACTCATTGATGGTTACGGCGGTTCCTTCTTCATTTTCGAAGAAAAATGGGCCGATGATTCCACCAGACTAAAATCCGCACCATAGGTACAGTGATTCGTGCTGGGTTCATTGGCTTCTTCACGATTACGTGCGGGTTTTCTGTCCCCAAATGCGACAATTCTGCTTGTTAACGTAACCATCGAGGTGGAAATGAGCGTCGTCCGAAAAGATGATTTTTCGGTCAAATTGACCATCCACTTGACTCACCACTTTAGAAAAAAGTTTTCAATATTTCCCAGTTCAATATTTCCCAGTTTTCTTCTAGTGAATAGCGACCCATTTCGTAAATTTTATACTTTTTACTGAATATCTGTCACTTTCCGAATGATATTTGACGTTTCCAATGTCGAAATATAGATAATTCAAATTTAAAACGTTAGATGGCTCACCCTATATTACAAAGATCCTTTTGAGTATTATTCTAAATGGAATTAATTATTTAAAACTGGCTTTTTATGTTCACTAACTGTAACCTACTCCAACTAGATCCAAGGTTAGGTTGTATTTTTACTGAATGGCCTTGGTTAGACTTTATTTTTACTTTCTTTTTAGAAATTTCGGTAAAATTCCACGAGATGTGATAACAGAATAGTAAATTTTTGAAAGTCGACAATAGAAAGCGAGAGGGAGAGAAAGAGAGTATTACTATGTTTCATCTGACAATGTTAAATTTCCGGCAGGGTTGCATCGTTTGTGAAAACTTCCTTCTATGCAAAATGTGTTCGCGTACATCTAACGCCGACAACAAGCATTAGAAATATTGTGTTCCCCAGTTAACATAGCTTTGATGGATGTGCTGCGAATGCATGAAGGATGGAGCTAAAGTACTATAGCTCTCAGGCAAGTGAGTGCTTAAATGACTTACGAGTTTGAACTGAACAAATGTTGTTGCTGGCGGCATAGTTGGAACGCGGGCGCTGGTCAATAACACACGGCCGGTTGCCGGTTGTCATGTGCGCGTCGAGCACAATTCGAAGATTTCAGCTACAAGATATTGCTGAGCGCGCATAAATTCGCCGCCTAAACGAAGCAAAGCGCGAATGCTGAAGTCGGCGGTTTTCATAAATTTGCGTATGCAAATTATGCTCGCAGATAAGTAGAATGCGCTGTTCTGACTGATTTGCGCAATGAGATAGTAGTGTCGACCGCTGAGCTGCACTACAAGTACTTACATACAATATACATATGTATATGTTTTTGTTAGATATCGTATGGCATATACTTGTAGGTATATTACCATATTTCATATTTCTAATGCATTTGCTGTGTCTGAATTTCGCTTTGAGCGCCGCGTGCGCATTTTCTGCTTAATTAGAAAATTATTACAATCTGCGTGATTTGAGATTTGTTGCCAAGAGCATTGCCGATTTCTAATGGAGTTTGGTATTAAACTTGGCAAGAGTTGCGCAAGCGCTTTTGCATAGCTTTTGTATGAATTTTAATTTTTTTTAAATAAATTTTTGCAATGTGTTCTAAACAACTCCCGCTTCTTGCTGTGTTCAATATAGTTAAACTTAATAAAAAAAAAATATTTATTTAACTTAAAAAATATAATATTGACAGACAACAGAAAGCACTTAACCTCATTTACTTAGCACTTGAATTAGTCAGCAATTTAGTTAAATATATTCTGACACCTTAAAATTTAGATCTGATGCGGTGGTAACTCCAAGTGTGAGATTGAATTCGATACGCTAATGAAGCTCATTTATAACTGTCAAAGTACAGTCTCCACAAGTGCTTCGACAGTTACATATATATATGTACATATATTTATGTACACATATGTATATATGTATATTTATTTATATAAGTACATATGTATGTAGTCAGCATCCAAAGTGCTGAATCTCATGTGATTTTTAGCAAAAATTTCCATATTCTGTCAAAATATTACCTGGAACGAAAAAAAGAGAAGAAATATAATTAGAATACCGTGAAAATATTTAAAAATTAAAATAAGCAAAACAATTTTTAGTTTTGTTTTTAATTCAGAATATTAATTTTTTAAATGTTATTTTTTTAACTCTGAATATTAATTTTGACCAGAAATCTACAATTTGAACTACATACTTCTCTATATATTTTTCACCTTCACATAGTGTTATCCATAAAATATTTTTCAACGCCTACAAATAGGCTTCATTTATTATTTTATTTATTTTAATGTTTAGTCGTTTTTTATTTTTTATTTTTAATTTTTTATTTTGTTTTGTTTTTTTTTATAATTTTTTCATTTATTTTTATTATTTTTTATTTTTATTCTTTTTTTATTTTTTTCCAACAAATCCATAATTTTTCCCTCAATCAATTGAAGAAACATTTACAGGGTTTGCTTTTGACAGAGTGTATTTAGACTCACTTATGCCGCTAACTGGTTGCTAAGGCCTAGCTGGCGCCTAGTGTCAATAAAAACGTCAATAAGCGTATCGCCAATGTCAACTAAAGCGTTTACTAATTAAATATTTGCCACAATTTAGCATGCTCGTGCGCTTGAATGTAGGCAACAACAAAATACCGCAAGTGTTTGTCGGCGGGTTCAATTTAAAAAAACACATTTAACGGCGTTGAAAAACGCGAGCTCGCAAAGTGAGTTTTAATTTGAAAGCACATGATGCAGAAACTTTGAAAAAAATTGGTTTTCTTGTTTTTTTTTCAGTTTTTTCTTTATTAAACAATTTATCAGTCATAGTGGTCTTAAATGGACTAAAAGGTTCGTAGAAAATACAGTAGAACTTCCATAACTCGAATCACCATAATCCACAAAAAAACTTCGAGTTAGAGAGAGACCTTATTTGAAAAAAAAATTAATAATTTTTTAGGTTATGCCTGTAAATATTACAATTTTATATGTAAATTATTTTTTCGTAAATATTTACAGTTTAGTTTGCTTTAAAAAAATTCTAAATATACATAATAATAATAAATACATAATAATAATAAATACATAATAATAATAAATAAATTTGGAACTATCTTGCTCGTTATACCCTTTGATCCTTAGACATGGAAGTAAATTAATTTTGAACTTTCATGAATGAACAAAAAACTTTTTTTTTTTTTATTTTCAAATCCTTAATTGTATATTTCAACCATTTCTCATTTTATGCGGCATCTTCTTCCTTACTTTTTAGTTTCCGAAAACGTAGATTATATTAAATAGTCGATCCTAATAGACAGCGACGTAAAGGTACTAGCTCATCAGCTTTGTATTCTCCAGCGATTCCATCTGATAAAAAAGTAACTTGAGACTATTTCTAGTGGAGACAGACACCCTTCATTAACTTTGAGTGCACTGTTTGCGAGCTCAACGCCACTATTGCCGGTCAGCTGTTGAAAATAATGCTTAAACTGCTGAAAGAAGCTACTAAACCTAACAAAAGTTTTCTAGAAATCGACGTCGAGCTTCGTTCGAACCCAGGTGTCTCGATCTATTTCTTTCATATTTAGTCAGTAGTTAAATACGCTTCTGGGTAGTGGTAGGATTAAGAATCTAATGGAAGATTAAGGACTAAATTCACCCATTTCGATTCACAACAAAGATAAGAGTTTTTCAACTTGAAGTAAATTTTTAATACAAAGTTATAGATATAATACTTTCCGAAACCTTGCCTTGACAGTAAAACCATTATACCTTGCATCCTTCAAAAATACAAACACTTTGTTGTCCAGAAGTTGGGGTTAGGGGTGGTCAGAAGCACGAAAAAAAAAAATTTTCAGTCTTTTTTTGCTATTAAATCGTGTTGTTTTACAAAAGTAGTAATACGGCATTATTATAGAATGTGTTGACCCATTTCCAGAAAAAGGTACTTGCGGTGACAACCTTAAGTCCTTGGGGATTCATCTAAAATCAATCGGACAAAAAAAATTTGTTTTATAAATAGATAAGCCTGGGCCTGATCGAAGGGTTTTTTTTTTCAAAAACTAACAAAATGGCGGCCTCAGAAAATTTTTGTCTAAATTTTTGGGAAGAAATAAACAGTTAATTGGTCCTAAAAAATCAAAATTTTTGAACAAAAAAAAATCCTCCCGATCAGGCCCGAGTTTATTATGTATTCTAAATGCTGTATAAATTTCATTAAAATCTACTGAGCGGTTTCGAGTTACAGTTGTGCCCAGTTCAAAAACATAGTTTTGAGAAAAACGCGTTTAAAGTTTGCCTTTTTGCTTTGAAGTGCCCGAGCCCTCTTTGTTAACTGTCAAATAACTCAAAAACTAATTATCGGATCAACATGAAATTTTCAGAGAATATTTTTAAGATATTACTTAACGAAAATGCAAAAAAAAATTTTTTTTTGAAAATTCTGACTACCCCTAACCCCTTAAGGAGTGATATAATTCCAATTACATTTATAATCTTGTTTTCTTTAAAAATAGACCTTAATCTCGGTGATTTATAGCAAGCAAAGTCTTGAGAAAGAAGCATTAAATGTTGAGGCAATTCAAAGTAAATGCTTAAAATTTTTCCATCAATTGGTTTAGCCCGTGATCTATTGTCTCTTTTATAAAGAAGAGTATTTCATTAAGAGAAAAAAAAGGTTAGGCTAGGTTACTCTGGTAGGCCAATGAGTCACGCAAAGACCAGTTTTGGTCCATTGCGATACCAGATGGAGTTCAGTTACTAGGTTCAAGAAATGTACTCATCCCTTAGGATGCTTCTGCTTGACGTGGATTTCAACAGACTGTGGGGCCTATCGATACCTCTTCCAGTGCATCATATCGTGGGTCCCTAGTTGCTTACAGCGTAGTCTTGCCATTGCCAAATAATAAGTTCTATCCATTTTTTTCGAATCAATAATTCTATATCTCAGTAAACATTTTGTCTGAAATGTTTGAACGTGTCTATTAATTATAAAACAAGTTAATTTAATTTCTGTAAGTCACTCAGAAATAAAGTGTTGAGTAGATATAAATTACTGTATAGTTGTTGCCATAGTAAGCCCTCATAATTGAGTCACTTTTGTCAGTCGGTATTTTTTGCGATATCGAGCTGAAATTTTGCGTACATACTTGCTTTCCCAAATACATAGCTACTTATTTGTTCGAACTACCAATATCCGACTACTATAGCATATAGCTACCATGCTTGTATGGAAAACTGTTTTACAGTTATTGTCCAAGGCAAGGTAACAAATTCCAAACAAATCCAAACTCTCTTTCAAACTGGCCGATGAACATTAAGAGGGTATTCTAGTCTAGAAGCATGAATTTCAGGTAATTTTTAAAGTGTCGTAAAAAAAGGCAATTAATATTTTTACTGTCAATTTTTTCATTAGTTATTTGTTAATTTTAGAAGAGTAGAGAAAAAAATTAAAAACTAAAAACAGTAAAAAATTTCAAAAATTATGAGCTGACGAAGTGGGGGGTCTCTAAAAATTTCCACGTGACCATACCCATGATTTCAACCCTCCTAGTTATCTGAAACCAAAAAGAAAAAAAGACTATTAATCTAGAATAATGTCGCAATGGCCGGAACTACAGAAAAGCGGGAAAAATTTTTTTCACAAAATGGCGACTGCCCAAAAAAATAATTTTTTTTGGATAACTTTTTCTGACTATTTAGAATTTTTTAAAAATTATAAAAATAAAAATTTGGGGATGGGGCTAGTTTCAACCATAGACAAGCCTATAAAAAGACTCTATAAAAATTTCAAGTAAATCGGTCCAGTAGAACCTGAGAAATCGTGGGTATCGTTCTGAAAATGTCAGTTTTGAGAAAAACGCGTTTAAAGTTTCGCGTTCCGGCCGAACCAGTTTGGATGCCGGGTCAGAAAAATGCCTATATCTCCGAAAATAATTTGAATTTTGAAAAATCCTCTTGTACACATATAGCTGAATGTTAAACTTTGAAAATATAAAAAAAATCGATTTTTTTAAATTTCTAGACTAGAATACCCCTTTAAGACAAAGGAATATTTAATTCTTTATATGCCATACGAAATGCTCATGTGAAAGTTATTACAACTTCGGTTAAGCCGAAGTTAACGTTCTCTATTGTATTCTCAATCTTCTCACAAAAATATAATTACTATATATGATTAAATCTAACGCTGAATGATCTGATTGTTTAGGCAGTTAATAAATAAATCAACTGTATTTTAGCCTCTTTTTACCCACATTGCATCCCACTGTGTGATTCGTCTAACTAACTGTAAGTAATAGTCGTTTATTTAATATTTATTAATTGTTTTAATAGTCGTCGCCACCGCCACGATCCATCTAACGCCATTATTCACATGCAAATCACATGCACTTGCCTTCTAATCGGCATTCTGCACATTCTGCACGCCTGATAGCCGTTGGCATATGGCCGTTAGACGATTCGTGGCGCATTCGCTTTTCCACAATAAAAAAAGAAAATTATTTCACAAGCGTTTATGCTCGTGCGTTGGCCAATGTTGCCAGCAATTTGTTGCACTCCGCCGGTTTGTTTACAAGGCATATTGCTAGCTGGGGGTAACCACCTGTTGCATGCGATTTATTATGTGCACGTTGTTGTTGTGACTTTTGCTTTTCTTGGCTCAAATACCAACTGGTTGACGTCATTTATGCTTAAAAGTTGCCGACTTTTTATAGATTTTGTTTATCTTTCTCACGAAATTTTAAATTTAGCTGAGATATTTCAGGCGTTGAAGAAATAGTAAAACCATTTACAAAAACTACAACGAAGAGCGCTTTTACGTAATGCAAATTGCATTTTTTAATGAAAATTTCAAATTTTAAAGAACACCGCCTAGCATTGCGAAAAAGGTGGTGAATAATTTGAATAATTTTTGGCGCCTACTTTTATGTTTGTTACATATGTATTTGTATATTTATATGTGTTTATTACAAATTAATCGCTTATCATCACTGGTGCGGCGTAATGCGCATCTCTGCATTTGGGTTGCCTTAATGGTGCGAAGAGAACCATGAATGCCAACCGAGATGCATACGCTTCATAACAATACAGGGTGGTTCAAAGTATTTTCGCACAAGTTTTAAATTCATTAAAAGATTCTGATTTGCTGTTGAAGAATTTACATTTTAAAAACCATCGAATCGGAAGGAAGAAGTCTTTTTTTTTTTGAAGAGATGGATTAAGGGGGTATTCTACTCTAGAAATCAAATTTTGGGCAGTTTTTTGAATTTTATTAAAAAAAAAAACCAAAAATATCTTAAGAATACAGAAAAAAAATTTACAAAAAAATATTAAAAAATAAAATAAATAGAGGGGGAGAGACAGGAGTAAAAATAAATTGCGCATCCTGGTGACATTGATCCTGACTCTCCTGGTGGTCTGAAAAAAAGTCAAAAGAAATTCTTAATCAGTAAGGATGCTGTTATAGTCCGGGAAAACGAAATTTTTTTTTTTTGAAAAATGGCGACTGGCTGAAAATAAAAATCATTTTTTACGCTTTTTTTGAAATTCCTGAATTTTTTTAAAATATTAAAAACAACAAAAAATTTTGACACGATGCTGGTAGGAACGATAAAGGATTATATAAAGAATGTTCACACAAAATTTCAAGTAAATCGGTAGTATAAAACTTGAGATAATGCCGGTACCGTGTTGAAAAAAGTAGCTTCGAGAAAAACGCGTTTAAAGTTTAGGAGACAATTTTAGTGAACTCGGACGCGACCTCACAAAATCGGCTGTATCTCCGAAAATAAGTCGAATTTTGAAAAATCCTTCTAAGGTCATATTTTTGAGAGTCTAAACTTTAAATATATGAAAAAAATCGAAATTTTCAAAATTCTAGAGTAGAATACCCCCTTAACGGATCTATTAATTTAAACAAGAACTTATGTGTATGAGAAATATGGGGTCTACCAATACCTAACTCCTTATTATAGATAGACCAACCTAATTTTTTATTATAAGTACCAGGTTGTTCAATAAGTTTTGTCGTTCGTTTTGTTGGTACACTCTTCATATGAATGTTAAAAATGTATAATAATTTTTCACTTACAATTATAACAGTAGAAAGATGGGTTGCTGAAGTTAAGTCGTTGGTCGTACAAGCCTTGAAGACGATCCATGTAAAGGACGTCCAAAAGCGCATCAACACCAGAAATCATAGCCAAATTACAGGATATGGTTTTGGAAGATCGTCGATTGACTGAGAAAACTTTAGTAGAATTCTGCACATTTCATTAGGCAGTGTGAGCCATATTTTAAGTGAAATTTTGGGCTTCAGAAAGCTGTGCGCACAATGGGTGCCGCATTCGCCAACAAAGGAACAAAAACACATTCGAATGCGACTTTCTCAGTAACATTTGGAGTGTTTTAAAAAGATTGAAGTGGATTTTGTGCGCCAATTCAGCACTGTGGATGAGATTTGGGTTTATCTCCATGACCCTGAATCAAAACAAGAGGCTAAAGAGTGGTGTGAACCTGGTTGTTCGACTACGAAACGAGTTCGTGTCCGGAAATTGGCCAAGAAGGTTATGACATCAGTTTTTTGGGATGCGAGAAGACTTTTGTTTGTGGTTTACTTGCAAACTAGTAAAACAATTAATTTAGAATATTATTGCAACTTTTTAGATCAGGAGCTTTTTCATCAGGACAATGCACCGTGTCACAAGAGCATTTTGACAATGGCTAAAATTCATGAATTGAAGTACGAATTGTTGGAGCATCCACCGTTTTCAGCAGATATGGCCCCCAGCGACTTCCATTTGTTTCCAGAACTCAAAAAAGCGTTTTTCATCAAATGAAGGGAATAGAAAATAGCGTCTGTTAAGTCGTATTTTGCAGGCTTTCCGGATTCTTACTTCAGGGTTGGCATCCACAGATTGGAGGATCGTTGGCGCAAATGTATAAATGTTCAGGGAGATTTTACTGAATGATAAAGTGTATTTTGAATCATAAAATTGTGTTTTTCTTATCACACGACAGAACTTATTGAACAACCAGGTAGTTTGCCTAATTCTATATAATGATTTCAGCCTTCTTTAAGGTAGAGTTGTTAAAATTGTTGTCAGTGTAATTTTTTATTTATTAAAATTGTTGTCAGTGAAATTATTTTGTATCAAGCCATTTTATTATAAAGTTCTCTTAAATATTTTTAAAACTTTTACTTTTTGCAAATATACTTAGGTTGCCTTTTATATTTTTTATCCCGCATTGTCAAAACTACACTGTAAATATCTGGTGTCCCCACAGTATGATACTATGGAAGGAGGTATCGACAGTAAGGTCGCAGAGTCTGTTAAAACTCGCGGCAAGCGAATTTGGTATCGCAAAAGACCAAACTGGTCTGGTCTGGCTTATTGGTTTGCTTACCCTTTATACTTGTATTTCAGGATTCGAGAACAAACACAAGTTTTAATCATCGAAAATCCTTTTATTGTTTTTCAAAATATTCGCCATTGAGATCAATACACCATTTGTCGAAGCACTTTTAAGGGGGTATTTTACTCTAGAATTTTGAAAAAATCGATTTTTTTTTCATATATTTAAAGTTTAGACTTTCAAAACTATGACCTTGGAAGGATTTCAAAATTCAACTTATTTTCGGCGATACAGCCGATTTTGTGAGGTGGTGCCCGTGTTCACTAGAATTGTCTCCTAAACTTTAAACGCGTTTTTCTCGAAACTACTTTTTTCCACACGGTACCGGCATTATCTCAAGTTCTATAAAACCGATTTACTTGAAATTTTGTGTGAACCTTCTTTATATAATCCTTTATCGTTCCTACCAGCATCGTGTCAAAATTTGGGTTTTTAATATTTTAAAAAAAATTCAGGAATTTTAAAATAAAAGCGTAAAAAATGATTTTTATTTTCAGGCAGTCGCCATTTTTCAAAAAAATTTTTTTTCATGTGCCCGGACTATAACAGCATCCTTACTGATTAAGAATTTTTTTTAATTTTTTTTTTTTTCAGACCACCAGGAGAGTCAGGATCAATGTCACCAGGATGCGCCATTTTTTTTACACCTGTCTCTCCCCCCCTCTAATTATTTTATATTTTAATATTTTTTTGTAAAATTTTTTTCTGTATTCCTAAGATCAATAAAAACACTATAAAAAATGGACAGTCAAAATATTTTTGGTTTTTTTTTAATAAAATTTAAAAAACTGCCCGAAGTTTGATTTCTAGAGTAGAATACCCCCTTAACACTTGGATTGAGTTATCTCCAAAATATGACTTTTGGACGTTTCAACCGATTTTCAGGTGTCGAAAATCGTTGATTTACCCGAAATTCGTCTTGTAGTTTTCTACGACCTCGTTTGCATTCACCATACCAACGATAATCAAAACGTTCTGAGTATAGATACTATCAAAAATGTCATACTTTACGATAAAATTCTGAGTTTCCAGATTGTAACCCCAGTTCTGCCAAATCCCGAAATATAAAAGGCAATTTACGTATAGTCACTCCTTTAAAAGAAAACTGCTGATAATCAACCTTATTAACATAAAAATAGTTATTGAATTAAATTTTTTTTTGTACTAAAATCTCGAAATAATCAACTTTGAACATTTTCAGACACAAAACTTTTTAATAATTCATAAATCAGTGCTCCCTACAGGGTGCTACTTGTAAAAAATATTTAAGTATCTCAAAATCAATCTTGGCTTGTGTATTAAAAAGCGACTAATTACACAGCCTATCGACTAAAAACTGAAATTGATGCACCAACCTTCTGGCATTTTGGCCACAAACACGCGACTACATAACACCGCATAGCACAAACACCCAAACGAATATAAAAGATGATCGCTAATCGTTAGCTGGGCGTTGCACGCAACAAAGCAGCGTAATTGAATTAAAATTTCAACATTGTTTGCGACTATTTGTAGTGCATGCTTTTCACAACAACACAATGCTGTGATTTCAACGCAAATTACAACAATTTTACGGCAGCTCGCCCACAACAAAACGGTGTTGATTGCATTCGCAATTTTATTTCATGCAATTTTTTTTTTGCATTTTTTGCACTTTTTCCTTTTCAAAATTAATGAGCGTAAAGGAATTGTGAATTAAAAGCACACATAATTACTCTTTGCTACTCAATCATTCCTCGAATGAGCATAAAAACAACAAAGTGCTGAGGTGAAGGCGAAATCTGTTCGCATAGTCCTCAAAAGTGAGAGCGACAATTTTAACAAAAGTTCAGCAACAATGTTGCTTAGTCAGAGCGCTGTGGGGAAAATGTAGAAACAACAAAAAAGCGCAAGAACTAACAACGAAGCACTAAAAAATCATTCAATTTTCATGCTGCTTGTCTATGTGTGTGTTTATATAGTTAAGTGTGTGTATGTGTGAAAAGCGCCAGAAAAAGTTATTAGCGCGATTTTACTACATGCGGATGAAGTCATGGCGACTGACACACAATTCGACAATTTCGTTGCCAGCCGCTTCGGTGCCGCCGTCATGCATTGCACTGACATTGAACTACTTTCGAGCAGCAGTAGTTGGCGCAACAACACACACAAACACATGCACACAACCTACAGTAAACACCTATGCGTTTATGTGTGTGTATATTTGTCAATTAGTGTTCATAATGCTTACATAATTCACGCCGGTGGCGCTAATAAGCGTTATATTTCTGCTGTTATTGGCAGCCAAGTGCAAATTTACCGACTTCAATTAACTTCTGTTAGATTCTGACGTCATTTAGTATTGACTTAGAATATGCAGTTATTGGTATAACTATAGTTAGTAAGATCTCTACATTGAGAGAAAAACAATTAATCACTTAGTTTCTTCTAGAATTTGGGTTTGAAGAAAGACTCCAATCATTTGCTTTTGTCTTCACTTAATATGAAAAAACTACAAGAAGGGTACAAACCAAATATCCAAGTTTATTTATAAGTTATATTAGGCTTGTGATTCTCAAAATTCGTTTTGACTATTCCTTCGATCACTACCTATATACATATAAAGGGTGATTTTTTAAGAGCTTGATAACTTTTTTAAAAAAAAAAACGCATAAAATTTGCAAAATCTCATCGGTTCTTTATTTGAAACGTTAGATTGGTTCATGACATTTACTTTTTGAAGATAATTTCATTTAAATGTTGACCGCGGCTGCGTCTTAGGTGGTCCATTCGGAAAGTCCAATTTTGGGCAACTTTTTCGAGCATTTCGGCCGGAATAGCCCGAATTTCTTCGGAAATGTTGTCTTCCAAAGCTGGAATAGTTGCTGGCTTATTTCTGTAGACTTTAGACTTGACGTAGCCCCACAAAAAATAGTCTAAAGGCGTTAAATCGCATGATCTTGGTGGCCAACTTACGGGTCCATTTCTTGAGATGAATTGTTGTCCGAAGTTTTCCCTCAAAATGGCCATAGAATCGCAAGCTGTGTGGCATGTAGCGCCATCTTGTTGAAACCACATGTCAACCAAGTTCAGTTCTTCCATTTTTGGCAACAAAAAGTTTGTTAGCATCGAACGATAGCGATCGCCATTCACCGTAACGTTGCGTCCAACAGCATCTTTGAAAAAATACGGTCCAATGATTCCACCAGCGTACAAACCACACCAAACAGTGCATTTTTCGGGATGCATGGGCAGTTCTTGAACGGCTTCTGGTTGCTCTTCACCCCAAATGCGGCAATTTTGCTTATTTACGTAGCCATTCAACCAGAAATGAGCCTCATCGCTCATCGGACACGGACGCGAAACACATTTCGAACCGAACACTGATTTTGGTAATAAAATTCAATGATTTGCAAGCGTTGCTCGTTAGTAAGTCTATTCATGATGAAATGTCAAAGCATACTGAGCATCTTTCTCTTTGACACCATGTCTGACATCCCACGTGATCTGTCAAATACTACTGCATGAAAATCCTAACCTCAAAAAAATCACCCGTTACATACTATACATATGGGGTATTCCATACCAAATCGACCACTTTTGAACCCGACCCCTTTAGATTTTGCTGAAACTTATCCATCCTTTTCTACTCTTTGAAAAACATTTTTGAGAATTTTTTCAAAATTTTTTGTCCTACTTCAAAAAAGTTATGAATTTTTCTATTTTTTGCTAAAAAATGGCTTTTTTATATTCAAATAGCCATAACTTTTGTAGAAATTGACTTTTGGGGACCATTTTTTTTTTTAAATTTTTGTTTTTGAATGAACTTTTCGAAAAAATACTCGAAAAAAATTTAACACGATCAATTATATAAAATAATCGTTTGTTTTAAGTAAAATCTTAATTTTTATTTTTTTGAAATTTCGCCATTTTTGTTTTTTGTTTTTTTTTTCTCAAAAAAAACTTCAATTAATTTGACAACTATCCCTGCTAATCTCGGAGTGGGCCGATTTTTTTTTATATTTTTTTTATTTAAAAAATGAAAAAAATTTTTAAATAAATAAAAAAAAATATTAAAAAAACTCGGCCGACTCCGGGATTAGCAGGGATAGTTGCCAAATTAATTGAAGCTTTTTTTGGGGTGAAAAAAAATGGCGAACTTCACTTTGTTAAGTAAAATCGTTTTTTTTTTTTTTGGAAGTTCGCCATTTTTTTATTTATTTTTTTCACCCCAAAACAAGCTTCAATTAATTTGGCAACTATCCCTGCTAATCCCGGAGTCGGCCGAGTTTTTTTAATATTTTTTTTTATTTATTTAAAAATTTTTTTCATTTTTTAAATAAAAAAAATATAAAAAAAAATCGGCCCACTCCGAGATTAGCAGGGATAGTTGTCAAATTAATTGAAGTTTTTTTTGAGAAAAAAAAACAAAAAACAAAAATGGCGAAATTTCAAAAAAATAAAAATTAAGATTTTACTTAAAAAAAACGATTATTTTATATAATTGATCGTGTTAAATTTTTTTCGAGTATTTTTTCGAAAAGTTCATTCAAAAACAAAAATTTAAAAAAAAAATGGTCCCCAAAAGTCAATTTCTACAAAAGTTATGGCTATTTGAATATAAAAAAGCCATTTTTTTAGCAAAAAATAGAAAAATTCATAACTTTTTTGAAGTAGGACAAAAAATTTTGAAAAAAATTCTCAAAAATGTTTTTCAAAGAGTAGAAAAGGATGGATAAGTTTCAGCAAAATCTAAAGGGGTCGGGTTCAAAAGTGGTCGATTTGGTATGGAATACCCCATATATAGTAATAATAAATTTTTGGAATTTAAAATATTTTCAAGAAGAAAATTCTTTCTTGCCGCCAGACACATTTGAAAGGAAATCAAAAATTTTTAAAAATAATTTTAACTATTAATAAAGAACATTAAATTCTGTAAAAGTAATTGATTTTATTTACTTAATAAATAAAATGCCTCTCGTAGAAAAAAAAACAAAAATTTTTTTTTATATTTTATTTGTGAAAAGAAACAACTAGAAGTAATATCCGCTGCATTCACCAAAGGTTGTTAAAGTTCATCTCCCTGCGAGAGAATCTCGAAAAACTTGAGACTCAGAGCGATATTAAAAACTTGGATATGCTTTAATTCTCGATAAAGAGAACAAAAAAAAAAATATTGAGAAGCTTATCGTAGTCATTTTTATTGCTTCCAGCTACTTCTATTGTTCCCTTCAAAAAGCCCTACACTTACCTCTTACCAACTCACCATCAAATCTCAGCAAAGCTGAAGGCACGAAAAGCGAGTTCAATTAACTAATACGAACTTCGTTGTATATATAGTATGTATGTACATACACATATTCGGTCAAAAAACGGTCAGCTTGGCAGGATTTCCTATAACTGTTAGAGAGCTAATTTATAATAAACAACAACAAAAATAGAACAAGCAGACACCCACTCAGCAAATGGTCTCTCGAAGTTCTATAACGTGTTTTCCCGACCTCTCACTCTGTCACCAAACCCTATCACACCGAGTTCACCCGCACCAACCATAACAGTTTACACATAAGTTTGTAAGAAATAGACTCCTCGAAAGTGCTTTTTATAGAAAATGAGTTCTTTTTCCTATCGATTATTAAAAAAGAAGATTTTCATTTAAATAAAAAAAAGTAGCAAGTATCAAGTACCAATAGGACAAAGAACCGCTCGAAATCATGAAAATATTGCTGCCGTTCAGGCAAGTGTTGCTAAGGACCGCAATTTGTCGATTACAAGACGTTCTCAAGAGCTGGGACTGTCCCAAACCACAACTTGGTGGATTTTGAGAAAAAATTGGGACTTGAGTTCGTATAAAATTGTTCTCACTCAAGAATTGAAGTTTTTGGACCACTTACACGTCGTGAATTTGCTGATTTTATCTTGGAACAGCTTGAAAATGATAAAGATTTTTTAAGAAAATCATCTTCTCTGATGAGTTTCACATTCATCTGAGTAGTGCGGTATGTAAATAAACAAAACTGTCGATTCTGATGCAAAAAACCCCACAAATTATTCATTAACAACCATTACATTTACCTAAACTGACAGTTTGGTGTGGTTATTAGTCTGGTGGAATCATCGGTTCGTACCTCTTTCGAAATGTAGTTGGTGACGCGTTACTGTCAATGGATCGCGGCATACGTAGATCGATGATAACCAACTTTTTATGGTCGCAATTAGAAGAAGTTAATCTTGACAACATTTCATCACGTGAAACTTCCGAATTATTGTGATCAAGGTTTTGAGATTCGAATATTTCAAAAATTGTGACATTGAGTGGCCTCTAAAAAGTTGTGATGTAACACCATTAGACTACTTCTTGTGGGGTTATTTGGTCATTGGTCTTTAGCAATAAACCAGACTGTCTTCAAACTTTAGTAGTCAATATTGAACGCGTTATTTGTGGCAAAGTACTCGAAAACTGGGTTCATCGTTCAGTCGTTGAGGCCATTTAAATGATGTTATATTCAAAGTATCATTATTAAATCGTTTGTACTTTACATTAAATAAAAAACATTTGAATTTCCTAAACTATTAGTGTGCTTGTTTTTAAAAGAAATATTATCGGAGAAGCCGGTATTTTCAAAGATTTTTTTTGAATCAACAATTTAATTACCGTTGCACGTGCGCCACACACTCATTTTGTTGCTAGGAGATTAAACTGTTTATTTATTTTAGTTTTTTTTTTTTTTTTGTTGTAACACAAATGTTTAGCTTCGGCAAACACGAAATGTATTTGCACTTTGTTCCAAACAAAAACCTAACTGAATTTTCAAAATATTTTCGCTTTGCCAAATTATTCGCGTTAAACGATGCCAATGCTCAGGTGTTGGGGAGCGTGCGAGTTCAAGCAGCATTAGCTAGATGAGCGGTAAATGTGTTGTTTATTACATAATTGTGTGAGTAAAATTAAACAGACGAGTCTGCACGCGCTTTTCGACTTTTTCGAACAGCTGAAAAATCGCTTGCTACTTGTAGATCTTGTACAGATGAAAAATATGTATATATGTACATATGTAGATATACATATATAAATATATATACATATTTACAAAAACCATGTAAGTATATAATACCTCTGTGTATATATTCGTATGTGTATGAGTATGCGCCCGATCGTCCATCACTTAACACACAGAATTACTTACAATTATTTACATTTAATTACCGCCAAGAATAACAACTAAAGCTGTAGTTTCTTCTTTGTGACTTGCTGATTGTCGGTAATTTTTATGGTAATGAGCACTTCATACATATGTACTGGTATATGCATATAAATATGCATACATACTAGGGTGATTCAAAAAAAAAATTTTTTTTTTCGATTGATACTTGGAAAAATAGGTTCCTGAACACCTCTCCAAATATGAGTTTTTAATTGTAACGGGAAGGTCCTCCTACATACAGTTATCTATTTTTTCTTATTATCAGATAGAAAAATTTATATCTCGTTTCCAACTACTTGAAAAAATATTTTGTTCCTTAGATTTTGTAGGAAATTGAATGCCCTAAAAACAGGTCTCCTATGATTTTTTCGTAAACCCAACCTTTTAAAAGATATTAACGGTTGAAGTTTGATTATTTTTGGGAAAATTTTTATTTTTTATGGATTTTATAACTCAATGAAAAAAAAATCATTATGAATGATGAAACTCATAGGTTTTTGGAGAGGCTTTCTTAGCGGTGTCTAGGAACCTATTTTTCAGAGTACCAAACGAAAAAAGAAAAATTTTGTTGAATCACCCTAATACATACATTAATAAGTACTCTGAGTACAGCACAACCTAATATACATTCTATACATATGTACATATATGTACTTGTATGTAAACAAACATAAAATCATCAAACTAATTTATTGTAATGTCAGCCAAGCAATTGAATTATGTGGCGGTGTAAAAACGTGCGTTGAACTTGAGTTAAAATTAATTCCAAAATAAACAGTGTATGGAAAAATTTAATGGGCTTCGAAGTATAACTAATAGCGGTAATGCCACGAGGCAATGAAATATTTGAATTTTGTTTTTGGTTTTTTTGTGAATTATTATACTAGTAGCTACCGAGTGCGCTGAGCTGAAAAAAAAAATTCTGGTCTTACTTAAATTCAACTGTTTGTCTAACCTTGTTTCGAAGACTAATGTGTAGTGAAGCGAGAATAGAGTTGATGCAGAGGCATCTACAACTATGGGAGAAAACTTTTGAAGCACAAAAAATGTGCCTGAATTTAAGCCTCTCCGCTTGTCTGTTGTTTTTGTTTTATTAAGGGGGTATTCTAGTCTAGAAACCAAATTTTGGGCAGTTTTTTGAATTTTATTTAAAAAAAAACCAAAAAATATTTTTACTATCCATTTTTTATGGCGTTTTTATTGATATCTTAAGAATACAGAAAAAAATAAAAAAAATATTAAAAATTAAGATAATTAGAGGGGGGGAGAGACAGGTATAAAAAAAATGGCGCATCCTGGTGACATTAATCCTGACTCTCCTGGTGGTCTGAAGCAAAAAATCAAAAGAAATTCTTAATCAGTAAGGATGCTGTTATAGTCCCTACCTCAAGGAACACGAAATTCAAAATTTTTTTTTTGAAAAATGGCGACTGCCTGAAAATAAAAATTATTTTTTTACGCTTTTATTTTGAAATTCCTGAATTTTTTTTAAAATATTTAAAACAAAAATTTTGACACGATGCTGGTAGGAACGATAAAGGATTATATAAAGGAGGTTCACACAAAATTTCAAGTAAATCGGTTGTATAGAACTTAGGTAATGCCGGTACCGTGTGGAAAAAAGTAGTTTCGAGAAAAACGCGTTTAAACAAGTGAGTACTACGGCCGAACCGGGCTAGGTACTGCATCACTAAAGTAACTGTAGCTCTTCAAATAATTTTAATTTTTAAAAATCCTTTGGAGGATATGTTCTTAAGAGTCTAAACTTTAAATATATGAAAAATAAGGTATTTTTCAAAATTCTAGAGTAGAATACCACCTTAAATCCCGTTAAAATATAAGCCATTGGATTCCATTTTTCTCGAAAAATCAGAATATTCGAGGCAAATTTAATTATTTAGGTTTAAATGCGAAGATATGCTCAACTTAAATTTTTTCTTATGGAATCACAGGTCTCTTTGTTCCTGAGTCTGTCTTAACCCTATACATCCCGCTGTTAAGCTCATCAATCTGTTTTTTAAGAAACTATATTTACTACTACGAGCAAAAAATTTATTCATAATTCTTAATTTATTCTTCAAAATCAATGTCATCACCCTCAAAGTTAGCCCCAGTACACTTGTGCCAACGTTTTTTCCAAACCTCGAAACAGTTATTAATGTCAATTTTCGTAATAGCCTTCAATGCGCGTAGCAATTCAAGTTTAATGCCTTCAATTGTCTCAAAACGGTTTCCCCTGCTTTGACGACGTGGTTTTTCTCGGGTTCGGCTCACCCTTGCCACAATATTCGCCCGATTTACCGTGTGTGTTCCGGGTTGTAAACATAAATCCAAGACATGCCAATAATAATACGTTTCATTACTCATCCTAGTAATCGGAGAGCATTGTTACACAGATGTTAATGCAACGCTGATTTTAGAAAAAAAAAATCAGTGATTATAGAACCAATCGTGCTTTCTTAGGCCCAAATGATCTTTCAAAATGGTTTTTACTGATCCTTCCGATATTATAACAATGCCAGTAAGATCTCTGACTGTCAAACGTCGCTTCTTTGTCACCATTTCCTTTATTTTATCATCAGTTGATTTTGATGGCCGTCCTGCGTGCGGTTCGTTGTCAGTGTGTTCTCGATTTTCTTTGAATAATTTATACCAAACAGAAACACTTGGCCGTGACAAACAATTAGCACCGAAGGCAATAGCAATAATATCAAATTTCGGGCATTTATCCGATCCGTTCCGACCATTCGCGGTTAATAAAAAGAGTAGGATGAGAACTTAGTTCGATGGCTCTGACTTCTAGTTCTGGTTAGATAATTTTGCATATTGTTTAGCTCTTTTGAAGTCCTTATTTTTAAAAATTTCTATGCTGTTTGTGACATGACCTAAAACAAGATCGGTTTTTGTCCAGAAATGCCGCATCCCGACTTTACTTCTCAAAGAAAAGAAATCAATTTTTTTTTGTTTTCTTATAAGCTTCTTTTCGACTCAGTTATGCATGCCGTAAGAGTAATTTCGAAAAATATTTACCCAAATTTCGAATTCTAAAAGAATTTCTCGCACGTAGTACTAAATATTTTCTAACTGTAGACAGCGGAAAAAATTATACTAAACGGAAGTATGAAAATAGAAATTTCACATTTGAATAAACAATTTTTGCAAAATACATACATATGACCATAAACACTCACTTGCACAATAATTTCGAAAGCGCACGTGCAAAATATGAGCATACCAACCGCATTTGTGCATTGCTTATAGCGCTCTTCCGCTGCGAGCGTGAATTATTTGCTGCTCGCGCTGTTGACAATGCCGTTTTTAATTGGTCTTGGCAGCCGCTGCAAAATTGCGGCTACTGCAGTTAGTGTTGTTGTAGCAACTGTGCGACATGTGTTTTATGTGAGCAGAACAAGTATGATGCATTACAACAACAACAAAATCACACTTGAAGAATTAAAACATGTGAGAGCGCTTCAAAAGTATTGAAATCGCATCAATATTTATAAAACGCTGAGAAATAAACTGAAAAAATTAAATAAATATTGCAGTAAATGGCGTAGAACGCAAGGTTGTGCCAGCAGCTGTCATTACTGCTGACATTTCGCATATTTGACACAAATTCAATGCCGCCACAATGAGTGCGAATGCTACAAGAAATGTTTGCACTGATTCAGCAGCTTCAACCAGCAAAATTTGTGACGCGCTGCAACTTCTTTTGTTTTTTTTTTCTTATTTTTGCTTTGTTGCAGCTGTATTTGTTGCAATTTACCGCTGCAACTTAATTAATATTGACAATCAACGCTGTTTGTGTGCTTTCTTTCGCTGATATTTTATTCAGTTCGTTTTTCATATTTGCATATTTATTGTTGTTGTTGTTTCTTTCAGTGACCATGCATTGGCGCCCATCAGTCTAATTGACGAACGCCATTGTATAAAATGTATGACAACGCATTTGCATTGATTACTGTTGATTGCAATTGATTTGTTGTTTGCTGTTGTTGTTGTTTGGCAAAAAAATGCTGAAAAGTTGCCAATAAAGTGTTAAATGTATTTTATGCATTTTGCATTTAAATATATTAGCTGTCTTCGATTGTCCACTCATTTGCGCGCTTACTCACTACTTTTGAGCTTTGCTCTCTCTCTCTCTCTAATTTATATGTGAAGGAAGCAAAGAAGTTGCTCGAATGGATTTAAAACAGGTATGAATGTGAATATCTCCTTAAAGTGGTGCAAATGCTTTCTGTTCTATCTATAACAGATAAAGCTAGTGTACTTAATTTAAACTAGTCGTTTATTCGATTCGTTACTCATTGAAGTCGAATGAATCGGAGACAACCAGCTCTAAAAAGAAGAATTCGACCATATTTATAAGAAAACTAGCTCGGAATCGACACAATTTGCGTTGATTGAGAAAATGTTTCAAACAACGTATTTTCCTTGGACGTATTTTCACCTCAGAGCAAAGTTAGCGTTACGAGTTTTCAAGAGACAGGTTCTGCGAAAGATTTATGGTTCAGCAACGAAAACCGCAGTTGATGGAATAATGAGGCTAGCTCATGGATGAAAGGACTGCAGTATTCACCATTTACGACAACGTCTCGTAAAAACGGTAGTGGTCCAAACGACGGTGAGTCTTCGCAAAGGGTGACTAAGTCAATATTGACGATCAAGAAGGTTTTACTATGTGTTTGGTAGTGGTGGCAGGGAGCCATCTGCAATGGGCTGATTACTTACCGGCAAACTCTTAATTCGGACTGTACTGTTAAAGGGTTACACTATTGGCAACTGATTTCCCGAGACATCGCACAAAAACCACTCCTCGAGGTTGTCAGTATAAGAGAAAAGGATTTATTTAAAATCAAAAAGTCAAATTTCAAGTGATTAATCGAAGGATATTGAAAAAATTAGTTCTGGGCAAAGTTGCAAATAAAACAGTATTTTTTTAGGTCTAGTTTGCCTTGAAAATTTAGTTGTAAACGAAAAATTAGTTGTATTCGATCAATCATGAAGTCGTCTATTTAGAAGAACTGTGGAAAATTTTAATAAGAACGCTTCACTACATTCTGAGAGATCGTGACCACTGACTTTGAAAACAATATTTCGGTAAAACATGATCAAAGATGAATTAGCCGACTAATCTAGGCTGACGTTCTCCCAAAATTTCCATCTCCTACGCTTTTATTGCGATTGCCTTGAAACTCTGGGAAAAAATTCTAGACATACTATAGTATTTAAAAGAAAATAAAAAACGATTTTTATAATTTCAAAACCCACGTAACCCCTTGTCATCTTGAATGCGTCCAGCTTTGGCAAATAGGTATAATTGCATCCCATTAAATGAACATCAGAACACAAACAGCGATAGTGATGTGGTTGGGAAGATCTTAGATATCCAACATATATGGTATAGTCCGGTCCTGGTACCACTGATTACTACTTGATCCCTTTTATGACGAATAATTTGATTGGTGAAAAATTGACTAAAAGAAAATTTTAAAAATCAACTGTACCAGTTTTTGGCAAATGGGGGACGAGGGTTTCTCAGAGAGCGGCAAGAAAACTTAGTTTCTATAGCAGAATGGTAGTTTCACTTCTTGGTTTTATTCCGAGTAACCCATATAACCGTTCAATATTAGTCATTAGGTAACTGTAATAATTTTATTGAAATAATTTACTAGTTTTTGGGAATAAATCAGATTATAGCGTCTAAAAGCTGGACAATTTTCGTAATTTAAATTATTAATTTGTAGTTTGAAGCGAAAAGTGGTTGGTATGGTTAATAAGAATACAAATATAGATGACTGATTAACAGATTACTCTCCAATCTTTAGTAGAATTTAACACAAATATATATTCTCCATTTATCAAAAACAAAAACAATACAAGTTACAGAAATAAATTGTCTTTAAATATCAACTTAGAGTACTCAAAACCTCTAATATATTTACATACATTCTACAATTGAAATATGTATATTGTTAATAGTTAGTGCTATTTTCCCCATTATTTTTTTATTTTCCTCCAAACAACGTGTCACTTATGTCGTTTGGCACGCCATCAGCTGACTAGCTAACAAGACATCAATCCATCAGCTGTCCGCACACGGTGCCCGGTCTCAATGTCCAACAGCCTCATTCGCATTAATGTCAATCTTATTCTATTTTTACTTCGCCTATTCCGCACGCTGTCTGTCTGGCTGTCAATTGTTGTGTCCCTACCTCTAAGCGTCAGTATCGAATATCAGTTTTGCAATTTATATAGTGCCACCAGTTTAAGGTTAAGTGAACTTTGAACACGCTGCACAGTTCCACCGTAAAAAGGTGGAGGAAAGGCGACAAGCTAAGCGGCTTGGATCGTTGAGGCAACACGGGTGGTAAACTCTTCTGAAAGTTGTAGGCAATCCTTTTAAATCACACTTGCAGATGAAAATGTATCGCATTTATGTGATAAGTGGTGTGCAGCCACTTGTGGTTGCTTTGCATGAGTGTTTTTCAACTGTCTATCCAAGTGTCAGTAGAGATTAAAATGAGAGTGCTCCAGAGCTTATGAAAGCATACTTAAGTGTACACATGTATGTATGTTTGAATGAGTGCAATTTCTTTGTTGATTTGGAAGCAGCTTATAATTTTGCAAAATTTAATTGATTGACAATAGTTGTATAGGCTTCATGATATGGCGAACTGGGTGGATATAAAACAGAAATGACAGTTAAAAAAGAAATATCAAATAATTTTCAATCTAGAATCAGGTTTTCTGGAATTTCCGGTTCCTTGAAGCAGAACCGACATTTTACGGAAGAGCCTATACCCATGTTTGACAATTGTTTCCTGAGCCTGCACTTGCCAGTATAGAACGCGACAAGGAGACGGAATTTGTCTCGGGGGAGGTTGATCATATCTCTAAACCCATAGTAACTTGGCGTGGTGCATTCCTGCTGCCTGCTGCCAGTGTCGTTCTCTCCCCAATCTCTCTTCCGTGGTGTAGGACCCCACCACAATGCCAAGATTAACTTAGAAAACACCCAATAGAGATAATACAAGAGTCCATATGATATTTTTACTGAAATCCAACTTCGCGAGAGCATCTTCATATCTCTACTACGCTGGTATTTGTTCAGAAGTTTCTGCAACCCGAGTTCTTCCAGATAATAATAACCTCTAAATGCTCTGTACTATGTCCTTATCTCACAAAATTCAATTATGCCAAACATCATTCTTAGTCCTGAGTTCGTTTCAATTTTGTTTTCAATACACAGACGATAGATCGATGTCATGTTTTTGTACTCACACTCGCCAGCTGTTATACCAAGAAGTTTGAGAAGTTATAATCTAGCTTCCGAGAGCATTGAGTTTATGTAATTGATACGTATTACTTATCCATCAGCCGTTCTGGAAAATGTCTGAGCAACCTTTATTCTGAGCGCACTCATCAGCAAATCGTATAAGAGAACCGTGGGACAATATTTCAAGCTCCTTACGTACTGCTGCAAACGAAACCATTGGTTTTCGGAAAAGGCAAAAGAACAGCTGGTACGATGAGGAGTGCTGTGTTGCAGTGGAGAGGAAATAGACTACCCACCTCGCAATGTAACAATCTACCACAACACATACGGGATGGGATAGATGCCGAGAGTTTAAAAGGGCAACGAGGCGCATTTGTAGACAAAAAAAGAAAGAGGCCGAAATGCGTTAGTGCGAAGAGCTTGACACGTCGGCCGTTAGTGGTAACGCTCGAAAATTCTGCGAAAAGATACGGCTGCCAACAGAAGGTTTCAAAGCCGCTGCTTATTTTTTCAGAACCCACCAGAGGTATTCCAGTGACTGATGCCCAGAACATACTGAAATTATGGAGAGAGAGTTCTACAACCTGCTGAATGGCAGTGAAATCATAACACCAGAAGACAGTGAGACCGATTCCTCAATCGTTGACGGTAAGCGGAAGTTCCATTCCCCGACCATGAAGTAGTTCGAATAGCAATTACCCGTCTGAAGAACAACAAAGAGGCGGAGGCAATGGATTACCGGTCGAGCTATTCAAATACGGCGGCGAAGAGATGACAAGGAGCATGCATCAGTTTCTTTGTAGAATATAGTGGGATGAAAGCGTGTCAAATTTTAATCTCTTTCACACATAAAAAGTCCAAATTTTTGTCCTTTTTGCACTGACTGCAACTGTCCTTTACAATGCACCATTTTCGTTTTTGATCCAGTAATGTTTCAAAGATATTTTTGGCTAAAAAAAACGGTTTTCACATTCACTGTGCTGAACTTCCACTAGCAGCTTAGCACAGGAGTGGAAAAAATTCTCTATATTCAGAGTTTTAAGTGATTTCTCACTTCGTTTACATGAAGACACGGTATGTACACATTCACAAAAAACTGGTTTCCAACAAATAAGCATACATATAGACGTCTCCATTTTCCTTATGAAATTTAAGTTTATTAAGAAGCTTAAAAGTCGAAAACACAACAACAGCGCTTCCTGCGTGACTTTCAACCGAAACGTGATCCATATGAAAATATCCACTACATACATACATACTATGTGTGTGTAGTTTCACAACAAAGCCATAAGCACACCGAAAAAGGGGCATCCTTGAAAGACAGCATAAAAACAGCGCCACAGACTGACGCGTCTCGCAAAAATATCGTATGAACTTTGTCGGCGATGACATCAGCCGTCTGCAATGCGCTCCACCGGAGAGCTGCAACAGGGCAACATCACACGAACTTGCCACAATTGAGACTTGCCAAAAATGCCGACCAAAAAACCATTAATTAAAATGTGACAGAAATACAACTCCACCAACAAAAATAAAAAAGTCGCAATAAAAAAAAATTCATCGAAATATAGTAAGTTCAATGCGCAAATTCCGAGAAGGGCACACAGGCAGCTGGGAATAACAATCAACTGAATTCAAAGTGATTTTAAGCTACTTAAGCCGTGAACTACAATTGTCGACGGCACATTTTCAATTTACTGCCCGACATATATATACCACATACAATTATTGCATATTCACAAATATGTATGTATGTATGGATTTGAGACTTATAGGAACATTTGCTGCCGCATGAGCTTGCATAGCAATGGCCGCTGTCAATAACACAGTTCCCTACTTCATGCATACAAACACATACATATATGTATGCATGTATGTACATGTGTGTGTGTGTGTGTGTGTGTGTATGTGCGTCTTTCTTTTTTCGCTGCTCATCCTCGTTCACTTGACTCTGCTTCAGTGCATTTTAGATGCAAATTCACCGTGAACATGACATCATTTCTTCGTTAGTTCTGTTGCCGCAAAAGTGCATACAACGAAGAAGACACACATGTGTACACGTATATTTGGCGCACACTGTGCTGCTGACCCAAAAACCGCTGTCAACTGTCATAGTCGTAATTTCTGGCAAGGAATGAGAGAGGCACAAAAATAACGAGAGGCACAAAAATAACGAAAGTCACAATGATCGTTGGCCAATGCAATGAGTAAGCAAATGAACAAGTCGATGGATAAATACTTAAGTAAGCACTTGAGTAAATTTAGTGGCAAATAAGTACCTGCAACCCGAATTATTAATAATTTACTGGCATACAATTGCACTTTGAGTGAATATTTAGTTATTTTTAACCCGTCGAGTGTTAGTGAGGCATGTGGGAACCATAAATAAAATTGTCCCATGGTTTATAATTTAATATAATGGATCTTCTATTGTTTAAGAAAATTCTAAAAAGTTCCGTTTAGGATTACATGTATTTATTTTAACTCCAAGAGCATCTACTTGTAGATTGGTTACAATACACGATTGATTTAGAGATGGGATATACAAGGTCTGTCGCAAAAGAAACCGGACTGTTAAAAAAAAAACAAAAAATTATTATTTTTCAAAAGTTATATTTTTTTATTCAAAGTGGTTTCCTTGTGCTTCGATACAGCGTTTAGCCCGGTCAATTAGCATTTCAAATGAGTGTTTAAGGTCATTTTTCGGAATGCTCTTGAGAATATCGGTCGTCGCATTTTGTATAGCAGAAATGTCCTGAAACCAGTGTCCTTTCATGGGCAAATGAAGTTTTCCAAATAGGTAAAAATCACAGGGTTCCAGAACAGGTGAGTAGGGTGAGTGATTAATGGTTAATATGGAGTTTTTTGTCAAAAAATCAGTGACAAGCGTCGACCGATGACACGGCGCATTATCGTGCAACAGGCGCCAGGACCCTGCCTCACGGTATTGTGGTCGAGCACGGCGAATGCGTGACAAAAGACGCTTCATAACATCAAGGTAAAACACATTGTTAATCGTTTGGCCAGGTGGGACGAACTCTCGGTGTACAATACCCTCGAAATCGTAAAAACAAATCAGCATTTTCTTTATTTTTGACTTCTGAATACGATCGACTTCTCATCTTCACAGAGGTTCTCACGAGCTTCTTGGAATAGTTTAAACCATTCATCCACATTACTACGGGATAGGCACTGATCACCATAAACTTTTTTCATCATTCGAAATGTTTCAGTAAACGTTTTCCCAAGCTTAAAACAAAATTTGATATTTGCTCTTTGATCAAAATTCATTTTACGACCGATGACCAAAAGCTGCTGTCACTTTTTGATCGATAACACCGATTGTTCTTATCCAATTGTCTTCACGACTTTGTTCATAACTTCAAAATTGTTAATTTATTCCTCAAAAGCTTTGTTGTTGCGCTTAAAATAATTCCCCTTGGCCCCAATAGACTTCTGTCAACGATGTTTCCAATCCTCGAAATAGTTGTTAAAGTAAATTTTTGGAATAGCCTTCATTTCCGGAGCGGTCGTTTGAGGTCGATGGTTTTGGAACCAATTATGCTTTCGCTTTTCTTAATTTCTTCTTTCAAAATGCTTTCTAATGGAACTTCTTTGTTGAATAACTTTATTCGTCGTAAAAGTGCCAAATGCACTTTATGTACTTCAAAAAGATAAGTGTATGCTAATTATTGTGACATTCAGTCATCGTTTTCTGTGCAAATATTTTTTTTCGTTTTTACAGCTGTCACTTGATTTATACTCAGTTAATAATGAACAGACTTACTCCAGAACAACCTTAACAAATCGTGTAAATTTGTTACCAAAATAATGGTTCGGAAGCAGAGTATCGAAGAAGGTCCGAATGAGTTCTTCCACCATCGCGCGTAACAATTGGCGGGCTGACAATCCATTTTATGGAAGACTAGCAGCCCGTCCCGGCATCGCACGGGGCAGACAATTATTTATTTTTGGAAATTTAGATAAAAACACTTTTTTTCACAAATATTTTTATTTGCATTAAAAAAAATCCCACAGTTATATTTGTATGTAAGTCTATTTATGTTCAATTTCTTTGATGGTTTAAGTGGCGGGCACTTTTGAAAAATTAAAAAATTAAAAAATAAAAATAATAATAATCAAAAAATTAAAATAACAGCAATAAATAATGAATTCAGTCGTTTTACATACATATATTTTTGCCACTGCACGTGCTCAATTCTGCTAAATAGCAGCGACAATGTCGAATTCTTTACTTTGATTCTATCGGCTCTGTTAGCCGCCAAATCGAACATCATACAGAATTCAATTTGCACCTTCTCTATACTTTACATTCTCTGGCCTGGCGCGCTTTTCAGAATGCATCGCAAACAACGGTCACGGCGCTATGGCGGTTTTGTTTACTTTTTAAATTTTTTAACTCGTAATATCTTTTGAATGGAAAGTCCAATTTAAAAACTATTTTATAACTACCTAGGGGGTCTTGACCATAAAATAATTTATTTGGATAAGGATTAATATAAACACGAAAATTGCATGGTTTGAATTTGGTTAACATTTTCATTAATGTTTAAAATGAAAAAAGTTGTTGTAGTGACATAACTACAATAGTTGGACATATGCTACCGCGGAGTTTTTTGTAGACATTATGATGTTCTTCAATATTGTTGTACATTATTTTGTTCTATCGCTAATAGTTTGGGCACCTCATTCGACGAAAGACATTTTAAGACTCATTTTTCTACTCCTTCGGTTACATTGTTCAAATCTTACCAAGGATCCCTAATCTTTTTCAAAATGAAAAGTAGCCTATGTCAAATTGGAAGAATGAAGCATTCTATTGGTGAAAGAAATTTTTAAATCGGCCCAGTACTTTTTGAGCTTATTCATTACAAACATACAAACATACAAAAATAGGTACAAATCTTTCCTCTTTATAATATTAGTAAAGATATAGATTTAGTAGAAAGAACTTTTAATGCGGGCTTAAAAACTCCAAGAATCCGATTTTCTGAGGAAATTTTTGTTAAGCGATGAATTTCACTTTCGATTGAATGATTACGTTAATAAAGAAATTTGTCCCATTTGGGGTGATGTTAATCCACAAGGTATTGTTGAGACAACTGCTCTATTGGCAGAGGGAATAATTGATCCATATTTCTTTAAAAACTTAGTCGGCCGTAATGCTACAGTCAATTTGGAGCACTAAAGGGTCATGATTAATGACTTGGTGCCCAAGATCATATAATTTCACACCGCTGTACTATTTTTTTTTTTTGTCTACGTGGGTAAACCGGAGACATGCGGCCCCAATTGCTGCAAAAAGTGGTTGAAAATTGGGCCTCTCGGCTGGAATTTATTTGAGCCAGCCGCGGCAGTCACTTGCCTGACATCATTTTTCTTCAAAAATAATGGCACATGTTTGTCTTTATGATAAATACTTAATTGTTGGTCATAATTTTTTTTTTCTTGATACATGTCGCAGACACCCTTTATTTAAGGTGGTTAGTAGAAATTCTCTAGTGAAATTTTGACTTATTACATTTCAAACAATGTTTGATTCCAAAAATATCTAAAGGTAGCACATTTGTACTCGTATCTTTTCTTAGTGACGTCACATGTTAGACTATAATTACCAAACATAATGTTTAATTAGTTAATGTAAATACTTATTAACACGTAATTATTTGCAATAATAATTTTATCGCGAGTTTATCGCCTCTAAAATAATTTTCTCTTAAACAATTACTAATAAAGTTGGTTTAGGAAAGTGTCTGTATTAATGGTTTTATTATTAAATGACAATGTAATTGCTTGTTGTTAATAATATAATTACAATGCAATGTTAATAAATACATTACAGCTTGAATTGTTAATATCTACTGCGGGTGTTCACAGTTTTTTATTGCCATTATAAAAAGTTGAATGAATTGCTATGAATGAGTAGAGGTTAGAGCTAAACGTTTAACGCCACCACCGTCGGCACGTTAATGCGAGTTAGGTGATTGAGTGAGCTTGGATGATGTAGTGAGCGCACCCTACTCTTGTTAAAGTGAGGTCACTGAACAACTGATGCTACTAAATTCTATGATAGTATTGATAACCTGTCAAATGTTTGTATATATCTGAATGTTAAAATAATTTTTCTTGGTCTTTTATTTTCTCTTTCAATTATTCGAATAAGGACTTGTTCAATTCTTTACACTCTTGGATTTTTCTTAAATTTTTAGTTTATTTTGAGTAATTATTCTTATCCTTAACAGCCAGTACAGCGAATGGTATATGAGAATGCTTGAAAAAAATCGAATTTATTGTGCAATAACGAATATATTGTGACAAAAAGTACCTGGAAATTATAAATAAAATGCAGAATATTTAATTATTCACCAATATTTATTTTGTCGATTTCAAAGTAATTCCCACCAGATGTAATACACTGCCAATGATTTTTCCAGTCCTCGAAACAATTTCCATAAGCACTTCTTGGGATCGCCTTCAGCTCCTTCTTTTGATTAATCTCTTCAATCGACTGAAAACGTCTTACATTCCGACGATTCTTGACTTGTTTGCTTGTCAAACTCATAAACCCATGCCTCATCGGCAGTTATAATGCTCTGCATGAGTGGCTACGTATTACGGTACTCTTTTTGAAAAAAAAAAATCAGCTTTATCGGGATGAGTCGAGCAAGAAGGCGTTTCATACCCAAAATATCAACCAAAATCATTCGAACAGACTCATGAATTTTCTCTAACACTGCCATTCTCTCTAACTCTTATCTGACGATTTCCAAGCACCATGTCGTTCACTTTTTTAATATTTTCTTCAGTTGAAGAGGTCGGAGGTCGTCCAGAAAGAGGGATATCTTCAACGATCTTTCGACCTCATTGAGAGTTTTGTACCACTCATAGGCTTGTGTTCTTTAATAAAACTGAATCGAGACTTACGGTGGCCTATTCCAACATTCGCAATGATTCCGCATACGAAATTTGATTAGAAATACAAAATATGACACAAATTCCTTGTTCAATATATTTATCCATGGGATTAATCGCAACGCGCTAATGTGGTGTACCGACTTAAGCAGCTGCTGTAAACAAATTGGTTGACTGATCGTGCTCATATTTGGCATAGTAATTAAGGACAGTCCTACCAACTCAGCAAAATACATTTTTTTTTATAAATATCATTTACCCGGGGAATTTAAATTACAATTTCCGAGTACTCTTTTGTCACAATAAATAAGTATTAGGATTTTTAACTTCACAAAACGTTTTCCACTTGTTGAACCTAGCAATTTTATCACAAATTTTTAGACTTGAAGAAGTCACCAATACATCCACTAGTTCACTAATCACATGCCTTGCAATACTGTTAGTCTATATAAGGAATATTCATGCGGATTGGTCCACTTACAACTTTTACGACGATCTGGATATTTTTACCTACTGAATATCTGAGGACTGAATTTTTTTCAGTATTGGAATAAGTAAACTTTTATTTATCCTATCTAGAGACTCTCGAGGTGGTCAAGCATTTACTCGGGGAATTTAAATTACAATTTCCGAGTACTCTTTTGTCACAATATATAAGTATTAGGATTTTTAACTTCACAAAACGTTTTCCACTTGTTGAACCTAGCAATTTTATCACAAATTTTTAGACTTGAAGAAGTCACCAATACATCCACTAGTTCACTAATCACATGTCTTGCAATACTGTTAGTCTATATAAGGAATATTCATGCGGATTGGTCCACTTACAACTTTTACGACGATCTGGATATTTTTACCTACTGAATATCTGAGGACTGAATTTTTTTCAGTATTGGAATAAGTAAACTTTTATTTATCCTATCTAGAGACTCTCGAGGTGGTCAAGCAACTAGAGAGTTATTATTTTTAATTTGATTTCACAATCCTTTACGAGGAGAATAACGCCTTAGATCCGTTCCCACGACCGTTTTGTCTAAGTAACCGGAATGGACCTGGATTTTTATCCAGCCAAGGACTGTTAACTCGGCACAATGCCGCGAAATTACTTCAAGAATGTTTTCTGCCATTACAACAACAACAACAACAACAACAACAGGAGAATAACTCCAGTTCTCAAAAAAGAGTTCCGATAACTCATCGTAGAGATAGAAAATCGTCACTAAAAAGTACATCTCGACATATTCAATTAGAAACAAAAGAGTTTGGCATAACTTATATAAAGGTCAACAAAGTGAGAACCTAGATTAGTCTTTCTGCCAAAATGAGTTGCCTTGGCTCATATCAAAGAACTTTCCACTCGAATTGAATAATCTCCAATTGTGTATTTCATAATGCGTGGTTTTATAAAATATTCTCAGGCTCATTTATCGAATACATATCTACTAGTACATAAATTGTTTCCAATTTCCTGCCGATAAAATAAAGTTGTAATAAACTCTTTGGCTACACAGAAAGAGCACATAAATTGAACGTTTAATTTACAACAAGCCCTTGAAAACGAAATAAACAACATTATTAATACAATGAACCCACCCAACTTAAATAACCACTCAGCAGACAGACAAATTTATTAAAACACAAATATCAAGACATTAAATAGCAGATAGTAAAATGAATTGGAAAAAAATAATAAAAAAAAGCATATTGATGTTATGGGAACACTTCTCACCGCCGCTAGAACAATTGAGGAGCATAACTACAGAATTATTACAATGGAATTCAGAAGTTTTTGTGGAGGCTTACCTACTTGTGTCACCTCCAGCGGGGGCGAGAGGAGCGTTGATAAAATGTGAACTACAGCGTAAAATCGACCGCCCAAAGCGCATTCATTGCATTCGAAAGCAATTGTAGTCGTAACAAAGCGCGCTGCCCAAGACAGTAAGTGGGCGTTGAAGGTATAGTGTGGCATGCCACGTGCGCAACAATACACAAGTCACGGTTTTTTCTGACTTTTTGTTGTGGTTTTCTATTGTAAGTTGATGCTGATATTTGAGCTAAGGAAAAAATTTATTTTCAATGAGATGGTAGACAACGTCTACGGCAACGCCTGTGTCACCAGGCACTGACAGATAATACAGTGTTTGGCGCTTCGAATGAGATTCATGCGATCCGCAGAAGAAAATTAAGCGATTCTTGTTTCCTTTGACAGGTCATTAGATTTTATAGCTGTAAACTGGGGTAATTTACGAGTGTAGCGCTAGGAGTGAGTTTTTAGTTAGGCTTTTGTATGGGAACACTATGGAAGGATGATGTTGGGATATAGAAAAATGTAAATAGCTTAAGTTATATTAAAATGTTTATAACAACGAGATGTGTATGTCGTTTTTGCAATATGTTTCGCAAAGTGATTAAGTCTTGTTTTGTTTTTGCTTTTAATAAAGAGGATTTTGCATTTGTGGAATCTTGCAAAAAATCATTGTATTGTCAAAATAAGTTCATTGGTAAATAACTAGAATAATTCTCAAATTATTCTCTCAAGAGGAAAGTTCTCTGATCGCCATTCACTTGGGAGTGGTCAGAAACGATTCTTTTACATAGGGCTCAAGCAGCTCACGTCTTCCGGTCTTTGACCAAGTATTCTCTGGGTAGCCAAAGAACATCCGTTTGAAGGCGAGCTAAAGTAAGAATACGAAACTTCCCCTACAAAGGATTGTGCGTTGGGTTTGGGACCCACCTCGTAAAAAACGCCCCCAATGAACAGTCAAAAACAGCCTCGGATGAGAGACCACCCTAAGGATAAACAACTATGATGTTCTGAAATTTCGGTAGCCAAAAGTAGTAAGTGAAAATTTATATAAAACTATACCCAAAGAGAGTTGTATTAGAATTGGATTTGAGAACTATTATATTTTCGTTTAAAAAATCTCGTTTTATTTGAGATCCATACGTTTTTCTATTGGTTCGTCCTTCCTCTTTTCGCTTATTATTTCTCTATTTGTTTTTATCTATGCAATTTTATTTAATGACAAGATAGTTTCCCCATACAGAGAGATCCATAAAAGGTTCAGAAAATACCTTCACTGTTTTGGGATGCTGGTAATCGATATCAATGGTGCAGAGCTTGACATACTGATCTGCTCATAAATATTGAAGGAGGGTAGTATGTTTCAAAAAATTAATAGAAATCGAACTATGAATTCAAGTAACCTCCGCCTTTGGGCTCATGCTATATTCAAAAGCTAATCAAAATGGAGAAATATCAAATTAAAAAAAAATTCTTTCAATGAGAAAATCTTATACTTTTCAAATTATTTCTTTTAAAAAAATTTTCAAATAGTATTTGTAGTAAGATACCATATGCTTTGAATAAAAATCGTTTTTTTTTTTTGTAACAAGCAAAAACTATGGTGATTTTAATTACCTGGACTCTCCACTCCCATTATTGCATCGGAATCTTCTATGCAGAGTTGCAATGAAGAAATGCAAATGTTAGTAAATGTACAGGCATGGAAAATAAGCAAATATCATGTGGATTAGTATTTAGTATTAATGTAAAATGCATGCTAATAATTATTATTTAAATATTCACGACACATAACTGCATGCAATTAATTGACTCTAGTACTATATACAACTAATTTCAATTTGATGAAGATATATGAGAATACAAAAATATAATAAATGATAATTATCCTAAAGTAGTCTCTATGGATGATTAATGAACCAGTTGTCCAACATGATGATTATTTTGTTGCCTTCAAAGTAATCTCCACCAGATGTAATAAGTACACTTACTCGTATGCCAACTATGTTCCCAGTCCTCGAAGTACTTTTCTTAAGCACTTTTTGGGATTGCCTTCACCTTCTTCAGATCTTCAATCAATTGAAAACGGGTTCCACTAAGCGGCAGTTGTAGTTTGGGGAACAAAAAAACACCACACGGAGCGAAATTTGGTGAATACGGTCGTTGATCGATGATATTCATTGTGTGTTTGTCTTTAAATTTGGTCACAATCGTACTCTTTTTAGAAAAAATTCAGCTTTATCGGAACGAGTCGAGCAAGAACGCGTTTCATACACAAAATATCCACCAAAATCATTCGAAAAGATTCTCGGGAGACGGCGATACAAATTCTTTATTCGATATTTTTAGCCTTGTAAAAGTCGCAATGCTTTAGTGAGTTATACTGACTTAGAAAATAATATTTTTTTTTTTAATTTCATTTAACCGGGGAATCACAATTTTCGGCTGCTTTTTTGTCACATTATAACGGGTGATTTTTTTGAGGTTAGGATTTTCATGCAGTAGTATTTGACAGATCACGTGGGATGTCAGACATGGTGTCAAAGAGAAAGATGCTCAGTATGCTTTGACATTTCATCATGAATAGACTTACTAACGAGCAACGCTTGCAAATCATTGAATTTTATTACCAAAATCAGTGTTCGGTTCGAAATGTGTTTCGCGTCCGTGTCCGATGAGCGATGAGGCTCATTTCTGGTTGAATGGCTACGTAAATAAGCAAAATTGCCGCATTTGGGGTGAAGAGCAACCAGAAGCCGTTCAAGAACTGCCCATGCATCCCGAAAAATGCACTGTTTGGTGTGGTTTGTACGCTGGTGGAATCATTGGACCGTATTTTTTCAAAGATGCTGTTGGACGCAACGTTACGGTGAATGGCGATCGCTATCGTTCGATGCTAACAAACTTTTTGTTGCCAAAAATGGAAGAACTGAACTTGGTTGACATGTGGTTTCAACAAGATGGCGCTACATGCCACACAGCTCGCGATTCTATGGCCATTTTGAGGGAAAACTTCGGACAACAATTCATCTCAAGAAATGGACCCGTAAGTTGGCCACCAAGATCATGCGATTTAACGCCTTTAGACTATTTTTTGTGGGGCTACGTCAAGTCTAAAGTCTACAGAAATAAGCCAGCAACTATTCCAGCTTTGGAAGACAACATTTCCGAAGAAATTCGGGCTATTCCGGCCGAAATGCTCGAAAAAGTTGCCCAAAATTGGACTTTCCGAATGGACCACCTAAGACGCAGCCGCGGTCAACATTTAAATGAAATTATCTTCAAAAAGTAAATGTCATGAACCAATCTAACGTTTCAAATAAAGAACCGATGAGATTTTGCAAATTTTATGCGTTTTTTTTTTGTAAAAAGTTATCAAGCTCTTAAAAAATCACCCTATACTACTGTGCCCAAAAAATAAGGTAACATTAGAATTTAAACTGCGCGCGTCGAAAGATTTGAGTATTTATATTTTTTTTAGGTTGCTAGTACTGTCAGTCACATTTATGTCAAATTTCATGTCAAAATATTCATTAGTGTTTGAGATACGTGTCGTTTTGTAAGCTGCTAAAAGTGAGTTTTTCGTTTTTTGTGATGTCGAAATTTGTTGAGCAAAGAATTTGCATTAAATTTTGTTAACGGAATCAATTTTCTGCTGCGGATACGTTGCAGGTGCAGAAAGCCTTTAGTGATACGTGAACGTGTCGAAGACGAAGAGCGTCCAGGGCGACCATCAACCTCAACCGACGAAGCTCACGTTCAACAAATCAAAGATTTGGTGTTGAAAAACCGTCGATTAACAATTAGAGACCTTGCTGATAAAGTTGGCACATCGAAAGACTCAGCCAATACCATTTTGAAGGATGTTTTGGGCCTCAAGCGCGTCAAATCTCGACTGGTACCGAGAACATTGAATTTTTTGGAAAAAAGGTGTCGCGTTGAAGTGTGTGAAACGATGCTTTCCGACTACTAGGGTGTCATGAAATGCATTATAACTGACGATGAGACTTGGATCTATGCTTACGACCCCGAAACAGCCGATCAATCGAGCGAATATCGTGCCAAAAGAGAGCCGAGACCAAAAAAATCGCGCCAAAGTCGCTCTAATATCAAGGTCATGTTGCCTGTTTTCTTCGATTATCGTGGTGTTGTGCATTATGAATTCCTTCCAACCGGTCAAAAAGTCAACAAGTAATATTATTTGAACGTAAAAAGGCCGGAATTGTGGAAAGACAATTCTTGGTTTTCACACCACGATAATGCACCATCCCATACTGCCCTCGTAATTCGTGATCATTTCGCCAAAAACACAACCCATATCGTTCCGCAACCACTGTATTCACCTGATCTGGCGCCGTGCCACTTCTGGCTGTTCACCAAGTTCAAAAGACCGCTCCGGGGACACCGTTTTTATACGATAGAGGAGATTCAAGCCGCAGCGAAGACGGAACTGAAGGTCATCCCGGAAAGTGACTACAACCAGTGTTTCGAAGATTGGAAAATCCGTTGGCATAAGTGCATTGCATCGGGAGGGGATTACTTTGAAGGGGATGAAATTGATTTGGAAGAATAAATAAAGAATTTTCAAAATAAATACAATGCCACCTTACACAGTTTTGGGCACAGTAGTACATACTTCTGCGTGATCTACAGATTTTCTGAGGTAGAGATCCATGCCACATTCTCTCGTATATGGTATTTTTTACAGTTCTTCCTGAGCGAAACTTCGCTTGATAAGAATTTTTCCACTAGTTCTGCATCCATATTTGTGGCACACAGACTAATTTGATCTGAGAAGAGACAGTCGAAATTACAAATGAGCTCCAGTGACATTTGGTAGGAGGCAAACTTATTCTGACGAATCCATTTTTAACACTTTAGGCTTAATGAAATCATTTCTTTACTCTATTTTCTAAATAATATCCAAAAATGTTCGAGATCTCAACGGATAGAGATGTCTTCACCTCTGCATTCACTGACTACAAGCTTAAAAATAAACCAAGTAATAATCACGCAAAAATGCAATAAAATTATGTGAGTCTTTGTGCGTGCACTTTAAAAATAAATATTGCTCACATTAAGAAAATAATTTTTTTTTTGTTCAACTGCTTGTGTAATGATGGATAAATGCTCATCTGTCTTCGACATGGCACCGAAAGAACAAACGGCGACAACGCAACAACAGCAACTACTTATTAGCAACAACAGGCTTGACAAGAAATACAAGAGCTTAACAACTTATGAACAATTTGCTGCATTACAACAACAAATGTATGCATTAGTATAGTGAAGGAATGCATGTAGTCATGTACATTTATTGTTGTTTGTATGTGGACCTGCAAGAGCCAGAAACACAGGTGCCAAATGTTGTAGACTTTCTTCGACGACAGCAAGCTGCTGCCTTTCGGCTTGTACCAATGGGATTCACATCGGGATGATGCGTGTGGTTAAGCAATTTATAATTCTATGTTTGTTGCTTAAGAATAAATAGGCAAATGTAAGCTAAAAGGAGGCGACACGAATCACAGGCATGAGCAACAAACGATTTCAAAGTCAAAACTGCATTTTTATTTCACAAATTTCGTAATTTTCGAAACATAAATGCAGAGAACATTAAAACTTGCACACACATACATACATATATTTGTAAGCACGTTTGTAAAAGTATATGTGTACTTCTGCATGAGGCACCGCGATAGCCCGCAGAGTGGAACGAGTGTTCGCTCGTTCACCAGCTATGAATGAAAAGTTGCTTGGGCGGACAGATGGGTAATCAGTTTGGTTAGGCTTTGCCTTGTAAACAAACAAACAATGGCGATGACGCAGCCAACAATAAACATGATCATGACATAATGAACAGCGGCAGAAGAGGTGCCGAGCGGCGTCGGCTGGCTAGTAAAGCAAACGAATGCAAAATCTAAGAACATCGAGAAAAAAATTTGCATTCCATGGACTAAGTGACGGCTGCCGTATGCTTAATGTCGCCCACTTAAGTTGCAACACATCAAAAGGCGATGCACGAATTTTGCGAGTGTCAAAAGAATAAATTTCTTTGAATGCAACTTCCTCTAGTCTTTAGTGTGCTCAAAGCATGTCATAAATGATTGATTGATCTTACTGCTTTGGTCGAAAATACAAATTGAAGAAGTGTTCTTGAAAATTTTTGAATCAATTTTGGATTTTAGATGAAATGAATCATTTATATACAGTCTGTCAAGTACGAGCGTGGTCGTGTTAATTTATAAAAAAAAACTATTTTATGAAACTTTCATATTTATATATACATTGTACACATTATAAACAATGATGCAATTTGGTCAATAATATGTCCAGTCACCGCCGGCGTTGATAATTGCCTGGCATGCTTTATACTAATTTGATGGCGTATTCTAGTGGCAAGTATCTCCAGATCCGACGAATTTCGGAAGATAACTGCTTTAAAGTGTATGTGCGTCTTCCACGAAGCTTCTGCTTACCTACACATTTTTAATAGGGTTTGCATCGGGCGACTGCGACGGCCAATCCAATGTAACGATGTCAGATTGAGTTTTCCATTGAGTACAGAGCTTGCTGCGGTGTTTAGGATCGTTGTCCTCCTGCAGAATCCAATCTTCATTTTTTCTGATGAACCATCGTTTGGCTAATAGCAGTAAAGCCTTTTTGTAGATTTTTATCATTTTCTCGGCATTTAGGTTGTCTGTAAAGAGGTACAAAGTGCCGAATCCCTGCTTTGAGAAGCAGCCCTAAAGATGAACCTTTATTCCATGTTTTACGGTCCGCTGAACAAGCCTATTGGTGTAAGTTGACTAGTCTCGCGTGAGGATAGAACGTGCCCATATAGAATATTCATCAGTAAAAATGACATTTTCAAAATCTCTATCAATCTATCTATACGCCCAAGCGAGTCGCTTTTTCACAAGTTTTTCAGTCAACAGAGGCTTCTTCATTGTCTTGCGCCATTTCAGATGAGTATGAAGAAGGGTTCGGATAATTTCGTAAGATATATCTAAGCCTTTTGTCATTAATTTTGCTTGTCCTTGCCGCAGTGTTAAAGCAGGATTCCGCGAAAACAGATTCACTATTCTGTTTTCATCTTTTTTGTTCACTTTTCTATCGAACTGCGTTCTGGTAAATCATTGACATTTTTAGTCACTATATATCGCTGTATCCATTTCTGTATAAATGCCTTCGACTTTCTCATATATTTAGCAGCCGCTGATTGCGACATTTTGGGACCTTACGGGTGGATGTAAAGGAGGAGTTTCGTAGCGCGACGCGTACTTAGCACTCATGACGTTTAACGTGATTCTCTTTCAAAAGATCAACGACAACTGAACCTTTGTTGACAATGCATCAAGGACAAAGCTTCCCTCTATCGGCTCGCGAAGGAATTAGAGCAAAATCTTTCATTAACTGTCGGTAAAGTCGACCACGCTCTTACTTGACAGACTGCATAACAAGTAAATCATTAGTTATCGAGCAATTTTCATATATGTATGTAGTTCCAGTTGCTTGTAGCTACTTTTTAGTTGGAAGTACTGTTGAGGTGACGGTAATGAACAGATAGGATAGAAAAAAACGAACGCTTTGGACTCAGTTGTTGATTAGAATTTGATTGGAAAAAAGGAAAAAGTTTGCCGAATTCTGTAGCAATGAGCTGTGCCAACCGAGCACGTGCGACACGGTCCCTTCATCTTTCCTAAGATGAAGAAACCGTCTTTCCTAGAAGACTAACTTCTTTTATGAGAAAAATATTAATATATTAATCAGAGTTCATTTACTCCTTCGCCTTGCAGTTAAAATTTATAAATGGAGTAAAAAATTAGCAAAAATTTTGAGTTCCAGCTTTCACATAAAAATTTGTTTTCAAAATTCTTTTTAGAGCATTACTTCGGGAGCTTTCTTGAAGTACTTCTTATGTTAGTCAGTTTTTGATTAGAATATTGGATTTATCATACCATCAGTTTAGTAAAAATGTTTTGATAAAAAAATTGCAGCAGACTAGTCGGAAAACTGGATTATACAGGCAAAGTCTGGAAAGATTAGTCGTTTCGTCAGAGAAAAGCAATTTCTTGCTTGAATCTGGCAGAAAGGTAAAGAAAAATGAAAGTGTAGTTGGTTTCTGGCGAATCTAAATTAAATAATGGGAGATAATGATGGGTATGATTGGGGACGGATGAGGTAAGATCTTAGACAGTAAGCAACCAACTAAAAAGAAAAAGTGATTTAGGTATTGGGGCTGCTTTTGTGGATAATTTATACCATTTAGTGTACATATTAACGGACAAATCGGGGAAAGAACGTGTTATTCTAAAAAAGCTCACAGTTTAAATTTGCAAAAGAATTTATCACACCATGAAAAGTATCATAAAACATAATGATGCGGACGTAATTGTTTTGATATTGTCTTCAATCACACTTTTTTATGAGATTTATGTTTTTGAGGAAGAATTAGAATTAAGCGCCTTCATAGAATTGATGATGTTTCAGGAGATGAGTTATCAAATGAGGGAGACTTTTGGTAAAACAAAAAAAATATTTTAATGCTTACACGAAGGCAGCAATTCAACAAAGAAACCGCCGACTCTGCTATGAAAACAGTCGACGAAAAATTAACATATTTTCAAAATATATAATATTAACAAAAACATATTATGAAATAAATAAAAACTGTCATGCAAAAAAAAAAAATATTTCATAAAATTTTATAAAAAAACAAGTTTTTTTCCATTTTAATGAATTCTTAGTGTCCATATCGTCACCTAAAATGTAAAATAACGTTACGCCATTTTGTATAAAATTACAGGCGAAGGAAAAACGACATAATAGAAACCACTAACATTGAAAATATAATATACAAAAATATATATATATATTATTATTATTATTATTATACATGACTAACTTATAATTAAAAAAAATATATATATATAAAATGGTTATATATTGGTTATCATACTCTCTTATTGAAACAAAATTTGAGTTCTGATTATAAAATGGTTACATATTGGTTATTTTTTTTTTTTTTTGATGATACGTTGTTTTGCATTTTCGGTGACGATATCTAATAAATAATACCGTTAACATTTTGATATATTGATATACGTATATAAGTGTAGGTATCGGCTTTAGCACTCACCTTCATTCACGTAGCCGCCCTCCATCGTGCCAAACGTGTACAAATTGTTGCCACGAATTTTGTTGTTGTTATTATTGTCTCGCCGTTAGCTGCTGATGCTTCGTCAAAACTTTTTTATATTTGCTTTATTTTTTATGTTTGATAATTTTTTTTTATTTTTGCTTGAAAATTTTTCTCAAAAAACACTCTTGAACTGTTTTCACGATTCCCGTTAAATAACAACAACACACAACTCAAGTATGTTTTTTCCGGCTGCCGCTGTTTGTTAGCTTTTCCGCACTTACAACACACTCAGCAACACTTAAGCATGTAGTTGCCACTTGAATTTTGAGAAATTCTTGAAATTCTCTCAATGATTTCCACAAATGTAGCAGTTTTTTGCCGAACGCGAAACTTGGAAGAAGTAGAGTTAAGTATAGAAAATACAACAACAATTTGGATCGTCGCTTAATACAAGTTGCATTGATGCCGACGAGTTGACCGGTGCACGCCTCCCGCTTGCCACTCACGCGCCAGTACTGGCAGCACTAAAATAGGCACAAAGTGGCACACTTAAGATCCAATTCGATCGACAATGGCGACAAAGAGGAAAAGCTCATTTCATTTGCATTTCACAATTATTATTATATTTTTTTTCACTTTACTCTGCGACGCTCACACTCGAGAAAGCACTAAAAATAGGAACAAGAGGCAAATGAGACAAATACGAAAAAAAATTGTAGAAAATGTGTAAAAAATACAAAAACAAAAAATGTAAAAAGTTCGGGAATAGCGAGGCAAATAATTGGGTTGTGGGCAGCGAATGCGCGCCGCTGCAGCTGCAATAACGGCAGCAATCACAGCGATAAAGAGGCGCGTTGTCTTGTCGCTTTCGATTGAGTTTTCTATTGCTATGTGCGTGCATATGTACATATGTACATATATTCATAAGTATGTATGTGTGCATGTAGGCATGTGTATAATGACAGTCAGCTGCTTTTATTGCCTGCGCGTTGTCGCTGAAACATAAATGTTGGCGCGCACTTGCAACCGCGCCGATTTGCATAATCGCTGAGAAAGTGTGCCTCAAGCAATGATCTATCGATTGAGATGCGCACACATGTATGTATATACAAACATGCGCACATACATACATACATAAACATATGCACTCATATGCATTTAACATCTTTTTGTTGCATGTTGCTGCAATTGTTGGTATGTTGTTGTTGCTCGCAGTTTATTTTCCCATTTTCTCGCGCCTGATTTGTGCTCTACTCTATATATTTCGCTGTTTCTATTTTGTTTCGACATGACACGATAGCGCGCAGCAAAAATTTTTCTTAAAAAAAGTTTGATTTTCTGCAAGTCGCTCGTTGCACCCCACCGACATCTGCAGTTTATCTGTAACAACTTTCGATTATGTTCACTTTTATTGTTATTATTATATAATTTGAGTGAATTGCAGTTGGTATCGCATTTTTTTGCATGCGATATTTTTTATATATTTCATGATATTTTTTATTAAAAAATTTATTGTAACAATTTTCGATTATATTCACTTTTATTTTATTATTATATAATTTGAGTGAATTGCAGTCGGTGTTGCATTTTTATCGCATGCGACAATATGTTTTTATTCCATAACATTTTTCTAAATTAAAACTTAAAATAATGCAATCACAAATATTGTTTCTTTCATAAAATGATTGGTGAATTTACAGCAAAACCTGAAATGAAACAAAGTAATAATTTTCATTAGTATTACACATAATTAAAAAATTTCATGATATATTATAATTTTAGCAATTAAAATATAATATCAATACAAATCTATGGCAAATTCGACTTTTTTGGAGCATTGGACCAAAACAAGTTTTTTCGAGACATTGAGTCAAAAGTAAGAAAAGTAATTTTCGAAGTTGCGAAAGTCAAAATATTGACCTTCGAAACTCTAAATTGAGCTTGTGGAAACAATCATTATTAAACAGCCTTGCAAACTCTAATTAATTTGATGAGAAGATTTGTAGTTGTTAAAATACTCTCACGTGACTGATATTACCGTCGAATATTTGAAAACGGGATCGAACGAGGTTTATTTCAAATAGATCACAGATCTGCTTTGTCAGTTATCGCAGATTAATGTATAGCTATTTTCAAAGGGATCCAATGTATCCCATGTTTTAGCCAGGGATTAAGTTTTTTTTTATCAAAGGACGGGTCATCCAAGTCGGGGCCTGTTTCTTACAGATTACTCGTAAGTCATGGAGAGGCTTACGCCTGGACAACGTTTACAAGTTGTTCAAGTTTATTACGAAAATTCACGTCCTGTAAAGAATATGTTTCGACCGCTTCGCTCAACTTATGGTCAACATAATCAAACTACTGAGCGAACTATTTGCGACCCCATCTGCACTTCAGAGACCCAGCATTCTTTATTGGATAATATTCGACCGAATAGACCATGTCCAACACGCAGTGTAGAAAATACAGCAGTCGTAGCTGAGAGTGTGTACGAAGGCCGTGGAGAGTCGATTCGGCGCCGTTCGCAGAAACCCGGACAGACAGCCGCTCGACCTTTCCAAGCGACATAACTTCGCTCTATGTGCTCTTGAAAAATTCCAAAAAGATCCGACGTTTTCGAGCCACATTTTTTTCAGCGATGAGGCCCAGTTCTGGCTCATTGGGTATGTAAACAAGTAAAATTGCCGCATTTGAGACAAAGAGCAACCTAAAAACACTCAAGAGCTATCATTTCATCCAGAAAAAACAATGGTTTTGTGTGGTTTGTAGGCCGGTGAAATCATTGACCAATATTTCTTCAAAACTGATGACGGTGAGAACGTAACCGACAAAGGCGACCATTATCGCGACATGATAACCGACTATTTGATGCTGAAATTGAAGCTCGTGATCTCGGCAACATTTGGTTTTAATAAGACAGCGCCACTTCCCACACATCACATCGATCAATGGATTTATTGAGAGAACACTTCGATGAGCAGATAATTTCACGTTTTTGGCCGGTCATTAGACCACCGGGATATGTAAAGTCTAAAATCTAGGCGGACAACCTCGCTCCGATTCAGACCTTGGAGCAAAACATTACCAGTCGAAATGCCCGAACGAATCATCGAAAATTGGACTCAACGGATGATGAAAGAGATAATCTTCAAAACATAAATGGCAAAGAATGTTCTCTCGAATGATAATAAACATTCCCCAACACGACAATCCGCTATAAGACGGATTATAGAAATAGTCTGAAGAAAGTAAAATCCATCCAGAATATTTGAATAACAGAAAGTTGCAAAAATGAAAGCAAATATACGAAATGTGCTGAAACTAAATCGCGCATTGTCAAAAAAATAATTTTAGTGTCTTAGATGCCATTCCAACAATAGATTTGCATACGTTCAAGACTCATGTAGTATTTTTCAAATAAATGCACTTTCAAACTCTCTACATTCCCAGAAAGTTCGAACATTTCCTTAGATATTTACACATATGCTATACTTATGCATCTGTATTTGTGTATTTATTTATTTCATTCGAACATATTGTTGTTCCTCGCCATTTCTCATCGACACCATGCACCATTAAGCAGAAAATTTTTTTCGCACGCCACATAATTCGCGTCCATCACTACAAGCGAGGAAAACCTTGCCACATTTCTTGCGTTTCTAACCAAACAAATTTGTTGCAATAATACACACAATAAGCGTTAAACAAGCAAACAAGAAGTTTACACTCATAATTGTAAAAGCCACAATCAACACAATGCATTTAAGTTAAAATGTGTTGTGGATGTGTATTTTAGTATGTGCATTTGTGTATGTGCTGAGTGTGTGTCAGTTCATCTATTTAATGCACAATGATCCCAAGATGCACTGGGGTATTTTATATAGGACGTGTGTCCACTTGTACCGAAGTGTATAGGGTGGATCAAAAAATACAGACTAGCCATATGATATTTTGTCATGAAAAGTTTGAAAGTCATTATTATATTTTCCGGTAACAAAATGGAACAAATGTTGGTCGAAAAATACAGTTTTTTCATGTCTTTTTTATGTGTTTTCACAGTAGCGACTGCTTAGCCGCCCAATCTGATAGCCCTACTCAGCAAATCTGAAGGAAGAAGTGTTGTGTGGGGTATTTAAGGTATCTTGATTACGGATATGAATTGGTAGGTTTGACCCTTACACCCCTTAAATACAACACAAAAATTTCTACGTGTTACGAGCTCAGTTAGTCAGAAACAGCCAGTCGCAAAATGATGTAAACTTATTTTTCTGGAGGATAGAGTCATTCACTTGGGAATGGCCAGAAACGATTCTTTTACATATGGCTCAAGCAGCTCACGACTTCCGGCCCTAGAACAAGTATCCTTTGGGTAGCCAAAGAAAATCAGTTTGAAGGCGAGCTGAAGTGAAAATGTGAACCATCCCTCCCCAGGATTGTGCGCTAGGTTTGAGAGCCACTAGGTTAAAAATGCCCCAATGAAAAGGAATGACTGTAAACTAACGGGTGCGCCATCTAACGTTTTAAATTTGAATTATCTATATTTCGACATTGGAAACGTCAAATACCATTCGGAATGTGACAGATATTCAGTAAAAAGTCTAAAATTTACGAAATGTGTCGCTATTCATTAGAAGAAAACTGGGAAATATTGAAAATTTTTTCCAAAGTAGTGAGTCAAGTGGATAGTCAATTTTACCGAAAAATCATCTTTTCGGACGAGGCTCATTTCCACCTCGATGGTTACGTTAACAAGCAGAATTGTCGCATTTGTGGCACAGAAAACCCGTACGTAATCGTCGAGAAGCCAATGCACCCAACACGAATCACAGTATGGTGCGGATTTTGGTCTGGTGAAATCATCGGCCCATATTTCTTCGAAAATGAAGAAGGAACCGCCGTAACCATCAATGGTGAGCGATATCGCGCAATGTTAACCGAATATTTCTCCAAGCAAATTGAAGAGGAAGACTTGGACAACATTTGTTTCCAGCAGGACGGCGCTACGTGCCATACAGCAAACGCTACACTCAATCTTTTACGCCCTATCTTCGAAAATCGCATAATCAGCAAAAGAGGTGATGTGAATTGGCCTCCCAGAAGCTGCGATTTAACTCCGTTGGACTATCTTCTGTGGAGAGCTGTTAAAGATAAATGTTACACCAACCATCCAGAAACAATTCAAGATCTAAAGTACGAGATTCAAGCTGCTGTAGCTGCCATAAGGCCTGAAAGCATCGAGAAAGTACTCCAAAATTGGGTGGATCGGATAAGCTACTGTGAACTCAGCCGTGGTGGTCATTTGTCCGAAACTGTTTTCTACAAATAAATTTCATAAAACAACCTTTTAAATAAATGTTAGACCTTTGAAAAATATCAAGCCGTTTTTTTTTATTGACTTTTTAAATTTAAAATTTTTTATGGCCCACCCTGTAGTTTAAAGAACTTTTAAAATTCAATTTTGGTTTTTGAGATATCGTTCTGAAATTTGCTCACACCCTTTTTTCTCTAAGAAGCTGCTCGCTTGTCGAAACAGCCGATTTTGGTCGACTATAACATATATCTGTCATACAAACTGACAGATCGAAATAACAATCTTTTTATTCACTTTTTTGCTATGAGAAATCCACCTGTGAATTGTATTAGTAACCCTAACATTCGGTATAGCCGAAAACGCCTTTTCTTCGGTTAAATCAAAAACATAAATATTTTTTTTTAATTTTTAAAGGAAATCTTATGATCCAATACACATGAACCACACTGTACTGTATACATATGAAAGCTCGAACTCAGCACTTTCTGTTTATATTTCAAGTGAAAATATAATCTCTGCAAACATTCCCGTTTTATACCATATCTGCCAGCCGACTTGACTGAGATTTATTGCAGCTTGCCTGTGCGATAGTATCCACCAGCCGCCGAACCGTCAGTCTCCACGAGCACACGTCAGTGCCATTGTCAGTGGTAAGAATATATACCTTCTTAGTTACACCACATACCCATCTACACACACACGCCTACAAAGTAGCAATGCGTCTAAAATTAGCAGCGCCTGCAACGCGGCTGTCTCCGCCGCCACAGCAGGAAGATCTGCATATTTGCCAAGTGAAATATGCATGGATGCCATGCGGACTGGCCTCTATGCTCGCATTTGCGAATTCAAGTGTTTTTGTACCCATACAAACATAAAAACAAATACAAGTTAGTCTGCCCGAGTGCGCCTTGACATTTGTGCGCTGCACATTCGGTTCTTGTGAGCAATTTTAATGAGCCACAAAATGAGACAAGTTCAGTGGAATGAGCTGTAACTACAAATGTATGTAAATATGTATGCATCATTTTTTGCTCATAAAATTCAATTCTTGTTTGCATATAACTAAACACAGTGGCGACGGCAGTCAGTCAAATCATCAACACTGTCAAACTGCCATAGATATCATGCATATTGTGATAAAAATGTAATTATATTGTACGGCGAAGTGCGGGTCCAAGCTATCCAAGCCGCTTGGATGGCGTCTCATATGACGTGCTGACAGCGCAGAGATGAGCTGTCACTTGCCTAGTGAATAAGTATGCAAAAAATCCTTATTTGCCATGATGAAACGGTATTTCTTTGGATGTTTTGTACTTTTTGGGACTTGGTTGACTAAGATAATAATAACAAATAAGTAATGGAGCTGTAAAAGTAATAGAGTCGTTTATTGAGAATAAAAAACTAAATTTAATTTCTGGTGACGTCATATTAGCAAAACTTTGAATATGTATTGTTAAATGGAATTACTGTCAAGTCTTTCTTTTTAAAGGCTCAAAGCGCTTTGTCCATTTATCCTCCTTAATGTAGGGATAGTCTCCTCAACATCACATAAAGGGTTCTATCGAGCGTACTATGTGAAAGACTGAAGCCCACCATCAACAAATTGATTGGACCTTATCAATGTGGCTTTAAGCCTGGAAAATCAACAACTGTTTAGATATTCGCCAAATCTTGGAAAAGACCCCTGAAAAAAGGATCGACACACACTATCTCTTCGTTGATATTAAAGCTGCTTTTGACAACACGAAAAGCAGCTGTCTTTACGCTGCTATGTCTGAATTTGGCATCTCCGCAAAACTAATACGGCTGTGCAAACTGACGTTGCGGAATACCAAAATCTCCGTCAAGATCGGGAAACATCTTTCCGAGTTGTTCGATACCAAACAAAGTTTCAGACAAGGCGACTCCCTTTCCTATGACTTCTTCAACTTTGTTCTGAAGAAAATAATTCGACCTGCAAACCTGAGAAAGTACTATCTTCTATTAGAGTGTACAACTGCTAGCGTATGATATTGATGTCATTGGTCTTAACAACCGCGTCGATAGTTCTCCAGAATAGGTAAGACAGCGAAGCAAATCGGTCTGGTGGTGAACGAGGGCAAGACGAAATATCTCCTGTCATCAAACAAACCGTCGTCGCACTCGCAACTAGGCTCCCACGTTACTGTGGACAGTCATAACTTGGAAGTCGTAGATAATTTCGTCTATCTTGGAACCTTCATCAATACCAACAACATCGTCAGCCTCGAAATCCAACGCAGAATAACTCTTGTGAAGAGGTGCTACTTCTTACTAAGTAGGCAATTGAGAAGTAAAGTCCTCTCTTGACGAACAAAAACCAAACTCTATAAGTCACACATTATTCCCTTCCATTGATGAGTCGACGTTACGAGTTTTCGAGAGATAGGTTCAACGGCAGATTAATGGTCTTTGGTTAGTGGCTCCTCCTGGCTAGCTCATGTCATTCGAAAGGACGAAAATACTCCAGCTCTGAAAGCATTCGACGCAATACCTGCCGGAGGAAACAGAGGAAGACCTCCACTAGGTTGGAAAGACCAGGTGGAGAAGGACCTTGCTATATTAGGAATCTCCAATTCGCGCCACCTTGCGAAAAGAAGAAACGACTGGCGCGCTATTGTAAATTTGGCAATAACCGCTTAAACAGTGTCTAGATCAATAAAGAAATAAGAAGATGCTGTAATATCATTTTGTGAGACTCCAGTAGTTTCATATTTACCATTGAAAAGAAAAATACCGATTTCATAATTTAACACATCGTCATTTTATGTCGATATATCAATAATGGCAAGACTCCAACTTTCCGATATTTATTTTGTAAGTTTTCCGCTTCGAATTAAGTTTTTCAATGATATAATTCGTACAGTTATTTCTGAGGAATAGTAGAAAAATGTCATAGCGGCCAAACCCGCAAAAAGTGCTTCATAAAAAAACAAATTTCCTCTTTATTCATTTGAAAGGAAAAGCGCTTTCACTTGAAACACTTGAAGATCTCACACCCATTATGCTCAGTACTTATAATCTCATCGAACGTGACTAAATATATTTACTAAAATTGGTTTTGCCTATTACTTTAATCAAGCGTTAGCTGTTTTAAAAACGCCGCTGGCACATTTAAGGTGTAAAATAGAAAAATAGAAAATTTATTTGCATAAGTGTTTATCACAACTTCGCTGAGTATTAAGTCGTATGTTGCCAAATGCAAAACAGCTGCTTTGCTTTATTATACTCACTAATTTTAGTGTTTTCTTAATTTAGTATGGCGCAAATATTTACATTAACCCACATGTGGCACCACTCAGTGGCACAAACATACAATACTTAAATACAAATTTAATATTTATTTTCTATTTCAGAGTATATTCTTACCGAAACAATTGCTAGAGATGAGGTTTAGCGATACGCTTAAGGGAAAAACGACAAAAAGGCAATATTCTCTTAGTGCACATAAGGGTTAATCGGACAAACCAGCCCATATCGACTTTGCATGCAAATATACAATAACAATTTAAGGAGGTAGGTGTGTATATAATATGTTACTTATTACTGTTTGTATATGGTGATCTAATAAATATATATGTATATAATAAATATATATGTATATATATTTATGTATATATTTATATATATTATATATGTATGTACTTATATATATACTTATATACAAAAGTACATCGGTGCGTAAACTAAATGTTAATGCAAATAAATTGCAAATGAGTTTGTATTCAGAGCTATAAAGCCCCATTAAACTCATATCTATGCCTCAACGTGGCCATGCATTTGTTTGTATGTAAATATGTGTATCATCCACATAGTAAATACTGTATATTATGACGTCAACTTTTACACAAAAAACTGTTGCTATGAATATTTAATTATCATTTAACTTTTAGTCGGCTTTATTTGAGCAAAATAGATTATACATATATAATATGAATGTATGAATATGTCTCTAAAACAGGGTGATAAACTCATGTAGTCCTAAAGAAAATAACGGTGCATAGTTACACACTTATGCAAATGAAAACGTGTCGGTCCATTTATTTTGTAGATTATATGTGCTTCAAAAATATATAAAAAACATTTGTTTGTCATGAAATTTAACGAAAATTATTATTTGCTGGCAGGAATACATTTAGTCGTTTATCTTTCGAATTTATTGTTAGAAAAAGTTTTTTAAACCTTATTAAAGTAAATATATACATATACATACATCATATGTATATTTAGTAAAATATGTATGTATATGTATGAATTATCAGCTTGACGAATAGAGTCGATTTTGTCATGCACATTTTTCTGAGTCCCTCATTTTCTGAGATATCAATCAAAAATTTTGCACTCAGTTTTCTTTTCAAAAAGCTGCACACTGTCAGATCTGTCGCCATCGGATCATTATAACTTACATAACTGAACTGAACTGAACGATCAAAATCTAGTTCTTTTATGGAATTGCTTTTTTTATCGAAAGAGTTATTTTACGAAATTTGGCGCGAATCATTGTTCAAGGCAACGGTATAATAAGTAACGCTAAATTAGCCCTGCAATCCTATTATCAGCTGCATTCAATGCCCAAAACTGAGAGAACAAAGAATCCATCAAACCACTGGAATAAACCACCCAAATAGGTTGAGGGGGTATTCTGGTCTAGAAGCATGAATTTCAGGTAATTTTTAAAGTGTCGTAAAAAAAAACAATTAGTATTTCCATTATCCATTTCTTATTAGTGTGGGGACAGGGAAACCCTATAATAGCTCAATGCCATAACAAAATTACAAAGTCGAGTCGCGTTTGAGAAGCCGAAGACGAGTTACGAAATTTTGGTGTCTGCAGTATTTCTTAATTATAAACTTTTATAAATTCATTTTAAAACTATCACTTTTTTCAAATCATCCATTTCATTATATTGTATTCGTTTAACAAATTTCTAATTAAACTCAATGAACATTAAATACATTTTGAACTAATTTTTGTGACTTGTGGGTGGAGTCCTACATTAGTTATTTGTTAATTTTAGAAGAGTACAGAAAAAAATTAAAAACTAAAAAAAGTAAAAAATTTCAAAAATTATGAGCTGGGGTCTCTAAAAATTTCCACGTGACCATACCCATGATTCTAACCCTCCTAGTTATCTGAAACCAAAAAAAAAAAGATTATTAATATAGAAAAATGTCGCAATGCACTATGGGTAATTTGGCCGATTTCATGGTATTAATTAATAACTTTTGAACTAAGTAAGATTTTTCGAAACGGTTTTTTTATTATTGTTATAGACACCGATAGGAATATTTTTAGAAAAATGGGCGTGGCTCCGCCCCTTCCCTGACGAAATATTATTTATTAACTTTTAAACTAAATAAGATTTTTTGAAACGGTTTTTTGTATTAGTCTTATGGAGATCGTTGGAAATAGTTTTTGGTAAAATGGGCGTGGTTCCGCCCTCCCATTTGGATAAATTAATCAAAAACTTTTTAAATAAATAAGATTTTTCAAAACAGTTTTTTTTTATTATTGATATGGACTCTGTTGGAAATAGTTGTTGTATAAATGGGTGTGGTTCCGCCCTCCCAGGACGAGAAACAATTTTTTTTATTTCATATAGAAAAGTTGATAAAGTGACAACCAAATAATACAATAATAAGCTTATAAAATATTTTCATTCTCAAGGTCTTCGTCAGACATAAAATAAAAATCGTCAATTTCATCTCCAATTTCCTCAATTTGATCCTGGCCTTCAAAATTGCACAATAAAAGGCTTAAAACTTCTGAAGGAAGTTCCATACTTTTATGCTTCCGAATTCGCTTCATTAGGTTTGTTGAAGAAATGACAGGATCAGAAGTATCTAAGGCTCTATTGAAAACATCCATGAAATTATTGACACGACTATGCTTCCGTGCGTGATGCAGTCTATCTGCTTTATAAATTTTGTTGCGTGCTTCCGACGCTTCTTCTCCGAAATATCCAACGGGAAGTATTGTATTTTCCATAATTTGCCTTGAATGGACAATTATTTTGTGAACAGTTGCCGTCATTGGCAACCATGGATAACAATCCACAATTTGTTCCCCAGTTTTAAAACAAAATTGTTCAAATTTCTCCAAATCAATCGGCAGTTGACAAGACAAGCAAATTAATATAACTCTTAAGTTCCGAATTATTTCTTTATCAACTCCGGTAACTTCTGCAAATGTTTCAAAATTGGTAAATGCTCGCCGTGCCGTGTTTCCATTGTTTGTATTGCCAGATCCATTTTGTTTTGGCTTATCGACCCTTAAGCCTAGCCTCTCCCAAAACATACGCTGAATTTCCTTTTTCCGATCTGCAATCGTTTTTTTGTCCACAGATGTTGTCACTCGCCATTTCTGAACAGTTAACTTATAACCGGCGTGTAATACAAATTCAAAACATCTTATCCAGCTATGAAGCGGACTTAACCCGTGTTTTAAATTATCTAAAAGTGGAACAAACTCGAGGCACTTAAAATTTTTGTTGGCAAGGAAGTCCTTAGGTGTTGCATTACATATTGGGCATGCTTGAGAAGACGTTGTATTTGTCAGTGCATTGAGCACTTTTCCATCTATGACAGTCAAATGAAGTTGAAATTTTATGTTAATGCACTGCCTGTCGTTGAACATTATTTTGCATGGTAAAAGTTTCTTAATTTCTTCTTTGATGTTCAGGTCCTCTTTTAATATGGCTTCTCTTGTTTCTTTCAAAAACTCCAATTTGAGAGGGCGGCAAAATCTTATCGACTGTGGAGTACGGTTATTCCATAAAACAAGTCCAGAAGCATCAATTAGTCGAAGAGGCATTACGGTTGAGGCAAATAGGCTTGCATCTGAATCGCATGATCCTTGGTCAGCATAGGCCTGGTTATAGTTCGACTGCCCGGTACTACCATCGAACCCATAACTTAGGATTAAATTAGCTGATATAAAATCTACCTCCTGCTGCCTCATCGTATTCATAATGACTTCTTCTTGAAGCACAACAATTCGAGTAGCCGTATGACTTAAAAGATCTTGCATTGGGACCTTTGCTACAGTATCGCTAATGTATATATTAGCAGGTCTACAAAGCTTTTTTTGTTCAACAACATCTTTATATAGAGGGTATATGTCGGCATCTCTGTGCTTAGCATCGTCCCTAATTGCGCAGTACTGCTCCTTGCTTAAGCCTTGATCTAATAAAAGGGCCAATGCTTCGTCCTTTGATGCACGAATAGGCTGCTTAATAGGGCATTTCAAAATCTCCCTTATATCCTTTGCCTTTTCCGGACTAATTGCAAGAGTATTAAGGACTACAGAAAGATCAATGAAACCCTGAGATCGGGCAGCTTTACTGGCTGTTTGAATTAACAAGGAGACGTTGCAACCGTGTGATTTAGATAGAGCTGCAGCTTCTTTCCTCTGTGCTTCTTCTCCTTTAACCGAATAAGCCAATTTCGGGCGTCCAATTTGGCGTTTCTCGATTTGATTCGATTCAGAGAAACAAAGTTTTATTGCACTTTGCAGCCAATTTGCATACTTCTTCTCAAAATATTTTTTGTTTCTCTTGCATATCTTCCATTTACCATTTATATTTAGGCAAAATAAACTGCTTTTCTTTTTCAAATAGTTGTTGTGTTTTACAACATCAATGTCTCTACTTATTTTGCTCGAAAGAAAATCAAGAATTGATCTTTCTTGGTTTGAGTTCTCCGTCTCCTTAAGCCATACTTCAAAAAGCTCCGCGTTCGAAAACTCGAAGATACCTGACAAAAAACGAAATTACGCAGATTGTGCGCATTTGTGCACATTGAGACAAATTGTCTTTTATTCATAATTAATGGCTCTACGACATATACTGGACTTAAACTGTTACAACGAAATGTATTTTTTGTAAGTCTACGTAAAGTTAATTTTTTTTTTCAAAAAATTACCTTTTAGACCTGTTTTAAAATTGGCTAAATATTAGTAAGACATGCACATATCAAAATATTAGTACGCACAACATATAATACAAACCAGTATGATTGTTTTCCATCATAAATTGAATTAATAAATTGTTTAACTTTTAAGTATCGCACTTTCAAAGTAACTAACCAAAAACTGCCTTTTCTCAACCACGTGCTTTTGGGCTGCAACAGCTGACTTTAACAGTGCATAGCCTTAACAGTGCACTGTTAATTAACATTTTTGGTATGGAGTCATATGGAGCCATCTGTTTTTAATATGTTTACTTAAAAAAAACCCAAATATTTAACCTTCGATAAAATGACTAAATACCATGAAATCGGGCAAATTCCCCATAGTGCAATGGCCGGAACTACGGAGAAGGGGGAAAAAATTTTTTCACAAAATGAGGACTGCCTCAGAAAAATATGTTTTTTTGGATTACTTTTTCTGACTATTTCGAATTTTTTAAAAATAATAAAAATAAAAATTTGGGGATGGGGCTAGTTCCAACCAGAGACAAGCCTATAAAGAAGTCTCTATAAAAATTAGTAAAGTAAATCGGTCAGTATAACCTGAGAAATCGTGGGTATCGTTCCGAAAAAGTCAGTTTCGAGAAAAACGCGTTTAAAGTTTAGGAGACAATTCTAGTGAACACAAACCCACGTCACAAAATCGGCTGTATCTCCGAAAATAAGTCGAATTTTGAAAAATCCTTCCAAGGTCATATTTTTGAAAGTCTTAACCATCAAAATATGCAAAAAAAAAAATCGATTTTTTCAAAATCCTAGACTAGAATACCCCCTTGACATAATCATATATAAATAGAACAGCATGAGGCGCTTTAAACTGGTTTCCAAATGTCTAAGAAAGTGCATATCTTGCACTGATATATTTATTATTATTTTCCAAATTTTTAACAAGAGAGCAGATTTTGTGAGAATATTTTTCCGTTCAGATGTTCTAACATTCAAGCAGTTAAGAAATAATGAAAATATTATACATACATATGTTGGTGCCATACTTTAAGAAGGAAAATTCGAAGCGGTAAATATTCATTATATTAAACTATTCAGTCGACAATCTAAATATCAGTATCTTAAAAACATATTCCGACCATTCCCACACTTTTTTGTATCGAAATTCCCGACGTATAAATCACATTTTCGGAATGAGTCAAACGTGCCCAAAGAGGCACAAGAAATAACTTAAAACTTAAATAATGTTTCAATGTTTTAATGTCAAAAAATAATTTGAAGATACTTGGACATCAATTACGAAAATGTTGAATATATTTTGATGATACTTGTATATGTATTACACCTAACTTATACACTAAGGCTATAGAGTGTATTACCAAAGTTGAGATTTAGTGAAATATAGGATTTGTTTTGGTACCACCCTTCTGTTCCTATGAGAAATATATGAACCACGTATTTTTCATTTACCTCAACCTTAACTGATATGGTTCAATGTCTATCTAAAGCAGAAAATAGTCATAGAATGTGCTTCGACTGACAAGTTTATCAGTCTTACAGTTCTTTGGCCCTGCAGAATACACTAGAAGCACTTTTTTCAAGGTAAAAAAAAGACTTTTTTGTGAATTTATTTCTCAAATCTGGATTGAGTAATTTTATGTTTATTCGGACCTTTTGTACATTATAGAGCACACTTTTGACAATGTAATTTTTTCCTGCAAAAATATTGAGGCCTAAGCCGGTAACAGTGCTTTCCCCAGAACGTTTTGAGAAAAAACACTTTGCGGAAATTATCCGAAAATAAAAAACCGAGAAAAAATTAGTTAAACTATAATCAAAAAAACAACATTCTCTGATAATTTTTTTTTTTTTGCATTCAAAAATTTTTTGCGGCCATCTGAAGAGTAAACTGTTATTTTCCACTAAAACTTCTGGCATTTTGTGGGTGGAAAACACCCTTAATGAAAAAAAAATATTTAATAAACGTTGGGGGAGGTATTTTATATGTTAAAAGTGTGTTCAAAGTTTGAAATCAAGTAGTTTTGAAATGACAGTGAACACGGACTTTGAAAAAGTAGTTTTGAGAAAAACGCGTTCCCAGCTGCACTTCTATCCCGACCGCCCTCAGCTGTTAGAGTTAGAGAGTTAAAGGCCAGGAGACTAATAAGACGAAGATCTAAGAATATTACTTCTATCGACTTAAAGTTTTAAGGACAAAAAAAAAATTGATTTTTCGAAAGTGAAAACCCCTACCCCAGCTTAATCGAGCATATTTTACCACTTGTGAACCTTGGTCTACTATTGACCTTATTACAAATAGTATTACATTTCACTCAAAAGCCTCATTTGATATAAGACCTTAAAACCATGCGAGATCACAGATATCTCCTTCGCTGTTATTAATCATTTTATTGGCATTAATACTTTTTTTTAGATCTTTTGCATTATCTTAATATTTCTCAATTCTTTGAATTGTATTTCAAATTTCGTGACACAATTTCAAATATCTTCATATTAATTGCTCACTGTCGCCGGTTCACTTTCCATGTCAGCATGCAAATTTAAGACGATTAAAACAAACGATCAACCGACCAAACACACACACATACAAACATATTGCTAAATAGTGCCTAATTCATAGAAATCATAAATAACCAAATAAAAAAGCAATTTTTAATAAATTTATCACGACAAGCGATCAGCAAAATAGCGGAAATTATTAGCCAAAGTGAGGGCGTTTCGAGTCAACAGAGCACCATTTTTTTCCCCGACAAACACCCACCAAAATTTTAAGCCGGCAATATGACAAGTTTTTGAGTGACAGCGACAAGAGTAAGGCGCGCAGATAACGAGTCGCCCCAACAACGCGAGCCACCGAACCACAACCGAACAATGACAAAGTCGCGATTAAACTGATAGCAATTGAACAATAGTAGCGCCGCTTGGGCAACAGAAAGTAAAAACAAAAGCAACACACACAAATTTTAAGCAAAACTTTGCGGCAAACCAAAGTACACACAATCGTAATGAAGTACGAAAAGCGAAAATTCTGCGCGCCGCCACATTTAAGGAATACATACATACATATTTACATACCTCCAGCGACTTGTCCCAGTGTAATTGTGGCAACAACAACAGCCGTGGTCGTTAGCATATTGCCAGCCGAACTGTCAAGAAATATAACAAACTTATCAAACACATCGCACAATGTACAGTTGCAGATAGCGATCGCTCGCCAAGTGACAGCCGACGAGGCGGCCTGAAGTGATTGGGCCGTCGTGGGTTTGCGGTCAGCGCTCATCAATAAATTAATGCTCGACTTATATTTTCTTATTAAGCACTTCGAAATATTAGAAGAAAAAAAACTGACGAATTCTTAGAAAATATTTATTCAAGTATGCTAACACTCGCGCCCCATTTTTGGCGCTGCGAAGACGCGCAATGCAAGTAAGCGTTTTCGAGCGTTGTGCAAATGGGTGTTGACAAGCACGAAGACAAACGACAGTTCCGCCATTGACCGTCGCCTTAAGAGAATTATTGTGCTTTTAATTAAAGCGACAGACTATTTTGGAGGCCAACTAAAATTGGTATTGCGCGTTTTGTGGATATTACTCACCGAAATGTGTTCATATGCACATTCATACATACATATAAGCATATAAAAAATTGTCGGTATGCTTTAATGTGAAATAGTGGGGGTGTAAATTTAGAGCTGACTACTTTTCGAAGTTCTATTATGTGGTGTCAGTCACTGATAATGTATAGCCTAACAAATCCCAATTCAGATTCTTTTCGTGTATTTTCCTTTACTTTACTTGTCTTATTCCAAACAACTCTTTTAACTTCGAGACCCGTAAAAAAATATGTATCCCAGAATTTCGTCAAGAGTTTAGTGGTGACCACATCACACAGCCACTCCGTAGAGTTCGATATCAGAATTGTACCAAAACAACAAATTTATTGCCTAAAGCGATCGGTCCACGTCAGGCCTTAAGAAATATCCCAGTGGTACTTAGTGGTCTTGGAGGCCACGCCGCAACCTTAATACGCAAAAAAAAGCGCTCATCAAAAGTTTCCTTCAAGAAATTGACGGGTTGCAAACAAAGTTCGTCCACATCAACATCCTTCAATTCAGACCTGAAAAAGTTATTAAACATGGATGGACTCATTCAGATATTCTTCAATACTCTACTCCATAGAAGCAAAGCGTTTTCAGAGGACACAGTACGGCGTGTCTGAGAATGCGCATTACCTACTAGTGTAAGCGTTTTGGGTAAGCAATCTTTGGCTGCTCGAATTACTGACTTCGCTGGGCGAATCTGTTAACCTAAAATTGGACGCAGCGTGATAGGTCGCGGGAACCGACCCATCATTTGGTAAAAATTTTAACGAGTAAGTCTGTTCATTAGGAAATGGCATGCCACACTCAGTCCAAATACTAAAAAGGTATTGCCTAATTGAAAGCCAAACGTCTAAAAAATGGCCGTTATTTCCATCATTAAAATTATCCCATAAAATTAATCAATCATGGGAAAGCGACCTTAAGCTTGTGGGTCTCATTATACAATACAGTTAAGCAGTTTCCGAAGTCAAGTCTTGATGGGTTCCAAATATGTATTATTTACTCTTAGCAAATTTTAATCTTATAGTTTGACTAGACCACAGTTAGAAGCATGATCACGTCATACCAGTTTACTTGAATCATGGAGTCGCCAAACCGCACTCTGGCGGCGCCTTCTTTACCCATATACCGGCGAAAGAGCTATGAGTGGGAAAAAGGTTGGAGGAGAGGGACAGCTACCTTCTTCACGGATGTGTCAAAACTTAGGGGAAAGTTGGTGGAGCGGTTTACTGTCAGGAGCTCTCTATCAACTCTAGTTTCAGACTTCCTTACTGTTGCATTGTCTTCCAGGCCGAGGTTGCAGCCATTAGGGTGGCAGTATACTTGCTGTTTCGGAGTGCAGTCTTCTTCAGAATGTTGTCTATCCACACAGATAGCAGAGCTAGAGAGACCCTTAAACTCATTAATAGGGCGTTCCGGGCTGTTCAATGAGGCCTAACCTCGCTATCAATACCATCAAGTGTCTTTGTGATAAGACTGATATGGGTGCCAGACCACAGTGGAATCGCAGGAAACTTTAAAGCTGATGAGGTGGCATAAAAAGCCAACTCAGAACCGCTCTCGGTGGAATAGGAAAATGAAATGGGGAATCGCAAAAGCCTTTTGGCCCAAGATGGATCGCAAGAGATCTAGTGATCTCTTTGCCCTCAGAAAGGCTAGCCTTTCCCTTGTTTGAGGCTTTTAAGGCAGGAAATCCTACCAGACGCCATCTTCGGAAGCTGTTTGAAAGAAGATGAGGTGGAAACAACTCAAAACTTCCTTCTTGACTGTTCCGCGTAACTTAACTTGAGAGCGCATACCCTCAGACATCCCACCGAGCTGGCGGGAATGGAAATTAAACTCCTGTGCAATTTTATATTGGCTACAAAGCCAATGGACCTCTGGGATGATCAGAAGTCACCGAAAAAAAGTCGTCCTCAGAAGTCACAAATAAAGACAATGCTGATTTGTTTTTACGATTCCGAGGGTATTGTACACCGAAGCCAAACGATCAATGCTGTGTTTTAGCTTGGTGTTTTGAAGCGTCTTTTGTCACGCATTCGTCGTGCTCGACCACAATACCGTGAGGCAGCCTGGCGCCTGTTGCACGTGTCATCGGTCGACGCTTGTCACTGATTTTTTGACAAAAAACTCCATATTAACCATTAATCACTCACTCTACACACCTGATCTGGCACCCTGTGATTTTTACCTGTTTGGAAAACTTCATTTGCCCATGAAAGGACTCTGGTTTCAGGACATTTCAGCTATCCAAAAGGCGACGACCGATATTCTCAAGAGCATTCCGAAAAATGACCTTAAACACTCATTTGAAATGCTAATTGACCAGGTTAAACGCTGTATCGAAGCACAAGGAAACTACTTTGAATAAAAAATATAACTTTTGAAAAATATTAATTATTTGTTGTTGTTTTTAACAGTCCTGTTTCTTTTGCGACAGACCTTGTATGTTCGAACTTAGGAGTTCTTCTTTTCTATGACGCACAAAGTCCACATGCGATTTTGATCAGCCATCTAACCTAACCTAACTTAGTATTATACAATACCTTAACATCATTAAAATAGATCCTTGTGCGAAATGAGTGGCGGATTAAGGGAAACGGTATTTAGTTTTGCTATTTTAGCTTAAGAGTTAACCAATATGAAATAGCGACAACGTCAATAAACCAAGAGGTGTGACTGTTTCAAATGACTTGTCGTACAACCAAATATCCAGGAAACTGACTGGCTATATAAAAATATCGGACATCGATTGGGACCGCCATATAACGATTATAACCGCGCTTATCTGTTGAGAGACTATATTTTCTGAGTATTCAACTCAAATTTCCTGGCTCCTAACAGCTTACGTTTGTGTACACAACTAGATGTCCTCTGGAATACAGAGGTTGCTAAATTTTCAGGAATTCTATCATAAAGCGAAGCTTTATTTAATCCGCGGTATTCTATTGCTAATTGAAGTGATCTAAAAAATTTGTTTGTCGATTTGAAATGATTCTAAGCTCACTTAATTAAAATGAAAGTCAGAACAGATCGCTTTCGGTCAAAATTTGTTAATAATCATATTTTATCATGTGACAAAAGTTGTGTAACAATAAATAATCGTCGAAACAAACACTAATTTGTTTTAAATGATATTGAACTCAGCGTGGCGCCAAGTGATCCGGGTCTGAAATCTACAAAATGTGAGCATATACAATGGAAGTTTATTTGAGATATATGTATGTACATATATATATGTGGTAGAACACAATAATAAGAGCAATAAAATCTTTGTAGACGCCGAAAATATTTGGAAGCACACACATAACCTATAACAATGCTTTTGTGGCATGCGCTTGCGGCTAAAAAGGGTCTCTTCCTGCTCTGGCAAACGCAAAGATTTCTGAAAACGAAATAGAAACCGAATCCAAATTAGATTTCCCTTCAACTTATTGAATTTAAGCGCAATCAAAAGAATCTTCATTGACCTTCAATTGTGCGCCTATGAGCGTAGATATATGTATATATATATTTACACATGTTTATACATATAGGCATTCATAGCAATTGCGTTCATTTATTGTTGCTTACAACAACCACAATTACAATCAATTTGTCGTAAGCGAAATGCACTTGAAAAGGGTGAGACTGCCGTAGGCAGATGCCATGTGATCCACCATACAATTGACAATCGGCTGTCAGTGCTCCCGGCTGCCATCGATTTATGATTGCTCTTGTAATATATGTGTGTATAGGTATTTGTGTGTGTGTATAAATTATATGCTTGTTGGTGAGCCTCGATATAATTTCACTTTTGCCATGACAAACAATCAAAAATGCATTTCTTTCAATTATTCGTTTATTTATTAATGTAAATAAGAGTGAGTAGTAATCAGACTAGAAGCAAGCGGTGGTAAGCGGTGCGTGGTGCGCGTGCGCTTACCACTACCACTTTAAGAGGCATAAGAGGCAGCGGCACCTACACAAACAATTTCGATTTGATTTAGTTTCGACCAGTCGTGCCTCGCTCGATTTGCGTGGGTTTGTTTGTTGTAATTAATGTTGTTGTTGTGGTGGTTTTGGTGTTGACGTTAGTGCTAACGCGCTGATGTGACTACTGTTTTATTAATAAATAAAAATTCGTTAGTTATTTACACTGAAGTTATTTATTTTTTAATTAATTTCTATTTTTTATTTCATTATTTGCTGGTGGATTTATTTACTGTTCTTTTTTTTATAATTTTTTTTGTTCATAGATTCTTTTATGGATTTTTTTATAGTTTATATGGAATTTTTTTTGGTTAGAATTTTGTTAGTTTTTCTTTGAGCAACCACAAAACGCATCAATCAAATTGTCATTTGAGCAATCAACCGTCACTAATGCCACTCTCATTGTGTTATTATTAATTTCTGCTGTGCTCCATTTTTCAATTGTCCATGCAGCTTTGTAGCATCAAGCAATTATGATGTAATATATTGTTGTTTGGTGTAAGAAAAAACTAAAATTTTATTTTACTGAGACAAGTATATGTTTTTTGGTGTCCAAAGGGTCAAATGAAAGTGATGGTTTGTTGCGAGCATGAGAAGGAAAAAACGCAAAGATAGCATGGAAGGGGCTCAAGCTGAAAAATATAAACCATATTCCATAGATGGAGCTGTTACAGCGATTTTTCACTGCTGAACATTTAATTGTTGGAGATTAGCGAATTATAGTTGGAACTTTCAGCTGTTAGTTGAATTTAAAAATACAGCCATCTTAAAATGAGTTTACTGTTATTTCAATACCATAAATCCACACCAAATTACAAATTAGAGCAGGGATGATATGATTTCGAATGTTCTAATTACTACTGTGTGACTGGTGTGAAAATTGGACGATGGGTTTGACACCGCCTACTTTTTGGCGAAATCCCATATCTCGAGGCCCGATCGACCGATTTCGACAAAATTTAATACGTATCATTCTTTTCATGTTGCTATGTCACAGTACGAAAATAGCTGAAATCGTGCTTCTCTTAATATTTTCATCTTCCAAAACGCAAATCAAGAAGTAATTGTTATAACGGAATTTTTTAATAAAAATTTTTTAATAAAAAAATTTAAATTTTCTCAAAATATCAAAATCACCGATAATCACATTTATTGATTTTAATTATTGATATTTACAAGACAGTTTTCATTCAAGATCTTCAACAAGGAAATTCATATATATTTATAAATAGAACTCATTATGTATATACATATATATCATTTACGAAATGCAACACTGAATTACAAGAACGTTACATAATGCCCACCCACTGTCAGACGAGCAGCGCATAGATTAGCATGATAAACCCGCCACTAACGTTAAACCAATTAGTTCCTAGTGCCGATATTCATATGAAATATAATCGCATTAATATTGTCGTTATCGCCGGCAAACGTGAAATGCCTGTCAAATATTGACGAACGAACGAACGAAAGTCAGCGAAAAGTGAAATAGCAAAACAACTAATTAGAAACATATGTAAATAAACGAGGGCCAATAAAATTTCTAACGAAGCTGCAAATAGCAAACAAATGCACGCAAGCGAAACTCTATATAATTGTACGTAGGTATATGCATATAGTATGTATGTGAACATTAATAGACACAAACATAAATGGCCTTGAAATATTGTATAATGCTAATGAAGCGAAATGGGAAGTAAAATGAGGGGCCTTAGAAAATTAGCACATACTCTTTGAGCTAAAAAAGTATGCGAAAAGAATTTCTCTTAAATGCTAATTAAATAACTATACTATATACAAAAATTCTGATGTATATACATATGTATGTATGTATTTGCAGCGTCAAAAAAATGCAATAATTTTTTTTAGCTTAACAAAACTTGTGTTGCGTGAGTGCGGAATTTATACCCTTAGTTACTTATACGCCCGCGCTGATTACGCACTGTGATTAAATTAATAAGCATGTACGTAGGTATTTGTGTATTTACTACGCTCTTACTATCTTATCGCACAAAAGTTTTTAAATTTCAGCAACAAACAACACACGCCAATGAGTCATGTGAAATATGAAGCTTGTTTGGCATGAAGGGACAAGTACCGTGTAGGAAAATCCGAAGCTATTATATATTCGAACATGCAATCTGCAAATCTGCATATCGTCACCTAAAATTCAAATTAACGTAACAGCACTTTTTATAAGTTTACAGGTGAAGGAAACCGATATAATAGAAAATACTCACATTAACAAAATTTGAATTTTGGTTATGGAATTGAATTTTGGTAATGGTTACATACTGGTTATATCTGATTTTTTGATGATACGCTGTTTCGCATTTGGGTGACGATAAGTACATTAGGGTGATTAAAAAAAATGTTTGTTTTTCGATTGGTACTCGGAAAAATAGGTTCCTAGACACCTCTAAGAAAGCCTCTCCAAATATGAGTTTTTAATTATAAGGGGAAGGTCCTCCTATATACAGTTTTCTATTTTTTCTTATTATCCGACAGAAAAATTTATATCTCTCTTCCAACTACTTGAAAAAATATCTTGTTTCTTAGATTTTGTAGGAAATTGAATGCCCTAAGAAAATGGTCTCTTATGAGTTTTCGATTAAGTTAAGCGTTTACGAGATATTCATCGTCAAATATCAATGGATATTAGGGTGAATTAAAAAAAAAACAAAATTTTCGTTTGGTACTCTGAGACCTAGACACCTCTAAGAAAGCCTCTCTAAAAACCTTAGAGTTTCATCATTCATAATGATTTTTTTCATTGAGTTATAAAATCCATAGGAAATAAAAAAAATTCCCAAAAATAATCAAATTTTAACTAATATCTTTTAAACGGTTGGGTTTACGAAAAAATCGTGGAGACCTTTTTTGTAGAGCATTAAATTTCCTACGAAATCTAAGGAACAAGATATTTTTTCAAGTAGTTGGAAGCGAGATATAAATTTTTCTGTCTGATAATAAGAAAAAATAGAAAACTGTATGTAGGAGGACCTTCCCGTTAAAATTAAAAACTCATATTTGGAGAGGCTTTCTTAGAAGTGTTTAGGAACCTATTTTTCCGAGTACCAATCGAAAAAAAAATTTTTTTTTGAATCACCCTAAAGTACATATTATTCATTCCAATGGTTTATTTGACCAAATTTCCCGTAATGCTTTATTAAATGCCTTACATCGCATACTGCATTAATTCTTCGTGAGTTTTTCGCCGAATTTTTTTCCAAATATCTTACCGGAATTATGAAGAATATCAACCGCATTTGTTCTCCACAATTCGATTAATTTTTTCCAAGAAGAGCGTTACTAAATTTACAAATTACTCTTATTTGAAGATGTATTAAGCATTATTAAGATTGATGCCTACTGCTCAGATGCCAAAGAGATTTTAAGCGTTTGTATTTCCTGCAGGGTAGTTGCCTATACTCAGTCTGTGCGGGTGTATAATATATTAGATTATTATTTTTTGTTATTTTCGCTCTATTTTTGTTTTTACTTTGCGAATTACGCTGCGTGTTTTGTAAACATTCAAAAATGTTGAACTTTACCGTTAGTCATATACACATTCTCACACTAAAGTGTGCTATATATTTTCAATTTGTGCGCTAGTTTATATTTTTTCGCAACACACCTGCCCATAAAAGTGCAGTTAAAAGGCATTTAGCAAATTATTTCGGATTATAAGCATAAACATACTTACAGTATGTTTACGTATTTTGCGCTTAGCAACTCGCCGCTTGCCCGCCGAAGTGGAACAATTGTTGTCGTGCGAAAACTGGAATTATAAAAAACTGCTAAGCACGCCCGGCACTTTTTACTGCACACGTGCTAGTTGATATACATATTTTTTAATTAAGTCATTGCCGATTTTAAGACGAGTGTGTTTTCGCTGCTAATGCAAGTAAGAGGCGATCGTCGTACATGGCGTATAAGCAACATTTTTTGTTTCTAAAGTAAATCGTACATTCATAATGGCATTTGAGCGCTTCACAGAGTGATTTAATTTGAAAATAATCGCATTTATAATTTTCATAATAAGGGCGTAACTCCAATTTGGGTAATATTTGCTATTAGCCCTTTAAGATATGTTTTCGAGTTTCCAAACTGTTTTATAAGATTTAATGCTAATTTGCTTTAAAAATCTGTTTTGGCAAATGGCAAAATAAATATCGAATGTTTTATATTTCAACTGATTTTGCCATTCTAATACAACACCATTTTTTTCTTGTGTCAAGTGTCAAAAGAACACTGAATTTAGTTATGATGATTTTTTTGATTCTAGTGCTTTAAGGGGTTAGGGGTAGTCAGAATTTTCAAAAAATTAATTTTGCATTTTCGTTAAGTGTAATATCTTTAAAATATTCCCTGAAAATTTCACGTTGATCCGATAATTAGTTTTTGAGTTATTCGAAAAATAACAAAGAGAGCTCGGGCACTTCAAAACGCTAGTGTGAAACTTTAAACGATTTTTCTCAAAACTATGTTTTTTGAACTGGTGACAGCTGTAACTCAAAACCCGCTCAGCAGATTTTAATGAAATTTATAGAGCTTTTAGAATACATAATAAAGTCGGGCCTGATCGAAGGATTTTTTTTTTCAAAAATTTCGATTTTTTAAGACCAATTAACTCTTGATTTCTTCCCAAAAATTTAGACAAAAATTTCCTGAGGCCGCTATTTTGTTAATTTTGAAAAAAAAAAATCCTTCGATCAGGCCCGAGTTTATCTATTTATAAAACTAATTTCTTTTGTCCGATTGGTTTTAGATGAATCTGGTTGAATGGTTGGCGCCGCAAGTACCTTTTTTTGGAACTGGGTCAACACAAACAACTATAACTTTGGAAATAAATTTTTTTTTGAAATTTTCGTGACTTCAAGTCAACACATTCATTAATAATGCCATATTACTACTTTTGTAAAATAATACGATTTAACAGCAAAAAAAATAGTGAAAATTTTCGTTTTTTTTTTTTTGTGCCTATAACTACCCCTAACCCCTCAAGCATTTTTGTGGCGTTTGTTTGCAAATATATTCAACAATTCTTAACCAATCACGCTGAACTCGAAAAATATTAACCTAGTTTTTTTTTGTTATTTTTGCTATTTTAGCGAATATTTTTTCTCCTCGTCTTAAAAGAAATCAAATTTTCTAACACGACTTAAGCCGTTATACAAAATAGATAACGATTTATTTACAAATTGATATGAATGAATATATACTACATCATCTTGTGAATCAGCTTAAGTCTATTTTTAGTTGTGTGCCATAATTGTATTTTGTACAAAAAATGTGATTAATCAAAATCAGACGTGGCTGATAGCGACAACTCAATGAAATATATGTACTAATTATTATTATTATTTTTTTAAACTTGGATTCATAGCAGATTATAGAAGAAATGAAACAATCGCCAGAAAAGAATTGAGCAAAAAATATTCTCGATTATTAAATATAGGAATAAGTAACACAAAATTGTCGTTACTAAAATATTCCGAAAATTCACAAAAATTGGGTCACAATGCCTATAATAAAACCAAAAATGGCACCAGTTCATATTGACTCAGAAGTATTGTTTTTTTTTATTATGTAAAGATTAATTTAGTTAACAATTGCTGATTAAATTTCTAAGAAAGATAACAATTTATGAGGATAGACCTAGTGTCAAAATCATATTTCGATAGATTTAAAAATAACATAATAAAGTTTGAAGTCGATGTATAAAACGTTTTTTGAGGCACAGTCTTCTAAAATATAACCACTCAGTTCAATTAGCGTCAGTTCAACTATAAACGCCCTTTTCTTCAAACTAATACTTTGGGCAAAAATAGTAAGACTTTGTTTAAATTTTAAATTCCTCATTAATTTTTCGAAATCTATGTCGTCCCACTCAAAGTAATCTCGCTTGACCCCAATACACTTCTGACAACGTTTCTTCCAATCCTCCAAACAGTTGTTAAAGGCAATTTCCGGATTAGCCTCCAATACCCATAGCGACTCACATTTAATGTCTTCAATCTACTCACAACGGGTTCCTTGGAGAGGTCGTTTCAGTTTGATGAGTAGCCAGAAGACAAACGGAGCTAAATCAGGCGAATACTATGGTTGCGGCACGATATTGGTTGAACATTTGGCGAAAAACTCACAAAGAATCAATGCAGTATGCCCAGAATTCCGGTCTCTTTTTACGCATAGCTTAGCCCAGACAGCTTGGCTGGTCGGAAGAAATTCGGAGTTATAAGTCCTCGATAATCGAAGAAAACCAACAAAACCTTGATTTACGCGTTCTCGACCCTCTTTGAATTATCTGTACCAATCGAAAACACTTGCTTGCCAACCGAAGATCTTTTCCAACCTTCTAACCGTCTAGGCACAAGAAATTTAATTCCGCATACAATACAGAACTTGGAATGTCTTACTAATATTTGCCACAAATATCCTTGAGCGATTATTCAGAGATAAATAAACCGATCACTATAACCCTTATACATGTTCTGTATATAACTCTCTACACAATCATCCACTATTTTTTAAACTAATCAAAAATCGAATTAAGACAAGCCAAAAACTACAAAATTTTGGTTTTTTTTGGTGTGTATCTGAACCTATTTAGTCAATCAGTTATCTTCAGAGCTCTTTCCATATCCTCCTATTAGCATTTATCTATGTATTTAGCTTAAAATTAGTGAAAATACCGAGAACGGAGGATAAAAAAAAACTATGACACATTTGGGCATGTAACGGGGATGAACTCCTCTAACTCTCGAGAGATATTTTTCATATTATTACTATGAAAGATTCCTAATATGTTTTTCCTAAATGCCTCAACAGACTGACATTTTCTATATCGACGTTTCATTGTTAAAAGTCAGTGCCACAACTTGCCGCCAATTATACACATTGACATAGCTTTGAACTAGTCCGAAGAATAATGTTATATGTATTTTGAATACTACATCTTTTTTCTTTACAATTTCGTCGATATGCGTCAATCATGTAAACACATTTCTTCGTAGCCATAAATGTGGTGGCTTTTGTACATAGCCGTCGCATAATATTTCCTCTTACACACCCATCGCATCTACTCATTCAATTATTTCGAATTAATTCATTAATTTGTATGAAAATGCACGAAGAATTATCGCTAATTCCGTTGGCATATTAATGAGCAAATTAATTTGCAAATAAATAATTATAATTTCTATGGCGGCCAATGTGAAAGTCGGCATCGGCATCGGCATCGGCCAAAGTCAAAGTCAATGTTGGGTGTTCACGCACTCAATTGCGTTCTAGCGAGGCCAATTTGCATTTGGACTGGCGAATTGTTATGGTTTTTCAGTTTGTAAGTGTAATGCTTTAGTATCTTCCAAAAGTGGCGTGTAATAGTTTCCTTGTTTTTACCTTGGATATTATGATTTTTATAGTTTCATGATTGGTTTATAGGATTTGTATGATACTAAACTCGGTTCTAGCACTGAAACATTACAAAAAGAGTGAACGAAATCTGAATCTGAACACTCACTGATTTTGATAAAAATCAAAATAGTCCCTGAGGCAATATAAGCAATCCTAATCTAATTTTCCATATATTTGTTATAAGCCTCGGTTTTCGGTTCTTTTTTAGAGCGCCATTCTCTATATTGTTGGACAGTTTCAATGTCATTTTCATAAGTTCACATCTAATCACCGGTGGTGATGCGTTTGATGAATGTAAGATCCTCATCTACCCTGTCAAGCATCTTTTTTGCGACCTCTACTCAATGTAGTTCTTCAGGTCTTTTGATATGAAGCTTTAAGGGGGTATTCTACTCAAGAATTTTGAAAAATTCGATTTTTTTTTTTTATATATTTAAAGTTTAGACTTTCAAAAATATGACCTTGGAAGGATTTTTCAAAATTCGACTTATTTTCGGAGATACAGCCGATTTTGTCTCATCTAATTATTTTAATTTTTAATATTTTTTTGTAAAATTTTTTTTCTGTATTCTTAAGATATCAATAAAAACATCATAAAAAAATGGATGCTAAAAATATTTTTGGTTTTTTTTTTAAATAAAATTCAAAAAACTGCCCAAAATTTGATTTCTAGAGTAGAATACCCCCTTAAGTGACACTCATCATACCCTAAACATTGACCATATCGGTTAGCCTTTCAAAAGAGGTATTGAGGTTCTCTCGACAATTTTCGAGCGATGTCTCTTTAGCTCTTTCGACATTATCGTCATTAACAGAGTTACAACTCGCATGAGAAAAGTTTTCGATAACTTCACGACCTTCAAAGAATGCTTTGTGCCACTCAAATACTTGTGTTCTAGATAAAATGGACTCTCCAAAATCTTTCTGCAACATTTTCAAGGATTACGTAACCGTGATTCCATTGAAATTCGTTTTATGGTAAATATTGCCAAAAAAAACTTCATTCCACGTTATACACATACATTTGATTGACATATTGAAATCACACGTAGGTTAAAAGGTTGTAATTTGTAGAGATTTGATGCTGAAACAGACTGGGTTAAATTTGATCAGATGGTATATTTATATAGCTATAGATATGTAGAATATTTGTATTTTCTTTCCAATTTTACAGTTCAGCTTTTTTGTTGATGTCACTTTGGCGCTTTTCTACAAAAATTATTTAATTGATAATTTTTGTTTGGTTTTCACTTTCTGTTTTCTCGGCTTATTTGAAGTTTAGCGCTGATAAGCAACGAATAGTTAATATTTAATCAAGAGATGCCTCTACAATTTGAAAAAAGTCGAAACCCAATCAGGTGACTTATGTAATTAGACCCTTCTCTGGGCTAATTAGCCTATCACTTTCACAATTAAAATATTTAATTAACTCTAAAAGGCGTGCATTCCCATTTAACGGTAGGCGACTGTCGACAAAATATGAATAAATTGTTAGAAGCCGTTTACAAAAACAACAAGACGCTATATTATTGTTATTAACTAAAGCTAAGGCGGACACTACAGTCCGCGTAAGCCATGCCTACGCCAATAAAGGAGAAGAAGGCGTTCACTACAAGTCTTATCAAATATTTAACAGGTGACCGTTATATCAGCGCTTTTTATCGCTCAAATTGAAAAAATATATGTAAATAATTAAAGATTAAAAGATTAAAGATACCCGTTAGCATACTAAGCATACAAATTTTAATCACTTAGGTGAGTCACTTTGTAACAAATAAGTATGTATCTTTGTCGGTCTGCTTGCGCGCAAGCCCAAAATTCGATCTCTCCATTTATGGCGGGTTTGTTGATATTTCACTTCCTCATTTTCCTCAGCTTTTATTGTATCATCTAAATAAATGTGTTTTCGTCAATATTTATCTGCTGACACTTACGATCATTTAAATAACTGCCCACACAACAACAAACAATAGTTGTGTAGACGATGCCTTTAACGCGCTTGTGCGATGACTTTTATGGTTTAGTAGCGTCTCTTTAGAGATGCTAATTTCTAATCTAAAGAAGCTAATTTGGATATCCACATCCACATGTTGATCAGTTAGCACTGAAACCGGTTGCTGCTTTTTTTTTGTTTTTTTTTTCTGTGTTAAGTGGCATGTGAACGAACAGCGCATTGTCGTTTATTTGCATTGCAGACAACAATATGTTGTTTGTTGTCGTAGCCGGTGACTGGTTTTTTGATATAAATGTTTACTTTCAATTTATAAAAAAATATTTGTTTTTCTACAAATATTTAATTTACATATGAAAGTGAGTTTATTTTCATTTGTTATCATATATAAACTCTATGAGGGCAGACCGCGTGATCTATATCAGAACTGAGCTCTTTTGAGCACAAGTTGAAGTATGTAGAACTTGCCTCATAAACATCAAAAAGAAATTCATGGAATTAACTAACAATGAACGACATCTCATACTGCACAAGACAGACGCGGTATCCTGTAAACAACGATTCAAGATCATACATGTATAAGTAGAAGCTAAAACCGCTTTCAAAGCCACACTACTCGTAAACCCAGTACTACTTTCTATATATGACGGCAGCCCGAAAAGTAGACATCCTTATTACCCGGTGGCGCTACCATCGCAAGACTACTGGTGATGTAAACAATTTGGACTCGTCGATAAGTTGACAGCGTGTCTGCGAGCTTTAGAAAGTAGAAGTAGATAAAAAATGTAGATGGGTCCGCGATTCGATTTTTGGAGGAGAAATCAAGCAGTGTAATCATAAAGAGCTCAGTTGCTGATCACTGTAAACTTATCCTGTTGTTGTTGTTTTAACGGGTATGTGATCCCCGTTAGGATGGTAAGGCTTAGAAAAGTTGTCATCGAGGTCATCCAATAGAAGGACCAGGAAACGCGCCGTTTCGACAAGGTTGGACCATAGGGAGAGACTGTCGGCTTAGTAGTGTTAGCAGGGCATGCAAAGAGGTGGTTAGTGTCAGCGGGAACTCATTACACGCTCGACATGTGTTTGATATGTCAGGATCGATTCTGAATAAGTAGAGTTTAATATGCTATAGTATCCAGAACGAAGCTACGCAAGGGTCACTCTCGATTCTCGCAATCCTATGTAAGAATTATCTACTCACCGAAGGCGAGCAAGTGTCGGTTTCAAATTCACAAGCAGCGCAGCAATGTGAAATGAGCAAATTTCCACTCGGGTTGCAAAATTTAAATAATCTAAGTACTGTCTGCCTGTCAAGGCATTGTTTACGTGCACTTGAGCTAAATATACTCGCCAAGACGACTTGTTTTGACATTACTCATTAGACTTTTTATTTATGTCATATGAGTGAGAATATATTCGCACAATGCTGAAATGCTAGAATATTTTGCTAATTTTTTCTTTTGCGCTAATCGCTGCTTCTATTTTGCACATTTCCTTTCGCTGTTTTTATTTACCGCTGATGAATGAGATTCAAATGCGAATATTAAATAAATGAAATTTTGTTTTTTGCCGCTTTGTAGAGTGACAAAGCGCCGCAACAGTAGTCAATAAGCGAATCAATAAATAATGACGCGAGTAAACAATGCAAGTTGGAGTACATTTATGAATACATTATATGTACGATGTATACAGACAAATGTACTGCTACCTATTCGCATGTGACAACTATGTAAATACACACGAGTTTGTATACTCAGTAAAATCATTTGTTAGTTGGCTTTACTCACATGACCCAGTTTTCACAGTTTTTCAAATTTTCACAAAGTTTAAGTTTAGAATTTGTTGAAGAGTAAGTTTTACTTGGTAATGGGCGGACATTGATATAAAATTGCTATTGTAGAATAGCTTGTAACTAACTGGAATGACATAAGGAAGTTATTAAGGCTTTGCTTTGCTCTCCGTTTGCTAACTCAATAATCTTGTAACGGATGATCCGAGTAGAGGTACTTTTTTCAATAGACTTTTTTTGACAGATTACGCAGGAGTCGTGTCAAGCTGTCATGTTATTTTGCTCAGTATTGTTTGACGTCTCATCATGGAACGACTTATACCTGAACAACGTTTACAAATCGTTCAACTTTTTCAGGAAAATTCACGTTCTTTAAAGAATATGTTTCCCACATTTTGCTAACTTATGGTCAACATAATTGGCCTACTGAGTTTACTATCCCGCTTCGATTCAGGCCTTAGAGCAAAACATCACGCGTGTCATTCGCCAGTTACGAGTCGAAATGCTCGAACGAGTCATCGAAAATTGAACCGAGAGCTGAACTACCTGAGGCGTAGCCAGTTTGAAAGATAATTTCTTTCATTCAAAAAATAAATGCCAAAGAATGTATTTTTCTTTCAAAAAGTAGGGAACCTCAAAATGGATCGCCCTTTAAATATTTCTAGAAGAATACCTGTCAAGCCAGCTGACAAGATAAATACATTTTTTGACATTAATCAAAGTCTTAAACCAAAGGAAAATTTATTTTCAAAACTTGCATTCTATGCACATAAGTGACACAGTTTTGACTGAAATTGTACTTCAATTATTGATATTGCAGAATTTGAAGCTGAATAGATGCTATAGACTTCCATTGATCTAGAAAAATTTACGGTAAGCTTTGGTTTTCATGCTACTGATCCATAAATTTACTTGGAGTTACCGTGTCTCATCATTTACGAATATTGTACCATTTTGAGGAATGTCAAATTTCTTTATGGTTTCGCTAGTGCCCACTATTTGTCTTTAATATTGATATACGAATTTTTACCCACGTCGTTGGTCACTAGTTGCTATAACAATTAAGGGGGTATTCTACTATAGAATTTTGAAAAATTCGATTGCTTTTTCATATGTTTAAAGTTTAGACCCTTAAGAACATATCCTCCAAAAGATTTTTAAAAATTAAAATTGTTTGAAGAGCTACAGTTACTTTAGTGACGCAGTACCTAGCCCGTTCGATTTGACTCACTTTTTTAAACGGTTTTTTTCGAAACTACTTTTTTCCACACGGTACCGGCATTATCTCAAGTTCTATACAACCGATTTACTTGAAATTTTGTGTGAACCTTCTTTATATATTCCTTTATCGTGCCTACCAGCATCGTGTCAGAATTTTTGTTTTTAATATTTAAAAAAAAATTCAGGAATTTCAAAAAAAGGCGTAAAAAATAATTTCTATTTTCAGGCAGTCGCCATTTTTCAAAAAAATTTTCGTGTTCCCTGAGGTAGGGACTATAACAGAATCTTACTGATTAAGAATTTCTTTTGATTTTTTTTTTTCAGACCACCAGGAGAGTCAGGATCAATGTCACCAGGATGCGCCATTTTTTTTTTACACCTGGGAGAGGCCTCTAATTATTTTAATTTTTAATATTTTTTTTTGTAAAATTTCTTTTTTTGTATTCTTAAGATATCAATAAAAACACCATAAAAAATGGATACTAAAAATATGTTTTGATTTTTTTTTAATAAAATTCAAAATAGTCCAAAATTTCATTTCTAGACTAGAATACCTCTTTAAAGCGTAATAAGGTTTAACTCACATGGCAAATCATTTCACTTTAAGATAAGTATGTACGTCAGCATTAGATGTGCTGAATCTCATATGATACAATATCCATATTCTGTTAAAATATTACCTGGAACGAGATCGAAAGAAAATAAATATAATTAGAATATAGTACATTAAGAATGAAATAGCATAACTAAAATATAAAGAATACTGCGTTACAGAGTATCAGATTTTAAAAAAAAATATGTAAAATGGTATCCCAGATTCGAAAGAGGTGCTGACGCTCTAATTATCCTCGTAAGATGAGTCAAAATTAATGAATTGTTTATCTTCGGACCTCGGACCTCGAACCAACGATTTACAAAACACAATTGTGCATGAAGTGTTCCAAAATATTACGAGAAAGAAATTGAGTAGCTGAAGTTCATTATCACGAAGATTTGGACAACTCAGTGACAATGTATGATCACTCGTCGTACTCCAGTGCTCTAATATACATAAATACTAGCTGTTTAACCACTGTCAACAAGCATAATTAGGCGCATTTTCGAGATACGAATTAATAAATTAGTTAATCCCTCGCAAATTTAGTAGCTATAGGAAACACAAAACGCTTGCCGGCCATAAATTTCGGATAAAAGCTTCAACTACGCGCTCCCACACAAGGCAAACGGTTACTTTGTATAAATTAATATTCATACATACATACATATGTATGTATCTATGTATATACATGCATAGATATTTAAATTTACATGTGTTCCATATATCTAGATACATATGTATGTAAATGCACAAAAGTATCCCGCCATGTGTTGATGATGATTTTAATGAAGCGTTGAAGGTGAGGATATACCCATAAATTCCATGTCGCTCATTTTCTATTTGAAATGAAAAGTATTTGAAATTTTCACATTTCGAGCACTACTTAGAAACGTATGGGTACTTGCGCAGGCATACAAGCATGCAACTTTCTCCCATATGTATATTCTGTTTGTAAGATTTTAATTTGGCATGAGCTGCCTAATTTACCCAAGAAAATCAACTAAATAAATAAAATTTGTTTTTTTTTCTTTGAATATTTTTCAAACATTTGTTTTTGATCTAATTTTACACAGTGATGTTATTCTAATGGTAAGAGTGCATATATTGATGCATTAGAGCGGATCGATTTTTGTTACTATAAAATCGGGAATGCGGCAAATGTTCTATGGGGCAATCTGCACAATTTCGCCTAAGAGACTATGGGTCTAAAGCCGGTCTCGAGACAGAGATTGTTGAAGCGAAGTTTAAAAAATCTGAATATGTATATGAGCAGGTGGGGTGCACTAAGGCCCACTCGAACCATTGCACTTAATGTCATCTTTCACATTTTATAGTACTCATAGACATCTTTGGAAGGTGTAAGGCTGCGAAAGTTCCTATCAGTATAAGAGAATCTGGGTTTCTAAAATAACACGTGTCTGAACACTCAGAAATCCCCACACACTTTGACTTCATACCGAATCACTTGGATCATAGAGTCAACAAATCGAACTCGGGCGTCTCCTTCTCTACCCATATACCGGCGAGGAAGTTGTGGGTGGGAACAAGTCATTGGATGAGATGTACAGTGGGCTTCTTTACGGATGGGTCAAAGCTTGGGGAGAAGGTTGAAGGAGGGATTTACTGTAAGGAGCTCTCTATAAACTTTCTCTCTGACTATTGAAGTGTTTCCCAGCCAAGATTGCAGCCATTGAGGTAGCAGTAGATTTACTGCCTCCTTCAGAGAATTGAACATTTACTCATATAGTAGAGTGGCTTTACTAGCCTTGAACTCATTTACAGAGCGTTCAGGGTTGGTCAAAGAGTGCCTAACCTCGCTATCAATAACGTCAAGTGCCTTCGTGATAAGACTGGTATGGGTGCCAGGGCACAGAGGAATAACAGGAAATTTGTAAAGCTGATGAGCTAGCAAGGAAAGGCACCCTATAACCGCTATCAGTGCTCCCGTATCCAATCTACTACTAAATAGCTGGATTCGCGGGAACTTGACCAGCATCGGTACATGCGTTGTCGCAAAAATTTTTTGGCTCAAGGTCAATGGCAAGGGATATAGTAATCTCTTTGCCCTCAGTAAGTCTAACCTCTCTCTCGTTGTGGGGTTTTAACAGGCCAATACTCTATTGGCGTCCATGTTGTATGGCTGGGAACTGCACCAGATGCCATCTGCTTTGCATGAATAGAAGAAAATGAGGTGGAAACAACTCAACATTTCCTTCTTGACTGTCTCGCGTTTGGGAAGTCAAGACTTAAACACTTGAAAGCGCATACCTTCAGACATCCCACCGAACTGGCGGGAATGGAAATTAAGCAAAATTTTTATTGGCTGCTAATGGTTTTACGCTTAAGAAATTTTTCCTTTTTTTTGGCTCCCTGTAAATCGAGCCGCTCTAATACACAAATCTTCGTTTTAATAAGTTCAAACGATACAGCGGTTGTTTCGATATAGCTTACATATACATATATTATATGTATTAATTTTCATATATTTTTTCAATACATACATACATTAACAAAAGTTTGACATTTGTATGTGACATTTATTGTGTCGAAACATTTATCTAACGCAATTTTTGGCATGCGAAGACTTTTATTTTGGATATTTCGACTTCGGACATTGTTTATTGGCACATTTATCAATAAATTATATTTTTATTCGTTTTTTTTTTCTCGTTCTGCCTCTATCTTATCATTTGAAGGTTAATACGCTAGTTTGCTGCTTCGCCGCTTTTTCTGCGCTTCCTTTTTGCATTAATAAATTCTAGTGACTTAACTATGAGTAAGATAGTACATATACATAAACAGGCAAATATCTATATATAAGTATCACCTGATTTATGTTTATTTTTGTTTACTATTTTCACTTGGCACACAATGTTTTAACTTTTTTCGTTTTCCTCCGAGCGACCCATTAATGTCAGACCTTTAATACATATATCACACTCTGATGTCATCGTTTAGTTACTAAACGTGCTCCTCCTACCATTAAACTAATATTCTTAATTAAATACGGCTAACACGACCTTCACATCGCCACTTCATTAATGAATGAGAATTATTCATTGATTATTTTGGGCTTTCAATTTTATTCAATGGAGCTTTCAAGCGCCTAATAGTGTTTAGGGAAGACTATATTAGCAATGTGGTTATAAATTAGTGTAATTTAATGTTTTAATCATTGAGTGTTTATTACAATTAATGTTTTGAACTTATGACCTGCTGTTGTAATTTCGAATATCACTTAAGCAATTTATAACAGCGATAATTTAGTAGTCAGTAATAGTTAGATGTAGTCTTTAACACAATTAAAGTATTTGCAGAGCATTTTTAAAAGATGAGACATACTTAAACAGAGCTGAGAAATGCAACGCCGACAGTATAATTGAATATATTTAATTTACACTCTCTGGGATATATTTGCATACTTGAATAGTGGATAGTTTTCCCAGAAAATTGATATCTACTAGAAAAATTTCGTGACTTAAGACACTCTGTAGCCAACAATAAAAATTGATTCGAGGTGTGATAGCAAGCGCCTATTTCCTGCACACTCAGTACGCTAGAATCCTAGACAAGACATCTCAGAATAGGCAAACAAAATCAGAAGGATTCGAAAAGTATTGAAAAATCCATCAAATAAATTAATTTAATTAATAGATGATGACTTATTTCTTTTCGTACTAAAATTCTATGTAGGCGAAATAAATTATAAACAAGTAAGGACGAGCTAAATTCAAGTGTAACCGAATGCCAAAATACATTTACCTATTGAACTTAGTTTTCATCGGTGAAGTAGGTTCCGAAATATGGGTTTCACCTAAATGTGGGCGTTGTCACTCCTATAGTACGACGTTCACATTGGCTCCTATAAAAACATTTTCTACAATCTCGGGTATAAAATTTTATATCTCTGGTGACAATGGTCCGATTCCGCCCATCTGCAATACCAATCCTCCTTGGGTACTAGGAGCATGTGTACCAAATTTCATGAAGATATCTCATTTGTTACTTAAGATATTTCTTTCACGGACTAAGGAAACATATACAAGGTCTGTCGCAAAAGAAACAGGACTGTTAAAAAAACAAAAAAAATTAATATTTTTCAAAAGTTATATTTTTTTATTCAAAGTAGTTTCCTTGTGCTTCAATACAGCGTTTAGCCCGGTCAGTTAGCATTATTAGCATTATTAGCATTTCAAATGAGTATTTAAGGTCATTTTTCGGAATGCTCTTGAGAATATCGGTCGTCGCCTTTTGGATAGCTGAAATGTTCTGAAACCAGTGTCTTTTCATGAGCAAATGAAGTTTTCCAAATAGTTTCAGGTAACTAGGGTGAGTGATTAATGGTTAATATGGAGTTTTTTGTCAAAAAATCAGTGACAAGCGTCGACCGATGACACTGCGCGTTATCGTTCAATAGGCGCCAGGACCCTGCCTCACGATATTGTGGTCGAGCACGACGAATGCGTGACAAAAGACGCTTCATAACACCAAGGTAAAACACAGCATTAATCGTTTGGCCAGGTGGGACGAACTCTCGGTGTACAATACCCTCGGAATCGTAAAAACAAATCAGCATTGTCTTTATTTTTGACTTCTGAAGACGAATTTTTTTCGGTGACTTCTGATCGTCACAGAGGTCCTCACGACCTTCTTGGAATCGCTTAAACCACTCATGCACATTACTACGGGATAGGCACTGATCATCATAAATTTTTTTCATCATTTGAAATGTTTCAGTAAACGTTTTCCCAAGTTTAAAACAAAATTTAATATTTGCTCTTTGTTCAAAATGCATTTTACGACTGATGACCAAAATCTGCTGTGACTTTTTGATCGATAACATCGATTGTAGTTATCCAATTGTCTTAAAATTTTTACGAAATGTCAACGAAAGATCAAACTTTGTATTTCACATACCCACCAATAGGTGGCGCCACCAGAATCAGTTATATTTAAAAAGTTCTGTTTCTTTTGCGACAGATCTTGTATAGGCACTCGGAGTTCCACTCGTCTCATCATCTTGATCATACGAGTATGTATGTGTATATGTAATTTCAAATTATATTTAGGCTATGTTACCTCCAGGATTGCATTGAATGTATTATATAATATTTAAAGCCGATGTTTCCAGTCATTTGAATGCAACGTATATAAATGAAGATTCATTGTAACAAAGTTTTAAGGCTTTTTTAGATCAAGGAATCTTTTTATTATTTCTAGTATATTTTCCTCTGATTTGGTATTAGACGTCGCTGTATATAGTCTTATAAATCCAAATTAGTATAGAAGATCAAAGAAAAGTAGTATTGTTCTTCGATAATTCGTTCTACACAAGGTTCATGTCTTAGATTAGCCCTTAGCATAGATATTTGATGAAACTAGATATGATTCTTTTGACCAATAGTCTTTCTCTCCAACTTTTACCAACATATTTGACATTTGGAGAAATTAATTCATCCCTCGTTCCCAAAAACTAAATTCCCGCGTTAAGGGGTTAGGGGTAGTCAGAATTTTCAAAAAAAAATAATTTTTTTTTGCTTTTTCGTTAAGTATAATATCTTAAAAATATTCTCTGAAAATTTCACGTTGATCCGATAATTAGTTTTTGAGTTATTCGACAAATAACAAAGAGAACTCAGGCACTTCAAAGCGCTAGTGTGAAACTTTAAACGCGTTTTTCTCAAAACTATGTTTTTTGATCGGTGATAACTGCAACTCGAAAACCGTTCAGTAGATTTTAATGAACTTTATACAGCATTTAGAATACATAATAAACTCGGGCCTGATTGAAGGATTTTTATTTTCTCGAAAATTTCGATTTTTTAGGACCAATTAACTGTTGATTTTTTCGCATAAATTTAGAAAAAAAATTCCTGAGGCCGCCGTTTTGTTAATTTTGAAAAAAAAAAATCCTTCAATCAGGCCCAGGATTATCTATTTATAAAACTATTTTTTTTTTGCCCGATTGATTTTAGATTAATCGCCAAGGGACAGGAAGAGTTATGTTTAAGGATATCAAGACAATGTGCTATGTTGGTTGGTACGTTCCAATATATGACTCCATAGAACCAAATTTTATTTCAATATTTCATTGCCACAAACAAATTTCTAATAGATTTCAGAGTCAAACGTTTTTCAAAAATCTTAATCTTAATTAATTTAAATCTTTCATTCATTACAAAATGGTTCGTCATTAGTTGTAAAATTGAAGCGACTATTTTGCTGAACATTTTCAAAGAATTTTGCACCTTATATCGCTGCGGTCAAGACAATACCACAAAAAATATTTCTAAAAGTGTGTAAACGTTACACATGGATGCATTCCACCCGCTTATCTTGCTAACATTTATTTAGAAAATCTCCCCTTTATACCGTTATTTTAGTGCCCATTTTCCGCTTCACCACACTTCCACCCATTTAATTGCTACACACACCTACACACAGCGCAATTATTCAAGCCACCTCGGGATGGCCAACCGTTCAGCGCTTATCGTTATGACATTTCCGCCGGTCAGATAGACGTAGCGACAACATAATGACGACTTCGCGTGTCGCGCTCGCTTTCCAATTTTTCTAATTGCCATATGCATTTTAGCGCTTTTCCATTAAAGAAAAGGTAAACAAACACGCGTGAGAGAGTGCAACGCGTGTTGTTTCTTTTTTTTTTTTTTGCTTTGCTTTTTGACATTGGCACATGCAACTCTGGCGTAGCGATGCGGTAGGTACAAAGGCATTGCTGCACGCACCTTGGAATTAAATGATTAGAAACATATAAAACAGCGACATTTTACTTATTTCATACAAATCACACCTATGTATATACATATCTGGGTTTGTAAGCGTGTTACGCTTGTTGACATTTCAACTGTCAGATGTGACGTTTCCATTCAGCAGCGCTGTCACATTACATTTGTCATAACTGTGCAGAAATGCGTGTCGAAATATGCGGTCTATTATTAAAGTATGGAACAGGTTCCGTTATTTAAGGGGGTATTCTACTCTAGAATTTTGAAAAAATCGTTTTTTTTCATATATTTAAAGTTTAGACCCTTAAGAACATATCCTCCAAAGGATTTTTAAAAATTAAAATTATTTTAACTTTCTTCATATAATCCTTTATCGTTCCTACCAGCATCGTGTCAAAATTTTTGTTTTTAATATTTTAAAAAAATTCAGGAATTTCAAAAAAAAAGCGTAAAAAGTGATTTTTATTTTCAATTTAATTTTTTTTCTGTATTCTTAAGATATCAATAAAAAACACCATAAAAAATGGATAGTAAAAATATTTTTTGGTTTTTTTTAAATAAAATTCAAAAAACTGCCCAAAATTTGATTTCTAGACTAGAATACCCGTTTAATATAAGTATATAAATTTGTTCCAACGAAAGCGGCAGAATATTATACGAAATTAATTCTGTTCTACTACTAGGTATAGAAGATTACATAGAAAAATACCATTCATGAAATACCTCTATTGCCAAGTCACTCAGCATGTGACCCAGTGACGGAAATAATTTGCTCAATTTTGTGCTGATCAAACGTCACGCGTGTCATCATCATTCATCATTGTTGTGCGTTCGCTGGCGCACAGCTGTCAACTGTCAGTGGCAAATTTGTGCGATCATTTGTCCAAATATGAGCGCTTCTTTAACTATCGCTGATTAAGTGTGCTTGCCCGTTAACCACTATCACTTCAGGGCCTTTATTTCACTTAATGCTGATTCACACACAGAGCATGTAGCAGATCATCTGCCAGATCGTGAGCATGATCTTGTTTACCGATATGAGTGATTTCAGGCCCTGCAGGGAAATATGATTAGAATGACAAGCGTTTAGTTCAAAACTAGAATATGTTCGTAATTTTTGTTTCGGAATGAAGGTGTAAGGTAATTGTACGAAGTTTTCATACGCATTTACTTATTGGTTGTTTCACTACCCGCATCTACAAGTCTATTTATGTAAGTACTCGTTTTCATTCTCTGCCTACCCATTTTTCTAATAATTAGTAGCAGTTTGGCTTTAGTGTTTTTCTTACAGGGTATTTTTAAATATAACTGATACTTATTTATATAAAAATTATGCATAATTTTTTGTACACTTGAGCATGAATGAAAGTGCGTTGTGTGAACTTTGCAATCTGTCAATCTTCGTTAAAAATAACAACATAAGTACATACATAGCAGAAATATTTCTATAGCGAAGCGAATTATTTTTATGCGTGCTTAAAGTCAAAGTGTCAAGAATTTTTATTAGCCTGTGGTGGGCTAATACAACTATTAAGGTGGTATTCTACTCTAGAATTTTGAAAAATTCGATTTTTTTTCATATATTTAAAGCTTAGACCCTTAAGAACATATCCTCCAAAGGATTTTTAAAAATTAAAATTATTTTAAGAGCTACAGTTACTTTAGTGACGCAGTACCTAGCCCGGTAGGTAGGTAGACTCACTTTTTTAAATGCGTTTTTTCGAAACTACTTTTTTCCACACGGTACCGGCATTATCTCACGTTTTATACAACCGATTTACTTGAAATTTTGTGTGAACCTTCTTTATATATTCCTTTATCGTTCCTACCAGCATCGTGTCAAATTTTTTTTTAATAATTTAAAAAAATTCAGGAATTTCAAAAAAAAAACGTAAAAAATGATTTTTATTTTCAGGCAGTCGCCATTTTTCAAAAGAAAATTCGTGTTCCCTGAGGTAGGGACTATAACAGAATCTTACTGATTAAGAATTTCCTTTGATTTTTTTTTTTCAAACCACCAGGACAGTCAGGATCAATGTCACCAGGATGTGCCTTTTTTTTTTACACCTGTCTCTCCCGCCCTCTAATTATTTTAATTTTTAATATTTTTTTGTAAAATTTTTTTCTGTATTCTTAATCAATAAAAACACCATAAAAAATGGATAGTAAAAATATTTTTTTTTTTTTTTTTTTTTAACAAAATTAAAAAAACTGCCCAAAATTTGATTTCTAGACTAGAATGCCCCCTTAATTTATTTACTTTTACTCTTTTCAGGTCTCTTTATATAAGAGTTTTAAATATGTGACATCGGATATAAGCTGTGGAATTAAACGTGGAACGTGGAATTAAACCGAAAATACTATTTTCATTTATAGAAAGTGAAAACGAAGAAAGTTATAGATAGTACGCTGTGAGTACCATTTTTCCAAAACCTGTATGTTAAGCTCTTACGAAAAAACCCACAATCGTTAATAGTAATTTTTAGATGAATAGCAAAATTAATTGAACTTTTGATTCGATTTCTAAATCCAACTAATGGAATCCAGGCCAATTTTGAGAAATATATAAATAAAGTTATATATAATAATAACAAACGATGTTCAGAAGCTTTCTAAGGACATAGTTCTCAGAACATCGTTATCACCTGAGAGTGTGTTAAAAGGAAATGTTCAGAAACAAGAGAGACACCGATTTAATGTTGGCTGCGTTCCGTTGCTTAACCCATCTGTATATGCTGCCTGCAATCCCTCCATAAAACTAAATCAGTTAACAATGCTCATAAACTCTGAAAGACGCTGATGTGATTTTTTTTTATTTTTTTTTTTTTAATATTTTGATATTCGATCTGTACAAATCTTGAGAGGTTTGACGTACCGCTATCACTTGGGAGTTTTCCAGGTTCTGATATATTGTCAAATATAATAGTTAGTTCCTGTATATTTTGACGAAATTTTGGAGTCACTATGTTAATTTACCACATGAGAACTTGTTGGCATATTATTTGGATTTTCGAATGGATATTATTTAGAAGAGTTGGGTTAAGAGGAGGGAGAGGATGTTGGAAGCTCTCTATTAACTCTAGTTTCAGGTTACCAGACCATGGTAGCACCACCGAGCGGCTTTACTGGCTTTCAAGGGGTGTATGATTAGCATCAAACCTTTTTCATATTAGACTTTTATTGGTGCGCGGTTACAGAGGAATCGCCTAAACTAAAATCCGATGAGCTGGCTTCAGAGGACCGTTCCGACAATTTAATCTGATTGCAAACGAGTCGGGTGTACGATGACTTCTTGTGTTCTAGCGCTTCTCCAGTTAGCTCGGCAAGCGATGGTCGCAGAACTTGTGAGACTGCGAGCCCTGAAGTGAACCCTAAGAGGTTATTCGAACTACCGACAATTTACTTTTGGGTAATACAAATGACAAATATGTGTCCAATGACATCCATCGATTTTGGATCAACCCTCCTACCTAATCTAACCTAAAAATAGTTTGATACTTTAGCAGAAAACTAACTTTAGCAAAACCTAAAATAAATTGTTTATAACTGCCCAAAAATAAATTTCGCACTTTGTTGAATTTATAGTGCTTTAGGCCTTTATACTGAAAAACTAAATAGGCTTCGCAGTTCAGAATAGCAAAGAATATTAGAATTAGAACTCGAAGGATATCCCTATTCCGCATTTATAATTGTGCTTCCTTCACTTAATATGTACAATTATGAGGTGCCAAAAATGCAATTTCCATAAATTAGTCCAAAAAAGGGAGAACAAATATAAAAGTTTCAGCGCATAAATTTACCAAAAACGCATAACTCATATATAATTTCAACACCGCATCACCACATGTGCATTTCGGGATACAAGTCATTTCCCTTAATATATGCAAATTTATGCGGCTTCCGTAGCGAATTAGTATACTTTCTCAGTTGCAGCTCACACACAATAGCTCACAGTGCCATTGTTGCATTACACCACACCACGTAACCATATAATTAAAAGAGTATTATTTAAAGGACTTTGTAAATGATACTTCACTAAACCACAAAAGCTTAACACAGACCAATGTTGGGTTATGACACCAGAGATAATTATATATCGGCTTACAAGGAACAAATTTCGAACAACGCAACAATAACCAGGTGAAAGTTGAAGAGAAAATACAAAAACTAAAACAAAGTGAAAGTAAACAAAGGGAGTATCCTTTCTGCCTTGCGGTGCATATAAAAGAATTATGTGAAATATACGCCCCTCAGGACGCCGGCTACTGCCAATAGGGGCAAATTGGTTGCAGTGCTGACAACTGGAAATCGATGTCTATTACACATACATTTAGCTGAATGTATACAAGGGTAGGTGATTTACTCTATAGGAGTGCCCTGTAGGGATAATGAAGCGTAAATTATAGATTTAATTGAACAGTACATAAGAAAAATGTTAAGTTAAATTCAAAAACCATTTTAAACGGCTACTAATTGTGAGTATTAACATTTTCAAGAAAAATAATCTGAGTTAAGGCCAGGTTCCTCCAAACAATTTTGAAAAAATCAAAAAAATTTTTTTTTCATAAATTGCTATTGTATACTCGTAGAAATAGTATATAATTAGTCCCGAAGGTCAGCAAGACCGAGAAGCACGTATAAAAGAGTGAGGAGCGCTGCGGGAAATCCGGCCGCTCGAACGCCTTCGGTAGCGGCAGCTATTGCGTGCCTTTGATTTAAACTGATTTTTCTCCGAACCACGTTTTTTTGCATGGATGACACTCTCATTTCAAAACTATTGCACTTATCGATATGAACCAAACGGCATTTTACTCTTTAGTAGATGTCTGGCTATAGCCTGAAGCAGAACCAGAAATATTCATTATTATTTAAAAAAGTTATAAACAATTAAAAGTAAAAAAAGGGTTAAAAAAATTCAAAAGTCCGCCATTTTTTTTTTTCTTTCATTGAAAATGTTTCATTCTGGTTCAGGCCATAGCTAATTTGATACAGAACATGAAACCGTTTTGTTTTTTGCCTTCCGATAATTCTTTTCCAAGAAATGATGTCATCCATCTACGAATCGGATGAGTTTCAGCAGCCATTTCCAGGACCGCTATTTTGAAAAAAAAAAAAAAAATTTTTTAATGCTTTCAAGTAATTTAATATATGTACTTTCATATATAAAAAAAATTGATTACTCAACATGTTGCGTAGTAATAATAAAATTTATTGAAAAAAATTACGTTTTTTAGAGGAACATGTTGCGTAATAATAATAAAATTTATTGAAAAAAATTACGTTTTTTAGAGGAACCTGGCCTTAAGCCGGAAGAAAACACCTCCAGTTCAAAATCATATACAAAGTGATCAGATTATCCAATAATAAATTTTTTAACTCCTTTTCATCTTTTCCGTTTATTCCTATTGTAAATAAAGAAGATATTATAACAGTTTCACTGGTTTAAAAAATTATCCGTTTCGATTTTTGCCAATACTAATGCCTGAGAATTGAAACCTTGTATACTAAAGTAGAATATTTAAATTATATGTAGATTAATTATTCCCGTAGGATATCATATCCATACGTTGCCATAAATATACTACTATTATAAATTTTTTCATTAAAATGTGAAATTTTTCCTACTGGGTCTGCCAAAAAATGTACATACTAAGCTATAAGCTAGTTTGAACGTGTTAATAGCGCACTGAATGACTTGGGCTTAACAAAAGGTAAAGCCATAAATTATAGATAGCCCGATTTAGTCAAAATAAATCCTTTGCAGACAAAGTGAGAGTAAGAAAGAAAGCGAAAGAGTATAAAGCAAATTAGTATTGGTAGAAAAGCGATTAGAGTGCTAAATATAAAAAACCATATGTTCATCCAATTATTACTTAGAAAAGATACAAATTATTTCAAACTTCCCCCTTTGCCTCTCAGCAGCTGCCAAACAAAAAGTCTCCTGCAAAATGAGGCCTAGGCTAATGCAAAAACAATAATAAACAAACAAGCGCATACAAAAGGGGCGCCTCTATTGTCTAACTGCCTTATTTCTGTTATGATTGCCATAATGAGTTGGGTATTATTTGCTTGCAATTACCAAAGAGATTTTATCGTTATTTGATATTATTTGCTAACAAAAGTAAAATCAAATTTCCCGCAGCCAATCGCTACCAGCAGCTGCTCCTATTTCCTATAAATTTAAATGCAATTTCCTCTTCCTGTAATACTTATATTGCCAGCGCATTTCATTATCGGCCGCTGATATCTGTAATATAATAGTTTGCTAACTTTGCTAGCGACATAGAAATGGGATAAAATTTACAGCTATTCAGTTCGTGACGTTGGCAACGTGAATAAATAGTAGATAAAGTGGTATGCAATTTTTAAACGACAATAGCTCAAACATCTTTTATAACAACAACAAGCTAAATTTATATATCCAACACTCATCAGTCGTAGGAAACCGCTTGGCTTAGTAAATCTTCTGAATAGCTCAGTTTGCAACTCATTTATATTGCTGATATGGTTTAAACATTTTGCTTTTAAAATGATATAAAAGAATTTGAACTCCCATAACCATTCCGGCGCATATGTCATGATTTCAATTCTACATTCATTTACAGCATACTTGACATATCCGACTCAATATTTAAAATTGAAAAATATAAAATTCTCTTAACAAATAAAACTATAAATCGCAGCTGATGATTTTTTTTTGCCTCCTTAGCTGTTGAGTTTAAGATCCCGACGCTTCAGAAACTCCTTTGACTGTCATCACCGGACTCTTTGTCTCGTTTGTGGTGCAACACGGAAATATGTTGGGGTTATTAATATCACTAAAATTAATATTATTTTTGGAAGAAAATATATTAAATTTTATCCCATATGCGCTTTTTCTTGCCACTGCTTACAAGAAACAAACAGTATTATTGTTTGAACATCTATAACAGTCTCAAGTGACCAAAATCTCAGAACAGTTTATAATAAGTTTGGCACGAAATTTCTAATAACCAGAAGGAAACGTAGGGAACTCCAGAAAAATATATATATGAATGACCAGTGTGACGAACTGAGTCGATTTAGCCATGTTCGTCTGTCTGTCTGTATATACGTAAACTAGTCCCTTGATTGTTGAGAAATCGTCCCTTTCTTTTCAAGAATCTACTCATCTGTCGAAATCTATATCGAACCACTATAGCATATAGCTGCCATATGCCTAGGTTGTCTTTTATATTTCGGGATTAGAGAAAAAAAAAAACAAATTTTAATCAACGAAAACCGCGTTATATTTATTTTTTTTTTTAATATTCTCCCTTAAAATCTATATACTTTTTCATGCGTTTGAACCAATTCTCGAAGCACTTCTGCCATTCTGATTGAGCTATCTCTAAAACTTGCGTTCTGGACACATCAACCACCTCTTCAGCTGTCCTTGACCTATTAGTTTATCTTTGACGTACGGCAATAAAAGGAAATGATTCTGTCCTAAGTCAGGACTATACGGCAGATGACTCATAAAATCGATGTTTTGAGTGCTCAAAAGTACTATTGTTTCAGTTGAAGTGTGAGTGCTCGCATTTTCGTGGTGAAGAAAGATCCGTATTCGACGGTTGCTTTTCCTAATTCCATGAAAGACAACTGGCAAACAGTTTGTTATGCATCACTCAGAATTTATTGTTTTACCTTTGTCTGGTGGTATGGTTACGAGATATTTAGTTGTTCCAAAATAACAGGCAACCATTTGCTTGGAAGTGCTTCGTGCGCGTACAAATTTTTTTTTGAATTCGACTCATCTTGAAACAGCCATGCAGTCGACTGATCTTTAACTTTATTATCTCACACGATTTCATGGACATGTTTTGAAGCACAGCTAACGTATTTTTTAACATTTCACCCGACCAATCGACATGAGCCTTTTTATGATCGATCGACAAATTGTGTGGTATCCAACTTGAAAAATTTTGCTTCATTCAAATGTCCAAGCAAATATTTAATGTATGTTGATCTCTCTAATGCCTGTAGTTTGCTCTATCTCATGATAGGTCACATCACAATCTGGCAATATTAGTTTGTGCACGACATCAATAGTTTCCGGAACAACAACGGATTTTCGACGAGCTTCACGAAATCCATCTTGAACTGATCTACGACCTCAATTGAATTCACCATTCTCCCTTGATGAAGATCCATCAGCATAGATGCACTATTGCTGAGTTAATGCATCAAAAATTTGAAAAAAAATAATCTCTGGAAAATGCTCGTGGTTTAATTCTATTTTTTTATCCGATGTACATATTTCAAGTTACTGCAAGCAACACAAGTAGCGGTCGTTTGTCGAAATGTTCTGAGTACGTATAATATCAAAAATGTCAGCCAAACTTTGTGATAAAGTTGTGAGTTGTCAGATTTCAAAACTAGGGTAACGAAATCCTGACAAATAAAAAATAAACCTTAACTGAACTATCAAGACTTAGTTCTTGTATAGTATGTAAACTTTTTAATTTTATAAGATAACTTCACGAAATTTGGCATGGATTATTGTTTAAAGCAACGCTACAATCCCTGGACACATACTGTCTAAGATCTTTTATGTTTTAGGAAATGCATCTGTGCAAAGTATGAAACGATTTCAACATTTTTCAGAGTTGTACAGAGTTGAATATGTATATGTACTTATGTATGAATAATATATTTCGTGTAATATATTTTTATAATATTATTTGCACTCATTCTGGATTAGTTCGAAGCACTTCTTGGGAACACAACGTTACCAACACTAGTCCCTCGATAATTCTCTATTAACATTATTAAAAAATCGGTTCAACTAAGGCCAGTTGTTCCAATCTACATACATATATTTTTGAACCAGTGAATATTGTATTTATTTCTCAGAGAATTTTCAATTTCCAAACAAGCGTTATATCTTTTTTGTTTGGTGAAATAAGTTCTAGACTGGAACTAATGATCTTATATTGCAAGGTCGAAAAAGTATTTTCGTATCTTGTCACTAGATGTCGTTGCAGTCGTATATCTCCAGTGCTACCAATCACATTGTGTCAAAAATAAAGTTACAACTGTTAAAAAATTAGTGAAAATAATGAAAAAATTCGATTTATTTCGAAATTTTTGTAAAAAAAAGGGAAGAATGCCTCGCAAGTCACCAATGAAATTTGTGAAGTTTATGGTGGCGATGCGATATCAGTTCGTGTAGCACAACAATGGTTAGCTCGCTTCCGTTCTGGAAATTTCGAATTTTCGATTTATACTGATGGAATAATGTCTCCAGCGGAAAAATGGCAAAAAGTGGTCGCCCAAAATGGTACATATTCGTTTCTTTAGTATTATAAATATAAAAAAAAAATGAGTTGAAGCTTGCTTATAAATACGAAAAGACTTTATCGACTACCCAATTTTAAACTACACCGGGTTAAATACGAATACTTTTTTTGATATAAACTGTATTAAATAAAGGTTTATGGAACCACAAAACCAAATTTCAAAATAAACTACTAAACAAGTTTTTTTTTGTTCTATTGTTCCTCTATTTGATACTTAAAATCTTAGATGTTAGAAAAAATTAAAAATCCACCCTTTGCTGTTTGTCGGACGTCCCTGCTGTCGATTCGAAAATTTATTCGATATTCCCCACAAATATACCCCTGAATTTAATTAGATAAATCGCTTTTGACAAATAATAACATTGCACACAATTGCTGAAACAATAACAGTTTCATCTTAAATACCCACAGACATAAATTTTTCGCCCTAAATTTCGAAATTCCAAGTATTTATAACAGAGAAACAGTGGGAGTATTCGCAAAATGTCCAGCACACGATTTACCACTTTGGCAAATGTGCGAGCAAACCATTTAAAAACACAATGCCACATTGCAAAAACCACAATAACAAATAAAAATATGTATGTATGTATATGTATATACATATATAAATAGAGATAAAATTATTCCGCCAGCCGACAAACGGCTTCCAGCTGCGAAAATGTCTATTCATGCGGGCATATGCCTTAACACCAGTCAACTGCTGAAATGAAATTGGAAAATGGCAAAGGTGGCAAAAACAATACGCGAATGTGGCACATTAGTGCGATAGCAAGATCAAATCGAGTAGACAAAGATATATTATACTTTGTAAGTGTATATATACAAAAACAAAGGCAATCGCATGGCACCAGCGCACAGTGTGAGATTTAGTCAATCTAGCATCTCAAAATTAATTTTTATATGAAGTTGTAGAGATATGAACTTGAAATTTGGCACGAACGTTAAGTAGATTATAAGCTTCAATATGGTGAAAGACAACTAGTTCCAACTAGTGTCAAAGGGGACTAGTTCCGAACTATCCTCAAAAACACTAGTTGGGGACAATTTTTTTTACACATTTATATTACAAATTTCTTCTTGTTTTCTCTCCTAACTAAAACTTGTCGATATATTGATACTTATAAGCACCCACATACAACCATTTCTATAAAATTCTTCAAGTTTCGAACTTTAGTTTTCGATGATTCTTTGCAAATGAGAAAAATAAAAAGTTAATGTTGTTTCAATGTTAAATTTATTGATATCTAAAACATAATAAAAAAGAAAAACTAAAACATTCAACGAAAGTTCTTAAAATAATGGAAAATATTCAAAATAAGATATTAATCAAAAACCAAAATAAAGAAATTATATACAAATTATACAAAAGTAAAAAGCGAAAAGTAGAAATAAATAAGGAATTTATACAAAAATAAAAATTCCAGAGAGCTGCAACCAAAGTTTTTTATGCTAAATCATCAAATTAATCATTTAGTTGGGTGTCAGACAGAAGTGCAATGACCTCAGAAGGTAAAGTAGAACGCTTGGTTTTTGGGTACAAACGTAAACTTGCAATCAAAGGGTCTGACGTGATAAGCAACCTTTGCAATAAATCTATGTTGGTGTCAATTCGGGACGTTTTTCTTGTGAACAGTTCGCGATACTGTCTCGACTCTTTATTACGTGCTTCTTGCGCTTCTTCAGAAAAGTTTCCTATGGGAAGAATGCATGAAGAAATGATAGCTCCTCCATGAAACAATATTTTGTGGAGAGTTACTGGCATATAGTACCAAGGATATAAACTCAAATAAAGCTCTCTTGTTTCTGACGTAAAATTTTGGAACGCATCTATATTGATAAAATAGCCGCTGTTTATGCAAATAAGTATTACTCGAAACCGCTTGATCAGATCGACATTTATGCCTGTAATATCCGATGTCTTTTCTGCTTCTTTGAAAAATCTTCTGGCCGTATTGCCATCATTTGTGTTTCCTTTGTTCTGTTTCGGCATATCCACAAGAAGACCCATTTCGTTCCTAAACCTGTCTTGTATTTTTTTCTTCCTTCTTGCAACGCTCTCCTTATTTTCATCGCCTGATACGTACCATTTTTCTATTTCCAATCGGTAAGAAATGTGCAACAAGCACTCCATAAACCTTATGTAGGCATGTAGAGGTGAAAGACCAACAGCAAGCATATTTTCATCGATTTCGCGCTGTGATAAGGCATTCATGTCGTTCATAGTTTTTGGAGTTGCACCACATAAATAGCACGCCTGGGATGACGTGTAATTTGAAAGAGCGGTGCAGACTTTGCCGTCAATCATACATAGAATTAAATTGGCTTTAACCGTGAAACTATAACCGTGAAGCTCAAAGCTAGTTGGTTTCAAAACAGAAATTTGCTGCCGAATATGCTCCACTTCCGCTTTAATGACCTCACGCGTCTCTTTCGTGAAAATAAATTTGATCGGTCTACAATATCTTGTCGAAGACGCAGCTGGATTTTGCCAAAAAATATGTTTCCTTCCTTCAGATCCAGAGTTAAGTTGAAGAGGCACCATCGAAAGAGAAAACATGCTTTCGTCTGACATGTTGTCATCCGAAAATTTTTGCTTGTAACGGTTCTGTTCAGCTCCATCGCATCCCCATTTTATTATTATGCTTAATTCATCCTGAATGGCAGGGAACGACTTAAAAACCTCATATTGTGCATCTATTAATCTTTTCACCGTGTGGTCTATTAAGGATTGCAAATTGATTTCGGCGTATGTTTCAGTAACAGTAACAAGGCTTGGGTAGCACAATAATTTTGATTGCTTAACGAGGTCATAGCATGGATACAATTTCGGACTGTATGGCATCGTATGCAATCGTATTCCACGGTATTGCTCAGTTGATAAATTTTCGTCTACGATCATGGCCAGTGCTTGATCTGGTGTAAGACTTTTCTTTTCAGTAATGCTTACCCTTCCTCTTTTTATAGCTGTACCTCTCGAAGGGGATGAAGCCGACAACTCTTTAACAATGTTTGCTGAGTCTCTTTTTCCACAAGATCTCAGATGCATAGCGGTAGCCATAGTTAATTGTTCCGAAGCTACATTTGATATTAACTCTTTGCATTTCCGTTTTTGTGTACTCGAAGCACTTTCAGCAAACTCTTTTTCTCGCCTTCCGCGTTGAGGTATTTGTTTTGAAGATGATGGTGCATGATCAAGAGCAAAATCAACAGCAGAAATTTTTGAACTTAGCCAAATAGCATTGTCATGCATAAATCTTGCTTTCTCTCGGTGAGATTTGCTCCATCGCGATTGAAATTGGAAGCAAAGCTTTTTTATACAATCTTTAATTTTGGTATCGTCAACATCTGGTCCAAAAATTGATATAACGTGCTTTTCGACCGCTTTTGTTTTTTCGCTTTTCACCTTGCTCAACCAAATCCAAAATAGCTCCTCTCGCGATATTTCACTCATACTAAAAAAAGGCAAAAAATGGGCAGGATTTTATTTTTTAAATTTGTTTTGGGCACATTAACAAAGATTCTGCTGGCATTCCCATCACGGAACTCCGTGGGACTTGGAAGTTCTAGTCTATCAAATATTTGAAAACTTTGAAATTTGTCTTACCTTTCAGGTGGTTATAAAACAATTTTTTCAAAACACTTGAGTGCAAAAATAAATATTGTATAAAACAAAAATTTAAAGTTTAAGTAATAACCTTCAATACAAAAAAAATTTTAGGCCAAAAAAACCACTCACAACTTCGACCTGATCACTCAAACTTTTGTGATTAATGCAAGCTTGCAAAACAATTGTAGCATGCTATGCAAATGCACGTGTTTGATAGCCGTTATCACGCCAATAACATTTTTTTATTCTCTTTTGTGTTTGTTTTCGTAACAATTGGGGTCTGTTCTCACGTAGAAAAAAATATGAGCGAGTTACGAAAACATTTTTTTTTTGAATTTCGAGATGCTAGATTGACTAAATCTCACACTGTGCAGCGGCGGGTCAATCGCATTTGAATCCACAGGAAACATATAAGCATATACATATGTACTTACATATATATGTATATTTATATACAACGTTATGTGTCAGCTCATACATGTTCTCCAACAGCGCTAACGGTCTAACGACCATAAGCGAAAAACTGTAGCAGCCTTCCTGGCGCCAAGCCACGCTATTGCAAAACATTTGGTGTCTGTCGTTGAGGCAACTCAGCACTTTTCTGTTAAGTTGCCAGCTTCCAACATTGTTGGCAGCACATTTTTATTATTCTTCTTGCTCATGCTGTCAACGTTATTTGCAACAAATACTAGCGTCTCATCTAAATACTAATCTATGGAAGTGAATGCAAGCCAGGCCAAATTCAGTTTCGTTGTGTGCCAGCGCTGCTATAGTTTTCGGGTTGCCTTAGGTTGTGCTCTATATATATTTTTCTATGTATATTTATAACCCTTTTATTCATACTCAACAACTTCATTCTGAAATATTTTAGACTTGTCGGCATCTTTTGCTTTTCAAAATCACTTTTCTTCCATAAGAAGGCTCTTGAACTTGCTGATTACACAATTCAAGTGTTTTCACCGTCTGCCAGTGTTGCCCCAATATTTGTTTTGCTATTTCGCAATAGAATGGTATTCGTAAACATATTTCCTATATACATACATACAGATAATGATAAGTGAGATTCAGGCATATATACATTCTAGATTTATTAGCGGAAAATAAAGCAATGTGTTATGCTCCCACTCCATGACTTGAGTACGCTCAGTTTCGTTGTAATTTCACGAAAACAACTCTGCTTGTAATGGAAGTGGCTCCACTTCGCTATAAATTATCTTACTTTTGTTTATTTATTAAAATTTGTTTGTGCGCATTTTTCGTACTTTTGTTATCTTATCAGCACAAATTTATTTATACAAAATTTCATACAACGAAAGAATTTTGAAACTATTCCGATGCGATTCTTCCCGCGAACTTATCTGCAGATATGAAATTCGTGCGCTAAAGATAAAATTTTTGTTAAATGTGGCAAAGATATTTTCTGCTAAGCGAAATCACACCAAATTTATTGTAGGCTTTTAAGTTCACTGGTACCCAAAATGGTACATCCTCTTCTTTATTGGCGTAGACACCGCTTACGCGGTTATAGCCGTAAAATGGTCCATTAAATTAAATCGTTCCAATTCAGTATCTCTAATCTAATTTTGTTTTTCTTTCACCAACTTCAATAAATTGAAAAAATTTTTGAGTAAGGTGAAATTTTCTCAAGGCTCATAGTGCCTGAACCTTATTTTAACTCTTTTTATTTGTCGCCTAGTTATGCTTCCTGATGAGAGGAATACGTTTGGTTATAGATTTTTAGAGACTGTTTTTAAAATAACGGAAAACTTAGCATGATTCATAATCACCAATACTGTTGACATTGTTTTCTTGTTTTCTAGTGATTATATTTCTAGTTCAGGCAGTTCACAGATTTCTTTCTTTTGTTTAGTCATTTTAAAGCTTCGGTCAAGCTTTCTAGACAAATTTGAGCAGCTTTTATTCAAAAAGATATTTGAACTTACTATATAGTACATATAAATTACAAATTATGGATGGAAGGAAAATATTTGGTAGTCGAAAAAGTCTTTTCGTATTTCTAAACAGACTTCAACTTATTTTTTTTTTATTTATAATGAGCTTTCATTAACCAAATATGTACCATTTTGGTCGACCAGTTTTTTGCCATTTTTCCGCAAGAGATATTATTCCAAGTGGGTTGTCGGCGAAAACCTGCGACAAGTAATTTTCACAGACTTCTCTTGAAGCCAACTTTATTCCATAAAGGGAGTTCTGCATTGATCGAAACCAATGATAGTCCGATGGTACAAGGTCAGAGCTATGTGGTGGATGCATCACAACTTCCCAGTCAAGCTCTCCCAGTTTTTGCCGAGTCATCAAATATGAGTATGGTGATATAAGACGAAGCCCTTTCTGTTGATCAGTTCTGACCGTTTTTTCGTTTCCTTGCTTCAATCTCATCAGCTATTAATAGTAAAATGTAAAATCATTCGTTCGACCAGGCTGGAGCAGCTCATTGTGAATGTTTTTTTTTTCCAATCCCACAAAACACTCAGCATAACCTTTCGAGGGGTCAATCCTGGCTTAGCGACCATTTTTTGAGCTTCACCTCGCTTGGAACATGATCTTTTTCGCACATTATTGCCGTATTTGATCCACTTTTCGTCTCCTGTTACAATTCGCTTTTCCTTTTCATACAAAAATTTCAAAATATAGTGGATTTCTTCATTATTTTCACTCATTTTTGAACGGCTGTAACTTTTTTTCAACTTCTCCGAATGGAATTTTTTGTGTTTCCAACGGAATCCCTGCTATAAAATCGTTAAAAATGTTGCAGAAATGTTTTGAGCAATTTACTTAATCACTAACACAAGTAGTTAAGTATGTAAAGATTGTGAAGTCATAGAAAACTCGCCTCATGTGAGTTGGCATATTTTTATATGAAATAGTGCTCAGAGAGATAACATCGGATCTCAAATCAATTGAAAAATCCCCGACCTGACACCTAGATGGCGCAACTAGATTAAAATCCATATATTTTTCGTTAGTCCCAACCTTCAACAGACGCATGTATAAGTTTGGCAGTTAACTTCTTATAGAAGTGACTCAACTCATTTTAATAAATGTTTAGGGCATAAAGTGTCTCAATGTTAAAAGGTAACAAAAGACCTAAATCTTTTTCAAAAACTACTTGAAGTAGATGTCACAAAAAATATGTTTGACAACATAGACGAGAACCTTACATTCATCAAGGGCATCATTCATGAGCACGAGACGTGAGTTTAAGAACATGACGTCGAAACTGTCCAACAATCTAACGAATGGCGCTCCAAAAATAAACTGGAAATACAAAAATTCGCTTAAGTCACTGAAGGCTACTCCTGTCTATAACGGTTTATAAGAAGTACATATGTACATGAAAAATTTAATTAAAGGTTGCCTTATTTGAATGACTCAGCAACCTTTTTTGAAGTCGATAATAAATTTTTTTATTAAATACCTGAAAATGAATTGTCAGTCCGGGTTAAATTTGATCAGGTGATGTATGCACATACAATTCTTATACTAAAATTAGCTGTATTACTTTGTTATTGGTCGAAAGCTTTAGATGAAATGTTGCTCTGATATTTAAGCGACGCAGGGTCTAGATTGAAAATAGACCTAATTTTATTAATTCAGATCATTTTGGTGAAGTCGTGAAACGAACAAGAAATTTGCATTAATCAATGGATTTTTAGTAAATAACTTTATTGTTGCTTCAGAGGTTAATTAAGAAAATACATATATTTTAGGTTTATTAAGAACCATAGACGTTTAACCTCATTTGAAACCCACATAAATAACGAGTACTTAAAATTATGAAACATTTTACTATTTCTTCAATTACCTCTTCAATTGGAATTAACGCTTTACAACTTTCAACCAAACTTCTTCAAAATAATTGTTTCGTACTCCCCACGAACTTTCTCTGAATATTCAATGAAATTTATCAAACAGCTGTTTGTTCCGTTGGCAAAACGATTCAAAGTAAACTTCGCCGTTACAGTTAAATGCATGCTTGAGGGCGAAATTCTAGTTAGAGCACTTGTTCGACCATTAATTTCACACTCCTACAAGACAATTCCGCGAAACGAGGTTAAATGCGCTGAGCATAAGTTGCGGTGGGGCACCGCTAAACAGGCGCGCATATGCTCTGACCACCGAAGGGGGCGTAATTAGGCATGCATGAAAAATCGCACCTCGCATTCGCCACGCAATATTACACAAAAAAGGAAGAAGAAGCAGAGAGCGAACAACAACAACAACAGCAAGAGCTGGAAAACAGTAGCAAATAAATGGGTCGAAATAATAAATTAAGTTAACAGTGCATTTGCCTAGCAGCTGCTTAAAGACCGAAGCAAAAGCAATGAATGAAAGACAAGTGCAGCGAGACAGCTGAAAGAACGGGGAAAGATATGGTGTAAAAAAAAACAAAAAACAATAAAGACAAAAACAAAAAAAGCGAATTAAATGAATTGTTAGAAATGCAACGCTGTCACCACTAACAGCAACAAGCAGCAGTGGCTCCACCATGGGTGTTAAGCGAAGAAGAGTGAGCGCATACTATATTCATACTTAGATACCAATCTACGAGTATGGACATTTAATGCTCGCCAGTCGCTTGCAAGTGTCAGCGTTGCAGTCATTCACAGGTTATTTGTTTACACTCTTTTTTATATATTTTTTTTATATAAAAACAAACAAATCGAATTTGCAGCTAAACAAAAGTGGAAAGCGAAAAAATAAATATGAATTATAAACAGGCGAAAAACGCAAGTGTGGAGAAGTAATTGAAAGCGAAACGAAGTGCAATGGCATGACAACAACAAGCGTGGTTGAAACAAAAACACTAACAGCGGTCGCCATGAGCAACACCCACCAGTCAGAACAGACTCACTTAGCCGACGAGTTATGTAGGTAGCATACGAAAATAAACGAAATTCATATTTCAATTATTTTATACGAAAACAAGAAAAAACCTTGAGCAAGCTGAAATATCCTTCACAAATTAAAAAGTTTTCTAAGCAAAAACTTTATTTTTATTGTTCAATTTGCTTGGCAGCTAAATGCCAATTGGAACAATTTCTTGGGAGATTCTGGCGGTGCTTTTGGGCTAAATTTCATGAAGATTTCTCAAAAATCAAACAATTTTTTCATATAAGAACTTGATCTTGATCGTTGAGTTTGCATAGCAACTAAATGCTATTGTGATATGATCTGAACAATTTGTTCGGAGATTATAGCGCTGCTTTGGGCAATATTCTATACTGAATTTCGTGAAGATATCTTGTCAAATTAAAAAGCTTTCCACACAAAAACTTACTTTTGAACCCTTCAAAATAATTTCAACTATCTTCGACCCTTTGATTTGATATTGGTACTACTTAATTATTTTTCAAAGTGGAAATGGTTAAATCAGGAATATTAAAAAAAAGTATAAACTATTTTGAAATTGATGGCAACCCCTTAATAGACTACCTTCGACCCCTTTATTTCAGGTTACTATTGCTTAAATATTTTTCAAACCGGTGGCAACCCTCTAAGGAGAAGGAGTGCAAATAATATTATCAGAATTAATAAAATCTTTTTAAACCATTTTTATTTTTCAACAATTTTATTTTTCAAAAAGGTGGCAACCTTCTAAAAAATATTTTTCTTAGTAAACTGTCATAATTAAGTTTAAAATTAATTTTATGCTGTTTTCTATTTATAAATTTTTTGGAAATTTTTTTATTAAGTGGCAACTCTTCGCAAAAATTTTGCATACACAGTTTTTACTAAAGCTGTCTAGTTTGGTGCTCATAATGTAATCTTTTATTTATTTTAAAAATCTAAATAAATATAAAAAAAATTAAAAAAGTTCTCAAATTTATTTAAACTACATTTCAAGAATGATTCATATTCAACTTCATTGCAAGAAAAATTGTAAAGATATTATAACCATTATCGTAACTTATTTTCAACTGTAAACTGTTCACAGCTAATAATGTTATTTTTTATTTTCTAAATAGGTGGCAACTTTCTAATATTTTAAGGCTTCAAATTGCAATTTTACAAGTAGATGGCAACTTTTAAAACATTTTTCGTTAAAAATTATTGAATATCTCTTCGAAAAAATTTAAAGGAAATAATTAACATTGGTTCAGTTTACACTAAAATGACGCTCTGTTCACCGCGAGTGTGACGAAAATTCGTTGCGTTACACAATTGCGTGGCAACGTTAATTTGCACGCTAATACCTAAAGAAGATTTACTTCAAAAATACTTTTCAACAACTCGTCTGTAGAGCAAGCAAGCATTTATGCATCGCACATGTTGCTGCAACATCATACAAGCAACATGTTGCAGCACAAGCAGCCGGCAGCTGCAATGCGGCAAAATTTGCAAACTAATTGTTGCTGTATTTTGCACTTTGATTTGGCAATTTCTGCAACAGTTGTTGTTGCTATGATTGTTGTTGTGGTCAGCGGCAAACATGCGTACTGCTGCAAAATGCCGCAGATTTCCTGGCTGTAGACGGGGGTCAGCTGCTGTTGCTGCGTTGCACAAATCATCTGCACTGTGTCCTTGCCGGTACCAAGGTTGTTGTTGCGCTTGTCGGCTCATAAAGCTGTGTACGTTTAAGTGCCTATAAATATATCATGAGTATGAAGTTAATATACGTACATATGTATATGTATATACATAGGTAAGAGTTTGTTTGCTGCAGCTTATGACTTTGTTGCTATTCGACGAAGCTTTGAGGCGAAGGACTCTTCGCGCACAAACACAACGTTTTATGCATTTCTATATGTGTGTATGTATGTCGATATGCATTTGTATTCCCCAAACAATCGATAATTTGTACGAAAAGTTTAAAACGGAAACGAGACTGGAGTCAAAAGTAGCGGCGCTAGTTCACGTGCACTACACATACTAGTAGGTGCGTTTGTGTACGTGTGTGAATAGTATATTTTTGTATGTAGTGGTGGCTACTCACAGCAGTTTATATGTTAAATTTAGAAATATGTATAATAATAAAAGCGGCATGCACTTACCTTCAAGGTCAACGCTGTGTGGATGTGCTCAATTTTTGTGGGCCTCACATATATATGTGCGTATGTATGTATGCTTTTGTGCAGCACTTGCGCTCTGCAGTCGACTGCTAAGCAATTGTTGTCTATCGCTGCAGCTGTGCTAATAGCAATTGTTCAATTTTAACTTTCAATTCATTTTTTCTTTGTTTTTTTATCTTTTTCTTCACACAAATGCACATATAAACACACAAACACCCACTTTTATGTATATAAATTGTTTGTGAAAAATATTGTACACATGTATTTTGAAATTGCAACACGTAACACATGAATTATTATGCACGAAATTATTAATATTTCATTTGTTTGATGGACATGCATACAAATTCATTTTTTTTTTATTATCTTGGACGCACTTAAATATTTTTCACAATTTTTTATAGAATTTGCCAGCGAATTTTGAAAATTTGTATCATAAAACTCTTCGCGTAGCTTTTGGGTGGCAATAAATTATAAGTACCGTATAAAAGTGTTGCGAAAGTAAACAATTTGATTTGTTAAAGTAAGATAAATTTCGAAAAAAGCTTTAAAAACATGTTGTTTATGCAAATAAACATATTTATGCTAAAAAATTAATGTTCCTCAATAAAAAATTTTGCTTTTGTTCTTTTAGCTAAGAATAAGCGATTATCTAGTATTCACTTTTTAAAAAACGATATTGTGACAAAAAAGTACTAGGAAATAGTAAATAAATCTTTTGGGATGGCCTTCAGCGAGTTTTTTTATCTCTTCGACTGAAAACGGGTTCCACGGAGCGATAATTTCCATTTGGGGAACAAGAAAAAAAATCGCACGAATTATTTCAACTTTTGGGTTTTCAAATATTGAATTGAGATACTAAGTTCCTTGTTCATAATTTTACTGAAGTATACATATGTATGGTATAAAATGATATATTCCCTCACCAGGGTTGTGCGCAGGGTTTGAGACCCTCCAAGTAAAAAAAAAAACACCCCCAGTGAAAAGGAAAAAACAGCCTCTCGCGCTTTTTTAAACTCGACTGTAACCGCGTAAGCCGTGTCTTCGGCAATGAAGAAGAAGAAGATGTGTGTGGTATATCTGGATTTGATTTTTGTCGGTTTCATGATTTAAATACCTCAAGTTTAGATGGAAGATGCTGTTATATCATTTTTTGAACATTTTAATGAATTAAGTACAGCTACAATGTAGCCCCTTTGGCAGTATAGAAAAGTCTAATATTATCATATTTGTTTAAAAATTATTTACAAAATTTTAGGAGACTTATTGCTCCAAAAATGTCAAGATATAGAATTAAAGGACGATCTAAGAAATGTTCTGGTGCATTTTTTTTATAGTATAAAGGGGTATAAAAATATCTTTCTTTCAATTTTTGATCGGTCAGTTTATATGAAAGCTATAGGTTATAATAATTCGATCTGAACAATTTCTTCGGAAATTGCACTATTGCTTTAGATAATACTCCATGCCACATTTTTGCAAGTTACTTATCTCGTTAACCAAAAAAAATGTCCATATAAGAACTGGATTTTGATCGATCAGATTTCTTCGGAGATATCTCATCTACCATAAGATTTATCCATGGAAGAACAGAATTTTGAACGTTCAGATTTCATCGGAGATTGCGCCGTTGTCAAATTTCGAAGAGATATTTCGTCAAATAAAAAAGTTTTCCATGCAAAGACATTGTGTTGATAGTTCTGTTTGTATGACAGCTATATGCTGTAGTGATCCGATATCAGCAGCTTTGTGAGAAGACAAAGACATCTACAAAATATTAAGGCAATGTCTCAAAAATTGAAGGAGAGATTTTCGCGTACACACAGCCGAACGGACAGACTACACGGATTCAGCTCGTCATAAAGAACATTTATATATATCTTTAATTTAAAGGATCTCCAACATTTACTTCTGGTTATGAGAAACTTCGTGGCAAGCTTAATATACCCCAATCAGGGTATAAAAAATAGTTTTTTTTTTTTGTTTTGCAAAATCAATGCACACAAAAGTCTGAAGAAAGCTGATTTAATAACATTTTTTCCAATAAAACTGAGTTTTTTCATGAATAAAGTTCTCATAGTCCATTTTCAAATTATTGTATTTAACTGCTTTACAAACTTTAAAACTATTTTTTTTTTTTAAGTTTACAATTTTTAAATGTTATGCCTAGTCCATTATTATTTATTTTGACTAACAAATTTATTAACTAGTTGTCAAGTTTTCATTAACAAACTTATGCAGTTCTAAAAAATTTTCGAACCGACGTTTTAAAGCATAAAATTGTAATATTTCCTGTTGAGTTACAAACTCATGAAACAAACGTTTTTATATAGAAATAAAATCTACAGATTTAAGATGATTCAAAAAAATTATTTTCAAATGATTATTATTTTTAACTATTTTTTAAATATTTTTTTTTTTTACTATCATTTTTTACAACTTTAAAAATTTTTTAAAGTTTTTGAAGATCACTATTTATTTTACTTTCGAACACCGATCAAAAGCCACATTTTCAACTACCATTCAAATATTTAATGAAAAACGCTGCTAGCACTTCAATAGTTCCAATGTTATATATATTGTATGTACATATGTATATACCATCTATATGTAAATATATATTTTCATACTGCCTAGAACCGCATACTGTTCAAATATTTTCCAACGACTCTTAGCCGGTTTACAAAATACTAAAAGTTAAATATTAGACCCAATTCAAGTGGCGGCACTTGTGCGGTCCACTCCAAACGCATTCACGTGCACCCATGTACGTCTGTTAGACTGCCACAATAAGCAACAACAACAAAAACGGTAAAAATTGTTAAACCAAAACACAAATGCCAATAGACTTAGGCATGTATTTGGAGGTATGCCGATAAGAACGGGCGCGAGCACAACACACAGTTCCAGCGCAATAAGCGCACTGCTTTACATATGAACATTAACAACAACGGCGCTGCATACTAACAATACCGCACTTACACTTGACTGCCTTTTGGGGTGCGCCCAACACCCAACGCACGCCAGTGTCCCCAAAAACAAAAAAATAAAAACTAGCAACAACAACACACGCACTGCAATAAAAACAACAATAACAAACGTCAAATGCATTGGCGCTGAAAATTTCGCTTTCTATGCATTCGATTCTTGTGCGTAAGCGACCTTTCTTTCGAGTTTCGCAATCAAATGCAAGAAGAAGAAGAGTAATATTTTTTTTCAATGTAAACACAGAAATTTGTCTTCAATTTCCTCACACTTTTTATGCTTTTAACAATTAGTACGAATATTTTCGAAAATATTTCTTTAATGATTTCCACACACCTCACTATTTATAGGGGAAAATTTTGAACGCGCGTCAATTTATAATTTTTTTTGTGCTACTACAAACACTAAGTGGAGCGAAATACGTTAGCGCCGCCGCTGAAATACAACCGAAACGCTGTAGATACTTTTGCAGACTGAATGAAATTCAAATCGGAATTGTGCTCGACGCTGTCGCCGGCACACGTCGGCCGTGCTGCAGAATACCGAATACGAGCCCATTCGTGGCGGCGCACTGCAGTCACAACCACCGGCGCTGCGCTGCTTGGTGCGCCACTGTTGGAGTTCTCTCCATGAGCGCCGCTGTTAACGTTGGCGCTTGGTCGAGTTGCCCGTAGACAGCGCGCGTTTAGCGAACAGCTGTTCACCGCCCGCTTTTGCAGTGGCTCAATGACGTATGCGTGCGCACAGGCACACAAACATTTGTATCTGCACAGCGGGTTGGGGTTATTTGAGCGCAGGCAGCGCGGCTTTCTGCTAACCGCCCAACTATTACTTGGTTATTTGCTGGCGTTGAGGGCTTCCTCATTTAATGACATCATCGCTGGTGTTGTACATATGAGCATGTTGATGACCGCTTAACAGAGCGCGAGTACCTATGCACACTTCCGAGTCTGTTAGCCATTCAACAGAACGGATGATGAGGCGCTCTGTTATGCAGTGATAAGATGACAGCTTTGTTAGACGCTTATGTTATTGCTTTTTTTTCCTTTTAATCAGCATTATCTCTCTAAATGAGCATTATTACATTATTAACAGATAGCAAATGCAATAATATTAATTTAAAATTTTTGTATTTTCATGCATATTATAGAGAATACCCTACTTTTTAAAGAGAAAGCACAGAAACTTCAAATTTAATGGGGAATGTTTATTATCATTCGAAGAACATTCTTTAATATTTATTTTTTTCAAGATTATCTCTTTAAAATATTGGCCGCGGCTATGTCTCAGATAATCCAACTTGGTGGCCAATCGACAGACCCAAAAAGTGAAATTATATGTTCACCGTGTTCTCTCAAAAAATCCATTGATTGATGCGATGTGTGGGAAGTTCCGCCGTCTTGTTGAAACCAACTGCCGCCGAGATCACGAGCTTAAATTTCAGCCATCAAATAGACGGTTATCATGGCACGATAACAGCCGCCATTGACAGTTACGATCTCACCGGCATCATTTTTGAAGAAATATGGATCGATGATTCCACCGGCCCACAAACCACACTAAACCGTTATTTTTTTCTAGATGAAATGGCAGCTCTTGAATCTTGCACAAGCTGTAGTTTGGTCACTTTCAATTTAAGATATCGACGTTAAATGCGCCAAGGCGTTACATATGTTAGTCCAAGTTGCTGCGAACAGAGCCGAATCGAACCTCCACGGTCTTCGTATACACCCCCAGCTACGGCTGCAATATTTTCTTCACTGCATGGTTGACGTGGTCTTTTCAGTCGAATATTATCCAATATAGAATGCTGGACCTCAAGACAGTAGGCCGATTATGTCGAACGAAGCGCGCAAAATACATTCTTTACAGAACGTGAATTTTCGTAAAAAAGTTGAACGATCTGTAAATGTTGTTCAGGCAGACATACGTCTTTTCTTGGTCTCCGTTGTTCGCTTAGGCTCAAGCGCTGCACCTCTGAGCTCCACTAGAGACTAGCTGCAGAGCAACTCCGAGATGCTTCTAATCTACAGGAAAGCCCAGTAGATCCACTGAACAGCTTACTCTCAATGCCTTGGGAAGTTCTTACTGAACATTATCCAATAGTCGTACATGCGCGGTATGTCTATAAATCAGATTGTCCTTCTCTACTCAGCTCTGCAGCTCCAATTATTTTCTCCAGCAGTAGACTGAAAAAGTCCCTGTTTGCAGTCGCAAATTCAGACATCGGCGTAAAGACAGCTCATATTCGTACTGCCAAAAGCAGATTTAAAATAGACGAAGAGGTGGTGCGTGTCGATTCTCTTTACACGGGTCTTTTCCAAGACTTAACGCATGGTGAATATCCGGTCAGTTGTTGATGTTCCCTACCTGAAGCCACACTGATAAGGTATTGGAACAGTTTGTTGACAGTGGGCTTTAATTTTTCACACAGTACGCTCGAAAGAACCTTATACGCGATGTTAAGAGGGTTATCCCAAGGTGGTTGGCGCAGATTGTGGGCACATTTAAATTCCAATCCTATTTCAATAGCACGAAAACCGCTTTGTTGTTCTTCAGACGGGTACCGGATATGATTACACCGAGAAATAAGGAAAGTTTGAAATTCTTACAAAATCAGTTTGTTTCATAAAAAAATTTCATTGAACTAAATATATACTTATGTATATTTGTATTTACTATAAAATATAAAAGCAAATAACTTTACGAAATTACTTCATTTTATCAAAAACTTTTCAGAATGATAATAATCCAGCAGCACCACAGGAAATGCTTAAATTTTTCGGTCTCATCAGCATAATGTGCAGTCAACGTGGCACCAGTTGATGCTACGATTATCATTACAAAGTTGAGGCAACAACAAATTCCCCCTAAATACGAACGAGACAAGCATTTTATCGTGTTTACCGAAATATTTTAATGTATCCGCAATAAATGGCACGCGTCCTTAGTTTCTTAGTTTCCCGCAAAAACTCAATCGATATTAAGCGCTAGTGTAACTAAGCGCCTTTGGCAAGCTCTAGTGCAATTCCAGTGGGAGCTTTTATGTGGAGTTACAGGCAGCTAAGTGGAGCAAACAAATAAAAAGTTGACAGGATACGTGAAATGACGCTTTTTATGGCAATAACAAAATACATAAACAACCAGGAAAATAGTTGAAGTTCGTCTATAAGCGTTTAAACCCACATAAATATATATGTATGTACGAGTACATATGTATGTGTATATAACATATGTTAGTAAGTATAGCAAATATTTACATTGACTTTAGTTTTCATGGCGACAATGTCAGCGACACCAAAACCGCCGCCTCATTTAGTGCGACGGAACGTACTCGAATTTTCCGCACAACTCCTCAAACCGACCAATTGCATGAGTGAATGAGTTTTGTGTTTTGACTGAGAACGCGACACCGTAAATAGGTCAGCCAGAATTTATGATACGCTTGGCGCTTGGCACTTGGTTGATAAGCGGCCATTGAACAGTTTTTCATTGAAACAAATATTTTCCTGGCGCTTTGTTGCTATTTATATTTCCACATAGCTTTGCTGGGTGTCATCCTTTTCCAGTGCTCGCATGTTTGCTGCCATTCGAAATTCGCCACAAATTCACATTAATCAACTCACCTTTCGTTTTATGAATTTCGGTGAATATTTCAAGTTCCTATTTGTATTAATTAACTTAACTTACTTTTGCTTAGTTCCACATCCTTTGGCAATTGTATTTATGTAGGTCGTTTCTGGGTCAAGTCATAAATTCAGCTCCCGTTTGGTTGTGTTTGCTGTCACTTTTTACCATTTGTTGTTGGTGCTTTTGCTGGCATTTCGACTTTTCATTTGCATTTTGCACGCCACCCGCGCCCTTATGCGATTTAACTGTTTTCGTTGCCCCATTAGGCAATTTCGCTAATCCTTTTCTGTTCTACTTTATTTGGCGTTACTCAGTTGTATGTTTAGTGAGTGAGTTCTGGGGGTTTTCATATTTTCCTTAGGTGCGATATTCATACATAAAGGTAAAAGACTTCATAGCACAGTTAACTTAAATAATACTTAATTTGCTAAATTTGAAATTTTTGGACTGGACACTACTGACAGGTGTTAACAAAGGCTTCTTTGGTGAAAAATTTGATATTACAATATTACTATGTATATAAATGTACAGGCTACGACATCTTTTATGTCAGATTCAGATGACTGGTCACTATCTTACACCGGTTTTCATTTTTAAACGCATCTGCCCAGATTTCAGCTCCCTATAATAAGACGCTGACTGTCGTCGACATTATGAGTTTTTTCTTTCTTAGCTGGGTCCCCCTATGTTAGCCACTAGTCTGCTAAATTGGAAGGTAATTCTCACTGCCTGTCCTGCTACTTGAGTTCGCACCCAGTAAGTTAATCTGCGGTCCAGTCTTACACCTAGGTAGTTTACTTCTTTTTGTGTCCACAGAATATCCGTAGTCGTTTACATACTTATTTCGAGGTTTGTGTGCTTATTTGTTAGCAGTAGTAGCTCTGTTTTTTCCGTAGCGAGCTGGAGGTTGTGTGAGTCGAACTATGGCTGTGTCCGTATTATGAGCTGATTTATCTTTCTTTGCGCGTCTTCTGTGTCTTATGTTGTAATTACTGCTACAATGTCGTCCACATAGCCAATTAAGTACGATTCGTCTGGCATTTCGAATTTTAGTATAACATCATAGCTGATGTTCCACAAGTCAGAGCCCAGAATGTATCCTTGTGCTGCTCCTGACATGACCGCCATCTGTCGTGATCCCTCTCTAGTTTGGTACAGCAGTTTCGTGTTACTGAGATATACCCACAGCTAGAGCTGTTCAAGGCGTTTCGAACATCTAAAGTCGCCAGCAGCACTATTCTTTTGTATTCATGCCATCTACGCTGTGCGGCTTCTACACTTTCAATGACGCATTTTATAGCTCATAGTAGGCGGTAGCCTGTTAGCAAGTTAGAATCTGCTTTTCTTTTGCAGATTAGCACTAGCCGTTCCTTTTTCCAGAGTTCAGGAAATATTCCGACTTCGAGGCAGACGTTGTACATATTCAATAGTACTGCTCTTCTGGGATCCCGTTCGGCCTGGGTGATCTTTTGGTCTTGAGCTTTCCAGTGGCTGGTTACAGCTCTTCGAGGGTGAACTGAGGGGTTTGCGGAAATCTTTGAGTCTGCTCTGCACCACTATCCCTTTTTCGTGTATGGGGAAGAGTGTTTACGATGGGATTGGATGCCATTTTGGCAGCGGTTAAGTCAGGTGGCTATGTTCGAACACCGAGTTTCTACGTTACTATTTTAATCCCGTGCCCCCAGGATTTGTTGCTAACATCCTTGCTTAGTTTCTACCATTTTACTTCCAAAATTAATAAATGAGAAACGAGTAACACTCAAATCTAGCCTAGCCGGAGATCAATATTTTTAATATTAGGTTGTCAAATATCTCTCTTCCGCCTTATTGTCTTTTGAATTTCGCGGCTACGTATAAAGCGCTACAGAGCTCATATTTGGCAATATTGAAAGGTCTTGACATAACCTAAAAAACGATGCAACTCATAATTAGTTTGGATATTGCGTTCAGCAGTTATAGACGCGAAGGAATGGTTTCGACGATTCAGAGCGGGTGAAAACGACACCATAAGCCAGCCGGCAGAAGACCTGTGACGACGAATACCGATCAAATAATGGAAAACATCGAGTTAGACCGGCATGTAGCATTTTGTGACATCGCCGGAAGATAGAAGTTAGTCACCAAACCATATTAAACCATCAGCAAAAGCCTGGATACACAAAAAAAGCTTGATGTTTGGGTGTCACATGATTTGACGCAAAGAAACCTTCTGGACCGAATCAACGCATGCGATATGTTGCTGAAACGGAACGAACTCGACCCATTTTTGAAGCGGATGGTAACTGGCGACGAAAAATGGATCCCATACGACAATATCGAGCGAAAACGATCGTGGTCGAAGGCCGGTGAATCGTCTCAAACTGTGGCCAAGCCGGGATTGACGGCCAGGAAGGTTTTTCTGTATTTTTGGTGGGATTGGTAGGGAATCATCCACTATGAGCTGCTCCCATATGGCCAGACGCTTAATTCTACCATCTAATGCGAACAACTGGACCGCTTGAAGCAGCCGATCGACTAGAGGCATCCAGAATTAGTCAACAGGAAGGGTGTAGTGTTCCACCAGGACAACGCCAGACCACATACTTCTTTGATGACTCGTTAAAAGCAACGGGAGCTCAGATGGGAGGTTTTATCGCATCCACCGGACATAGCACCAAGCGATTACTACCGGTTCCTGTCCATGGCGAATGCCCTTGTTGATGTAAAGTTGAACTCAAAAGAGGCTTGTGAGAAGTGGATGTTCGAGTTCTTCGCAAATAAGGAGCGGGGCTTCAACGAGGGGGGTATTATGAAGGAAATGGCGCATATTTAAACTAAATCCGATCACTGTAACACTTTTTATAGAGCATTGAATAAAGAGCAAAAAAGCGGAAGAGAGATATTTGACAGACTAATAATAAGTAGTTTTACAATATACATAACTTACATGTTCAAATCATGTTACCCAACAGTTCTGAAGTCCTTTGAAAATCATATGCAATTCAATGAAGAAGTAGAAATGATAACATGTAACTTTTCGTGTGGGAGTTTCTTGCACGATCTTCTAAAAAATTAAAATTACGACACCGCAATATGAATCACTTATATTTGCATGACTAAGAATTTGCTAAAAATCAGTACAGTGAAAGCCGCTTAAGTGTGACATAAGCAAATGGCAAATGACTTAGATAGTTAGGTTGTTCGACAGAACATTCACAGGATCCAGAGATCATTTTGAAATATTTAATACATTTCTGGAAAATACTATATATTTCTGAACACTATTCTCCTTGGAAAGTCATTATCATTTTTCTTAATTTTTACTAAAATCCATATTCGATTCAGAAAAAATTACTGGAACTAACATATTTTCAGAAAACAGCAACATCATATTATATATATGAATATATGTATATTTCTAAAACGTTTGCTCCGAGCGACTGTCAAGCCTTACTGTAGCCTCCCAAATTATTCACCAAAGGCAGATTAGCTTGGTATGCAGTCATCGTAGCTTAAAAAATAATGAAATAATAAAGGAATTAAGCTAACATTCAAATGAGCTGTTTAATACAATTTTGTAACTGACAACATTACCGTATGACGAACTGCGCGCTTTGGAGAAAAATATCAGCGAAGAATAAATCAAAAAAATGTACAGGAAACAGTTGACAATTTTGAATAAATAATAATCGTGGTGAGATGACTAAACGCCGTAAAATCACCGTAAAAAATAAATGTTAGGAAATGTTCAATTTCAATTCCACGAAGCCATTAGCCATACCATACTGTAAATACATATTTCTAATTTATCCACCGCAAGCACACATTGTGACAGTATATTTTGACAAAGAACCGCAATGATGATGCCATCATCGCAAAAACGCAACGTTCATTGTTTTGTCTTCAATCAATATTTGCACAAGATAAGAGTCACTCTCGGGTTTCGAGTGCAACTTCAATTGTAAACAAGTAAGGCCGGGTTGAGTTCGGGCGGACATGCGAGGAAAAATGAATACTGAATATGGCAGATGAATTCTCTGAAGTCATTACCTCCGAATTACTTCTCATTGAGTACTATGCGAATATGAATTGGCATCAAACATTTTAGTTACAATTAGATATTAATCTAATTCTAGACTAAGAAGTAATTGAAGTTTAATTGTATAAGAAATTAGTAGTGTAACCCAGAGTTCATTTGGATAGAGAACTCAATAAAGGCTTGAAAACAATTAATTAGCTTTGCAGGTATAAGAGATTAGTATCGCAAAGAATCAATGCAGTATGCGAAGGTGTATGTATTATCCAAAACCCAAGACCCATAATTCCGACCTTTTTTTACGAATAGCTTCACGAAAACGACGCATAACACTCAAATAGTATTCCTTGTTGACAGTTTGGCCGATAATCGAAGAAAACTGTCAACATTGCCTTGAATTTTGATCTGCTTTGACGTGGTTTTCTCGACTTCGGCTCACCTTTGCCACGATATACGCCGATTGATTGTCTGGTACCTGATCGTAAGCATAGAGTCAAGACTCATCGCCAGTAATAACACGTTTCATGGCATCCTGATAGCCGGACAGCATACCTTCACAGACGTTAACTGGTCGATATTTATTTTGAAAATTCTTTATTTATTCTTCCCAAATCAATTTCATCCCCTTCAAAGTAATCCCCTCCCGATGCAATGCACTTATGCCAACGGATTTTCCAATCTTCGAAACACTGGTGGTAGTCACTTTCCGGAATGGCCTTCAGTTCCGTCTTCGCTGCGGCTTGAATTTCCTCTATCGTATAAAAACGGTGTCCCCGGAGCGGCCTTTTGAGCTTGGTGAACAGCCAGAAGTCGCACGGCGCCAGATCAGGTGAATACGGTGGTTGCGGAACGATATGGGTATGGGTTGAGTTTTTTGCCAAATGATCACGAATTACGAGGGCAGTATGGGATGGTGCATTATCGTGGTGTAAAAACCATGAATTGTCTTTCCACAATTCCGGCCTTTTTAGGCGGATAGCGTTACGCAAACGACGCATAACGTTCAAATAATGTTCCTTGTTGACTGTTTGGCCGGTTGGAAGGAATTCATAATGCACAACACCACGATAATCGAAGAAAACAGTCAACATGACCTTGATTTTTGAGCGACTTTGGCGCGATTTTTTTGCCTCGGCTCTCTTTTGACAGGATATTCGCTCGATTGATCGGTTGTTTCGGGGTCGTAAGCATAGATCCAAGTCTCATCGCCAGTTATAATGCGTTTCATGACACCCTGGTGGTCGAAAAGCATCGTTTCACACACTTCAAATCGACGCCTTTTTTCCAAAAAATTCAATGTTTTCGGTACCAGTCGAGATTTGACGCGCTTGAGGCCCAAAACATCCTTCAAAATGGTATTGGCTGAGCCTTTCGATATGCCAACTTCATCAGCAAGGTCTCTAATTATTAATCGACGGGTTTTCAACACCAAATCTTTGATTTGTTGAATGTGAACTTCGTCGGTTGAGGTTGATGGTCGCCCTGGACGCTCTTCGTCTTCGACACGTTCACGGCCGGCTTGGAACTCACTATACCACTTGTAAACATTTTTTTTAGACATAGCTTCATCACCAAAGGCTTTCTGCACCATCCTCAACGTATCCGCAGCAGAAAATTGATTCCGTAAGCAAAATTTAATGCAAATTCTTTGGTCAACAAATTTCGACATCGCAAAAAACGAAAAACTCACTTTTATCAGCAAACAAAACGACACGTATCTCAAACACTAATGAATATTTTGACATGAAATTTGACATAAATATGACTGACAGTACTACCAACCTAAAAAAAAAAATAATTCTCTAAATCCCTCGACGCGCGCAGTTTAAATTCAAATGTCACCTTTTGGTCACAGTAGTACATTACTAACATTTTATGATATTTTTTGATTTCTCGACATTTGCCGAATGCTTTATACTACTCAAATATTAGTGTTCTCAATGAAGTAAACTACCAAAACCCTTTAATAATAACTAGAAGGCTTCAGTGACGACATTTTCGTGGAAATTTTGAAAGCTACAGCTAAATCACTTGACCGAATTTAAGCGTCGTCCACAAATACTCCTAAAAATACTGGTCACAGTTAGGCAAAACTGACACAGAGAAACGGTTTATCGGGCTAGTAGTCTAAGTGGGACAGTTTGGCAAAATGTTTAATAATACAAACACAAGTTAAAAGTGTCATAGTCTACAATTTTCCCAAAATTAAACTAACTGCCGACCTTTGCTTTACTTCTATATGGATCCTTCTTCATTCATTTGTTTGCCAATTTCAAGAATTTAAATAAGTCATTAGTGTGCTCAGCACAAAAGTCAAATAAAACTCAAGTAAAAAGTACGCAATTGATGGTAAATGCAACTGTGCGTACTAAAATTGCAAAATACTAAAACAAACACTTCAGACCACAAACAACTTTCATATTTGAGTGCCTTGTTATCGTAATGAAAGACAAATACTATTCAGCGGCGTGCCCAGATAAAAATATGACTTACATTTAGTAATAGAGAAATGTCTCAGAAATGGGCAAGGTACAATTACAAGCTTTTCTTTTTAGACTCAAATGCAATTAGGTTTTAACAATATTGTTTTAGACAATAGCAGTTACTAAAAAGTTGTATATGGATGTTAAGTATAGAAATTAATCAGACAACTCTGAGAAATTCGTATTTTTTATTCTGCTTGATTGAAGTTTTCTATTGAAGCCTGTGTCTTTACTTGGAGAAATAACAAAATACCACCCTGTGCGCAAAAAATAGTAAGACCTTTTTACTTTAAATTTCCTCCGTTTAGTAAACTGTTGTTGTCTTCCTGAAGTACATAAAGTTCATCCGGCGATTTTTACGATGAGTAAAATTATTCGACAAAGAAGAAGTAACGAATCGTTCAGAATATGGAAAAAGCCTTCGGTGATAATTGTTTGTCGAGCAAGTGTTTTTCATTGATATACTATAAATTCTCAAAGACAACGTGTTGACTACGAACCGCGTCCAGGACGGCCATTAACATCAACTGATGAACAACACGTCAATAAAACAAAGGGCATCATTGATATATCGGAAGGATCAGTGAAAACTATGTTGAAAGATCATTTGGACCTAAGAAAAGTGAAGGCGCTGTTGGTTCCAAATCACTTAATTTTTCCAAAAGACAGCGTCACATTAACATCTGTGAAACAATGCTTTCTGACTACTTGGATGACATGAAACGTGTTATTACGGGCAATGGGTCTTGAATCCATGCTTTCGACCGAATATCGTGCCAAAGTTGAGCCGAAGCCGAAAGAACCAAGTCAAAGCAGGTGAAAAATCAGGGTTATGTTGACAATTTTCCTCCATTATGGAAGTGTGGTGCACACTCCGAATACTTTCCGACCGGCCAAACTGTCAACGAAAAATACTATTCGAGTGTTATGCGTCATTTGCGCGAAACTATTCGTACAAAGAGGGATTATGAGCGGAAAACTCATTGATAAACGATAATGCACCGTCGCAACTGCCTTTATTCTTCACTTCACTCACTCTTTTTTTAATCAATCGTGCAGCAACCATCATATTTGCCTGATTTGACTTTTGGCTGTTCAGTAAATTCAAACAATCCCTCCAGGGAAACCGTTTTAAGTCAATTGCAGGCATTACACGTGAATCGCTACTACCATGGTTTTGAAGTGCGAAGTATTTTCCTCAATCATCTGCTAATTTATTGAGCACCACTGTATTCAATTATGTAATATGTATGTATGTGTCCTCTAACTCGCACTTGTTGCATGCAAAAGTGTGACAAACAACGTTGATGCCTGTGACATTTGTTCGGTAAAAGCGAAGTGTTGTGCGAAGAGAAATGTTGACATAAAAGGCTGCCGACCGGCAAATTAAATGCCAACTTGTGAATATGATTGCATTTATGGTTACATAAATAAAACATTTAAAAAATGTAGCAAAAAAATAGTTGGAGATATGTGCATACATATGTACATATGTATGTATATTACCCATAAACAATTGACGGCCTTTATTAGCTGAAGAAAAATTGAGGCCTCTTGCAGAAGGCACTACTGACACACTGTCAATTTTGAGCAAGCAATCCCCCATTGGCTCATGTTCATACAAAGTTACATTTGTAGACAGAATGCAATACTTAATGTTTATAATTAAATTGAGTGGGTGTAAACCATGTAGCGGTTATCAGTAAATTACGAATAAAAAATAATTTTTCTCGGGCTCATAAAGTATACATTCTGGCTCATTAAATATTAATAGTCCATAGCTACTGATAGCCATAGACACTGAATTAAATTCCTTTATATGGGAAATATGCAAATTTAATAGCTGTGGTGGCTACAAAGCATATATGATTTTATTTGTTCAAAGTTGAAGCTTGAAGGCGCGACTTCTGTAACGAAATGTCAAACTGACTGTCAATTTTGACATGTCGCACTTTACCCAGACGATGCTTTATGAATTCAATATTTGTTGTGTCATTTTTAAGTTTAAAAATAGAAGAAGATATATCCTGAGAGAATATTCTCTGGTAAAATAGAGCGTAAATAAAGCGTGATCCATTCCGAGATTCCCTAATTTTTTAAAGAAGAAACACGGAAACTTAAAATTTGGTGGAGAATATTTATTATCATTCGAAAGAACATGCTGCGTCTCAAATGGTCCATCCATTGGATCTAATTTTCGAATAACAAGCGTGATATTTTGCTCCAAGGCCTGAATCGAAGCGGGATTCTCCGCATAGACTTAAGACTTTACATATCCCAACAGAAAAGTCCAATGGTGTGAGATCGCACGATTTTGGTAACCGCTCGACGGGGCCAAAACGTGAAATTATCTGCTCACTGAATCGTTCTCTCAAAACATCCATTGGTTGATGCGATAAGTGGGAAGGGACGCTGTTTTGTTGAAACCAAATGTCGCCGAGATCACGATCTTCAATTCCTGAGAGCTAATAGTGGGTTGTCATGGCTCGATAACGATCGCCATTGACCGTTACGTTCTTATCAGCACATCATAAACCACACCAAATTGTTGTTCAGATTGCTCTTCATCGCAAATGCGGCAATTTTGATTGTTTACATACCCATTGAGCCAGAAATAGAGCCTCAAATTCGGAGCCAAAATTTGCCTCGAAAACGTCGGATCTTCTTGGAACTTTTCAAGAGACCATAAAACGGATCGATGTGGCTTGGGTAGGTTGAGCGGCTTCAGTTCTTGCACAAGCTGTAGTTTGTACGCTTTCAATTTAAGATCTCGACATAAAATGCCCCAAGTCGTTCCATATGTCAGTCCGAGTTGCTGGGAGCGGCGCGGAATCGACTCTCCACGGTCTTAGCTTAGGCTGCTTTATTTCCTTTACTGCGAGCTGTATGTAGTCTATTCGGTCGAATATTTTCCAATAATTAAAGAGGGGTCTCAAGATGGTTGAAAGTTGTTCAGTCTGAAGTCTTTCCATGGCGAAATGCAAAGCAATACTGAACAAAACAAAAATAATATGACATTTTGACACGACTCACGCGTGATCTGTCAAAAAAGTCTATTGAAAAAATACGTTTACCTGGATCACCCTTTACATTGGAAATTTTGCATGCATCCGTCAAAATGCCACCTCACCCGATCGCCTCACGCTTCCCTGAAGCAATTTGTTTATAAATATTAATTTATTAGTGTTTCTATTAATCGCCACGACCCACCCACCAATGGCACCGCCAGCCTGTGGCGATTCGCATGCAAAGTGAGTCAACATCGGGTGTCACATTTATACTCTAGGCGCCCCAAACTGGCAAAGTCACATACAAATTAAGTGTTTGTATTTGGCAACACTTGCCATACATTTGAGCTTTTTTATTTTTCTTTCTCTATTTTCAGTTTCGCTAGCTTAAAGGAAATTATTTAATTATTGCAAATGTGTCTCAAAGCAATATATTAGAAATAATTGGCAAACAATTGCATTGAACTTTTTCTAAGAAAAAATAATTACAGCGAATTAGCACATTTTTAGCTAAATACTATATTGTGAATGATGCAACATTATTTTTTGACGAATTTCGTTTCTAGAGCTTATTCTTGGTCACCCAGAAAGAAATGCCGAAACCCTATAATATACTATATTTATGTACATAGTAAGAATATGCATATGTATAAATGAGCAGCATGGTGAGCTGAGTCGATTTGGACCTGTGCGTACATCTGTTTATATGTATGTACATAAGTATATACGCGAACTGGTCCTTCAGTTCTTGAAGATTTTTTCTGTCATCTGCGTTCTTGCTAAAAAGCAACCATGAGGACTGGGGTCCCCATAGCTATTCGGTATAAAGGGGTTGAATGGATTTCCTAGGGTAAAAAATAAGACTTTTTTCAACAATTTTTTCTAATATAAAAAATGAAATTTGTTATTAACCAAGAAATTCTAAAATTCTTAGAAAAAAATATTTTAAGCTCTGCCATTGGGACGCGATTTCCGGTGACCTCGGAAAAAAGATGCGCCTGTGTTAGCTGAATAACTCCTTACTAGATCATCTAAAGTGAAAAATGTGTGACTTAGTTAAAATCTTAACTTAACTTAGAACTTGAACGAAGGAAAAATAACTGAAATATGGATTTGTGGCAGACACTTTTACAAAAAAAAAAACTGAAATTTCGCGATTTTTTTTTTCAAATAGTTTTAATTGACAAAAAAAATCCTTCGTCCAAGTCTGTAAGAATTGTTTCTCAACGACCCGTCTAAAATTTTATGAAGATCGGTTTAATAGTTCTCGAGAAATCTTGCACACTGACTTCGAAGACACAGTTTCGAGAAAAACGCGTTTAAAGATGGCACACTTAGCCTAGCTAGCTTCGAGCGCACAAGTTCTTAAGGCTGAACTTGAAAATTGAGAACATTACTATTCTAGAGATGTTGTAGAATTAAATTAAATATTATTGTTTGATTTTCTGAAACCCATAAGCCCATGTAACCCCTTAGGGTTCTAGAAATGTTATAAATATATATATATATACTCGTATTTCGACAATTATTGGGCGTAAGATGATATATTACCTGACCTACCACTATTTGTGCAAAGTTATTCTGATAACTTCATTGATATTTGATTTGTTTAGGCTAAAGTGAAAGAATCAGATGGAATTTAAAAGTTCGTTATATGGCAAGAAGGCGATTTGGAAGAAGGCATTTTTCAGTGTATGATAGGAATGCTTGAGTCAGGTGAACAAAACTTGTATAATCTCTTTAGCAACATGTTGCGAGAGTACAAAGAGTCGCAAGGTGCCAAATACTTTGCATGAGGAGCATGAGCAGTTAGTGATCTAATTTGAACAAGTTAGTCTTGGCGACGGCGGAATTGTGGGCCGGTGGAAGACCACCTTCTAATTAACAAAATAAAGCCTTTAATCGTTGAGCTTTCCCCAATTAGAGACCTGTTATGGCTATGCCCTTTTCTCGAAGTCGATGTAGACCACTCCTTCAGCCAAAACGAGATCGTCGAATTTTGTCACATTTCCTCTATGGTGTGAACGTTCTAGAAACGCCTAGTTGTGAGATATCAAAACTCGAGTACTTTCTGATTTCACTATAATCCAATCCAATCAGGTGGAAATTTTGATAGTATCCATCTACGCAAATGTACTATTTAAATGCAAGTGTGATAAGGTTAATTGCTTAGTGAAGAAGGACAGATATCTTATAATAGTATTCGATACATAGGGTATGTTGTTAAAGGCAAAATGTATTCTATAAAAAAATGAAGCAAACTATTTGCAGGAATTTAGTCAAACTATATATACCGTCTAAGCGATTAATGGTCTTAACAGAACTGTGAATCACGCCATATAGCCCTTAAAGCTATATAGTTTGGGATGAACTTTAGGTAATGGAATTATATAGATAAATAGGACTGACATATATGTATATTTTTTTTAATAGAAAATTTATTTAAAAAAAAAAACTTTTATTCAGAGAATACATATGTACATTTGTGTGTGGCTAAAAAGAAGAGTCTTTCATATCAGGAGGTTTGCTTATAACCAGTTTTTTCTTTCAAAATATCAAGCTAACTTCACTCCAAACCTTTGCTCCGTTTATTTCCTCATCAATGTTAGAGTAGCGTCGACCTAGGAGGATGTGGTCGCATCAGTTGTTGAGGGCACCATCCTTTATACTTTTTAGGTCTTCAAGATATGTAGCACGTCTGCTGATTGCGGATGTGTCACTAAATATCCTCTTTATATAGAGAAAGAGGAGGAGTATTTGAATCACTTAGAAACGCAATTATCGATTAATATAAAATATTTAATCTATTTACAATTCATATTATTATAATTGTAATATTTACAAGACAATTGGTACTAGATCACTTAGATTAAATCATTAAATTTAAAAACCTATGACAAATATGGTGAATAATTTAAATTCAGTTTCTTTGACAAAATAAAATAATAAAAAAACTATATTAATAATATGTAATATAAACAATTTCGTTGACTAAATATCAGTATTTAATTATAAACTTAAAAAATTCAAATAATTGGTTCGCCTTAATGTCATGAAAGCGTTACATACATTTGCGAACGCATTACGTAGCAAAGGCTTGCTTTGTTAGCTAACTATTTGACAAAATTATATGTATTTATTTAAAATCTAAACAGAAATAATAATACATTATAGTAAATAAAATATGAAACAAATTAAAAATATTTGGCAGCAAAAATAATAAATTTCTTTAATAATTATTTTAAAATAGTATGTTCAGAAGAAACTTAAAAATGCAACCCTTGGGTGCAGCGCTTACTCCGTTATTTGACATATGAACCGTTTTGACATTTCAGCACTATTAACAAAAAAGTGCATCAATTTTTTGCTATTCTTCGTGCTTTCTCAAATAAAAATGAAAATAAATAAATAAAAAGTGGAAATAGTAAAGTTTTAAAGACGGTGAAGTATTTATCAGCATCGAGGGGTGTAGAATGGAAACAGATGATTTGTCGCATTTGACCGAAGAGTACAGACTGGATAACACAGATTTGGGTGGGCATATGCAAAACCAATAACGGGAATATTTACTATCAGCAAATAATAAAAATCTTTAAACTTAACAGATAGCATTATGACAAATGAAATTTTTCAACACAATATGTATATGGACGATCAAGAAGTAGACGAAAATGAGCCCGATGATGTTATCATTCTACATATGGACATACGTGAACCCTTGCGGACATTGCAGTGAGTATGCGGCGGAATTGTTCACTTCCTGTCGCTGTGTAATTGTATAAAATAAATTCCGTTGTTAATTGATTTTGTTGCTTTACTAATTGCAGAAAGCTGGCTGAAAAGAAGATTGGTATGAATTTGAAAGGTTACAAGTTCTTTCTGCAAGACACACAAGAGGTTAGAATGTGCGCTTTCATTTCTAATTATGTTATAATTGTGAAATTGTCTTTCTATTATGATTGACAGCTGGAACCGCATAAAAATCTTGTTGACCAATGCGTGAAAGGTGAAGGATTGGTGCAAATAAATGTACAAATACAAACAGCAGAGCAACACATAAACATAGTTGATGTGCTGAAACCAACAGAGGCGGCGTTGGGTAAGAATAAGACTTGTAACTAAATTTAGAAATATTTTTAATTTACTTATCACAAATATCTTTGAATTGCAGCTGCTTTAGCCGCTGAAGAAGCAAACAACAAAAACGCTGATAAGAATGAAGAAACCGACGAAAAACCTTGCCTCAACTGGGTCTTAGACAATAAATTTAAGAAGGAGCAAGTGCGTCTTAAAATACCAGAAGACCCTAATGAGTGGACAACTGTACAAGTGAAACACTGGTTTCAATGGGCTGTAAGGCAATTTGAGTTGGTAAGTGGAGAAAATCAAATACGTAAATGGAGTACCAATCAATCGTAAATAGAGTACCAACCAATAATTTAAGAAAGAAATTCATCAAACATTTAGAACTGATGAATTGGTTTGCGGTTAATTTAAAAATATTACGTACGTAAAGCTTATTTGCGCAATTATGTTTAAATTTAAAATACACTTTTCAACTTCTTTGTTGTTAGTTTATTTGTGATTATGAAAATGAATAACGCACTACACAAAACCATTCCCGCAAGTGCTTAAAAATTTACGTGTGCGCCACGAAAACTGTTTTTATATTAGTGTAGTGAGAATGCGTTCTTTTTGTTGATGCTGATATGGAAAAAATATTTATAAAAATTTCACAAGCGCTGCTGAGCCACAACACTACTTTTGAAGTTATACAAGTTAATTTTTCTTATTGCGGTCAAACCTCCAAGTGCTTTTGCGGTATTATGGAGTTTTTCATATAAAGTATTAGCCGTTTAGAGTCTGAAGACGACCTGAGACTCAACATTAAGTCGTGTAGCCCCATTGGGAGAAGTTCGCACTTCTAAGAGATGTGTAAGCTCCTATGGATGCATATTTATATGTGTGATTTCGAAAATATGCAACGTTTCCCCATAATGCAATACACTGAATTTTTTTCGGCAAGTGCTTATAAATTTACGTGGACGCCACGAAAACTTTCTGTAAGTTAGTGTAGTGAGAGTGTCGATCACTTAAAATTATAAAACCGTCTTTTTCTTATTGCGGTTTAAGTCTCCATGTGTTTTTCCGACTTTATGAAGTTTTTCGTATAAAGCATTAGCAGTTTGGAGGCTGAAGACAACTTGCGACTCAACAGCCCTCATGGGAGAAGATGTTCGCACTTCTAAGAAAGGTGTAAGCTCCAATGAATGCATACACATACCTTAGCTACATAAAAATTCGGAATCTTACCCACATTTTTGCACATAATGAGCCTCACAAAAGCATTTTCATCAGAAAACATTAAAAAAAAATACATTTACAACTACAAAAAGGAAATGAAAGTATCCTTAAGCCTTTTTTAAGTTTATTGAATTTTATTAACCTTGTTTCATTAATATTTCAGACTGGCGTTAGCTTGAGTGATTGGGCCATGACAGGAAAAGAGCTTTGTTCACTAACACATGAAGAATTTCGACGAAAGTTACCCAAAGATCCGGGTAATGTGTTCTGGACACATTTGCAATTGCTTAAAGAATGCAAATTTGTCTCCGTTGTACACAAGGTGCCTGAAGATCGTGGCACAACCGGTTCCACTCCTACGAAGCCAATTACCACTGGTGTTGGTGCAGCAGCGCCGCCAATAAAAGAATTAAAAATAATGCGCAAAACAAGCGTAAGCGCCTACAAAACCTACTGTAAGAAATGCAAGTAAAAGAAACCTTTATCAATATTTCCCATTAATAATTTCAACTATATGCTTATAGCACCGATAGTACCAATGGATGGTTCGCCAACACACACCATACTCAACGTCAGCAGCACTGGCGGTAATAGTAGCATCGGCAGTAATTACGGTGTCGGTTCTGGCAACAATGGACAAGTACAGCTGTGGCAATTTCTGCTCGAAATTTTAACCGATCGTGATCATCGCAACATCATACAATGGGTTGGCAGCGATGGCGAATTCAAACTCATCGATCCGGAGTGCGTAGCGCGACTGTGGGGCATTAAGAAGAATAAACCAGCAATGAATTATGAAAAGTTATCGCGTGCCTTACGCTATTACTACGATGGTGATATGATATCGAAAGTGTCGGGCAAACGTTTCGCTTATAAATTTGATTGTGATTTAAAGCTGTTGATTGGCTATGATGCCGGTGAACTGGCGCAATTGGTCAGTGAGAAGACTTTTTTAGACGAGTCGGTGTTTTTGAAACATGAATCATTACAAGATCACCTCAAACAATTGACGGACGATGGGTGACATGGACAAGATGGCGCATATGCCGAATTTAAAGTGAAAACAGAACCTGTTTGCACATTGGAAATAGAGCCCTACCTCGAATATGAGGATGAAGATGAAGAGGATAATTAATTAATGAATTGCGTTTTGATTTCTCATTTACGTTTTTACTGCGACAAAATATATTTTTATTTACATTATTGACATACCACAACATATGGCGTTAAAACAACAAATGAAAAATATAATTTCAGCACTTTATTTAACTTAAAAAACAAATGTTATTTTATTTATGATATTTGTATTATTTTATTTTCGATTTTTTTTTAAATTAATTTTTGATTTTTTTTTTAATTGATTTTTGATTTTTTTTTAATTGATTTTCATAATTTTTTAATGAGTTTTATTAATTTGTTTTTGTTTTACTTATGTTCCATTTTATGACATACAAACTAATTGATCAAATTCAAGTCTAAAGAACTTACCGATCCAATTGAGGTTAGATTTCCGAAAGTACAAACCATATCCGGATAAAATCTGGGTCGATTCCCTTAACGCAGAACCGAATGCTGTGGGAATTACTGTGCGAGCTATTAAGTTTAAGTATAAGTGCGCGTGGTATTTTAACCGCTTAAAGACTAAGCACCATTTTCACCAATGAGGTTCAGAGTGTCATGAATAAACCAAAATCTTCTGATCGGACCACTCTTCAAATATCCGATGTGTGAAAAATCGGAAGTGTTGCCCCACAGCTGAAACTCGCCAACAAAGGGGAGTCCTATCCCCCGATAACTCCTCTACCCAGTAGTGAAGACACTTGAGATCTTACTACTCCCGACCTTCTCGCACCACCTGAGTCTTTCCAACCACCAGCATGGCTTCCGAAAAGTGCATGGGCTCAAACAAAACTATTCCTGAAAGAGGACGATCCCCGTAGCGTTGGACTTGTCAAGAGCTTTTCGACAGTCAACCACACATCGCTACTTGAGGACATCGAAAAATCTACTCTCCCTCCAGGGTTGAAAAGGCGGACTATGAACTACCTGAGCAGTCGACAATCATCCGTACTGTTTCGAGGCAAAAACTCTAAATTGAGGAGAATTAAACAGTGGGGTCCGCTGGGTGGTGTCCTCTCCCCGTTGCTGTTTAACTTCTACATCTCAAAATTCTCTTAATCACCAGAGGAAAATTAAGGAAATTTCTATCTCCTCGTTCGCTGATGACTGCACGATAATAACGTCGGGCAATGGAATTGATGGCATGTGTTCAAAGGTAAACAGCTGTCTTTAACTACGCCGCACCAGTATGGTCGCCTGGATGCAGAGAAACGCAGACAAGCAAGCTAAAGTCTTGTCAAAACACTTCACCCCGGACTACAACGGGATGCCTCTCGATATCTCCCATCGAACATCTGCACAGTGAACCTCGCATGCTCCCAGTTAAGGAACATAATGAACTCGTCTCCGAGCAGTTTCTGCTCGGGTGCTTTCTTAGAAAAAATCACTGCAGTCACCTGCTTGAACCAGAATCCCCTCCTAGGGACTTCAAGAGGTCCTTCCTCAACTATATTGTAAGACAATACGTCGACCAGACTTACGACGCAACTAACTTCACACATGCACTGGCAGCCATTCACAGTGAAGCCATAAACACCTTCACCGACTTTCTCTCAGTGAATGGCGTAGTTGGAGTGAAACCACAACCCATTGTAGACGATGAGCTCGAGTTGCCGCGAGAATTGAGATTGATCCTTCCGCAACTTCGTTCTGAAAACTAGCAGGTTAAACTCCTACTTATCTAGAATCGATAGCGACATATAAAATCTATGGCCCCTCAGGACATTAACCAACACTTTGCATGCCCGGCATGCGTTTGCTCGTTTAACACCCTTCTCTCTACGGTCTAACCCTGTCGAAACGGCACGTTTCCTAGGCCTACCGTTGGATGACCTCGTCGTCAATTTATCTGAACCTTTTCGTCGTAACGGAGATTAGCTAACCGTTACAAAAACAACATTAAATTCAAGTCCTTGAAACTGGCATATCTAAGACATCACTTCAATATCCGAAGATATTGCTTAGATCGGACCAATATAGCTGTCATACAAACTGCTCGATCAGATCCAATCCTTTTATGTTATATAATTTTTTTGTTCAAAAATTTTAATAAAAATGCATATATTTTTTTTTCAAATTAATTTATTTAAACATATTTGAATTCAGCTTAGCAAAACTTAATTTTAAGTTGATTATGTTTTTGATTTCGTTTGTTTTTTTTATATTTTTTTTTATTGACTAGTTCATTTATATTTTCACATTTTCAACTTATACGTAAAATAAGGCAACTCAGTTTATATTATTATGTACATATAAATCTATCACTACTCGCAAATATTTTCTACAAACTAGGAATGTTTTGCTTAGCTTTCCAGCTCATGGAAGCAAAGTGTAGGCGTACACTAGTCGCTGCTTAGCGGCAACTGGGCGGCGAAATTTTTGTTTTATTTGTTCGTTGGTGCTTTCTTTCAATTATAACTTTACCGTTATTACTTTTTATGATTTTACAACAAATTATCCTATAAAACAGACAATAGTTCCATGCTTTTGCAATAACTTTGTGCGTTCTTACATGATTGCGTGTTGGTATACATACTTGTGACGTCGACTATACATTTAGTGATTTGTAAAAATTGTTTGTAAATATTTGTGATTAAAAAACAGTATGTGTTTATTAAGCAAACACGAACGTATTCTGTAGACTACAAGCAGCTATTCGTTTTAACAAAATAAAATAATACTTTTTAATTAAAATTATATTATATAATATAAAATAAAGTATCTAAATTAATCCATATAAAATAAGTAAAACAAAACTAACACAATTCTATTTGAGAAACGATACAAACAAAAAAACACACAGCAGACATTATAACTCAGTCGTGATTTCGTCCTGCGGTCGAAAGCCCAATTTATAGAATTCGTCTTCCAGCCATAACGAACTCGCATTGAGATCCGATATTAGATTGCCACTTTTGAGCGTGTTGAAGCTGCTGCCGAAGGGATCGGAAGGGCGTGGCTCCTCAAATTCATGCAAGCTGATGAGCGAGCCGAACATATGTAGCTTTTGCTGACCCGAGCCCGCCAACATGCTCTGCCGGTAGACGTTGTTCTTCTGTGGGAAGAACGTTGCATCGAAGTCATCGGTAATGCCGACGCTGCTGCTGCCGCGTCCGCCACCGGAGGGCTGAAAGAAATCGATTAAGTGACCCACTTGCGGCTTGTAACGCTCCAATGCTTGTTCCGACCACGTGTACAAACGATTCCAGTCGTGCGGCGCCGCCGGTATCAATTCGATAGGTCGATTCAACAATATCAGTATTTTGGCAAGATCGCGTACTATCGGTCGATAGGAATTCGCTGCGCCTACCTCACCCGACAAGTACAACTTGCGTATTTGGCGTCGCGTATCGTTGAGCATCGCTAGGAAATATTCTGCATTCGGACGCATTTCGTTGAGTTGTCGCAGAAAATCGGAACGATCCATGGTATTCTCGTTGATCAGTTTCTGTTTAATGGATTTACGTCTACGTCGACGTCGCACCAACATCATGGCGACAGCTAGTAGCGTGAGACAAACCACAAAGCCGCCTATTAGTCCTGCAATGGCGGCCATGAGCGGGCCCGAGTAACCGGTGGAGACGCAGACGCGTCCCATAAATTCGGTATGCGCCGACCATTGATCGATGTAGCCGGAAGGACATTGCTCCACACACTGACGTGTGTCGGTCATCAGATAGGCGGGGCACTTAATGCAGCCCTCGCTGTTGCAACGCAGACAATGTGAACTCGTGGTGGGCGGACAACCTGTAAGAAAATAGCAAGATTAAATTAGTTTTATTGATTAAAATCATTTTGTAAATCTTGTTATATAAAAAGAAATATGTTTAAAAAAGCTTATTTTTACGATGAGGGTGGTCCTCAGGTTTACAAAACTGGAGCGGATTTTCATTAATATTCCGTCAGCTATCACCAACATGTCCACATTAAAATAACTATTAAATAAATGTTTGCCGTACCAACATTATTCTTCCGTCCGTTGTTCCGTTCGTTTGCCCATCTGTCCATGCGGCCGTCCATCCTTCCTCCCGCCCGTCGGTACATCGTTTGTCCATCCGGCAACCCGTTTTTTCATCCATCCACTCGTCTGTCTGCTCGTTCATCCGTCCAATACGAAATACATTCGAAAGGATGTACCGGAATAGATAAGCAGACCGACAGCCAAATGGATGGGTGGATAGATGATTGAGTGGACAATGTGCGTACTTTGTGACGAACGGATAGACAACGAACGGGCGTATGGAGGGACGGGCGGACTAACGAACGGATGGATAGACGAATCAGCAGATGAAAAGGTGGAAACGGTTGAAGGAAAGGGTGGATAAACGTACGAATACACAATTGGACGAACGAATGGGCGGGCACGAATGGATTAAATAACACACACTGTAGCTCGATTCATTTTATTGTTACTTTGTAACTAGGTGCGCTGAGTTTGAGACCAGCCACGTAGAAACCACTCTGAATGAAAATTAATCAGCCTCGGTTGCAAAACTCCATTTTTGATGACGACCGCAGTAAAATTAATAAGGATTACGATTTAGAGGCACGCACCTAGAATGTCCTGACCCTAAATTGGGAAGATGACGGAGCTCAGCCGGTTGATAGAATCACAACCGACAGTTAAACGGTTTTCTACATCCCAAAGAGGTAATCTAGTGGCATACTGAGGTTATGGAGGGCACACTTCTGCAGCCTGCTGAGCGGTAGTGAATTTGTAACATCTGGAAATGGAGAACTGATTTCCAATTCGATCGCCTTAGAATAGACGCAGATAGAAGAAAGATGTGATCAGATGAAAGCATGCGCGACGATTAGAACCTAAATGTGATCTGTTCAATCAAAGGAGAGCCCCACAATCTGCGCCGATTATCGTGGGATAAGCTTTTTCAATATCACATAAGGTCTAAGGTCTAGCTTAGGGTGTGGAAGACTGAAGACCACCGTCAACAAATTGATTGGACCTTATCAGTGTGATTATAAACCTGAAAAATCTAATCTATTTTTAGCAGGCCCCAAATTTTAGGAAATACCCCTGAAAGGAAGATCTACACACACCACCTCTCGTCGATTTTAAGCCCGGCTTCGACAGTACGAAAAAAACTGCCCCTATTCCGCTGTGTCTGAGCTTGGTATTGTCGTAAACGACCGTATGAGAGATCAAGGAGAAGGACCTGACTGCACTAGCATAAGCGATGTCTACGTCAATAAAGAAAAAGAAAAAGTGTAACTGGTGCGACAGTATAAAACAAAATAGTACAAATCATTTTATTTCCTTTATCGCCAAAAAACTTTCTTTTTGTCCCTAAATACCCAAATTTATGAGTGCGCACAAACTTCAGTGCAAATGATTTAATATTAAAATCGATTATGATCGCCGAAAGCCGATTAAGCACACTATCCACGAGTGTAAACAACTCACACATACACATTTACATATTGCAGATGTATAGGAAATTGTGTATGCAGACCAGTCGTATATCATTAGTGGTCAGGTGCCACCACCGATGTCATTATCAGTTGGACTATTTGTCATAATTACAATATTTAAATCAGTGAAATGGATAATTATGTGCTTAAACTCACATTTACATAAATGGTTCAATGTTCAAGAATGTATAAGTGTGTGTTTTTTGTGCTTTCTTATAAAGCTTGGTAGTACTCTTAAGAGCTTACCTATTTATAATTACTTGAAAATGGAAATATGCATACAGTAGTGTGTAATATAATGGAAACGTACATTTTTTTTGGTTTCAAATTAATATTAAAATGAAATACATTGTGACAAAAAAGCACCTGGAAATTGTCATGAAACTCCGCGTGTACATGATATTAAAAATGTATTTTGCTAAGTTGGTAGGACTGCCCTTAATTATTGTGTTAAATATGAGCGCGATCTGTCGAATAGTTTATTAGCAGCAGCTGCTTAAGCCGGTACAACTCAGTAGTGCGTTGTGATTTCTCCAATGGTAATAATATCGAACAAAGAATTGGTCTCAAATCGTTGCGAATGTTGGAAAAGGTTTACGGTGATTCAGCTTTATCAAAAGCACTAGCCTACGAGTGGTTCAAAGCCTTCAAAGACGGCCGAGAGATCGTTGAAGACATGTCACGTTCTAGACGACCTTCGACCTCTTCAACTGATGAAAATATTAAAAAAGTGAAGAATATGGTGCTTGAAAATCGTCAGGGAAGAGTTCGAGAGATGGCAAGAGAACTCGGCATATCTCGCGAGTCCGTTAGAATGATTTTGGTCAATATTTTGGTTATGAAACGCGTTCTTGCTCGACTCGTCCGGATTAAACCGAATTTGTTTCAAAGAGAGTATCATAAACTGGTCCCTTTGGACATGCTTGAACGTGCGAATTCCGATCCCACATTTATGGAGAGCAATATTACTGTTTATCAGACATGGGTTTATGAGTTTGACATGCAAACAAGTTAACAATCATCGGAATAGAGAAAAAAAAACTAGCCGAAACCAAAAAAAAAAAAAAAAACACGCCAAAGTCGCTCAATAATCAAGGTGCTGCACAATTTTTTCGATATTCTTGGTTTGGTGCATCATGAATTTTTTTCGGAGGAACAGACGGTCGATACCAAGCTCTTTTCGGCGTTTGCGTGAGGACGTCCGTCGAAAATGGCCGAAATTGTGGAAAAACAATTCATGGATTTTACACGATGATAATGCACTATCTCATCGGGCAATGGTTGTGACCGAATTTAAAACCAAACACGCAATGAATACTCGATCAACCACTTTATTCTCATAGGTGTGGGGATTAATTTGAAGGCGACAAAATAAATACCGATGAAAAAATAATATTTTGCGTTTTATTTACAATTTCCGGTTGTTTTCGCCCACAATGTACGTAGGTATAGATCCTACTTATACTACTGTGCCCAAAAAAAAAGGTGACATTGTATTTATTTTGAAAATTCTTTATTTATTCTTCCAAATCAATTTCACCCCCTTCAAAGTAATCCCTTCCCGATGCCACTAATGCCAACCAATCCAATCTTCGAAACACTGGTTGTAGTCACTTTCCGGGATGGCCTTCGGTTTCGTCTTCGTTGCGGCTTGAATCTCCTCTATCGTATAAAAACGGTGTCCCCGGAGCGGTCTTTTGAGCTTGGTGAACAGCCAGAAGTCGCACGGCGCCAGATCAGGTGAATACGGTGGTTGCGGAAGGATATGGGTTGTGTTTTTGGTGAAATGATCACGAATTACGAGGGCAGTATGGGATGAAGCATTATCGTCGTGTAAAAATCAAGAATTGTCCTTCCGCAATTCCGGCCTTTTTAGGCGGATAGCGTTACGCAAACGACGCATAACGTTCAAATAATATTACTTGTTGACTGTTTGACCGGTTGGAAGGAATTCATAATGCACAACACCACGATAATCGAAGAAAACAGTCAACATGACCTTGATTTTTGAGCGACTTTGGCGCGATTTTTTTAGTCTCGGCTCTCTTTTGGCACGATATTCGCTCGATTGATCGGTTGTTTCGAGGTCATAAGCATAGATCCAAGTCTCATCGCCAGTTATAATGCATTTCATGACACCCTGGTAGTCGGAAAGCATCGTTTCACACACTTTTACGCGACGCCTTTTTTCAAAAAATTCAATGTTTTCGGTACCAGTCGAGATTTGACGCGCTTGAGGCCCAAAACATCCTTCAAAATGGTATTGGCTGAGCCTTTCGATATGCCAACTTCATCAGCAAGGTCTTTAATTGTTAATCGACGGTTTTTCAACACCAAATCTTTGATTCGTTGAACGTGAGCTTCGTCGGTTGAGGTTGATGGTCGCCCTGGACGCTCTTCGTCTTCGACACGTTCACGGCCGGCTTGGAACTCACTATACCACTTGTAAACATTTTTTTTAGACATAGCCTCATCACCAACGGCTTTCTGCACCATCCTCAACGTATCCGCAGCAGAAAACTGATTCCGTAAACAAAATTTAATGCAAATTTTTTGCTCAACAAATTTCGACATCGCAAAAAACGAAAACTCACTTTTAGCAGCTCACAAAACGACACGTATCTCAAACACTAATGAATATTTTGACATAAATGTGACTGACAGTACTAACAACCTAAAAAAAAATAATTCTCCAAATCCTTCGACGCGCGCAGTTTAAATTCAAATGTCACCTTATTTTTTGGACACAGTAGTATATGCTATTTTTTGTAAGTTAATCTATGTATATAATTAATCTGTGGTATAAATGCGAACGATTTAGATGTTGATTCTGAATACAAAAAATATCCTTACACGAATTCTCCTCCAAAGAGTCAAATTCTTGATTTTACTATACATTGTATCCATGAATGCAATAAAAAGAAGCGTTGCCCTAATTTGCCGCACAGCACTGTATAAGCAAAAGCACTTGTCGTTTGAGCTTATAAATTTCTAAGTGTGTATGTGTGTTCACTCAATTATAAGCTCATAAGCTTATCAGTTTGAAACAGTGGAACCCGAAGTAATCCAGTAAAAGTGACACGCTCTCATGATAAAAAAAAGCATATTTATGTATGGATCCAAGAATATATGCATATTTAAGTAGACGGAGATAAAAACAAAAGTGAATTTTAAGCAGCGGCCACATTACATAGCATACCTACATACATACATATCTGTCCATTTGTCATAAATACACATGGCAAGAAATCAAGCAACGTCTTTACCAAGAAGCGGTCAACACTTTGTTGTTTCTACAATTGTATTCTGTGTATCGAAGTAAAGGAATTTCGACTGCCGGCCGCGACAGCTGGGAAAGTTTAGTTAATATTCCACAGCGGCTTACATATTAAAACTATGCGCGCGAGTAGATATTTTGCAGAAATGCAGAAAAATAAACAAAAATAAAAATAAAGGCAAAGTGAAGAGAACGGGAATACAAAGTAAACAAATTAAAAAAGGCGTGTAAAGGCTTAAAGCAACAAGCAGAAAGATCAAAGCCGCCGATGGCAGTAAAAAAAATGTCACATGCTCTTGCCAAGTGAGGAGAGGAGGCCAGCCAGCCAAGACAGTGGACCGGGCGGTCAGCCAAAATCAACGAAGTCAGACAGAAAGCCAGCTGCTCGCTATTTGACTATTTTGGCGTACAAAGAACGCATGCGCGCTAGCAATAACAATAAGTGTAAATATAGGCGCATTTCAGGCCGTTGCGAAATAGCCCCACGTAGCGTGGCATTGCCAGAGCAATAAACGGACCAAAGCGGCGTTACAGCGTCGTAAAGTTGAGCTGCCAAGCAAAGGGCTCACATGCATTACTATACATTTGTATATGCATACACACATATGTACATACATACATACATACATACACATACATATTAATATTGCGTGCAAAGAGGATCATTAAATGCTGCTGCGCTGCAGTTAGCGATAATCCACAGGCTGCAATGCTATCCATGGACCAATGAGCCCCCAACCGCCGTCCTCACACACATACATATACAATGGCCACATTTTCAATTAATTTGCAATAGAGTGGCAGTGTGTGTGTACTGCAAATGCTGCGCATGCGTGGCTTGCCTTTGCGTTTCTCTCCATTTTCATTCTCATTTCTGTTCTTCTAGTCGACTTCTTTTGCCATTCAACTCGCTAGAGCTTGCTTATCGATTTGGCTGCCGCGATAACCAATATGAAGTATTGTGTGCCATAGACAGACGAACGAGCAGCCCTTCCGGCAAACAGCCGCCGAAGCACCAACCTTTCAATCTCGTCTGTCGTTTGGTCTTTTGCGTTTCTTGGCGCGTACATAAGCAAGTGTATTATTGGAATTAACTTGTTTATTCGCTAATAAGCTGGAAAATTATCCACCACACGCGGATATGTAATTGAGATTGACGTATGAACCAGCTGCGCCACTAAAGTGACCCGTCGCAGCGTCCATCATCGAAAGTTACACCGATGTGTTTGGACAAATAACCGAAGGCGCTGACGACGGCAGGCGGTGGTGTTGGTGGTGTCTCAGTGAAGACGGCATGCCATTCATACAAACATTCAAAGGCACATGGCTCGATAGTTGCTGTATGGCTTGCGGTCAGGTGGACGTTGGCTGATAGTCGCTTTTAATGATAGGGTATCGGTGGCAGTGATGGCAGGTTGGACGGTTGCTTGGTGCGAAAAATGGACTGAGCTTGTGTCTATTTATTTATTTGCGTGCCGACTTTTGATTGTTTAGCGGTTATTGGTAGGAAATGTGTTATAATTGGTATGAAGTGAAATTCATGCTTAGCTTAAGGAGTTACTTATAGCCACTCGAAAGCTAGAAAACGTGTTTTGTTTTGAAGAGGCATTTCAGTTAATCAATGATTATAAAAAAATATACATATACATATGTATATACATTACAGAATTTCACGTGCTTTTATAATCGGCCACTTAATTCGAAATATTTTTGAATCCCTTGCTCCCATAAACGATCTCCAGGGGAGCCTTTGAAAAAAGTTTTCTGGTGATGAGGAATTTATGTGCTTAAAATTATCTCAAATCCAAGAACTCAACAAAGTTATTATTATTATAAATGAATACAGGTAGTGATCGAAGTATTATTTTTTTATAAAAAAAGTTATCCTTCAGAGTGGCTAAAAAAATTAAATTATCGAAAAAACAATCATTACCTAATCACCTCTAAGAAAATCATGGTACGAGGGCTGCTATATATATTTCTGGCCTAATAATGAAAATAGGCATATTTATCAACGAATTTTTTTTTTCGTTGGATTTGGCTCGTCTTGGAAGACCCACACGGTCGATTGCTGTTTTGTTTCGGGCTCATACGCATAGATCCATGATTCGTCACCTGTGACGATCTTATAAACGTCTTTTGAAGCACCGCGTATTTTTTCAGCATTTCTTTGCACCAATCCACACGAGCCTTTTTTTGAGCGATTGTCAAATTGTGCGGGATCCAACAAGAACAAACCTTTTTGACGGCCAGGTGTTCATGCAACATCGAATGTATGCTAGTGGGAGAAATGCATAGGCATGCCTCTATCTGAAGGTATGTTACATGACGGTCTTGCATTATCAGTTCACGTACGGCATCGATGTTTTCTGGCACAACGGCTGTTTTTGGACGACCTTCACGGAATTCGTCTTTGAGCGAGCGTCGGCCACGATTAAATTCGTTGTACCAGTTTCTCACAGTGCTATAGGATGGTGCTTCATAGCCATACAAAGATTTTAGTTCATCTATGCACTCTTGTCGTGATAATCCACGTCGAAAGTTGTGAAAAATGATCGCACGAAAATGTTCACGAGTTAATTCCATTTTTTGGCTGAGACAAAACGTTCTGAGTGATGTTATGCTAAAAAATGTCAAACTTTGCAATGGAAATGTCAGATTGCACCTGGCAACACTTAGTGTTGCCTAGTCCAGAAATATATATAGCAACCTACGTAACATTTCAAGTCAAGTCATGGGTCCAGCCGTTTCGAAAAAATTCCTTCCTTACCTAATCTAAACTGCGATTCGAATGATTCGAAAGAACTGCGTTAAAAGTTTTAGAACCATGCGGTTTATTCTGGATAACGCTATATGACCTTTCGCCTTCACGGCCTTCAGATTTTTATTCTTAGCTTGACGAATAGTTGGACTGGTTTGAATCCTGTTATCTGAGTAATCAGGACGACGTCAAGAAGCTACTATCATTTGTACCAAAGCTGCCTCAATCCTGTTTAAACTCCACTACTAACAACTCTTAAAAGATCAAATCTTAATCGGACTTTAAATTGCGCCCTTAAACCGCATCCGTAAAATATTTTTGGTTTTAGCAATCGGCCAGCCGGTCAAAAACGACGCCAAATCGATATGGTCATCTGGATGTAGTGAAACGCAGACGAAGAAGCTTCAGACGTGACAGAATACTGCACATCGGACTATCACGAGATGACTCTTAATGTCTCCGGATGAATCCTTAGACAGCCGTATATTATGCTTCCGGTTAAGGAACTTAAAGTTTCTCTTTAAGCTGCTGAGATGTTTACATAGAAACCATACTTGCAGTTGTCTGCTTGAAGCGAAGCCGCCTCCTAGGAATATTAGGTGGTCCTTGCTTGAACATGTCGACCACATCGAACCTCGACACCCCGACATACCAAATGACACACCTCAAGACATTAATCAACATTTTGCTTGCCCGTGATTCGTTGGTTTATCTAACACCCTTCTCTATATGATCCGAACCCCTCGAAACAGCAAGTTTCCTGGGTCTACCGTTGGATGGTTTCGATGACAACCAACCCAAACCTTGCCATCCAAGGTGTGATTGGATCATTGCTACAACATCACGCAGAATAGTAAATTCTGAGTGGCACACAGCAATTTCTTGGCCTGTCGTCTTTCAAGAAATCAGGAAAACCAACCGCCGAAGACAGATCTCTCTTCACAACGACAAGGCGAGCTCTCAAACGTCGACTGAAACAACTGCATTGAATCAGCTAGGAGGTCAACGTTTTCTAACACCTGAAGGGCACAATAGACCCTAGGTCGCGGTGCATTACTTCATAATACTATCTATCTATCTAACACCTGAAGAGATGGTTGATGCGTTCAGAACGCAAAGCATCAAACGCAGGCAGAAATATATTGATCATAATGGAGAATATTTTGAAAAAAAAACAACATTATTAATATTTGTTTTTGTTGTCTAATCTATAGCAACATAAAATGAGTTGGCGTTACGAGTTTTCGTGAGAAAGATTCTACCGAAGATTTATGGTCCTTTGCGGCGAATACCGCAGACCATGGAACGGTGAGCTGTAGGAGATATACGACGACATTGAGATAGTTTAGCTCCAGCTCTGAGAGTATTTGACGCAGTACCCGCTGGAAGAAGCAGAGCAAGAGGAAGACCTCTACTCTGTTGGAAAGACCAAATGGAGAAGAGCCTGTCTTCGCTTGGAATCTCCAATTGGCGCCAAGCACGGAAAAGGAAAGAAAGACTGACGCGCTGCGTGTAAGCGGTGTTTGCGCCAGTAAAGAAGATGGATCTCGAAATATAAAAAGCAACTCTCGCACATGATTTATAAAACTTCAGCATTGAAAGTTTCTGAAATTACATTATGTGGATTTAACATAAACACTAAATTTGCACTTCCTCTATTTGTGAAGAGAAAAAAACCAGTAAATAAAACTTTCTGCACCACAATCATTTACAGTCATGCGCATCACAATTTAGCATATACATACATACATGCATGCATATGTATATATTAAATAATACATGCACTTCAATTTATGCCGTTTTGCGCGGATTAGCAAATTTGTCCAAAACCCACGCCAACTAATTGAATTTAGCGCGCATGCACAGTTGCACGAATGAAGCATGCAGAGGCAAAGCCGGAGACGGAGCCGAAGCCAAAGGCAGATTATTAAACGCGTGGAGTAGCACCCGATTCGCTGCAGTGCAGTAATAAGTAGCTATCAGCACGATGTGTTGTTGTTATTGTTGCACTGCGACTGGCGCGGATAAATAAATAAATAATTCCAACAACTTGTCAAAAACCACACTAAAAGCAGACACACACATACACACACGCACACTAATGCATGCTGAGGGGATTCGTGTAACTTTTGCGAGTATATTTTCATAGTTGTTGCTTTAAATTGACGGCGAAAAAGCGCGAAGAAACACATTTGTAATTTTCATTTACGGAAAATTTGAAATCGTGCCAATTTGCATTAATCTCGAAAATTTGCCAACAAGTGCTGCCAACCAACCACACAAACAGTCAAACCGTTAACCAGCTGCGATAATCGCTGTGCGCATGCGCAGCTTGCCAGCTCAGCATGTGTGATAACTTTTAAAGTTCGGCTGCAATAGCCACCTGTTGGCGGGTTGCTGGTGACTTTGAATGCATTTTGGCACTGCTGTGGGCACAGAAACTAAAATCACAGGAAGCTCATACACACAAACACACACTGTCGGGTGTGTTCGATAGTGTATCTGGCATTTGGAATTGATATATGGCAAATTTGTGGAAATTACATTAGAAATAAATGGAGGACATAAGTATCAATGGGGCGCAAAACTGATGCTGATACTGCTCGTGAGATACGAACATACAAAAGAGTGCTTGAAATGTGCTTTCAGCGGTAGCGTCATCAGAGTATTAAAATTGATATTTTTACATCAAATGATTAAGGAAAGTATGATTGGATAATAAGAGTTAGTGTCACTTAATTTGGTCTAAACACCGATGGAAATTTTGGTAAAATATTGAAACTGATTAACTCCATGGCCCTAGAAATATACGTTTTCACCGGCGTTAGGTCTCATCGAAAGGAAGTCCGTCAAGCTAAACGAATGCATGCTATATAGACAAACACAGAAAAACAAATCGGTATTAGATGGATGGAAGAATACAAGTACATGTCCAAGAACTTGATATCGACCAAAAAGAGTAAAAAAAATAGTCGGAACAGAAAGTCGCTGAACTACACGTTTCCGGGAAACATTATTCAGAAACTTGATACAGTCACAATTTACACTTGCTGTAAATTATTGCCTAAAACGTGATTGGATTCTGTACAACAGTGGGTAGGCGACGATTTGTGAACGCTATGAGGGCCGATAAGAATAATTTTTAGCAGAATCTGAACTGCGAAACTGAATAGATTTTGTGACTGCAGCGAATTCCTCCAATAATGAACAAGTTTATGGAAGAAAGACCTCATCAGCCTAACGAATATTCCATTGGCGCTTACAAGTCTAGTGGGATGTTGAGATAATCTCTTTCCTAGCAGCAGTACGCTTCGATGTTCTACATAGCTGGCAAGGAGAGACCCAGGTATCTTATTTTTATGATGTGAATTTCTAATCACTCTACCATAATACTCTAATGCCAACTAAACTATGTTCATTACGTCAATATCCGACTATGAGAAAGTACGAGTAGCAATAGCGCGATGAAACGAAACCATATTGAGAAGGCTGTTAGTCTCAAACAAGAAAAAATGTTAACTTAAGTTGCATCGAAGTTATAATACCCTTCACAAATACAAAAGGTTTCTTAAAAGAACTTTGTTCGGTCAGTTTGTATGGCAGCTATATGCTATAGTGACTCGATCTGTACAAACCTTTGGAAATGGATTCGAAAATATGAACGTATTTTTGAGAATTTTCTATCTTAGGGTAATTGGCTCTCAAAAATAAAACGTTCCTTTTGAGACACTGTTTTCAAAATTGGCGTGCCAAATCTCCAACCGAGTGGAGGCCTTTCTCTTCCTCTGCTGCCCCCGGCGGGTACTGCGGCGATTACTTAAGGAGTTGGAGTGTTTTCGTCCATTCGGTTGACATGACCTAGCCAGCGTAGCCGCTGTCTCTCAACTCGTAGAATCACGTTCAGGACGGCCATCAACATGAACTGATGATCAACACGTCAATAAAATAAAGGAATTGGTGCTTGAGAATCAGTCAGAGATCTTACTGCCATCGTTGGAATACCGGAACGCTCAGTGAAAACCATTTTGAAAGATCATTCGAGCCCAAAGACAGTAAAAAAGCATTAATGGTTCCAAAATCACAAAATTTTTGCGAAAAACAGCGTCGCACAATGCTTTTCGACTATCAGGAAGTCATTACACCTATTAAAATATGATACGATGAGTCAAGACTAATGATTACGATCTGGAAATAGGCAATCAATCGGCCGAACATCGCACAGTGGCATTTCGGCGGAAAAAATAGGATTTTCCCACTTTCCAATTTCAAAACTTTAATGATTTTGTTTTGTAAAGAAATATTTGGATAAGAAAAATTCAACAAGGTTTTTTATAAAAAGTTAAATTTTATAGTTAAAAAAACTAACAGAAGTCGACGGAAAGTTATTCAATAAAATCAGATTAAAATTATTGTCCAAATAAAGAATTTTTTTTGTGTGTAAGTTTATAGCTATGGCTTTTCTTTTATTTTTTAGTGAAAATATAGCACCTACTTGTTTATAAAAAAAAAATTTATTGCAATTGGCAAAGTAAGCTAATTTTTATAATTTTTCAAAAATTATACTAAAAAATATCAACTTTTCATTTTTTGATGGAAAAAAACTTTATATGCTTTGCCTTGATTAGCCCTCTTACTATAAAAAAATGAAAGTTCCGAGTCTGTACTTTCAATTAAAAAAAAAAAAAACAACCGCCAATTACCGTCCCTTTTAGTAACATCGATTTTAATCTTTGATGATTTGATGTCTTCAACAGACTTCTTATAACTTCGGATCCTTACATAAGTAGCTTAAGGCGTCATTCGAACAAAATTTCCTTAGAACTAGATCCCATTGTTAAAGATATGGTGCTTGCATAATATTACAAATAAAAACTAACACAATTTTTCGCCTGTTACATATTCAATTAAAACATTACATATTATATTGGATTTTTATCAAGGTAAAGGTATAAATAACGTCACTTTGCGTTTAAGTTTAATTTTTTTTCATCAGGAGAACTCAATTAAGAAGTGTCCCGAATTTCAAGTCCCTAGGTCCAAAAATAAAAATTTTGGCAATTGCAGTTATATGGGAGGTGGGTGTGGCAGTGGGCGGTTTTCCAAGATTTTTTCAAAATTTCTTAATTTAGTCCAGAGAAGTGTTTCTGCAAAGTTTCATTGTTGTACGACCACTCCTTCTATTTTTTTCCAAGAAATGTATGGAGCGGTGCCACTGTGCATCGTGGTAAAGGTGAGCCGAAGGCGAAAAAACTACGTCAAAGCAGGTTAGAAATGAAGGTTATGGTGCACTCCGAATTCCTTCCGACCGGCCACATTGACAACAGGGTATACTATTTGGAAATTATGCGTCGTTTGCGCGAAGCTATGCGTAAAAAGAGGCCGGAATTATGGACTCTTGATTCGTGCACCAAGATAATACATCGTCGCATACTGCATTGATTCCTCGTGATTTTTCGCCAAATTTACAACCAATATCGTGCCGCAACCACCTGATGGCCTGATTTAGCTCATTGTGACTTCTGACTATCCAGCAAACTTAAACGGCCGCTCCGGGAAACCGTTTTGAGTAATTGAAGACATGAAACGTGAATCGTTATGCGCCTTGAAGGCTATTCCGGAAATTGGCTTTTACAATGGTTTCGATGATTGTAAAAAAACGGTGGCACAAGTGTTTTACCGTGAAGGGGGATTACTTTGAAGGGGGACTACAAAGATTTTGAAGAATAAATTAAGATTGTAAAAGATATGAACAAAGTCTTGCTACTTTTAGCCTTAATACTTTTGCTCATAGTAGTATTTAAAATATTTTTCAATGTAGAGCTATGGTTATCGTTTTTAAACACGGTTCCTCGAAACAGCACTTTTAGATTTTGCTGCAGATATTATTCGGAGACTGCTAACACATTTTTCTGCATGTTGTTCTTTATAAAGTTCTCCATACAAGAACATACCAGTTTCTGATCTGTTTAAAAATCGTGTTCTGTCAGGCCAAAAACGATCAAAATTATGGGTAAAACTAAACTTTTTAAATTTTTTTCTTTGTTTTGTGAATTTTTTTGGTCATTGTACATACAATATCTGCAGTTGAGATCTTTTTAGGTTTCATTCACTGTAGCAGTGGAGGACCTTTTTTGGCTTTAATTAAACTATCGTATACAACATTTATTTAGATTAGTCCACCTGCAACGACTTTCGGCTTCTAAACCTTAGAAGCGCAATGGAAGTCTAGGCTTTGGGTCGAATAAAGTGCTTTGACCGTGAGAATGTCTTTAATTTGTATCGAGCTCAACAGTCACATGAGTTGAAAAATTAATTTTGTATAAATTTAGTGTCAGAAAAAGCTGTTTATTTGAAAAACTCTCATGATCACGGCACAGCTTAGTAAGTTTTGCCAAAAAATAAATAAATAAACCACACTATTTGCCATTAAATAAACAAAATACACAAAGAAGTTAATGACAACAAAAAAAAAAAAAAATTAAGTAACTCATGCAACAAACTCTGGTATGCAGAAGTAATTGAGAACGCGACAACGCTTCACGCGTCACGCTTTGAATCCCAAACCAATGCAAATACAAATCGCATTTAATTAAAATGCAACGAGATCGTGAGTCGAAACAAATAACGAATTACAAACAGAATAACAGTGAATAAATAAATAAAGTAAATTCTTTTGCCGCGCAGCGAAACAAGTTGTGGTGGAGGCGCGAGAAATGCGCAGCCGCAGAGTGCGGAGTCCAAGGGTGTCTGCCTTCGTTTCTTGTGTTGCAGTTGTTCTGCTGTGCTGCTTTTGCATGCTGGCCCTGGTCCAAAAGCCGCCATGAACGCTAACTGATTGTCGGGCGAGTGTGTCTGCACTTAAGCACCGTTATGATAACAAACGACAGCGATGCGAACTTTGAGCGACCAGCGGCTACTAGCCGACAGCCGGTTTCGTTATTAACTTTTTTCCACAGACTTTTATGCTTCGGATGTACTGAATGCCATGTTTTTTTTTTTTTTTTTTGGTTTTGTCGTTTTGCTTGCAGGTTTTTCGGAGTTGGGCCAAAAAAATATTTTAAGAAAATCGCTAAAATTAAAATGAAGATAAGTCGAATGCAACGCCGTGGTAGATTCACAGTCGCTTTTGAAAAAGGTAAACAAACAGCTAAGCTAAGTAAGAAAGGTAAAGCTCGGTTGGTGCCGGCTACTACATTTATTATTTCAATGCTTCGACTGTTGAAATGTTGTAAAATTAAAAGGAGTCGAATATAAAAAAGTCGTCGGGATATGAAAAACTTACACAAAAAAAAAAAAAAATAATAATAAAACCAAGCAGTACATTCCTTGCTTTTTAATGTAATTTTCAGTTCTGGATATTTTCCAAATTCATGTAAAAAGTCGCGGATCGTAATGATAGATAAACACGGCAAGGACTTCACACAACCGTCTTATCCTGCCATTCCAAAATATACAAAAAAGTTTTACTATCAAAGACGTCTTCTTTCCTCCATGAAAATAATATAATACCAACGCACTGAGTCGGGTAAAACATGGCACTGTAGAACAAGTAAATAGAATAACTGACGAAATTAGTCAAACCTGTATGATCTATCATCCTTCCAAAAATCATTGTATTTGCAAAAAAAAGTTTAACCACAACCTTCAAACGCCTCTGATTATACACCGCATCTGATTGAATTTGTCACAAAACGTGAACACAAATAGGAACGCACCAGCAAATGGGAAGTTCTCCGACGGTTTTGAAGATATAATGGGGTTTTTAATAGGGACGCTATAAAAATAGACCGATAGGGACAGCAAACGACCCCATATTTTTTCCGCTCTTTTGACATTTCTCTTCTCCTCAGTAAGGTTTGCCATTTCATCGTAGAACAATATACGATCCAACGAGTCGAAAGTATTAAAATTTACTACCGAAATCTGGAGTCAGTGGCCTCAACTTTAGTAGCGCCTACATCCAATTTATGGTCGTCATAATCGTCCTGTCAGATAAACAATTGAGCGTCTAGTGGAAAAATTTGAATCCACAGGCACAGTACAAAATGTTCTCGTGCCAGTGCGACAAAGAAGTGCCAGTAGTGTCGAGAATATTGCTGCCGCTAGCGCAACAATTGAGGAAGACCCAAATCAGTCTCTCATACGTCGTTCTCAAGCGTTGGGCACTTCTGTGACGTCGTTGTGGCGAATTTTGCGAAAAGATTTTGGCCTACATCCTTAAAAGATCAAATTGGCGCAAGAACTGAAGCCGCTTGACCGCCAGAATCGTCGCATGTTCGTGAATTAGGCTGAGCAACAACTTGAAAAATTATCTTTAGTGATGAAGCTAATTTCTGGATGAATGGCTTCGCCAATAATCAAAATATACGTTATTGGCCAGGCAGAAATCCACATGTACTCCATGAGTCACCATTAAATCCCCAAAAAATTATGCACTGCTCGTGCGATTTGACGCCGTTAGGCTATTTCCTGCAGAGCTACGCCTAGTCTATGGTTTATGCAAACAAGCCAGCGAACAAGTCAGCGACGATTAATGAATTTTTTTCAAATATCGAACATGAAATTGCAGCAGTATCGCCCGATTTATGCTTGAAAAACGTCGAAATTAGGTTCAGCGTCTGGACTTCTGCAAGCCTGCCCATGGTGGCCTTGCAAAAGAAATCGAGTTCCTTACATAATGGCATCGAATGCTCTCTCACAGGAATAAAATAATTTCATTGATATCTCAAACCAAACCAAAACTTTTATACTGCTTTTATTGAAAACTCGTTACTTGGAGTGAACTGGAAGATCATATGATTGGATGTGATTTGCGAAATACCGTACGGGCACTAAGGACATATAAGATGCTGAACGCAGTGGACGTCCAAAAAGCACTGCTAGGAACGACAACATCAAAAAAACCATAAAACTATTTTTGATGACGAAAAATGAAGTTGATCGAGATGACTGGCACTTTAAAGTAACAATTCATTCATCAATATTTAGGTAGGCAAAAACTATTTAAGGAGTTAGGGCTAGTGATAATTTTTTAAATATTCTTTGGAAATTTGAAGTGAGAATGTACAAATGGCATCCATAAAAATATGTTTGAAATATTTAAATTATAAGAGACAATAATAATAAATTTGCGAGGAGAGGTACATATATTGAAAATGGATGAAAACAACAAAAGAACCACGAATTTCACCGCTAGCGAGTCGGAGCAACTGGAACTGGTGGAAAAGTATAAAGCTAAAAGGTGCATTCCAAAGTAAACAGAACTTAAAAAAAAAAGAACAAATGGTTTTTTCTGCAAAATCAATTTATTTTATTCAAAATAGTCTCCTTCTGCTTTAATACAGCTTTTTGCACTGTCCAAAAGCACATCGAACGAGTGCTTTAGCTCGTTGGCCGGTATGACCGCTAGTATGCCGGTGCAAGCCTTTTAAATGGCCTTCACGTCTGCATAACGATTTCCTTTCATGGAAAAATGCATTTCTTCGAAAAGGAAGAAGACGCACGGTGCCATATCAGGTGATTACGGGGAGTGGTTAATGGTTAAAATGTGATTTCTGGTCAAATAATCGGTCACAACCTTCGAATCCAATGTTGGATTCTGAGCAATTTTTGGTCGTCAGTCAATTTGTGCGGAACAAACCGTGCACACACCTTTCGAAAGCCCAAATGTTGGGTCAAAATGCGATAAATCGATGTTTTGGAGATGTTCAATTCCATTTCCATGAATTTCAATGACGATTTCGACTGATTTTTGATGAATACACGTACGGTTTCGATGGAATTTCCGGTGATAACGGATTTTGATTGGCCCACATGTTGATCATCATTTATGTCCTCACGACCACTTTGAAAACGTTGAAACTACTCGTGCACTATGCTACGGGATAGGCAATCATCGTCATAATTTAATTTTCTTGTTTCATCAATTGAAACGTTCCGGTAAAAGTTTTACCAATTTTAAAACAAAATTTAATGTTGGCTCTTTGTACGAAGCTCATTTTCGCACCGATAGCACAAACATACTGACACTTAAAACGCAATAACTTCACTTCCAATCGATGAACTGTCATGAAATTCTCACTGGACAATCGATTAAGATTCTAAAGCACTAGTCGACATATAAATGGCACCACCAGGCGGCGCTAGATTCAAAATGCAAGCGGGAGGACACTAAGAAAGATGTCGCTGAAAACTCAAAACAAAAGTCAGCTGTTACAGCTGTTACTTAAGCACTCCTTAAGTCTCCCATTTTCAGTACTTAAGCATAACTTAAGTGTGAACTGTAAAACACTATTTTCCTGTTTTATCTTAAGCACAATTTAAGTATGGACTGTGGAACCGGGCATCAATGTTGTTGTGTGCTCACTTTTATAAAATACCAAAATAATTTTACTAAATAAATATTTATAAAAAAATTTTATGTCTCTGACTACTAAACCGTTAAGGGGGTATTCTGGTCTAGACGCATGAATTTCAGACATTTCTTAAACTATGATAAAAAAAATGAAAAACATTTTCACTATCCATTTTTTTATATGTTTTTTACTGACGTTTTAATAATATAAAAAAAAATTTGCAAGAAAAAAAAAACAAAATTCGTCGAGATACGGACCGGTGGAGTGGGGGCTTCAAAAAAAACGGTGCGTCCTGGTTGATGTGATTTCAACCCTTGTAGAGATTTAAAACGCAAAAAACAAGAAGATTCTTTATTAGTAAGGATGTCGTTATCGGGTTGAAGCTTTTCAAAAAAATAACAAAATGGCGACGACTTGAAAAAAAAAATATATATTTTTGACCCGATTTTTTCAACCTTTTCGAATTTTTTTAAAATACTTCGAATCCAAATTTTTGGAATACACGCTATGACACGATAGAGCATTGCATAAGTAAGATATATAGGAAATTTTAAAGGAATCGGTTTAGTAGAACTTGAGCTATCATGTCAACCACCTCAAAAAAAGTTGTTTCGAGAAAAACGCGTTTAAAGTTTAGGAGACAATTTTAGTGAACACGGACGCCATGTCACAAAATCGGCTGTATCTCCGAAAATAAGTCGAATTTTGAAAAATCCTTCCAAGGCCATACTTTTGAAAGTCTAAAATTTCAAAATATGCAAAAAAAAAATCGATTTTTTAAAATCCTAGACCAGAATACCCTCTTAATGGGCAGTGGAAATAAATTTAGTGAAAATAAAGAGGCTATCAACATGCTTAAGGTATATTTTGAAGCAAATATTTTCTTTACTAAAAATTACAGTGCAAAGCCTCGCTGATATATTCAGTGTTTTAGTCGCGATAGCAGAATAATGTAGAAAATATCGAAATTTGAAAGCAAAAAAATATTTTTCCTACAAACGCCATGAACTTTTCAGCTCCCCATAATCTATACTTAATAATGATTTCATCAAAACGTTACGTTACGTGAGCAAAACTACTAAACTCTGTGCAACGTGTTGCATGGGTATAAAATGTGTTGTATAAAAGCGCATTTAGCTTTCGGCCAAACACGCTCGTGCAGTGAACCCTATTTTAGTGGCTTGACGCGCTCAAACTTCATTTGCTTGCCAGTCTCGCATGAACGCTTTCACAGCACAGCTCTCGGGTGAGCGCTTAATTTTAATTTTATTTTTTACGATTATTATTAAATCGTTTTTTCTGGTTTTTCAAAATTTCAAGGAAGAGATTTTTTAAATGCGCCAAGCACGGCAGTGCAGAGAATCTGAGGAGGCTCTGTCATGATTGCCAACTTTCCCACATCAATTTTCCAAATTTCTTGCCTATGGGCCAAACAAAAACAAAAACACACAAGAAGAGGGGGGAAGGAAGGGGGTAATAAATTTCTGCCTTTTTAATATTTTAATTTTTCCCCTTATTTCCTAGGCATAGGCAATAAATACTCGCTGCCACTTATTGCTTGCAATTGTCTGTGCTGGATTATGCAAATCGCCGCCAGAGCTTAGACAGTTCGCTGCATTTTGCCGCTGTTGCATGCAAAGCGACACTTAATTGACGAGCATTGACGGAGCGAACAAATGACAGTCGGCAAATTGAATTACTGTCGAACCAACTAACTAACCAACTAGCTATAATGCAGTGAGGGGTGAAATCCGAGGATATGTAGGAATTACAAACAAATTAAATACATGTGTGTGGGTTTCTACCCAGCGTTTTCCGCTTGCCAAGCGCCCAACTGATGTATTGACCGAGTGACAGTTTCGTTTGCGTTTGATCTGCGCACTGTGAAATAGACAGTTCGTTTGTTTGCTGCTGTTGTTGCGAGTCTGACATCACGTGTCAATCGGTCGGTCGTTCGTTCGTTCGTTCCGTCACTAATCATTCGACGCTTTCAGCAGTTACAAATACGCATACACACAGTGACAACCGTAGCCGAGTCAGTGTCTCAGCTCTAGGCCTGCTTGCCTGCCAACTACGCGGCTGTTCCTCTATAACTGCCGACTTTACATACAAACACGTGCTTGTACACATATGTATATGTACATATGTAAAAAGGCACATTTATGAGGCCGTAATTACATTTTCTCTAATGTGACCTTGAAAAATTATCGTACTTGCCGCATATGCGGATGCCTTTAACTTTGTAATTACAATTTAAATTGCACCTGCCAGCATACATATCTACACTAAACAGTTACATATGCCTACACATGTGTATCTACATACGTGCAAAATATGCAAATGCTGTCGGCGCACGAATGATCAAAGCTAAGCAACTGCACAGGCTGCATGCGAAACTAATAAAAATACAAAACTAGCAAAAGGGTGCAGCCGCAAGGTCATTAACAACTCGAATACCAAAAAATGTACTTGTAATTTATTTGCATATTTCGCGCTTTTTTTTTTTTTGTTTGCGATTTTCAGGCGAAGCCAAATACACTTTTTTTGTTGTAAAATGCGCTGAGGTTACCCAAATCTGGCTCAGACTCTGTAAATATATATAGTGTCAAACTAACCCAAATACAGGTATATCAATGTAAGACAAGATCATGTCGTCAGATTGGATGAAAACACTCCAGGTCTGAGAGTATTCAACGCTGTACCCGCCGAAGGAAGCAGAGGAATAGGAAGACGTCTACGCCTTTTTTAAGACCTGGTGGAGAAGGACCTGACTACACTTGAAATTTCCAATTGGCGTCAAACAGCAAAAAGGAAGAACGACTGCCGCGCTGTTGTCAACTCGGCTATAACCGCGTAAGCGATGTCTACGTCAATAAAGAAGAAGATGACAAGGTGCCGAAACTCAAAATAATCGAAAAGATTCCGATTCTGTATCTCACTCAGTGATTTGTTTTAGAAAGTTACGCCCTAGAACCAAAAGAACCACAGGACTTTCGGCGAATTAGGGGTGCTACTATGTAAATATTGTGGAGCTACTTACATAACTCCGAACAGCTTGCAAGGTTTTCCCGTCTGTAGTCCAAACATAATGAATTGAAGGTTTATCAATGCAAACAATGACACGTTAGGTTAGCTTCGGTTGAAAGACTGATTCCCCAGATGGAGGGTCCCAACTTGGATGTCCAAGTTATATTCAGATATTTGTTGTACCAAAAAAAGAATTGTGTTAATTGGATGTTAAATGCTGACAGAGCGCGTTGAACTCACTAAAAATTAGCTTAGGAATTTTATTTTTTATTTGCCGACAACCCAGCAGGATAATGGTGCGAGTTCCGTCTCTTGCCCGTAAAATGAATAATCATTTTATCAGCGTGTCGACGTGATAACTTGAGAACGTACTGTGATTAAAAAGTAAGGTAAGGTGATTACAGTGTTGTGCTGCACTACGAATAATTTCCGCCTGTAAATTCGAAAAAAAAAAACAGGTCGAGAACGTTGTTGTTTTAACGGATCAATCCACGTTAGGATGGCAAGGGTTATCCATGTTGTCGGCGACGTCATTTAGCGGAAGGTCCAGTAAACTTGCTGTTTCGATGGGGTCGGACCAAAGGGAAATGGGTGTTAGATGAGTAGGGTTGGCAGGACATGCAAAGAGGTGGCTAGTGTCATGCGGAGACTCATTGCATGCAGGACATATATTAGATATGTCGGGGTCTATTCTGGAAAAGTAGGAGTTTGACCTGCTACAATATCTAGAACGAAGCTGCGCTAGGGTCACTCGCGTTTCTCGCGGCAACTCGAGCCCTTCGTCTGTGAGGGGTGGTGATTTGGCGGTCAGTGCCTGTCGGAAGTCAGTTGGTTGCATCCGACGTCCGGTCGGCGTACTGTGCGGTGCCGTCGTACGGAGTCAAGGAAAGACCTCTTGATGCTCCTAGGAGGCGATTCCGATCCAAGCAGGTGGTTGCAAGCGTGATTTCACCGAATACATTCCAGCAGGAACTGCGACCATATTGGTGCTGCGTAATTGAGGACCGGCCGGCCAATTGCCTTGTAAGTTGCCAACAACGTTTCTTTGTCTTTTCCCCATGTGTTGCCGGCTAGTGACTTGAGGATTTTGTTGCGGCTCTGTACCTTGGTGGGATTATCACGTATGGATTATTGACAGTCGGAATTTTGACGTCATCGACTGCAATATTAAGTTCAAATCTTTACTCCTTCGTCCAGTTCATAAAAATGGTCGCTGTGGATTTTGTGGGGGAAAGTGTGAGAGGTAGTTGTTTACTTTTGAACACATGCCATCGATTCCTCGGAGTGGACCGACTCCACCTCGGTCGAGAAGAATATTGACAAGGGTTTAAATAGTACTTTTCTTTGGTTGGTTTGGTTTGTTCTTAAATTGTTTTCCAAAACTAAATTATAAACTAGTACTACTGTATTCAACAAAGAAGTTCCATTAAATCTGTGTGCGGAATTAAATTTCTGATGCCTATACGTTCAGAATGTTGCAAACGGCCTTCAGTGATAAATGTTTGTTCTGAACAAGTATTATTGATTGGCACAAATGATTCAAAGAGGGTCGAGAACGCGTTGACGAACCATCTCCAGACCGGCCATTAAAATCAACTGATAATTAACACGTCAATAAACTAAAAGAGTTAGTGAATGCTTGAAAATCGACGATTAACAGTCAGTCAGTCAGTACTTGCAACGTTGGAATATCGAAAGGATTAGTGAAAACCATTTACAAAGATCATCTAGTCCGATTGGTTCCAAAATAACTAAACTTTTTTGAAAAATGGCGTCGCTTTAACATCTGTAAAACAATGCTATCCAACTACCATGAAACGTGTTATGATTGGGATTGAGTCTTTGATCTATGCTTACGACTTGGAAACAGACGATCCCTCGACCGAATATCGTGGCAAGGGTAAACCGAAAAAACACTTCAAAGCAATTAGTATTGAGGAAAATCAAATGAAACACTCGCCCATATCTCTACAAAAATTATAGGGCTGGCTCTACAAAGCAGTTCCTATGAAGTTAATAAAATAATTCCAAATAAAAATAAGGAATCAATAAGAAATACTTCTACTGGCGTAGACACCGCTTATGCGGTTGTAACCGAGTTAACAACATTCCGCGTTGGATTACAAGGCTGCTACTAGAAACTATAAAATTTGTAAACTATTTCACCCCATATCACCCCCTATGCAGTGAGCTACAAGTTCCATGGATTATACTTAGCGCATATACATATGTATAATTTTCTTCGTAGTTTATAACTTCAGCAGCAAGTTTGATGTACTATATTTTAATAGTTTAGGGTACGGCTACCAATCGATATACAGGAAAAGTGAATAGGTTTCATTAATGGAAAAGAATTCAATAAAAATTAAAACTCTTCATTTAAATACATTTTTAGGTTAAGTCTCTAAAGATTTTAGTTCGCAAAAAAAATACAAAACTCAAGAAAATGTTCGGTGCAAAAAATTGAAATATGATTCAGAGGTAATCGCCGAGATTGAGGCTTAACTCTGAAGCAGAAATTCGATTACAATGCAATAATTGTAGCATAAAATTGGAAGATAACTAACGGGTGGGTCATCTAACGTTTTAAATTTGAATTATCTATATTTCGACATTGAAAACGTCAAATACCATTCGGAAAGTGACAGATATTCAGTAAAAAGTCCAAAATTTACGAAATGGGTCGCTATTCACTAGAAGAAAACTGGGAAATATTGAAAACTTTTTTCCAAAGTGCTGAGTCAAGTGGATGGTCAATTTTACCGAAAAATCATCTTTTCGGAAGAGGCTCATTTCCACCTCGATGGTTACGTTAACAAGCAGAATTGTCGCATTTGGGCCACAGAAAAGCCACACGTAATCCTCGAGAAGCCAATGCACCCAGCACGAATCACTGTATGGTGCGGATTTTGGTCTGGTGGAATCATCGACCCAGTTTTCTTCGAAAATGAAGAAGGAACCGCCGTAACCATCAATGGTGAGCGATATCGCGCAATGTTAACCGAATTTTTCTTCAAGCAAATTGAAGAGGAAGACTTGGACAACATTTGGTTTCAGCAGGACGGCGCTACGTGCCATACAGCAAACGCTACATTCAATCTTTTAGGCCCTATCTTCGAAAATTGCATAATCAGCAAAAGAGGTGATGTGAATTGGCCTCCCAGAACCTGCGATTTAACTCCGTTGGACTATTTTCTGTGGGGAGCTGTTAAAGATAAATGTTACGCCAACCATCCAGAAACAATTCAAGATCTAAAGTACGAGATTCAAGCTGCTGTAGCTGCCATAAGGCTTGAAACCATCAAGAAAGTACTCCAAAATTAGGTGGATCGAATAAGCTACTGTAAACTCAGCCGTGGTGGTCATTTGTCCGAAATTGTTTTCTACAAATAAATTTCATAAAACACCCTTTTAAATAAATGTTACACCTTTAAAAATCGTTATAACCATAACTATAAAACTATAATCGTTTCCTATACTGAGTACATACCAACTAACATGAATAATACTTAATATAAACTTTTGACGCATTTTTTAGCTCTATGAATATGCAGCCCACCTGTTGTATTTACAGATTTTGCCTCATCCCTCAACTAATACTTTTTCATATGTAATTTTACGAAATAAATTCGAAGATATTTCAACCTTCAATTGTTTGAAAAAGATTTCTACACATTCTGGTTTTGGAAATCATACATTGATTTTTTTAAATTATTTTTTAATGCTTTTGCTGTCAGTCTAACTTGATATTGCCACGTAGATCAAGTAACTGACACAAAAGAAATCTATTTCCGCGCACTCACAGCCGATAAGAATCGACAACATGCAGCTCTAGTATCATATTTTTCATATTGAAGGAGGCAAAATTTGTCGAAGAAAATATAAAAAAGTCAGCGTTTATGCAGCTGGTAGGGAACCCACGCATGCCCCACTGCATATGGGGGCAGCACACCCACACGACTTCGAAAAATAAAACCATTCCTTCATGCAACCAAATACCTATATGTACATTTGTATACATATATATATGTATATAATCTACTCGAATATGTATGTACTTATATATTGTAGTGTTCCAAGCGACATTGCACACCGGTCTATTAGACGTTAGCTCTTAGCTGACGACAAGCACAGCTTGCAGCTGCAACAACGCCGACTCTGGCAAATGATTGTCATAGCGTACGGCAATTGAATTAATTTCGAACAAGTGTGGAATTTACAAGATTTTCAGAACAATTTCTAACATTGCCATTGATTTGCATAAACTGCATAATTGAAATGGGAGCAATTATTCATTGTGGCATTAATAAAAAGCAGAGCCAAGGAAATGCCGCTGCGCAGGCAGTTGGGTTCATTAAGCTAATGAAAAATAATTTGGCATAATTTCTATAAAAAAAAACAACACAAAATAGTAGAAAATGCGCTGCGGCAACGACATTGAAAGGGCAACTTGAAAATGCAATTACGTGGACAACAACAACAATATTAGCGCATTTCTAAAACGATTGTAGCGCCACCAAACCATAAAATAACCTAAAAAGCGCTGAAAAGATCAAAGAGATCACAAGCAGGCAGCTGAGCGCAGCACTGAGGGAGTGAGAAAGAGAGCGCTGCGCGTAAACAATTGAAATGTGCAACTTTAAACGACGAAAATTGCATGTTGCAGCAACATGAAGCACAGCAGCAAATATAAAAAGTAAAGAAAATCACTGCAAATACATGAAGTCGCAATGGAAATTTGCACCATAACGCGCCGGCACGAACTGAGACCGTAACGGTGGCTCGCTTACACGCGCTTGCGCAACACACCGCACGCGCATGCGCCGACTACTGAAGAGCTGAGTGGCCGGCCTTCCTTGGCATCACCATTTTCTTTTCATATTTCAGAAAAAAAGCAACTTTTTCATACATATGTTACCAACAATAGCAACAACAACGCCATGGTTTTACAAAAAATTTGTAGTCTAACAACTTTTCTGTCTGTCGGTCGGTATGGCACTGTCGCTCTGCTGCTAAGCTTTCCTTTGATTTCTGCGCCGTCTTGACATAAACTGCGCTTTCAAAGCAGCCGCAGCCCAAAATCGGCGTTCGTTTGCATATTTGGCAGCTACTGTTTCAGCGCAGAGTCGCTTGGCACAAGGTAAGCCCCGCGCCTTTGATAATTTCATTTGTATCAACTAATTTGAATTTATTTGCCAGCAGCCGCAGTGGCGCGCTTGCTGAGACACTTTCTCAATTTTCCATAAAATTTTGCAGGCGATTGCACTAATTTTATGCTTTTGAGTACATATTTTACGATATGCAGCCGCGTTGATTAGTTGTCTGGCAACACCATAAAGTTTTCATGTGAAAATGCTAATAAAATAATAATAAATAAATGTGTTACTGATATTGTAATGAATGTGGCACTATGCTAGCTACGATTGCGGCTGAATACAAGTTTGTATGAAAGAAATTCGAAATAAAAGCGCCGAAATGTATTTTTGACTTTTGAAAAACGCAACTTGTTCGTGCCGTTATGACTAGCGCCTTTTTTATTTTTATTTTGTTGATATTTTTATAAGCTTTCTTGCGTTCATCATAAGTTAACAAATCCGTGTGATTTAAGATCGCAATCAATTGTACGCTTGTTTTTCGGCTAAACGCACGCAGCAGTCACGAAAGTGCCGTGCCACATCCGGCCTAAATCAGTGAAATGCGCCTGTCATTCACACGCAGCTGCACGCATTTCTATTAAATGCAGCCAAAATTATGGGTTTAGTAGACACGATCGCTGAACAAAAAGCTGGTTAATTCCTTTGTTTAATAATTTCACATAATGATGATGCGGAAATTGGTTGAACAAGTGAGCATAGAATAGACATGTAAGGAAGAGATAAAGTCGGGTGCAACAGAACATTTTACGCTTTTGGAACTTGCGGGAATCAAAGCCAGGGAAGTACACTAATATGTTTTTTTACATAACAATGTGAGAAGAATGTAATGTACTAAATTTAGTCGAAATCAGTCAGTCTGGTCCCGAGATATGTGATTTCATCAAAAAGTGGGTGCCATGGCTGGGCAGCCAAAAAAAAAAACATCCGTTAGAAGGCGAACCATCCCTTCCTAGGGTTGTGCGTTGGGTTTGGCACCCATCACGTAAAAAACTAACACCCCCAATGAAAAGGACACAACAGCCTCGGATGAAAGATCCCCTCTTTGGATGACATCAATTGCAAACCTAGAATTTCTGGTCTCTTAATTGGGAAGATTCCGCTGCCCAGCTGGTTGATGTCCTCGTAAGAGTAAAGGTTGACGTCACCGCTGCCCAAGAAATGCGATGGACGGGACAAGAACTGAGACGTGGTAGGAGAGAGAGACTCCGTCGCGGAGTCCTGGCATTCACCCCGGTGGATGAGCGTCTAGCCACAATCCGCACCAAAGCACAGTTTTTCAAGATATCGCTGATATTAGCGGTTAGAGCGCCCCTATGAGAGCTACCCCCCACGATGTCAAAATTGTGCTTGGTGACTTAAACGCCAGGGTGGGCAAAGAAGGTATCTCTGGCACAACGGTCGGTGAATTCAACCTCAATGACGAAACATCGTAAAATGGGTTGATGCTGAATGACTACGCTGGGGACCACTACTGCCTACCTCGCAACGGATGAAATAGAAAAAAAGAGAGCGAAATGCATGAGTACGAAAAACTTGACAAAGCTGGCCGACAGGGATAATGCTCGAAAATTCTGCGGCTACAAACAGAAGATATCAAGACCGGAGCGTAGTCATGTAGAAACCACAGAGGTGATCTAATGACTGATTCCCAGAGGATGCTAAAATTATGGAAGGAACATTTCTCTAGCCTTCTGAATGGCAGTGAAAGCATAACACCAGGAGATGGTGAATCCGATTCCTCAATCGATGACAATGGTGCGGACGTTTCGTTGCCCGACCATGAAGAAGTTCGATTAGTAAATTACTCGTCTGAAGAACAAATAGGACGACGACGGAATATCTCCTGTCATCAAACAAACAGTCGACTTATTCGCAGCTTGGCTCCCACGTCACTATGGACAGTCATAACTTCGAACCCGTAGATAATTTGGTCTACCTTGGAATCAGCATTGACACCAACCACAACGTCAGCCTCGAAATCTAACGCAGAATAACTCTGGTGCTACTTTGAACTGGTTATCCTTCATCCCGCCCTGCTATATGATGCAGAGGCATGGATGATGACATCATCTGATAAGTCGACATTACGAGATTTCGAGAGAAAGGTTCTACCGAAGATTTATGGCTTTGCGCATTGCCAACGGCGAATACCGCAGTCGATTGAACGATGAGCTGTACGAGATTTACAACGACATTAACGTTGTTCAGCGAATTGAGAAACAGCGGCTACGCTGGCTAGGCCATGTCATTCGAATGAATGAAAACGTTCCAGTTCTGGAAATATTCGACGCAGTACCCGCTAGGGGAAGCAAAGGAAAAAGAAGACTTCCACTCCGTTGGAAAGATCAGGCAGAGGATCTGGCTACACTTGGAATCCCCAGTTGGCGCCAAACAGCGAGAGGGAAGAAGGACTGTAAACTCTGCCATAACAACGTAAAGAAGAAGATTATAAATTTCTCTTGCAGAAATCTCACAGTTTCTCTTTCCAGATGACCAGACCTCCAATGTGTTGGAAAACATTAGGGCACAACAAACGGGAAGAAGCTCGCTCCAACAGTTATCAAATCTTTAGGTGCTCAACTCATGCACGCGCAAATCCATAAATTTAAGTTTATTGAAAAACAATTATTTGCGACTTTATAATTTATGCATTCCATACGCGTAAACACACACACACACACTAACACATATACACATTGAAAAGTCATTCATCTTCAATGTCTCTTCTATGGTTTTCAATTATCGATTCAATATTCAAAATCATAAAAGAAATTTATGCGCACATCTTTGCCTTCATGAGTACTTTTACTAGTAGCCAACAAAAACAAAAACAAGTAATAATAAAAAACTAACGAAAAGCTCGGTAAAAATATGTGGAAAAAAGAGACGAAATACAGTAGCAGTGACGCCAACAACTTCCGTAAAACGCTACCAAAAACCTAAACAGCAGCAAACGAAGTTTGATAAATTCAAATGCAACGAACGAACTTGAGGCACCGAAAAAAAAAAAAAATTAAGTAAAAATTGAAAAAGAAGTGGGAAAAAAGCCAACAGACAACGAGGCGGACGAACTTAAAGACCCGCGAGACAGACAAGGCAACAAGCTAACGATACAACAAGTGGCTGGCCGGCTCGCTGGCGAACTCAGGTAGCACCAAAGGTACACAAATATATATGTCTGTCTGATATGTGCGTGTCATGCTTGAATATTTTCAAAAGACAAGTGAGTAAAGAAAGAAGTCGAAAGTTTCGTGCATTTTCAGTTATACACAAGAAACAAGCGCTGAACTCGCCACTGTGGGGCCAGTCTAACAAAGAGTGCTAACACCCCAAAAACTGCTTGACAAAAATAAAAGTAATACGTACATAAATTCCAACCGAAATCATGTCGCCAGAATGCTTGATTGGATTTCTACCAAAACGCTCGATTGTTAGCCAACATTACTTGCAATTTCTTAACTTAATTTTTTCTATTGTGTCTTCAGTTAAGAAAGGAAAAAATCTCAAAAATGCTTGAAAGCCGCACAACCAGTTAACGGTGTCTTTTTCTTGGCTGTGGTTTACTGACTGATTGGCTGCTGACTGGGCAGCTGCATTGATCTTCAAATGTCAACAATAATCAATTGGGAATCCAACAAAATGGTAGAAAGTTAGCTTACATATGTACGCTGGTTGTTGTAATGCTGCAAACGTAGTGCACATAAATATGTATGTTGTATGAAATACACATTGTTGTTAACTAAAGAAAGCTTATTAAAAAGCTATTATTCTTCTGTCTGGGGAATTGGTAATGATAAATAAATACATATAGCTGATGAAGAGTTTATCTGTTGTACATATGTTTTTAATGTTTTTATGCTTAAGTGTATGCTTTGGGGAGATCTCGACTTTGGATTGAATATTTTCGTTGCCAAATGTGTTTAACGCTGATTAAGGGGTTATATCTACTTGCAAGTTAGAAAATTTGCACTGTTTTCTGATTTCTTTTTTTAAATTTTTTAAATAAATAAAAATACTGTACATTTGCGGAATTTAATGTAACTTAAGGGGTTACATGGCTTTACGGGTTTCAAAAAATCTAAATTTTTACTGTCTTATTAAATTCTAATAAAAAATTTAATTTTTTATATGAAAAATAAGTTCAAAAATGCTACTTTATACCCGAGGAAACCCATGTAACCACTTAAGAATAGGCGATTCATTCTGAAAAATAAAAATCGCATAGCCGATCTCTAGGTGGACCTTCGAAAAAATGTGTTTGGCTGTGAGGAAAAAAATATTATATTAGATGAATGCAAATAATGATCGAAGGACTAGTCAAAAAGTTGTTTTTGGTGATAAAAAATTAGACTCGAAATTATTATCAAAACATTTATTTCTACGATCATTGCTGGACAAATATGTATAAGGTGTAAAGATTGTGTAAAAATTTCGAGTTGAAAATATTTGCTGAATTAACTTAAAATTTTTGGAGAATATTCTTAAATAAATATTTGTGTAACGGTATGAATTGGGCGTTAAGTTACCAATGTGTTGGTAGAGAACATTTGTTGTGAACAGTCATTGAACGAACAAAATCATCATTTTTCATTGTTAAAAATGTAAAATTTTGTACAAAAGTTTTTTGAAGAAAAGTTATGAAAAAAAGTTTTGCAGAAAATTTTATTTTCGAAAAGCATTAATTTTTTGTTTGTTATAGGAACGAGAACTGCAAGTAGAATTTATTCGAGGCTTCATCCACAGAGAAGATCTTTGTTTTTTACCATAATTTAGGTTTCAACTAACAACATGATGCGCAATATAAGTTTGAAGTTCCGAAAATTTAGAATTTTGAAATTACAAGGTGCGTTCCAAAGTACACAGGACTTAAAAAAAAGAAAACAAATAGTTTTTCCGCCAAAATCAATTTATTTTATTCAAAATAGTCTCCTTCTGCTCCAATACAGCTTTTTGCACGGTCCAAAAGCATGTCGAACGAGAGTTTTAGCTGGTTGGCCGGTATGGCCGCCAGTATGCCGGTGCAAGCCTTTTGAATGGCCTCTACGTCTGCATAACGATTTCCTTTCATGGGCAAATGCATTTTTCCGAAAAGGAAGAAGTCGCACGGTGCCATATCAGGTGAATAAGGGGAGTGGTTAATGGTTAAAATGTGATTTTTGGTTAAATAATCGTCCTTCGAATGTTGGATTCTGAGCAATTTTTGGTCGTCAGTCAATTTGTGCGGAACAAGCCGTGCACACACCTTTCGCAAGCCCAAATATTTAGTCAAAATGCGATAAGTCGATGTTTTGGAGATGTTCAAATCCATTTCCATGAATTTCAATGATGATTTCGGCTGATTTTTGATGAACTCATCACAGTTTCGATGGAATTTCCGGTGATCACGGATTTTGATTGATTCACCTGTTGATCGTCACTTATGTCCACTTTGAAAACGTTAAAACCACTCGTGCACTCTGCTACGGGATGGGCAATCATCGCCATAAACTTGTTTCATCAATTGAAACCTTTCGGTAAAAGTTTTACTAATTTTAAAACAAAACTTAATGTTGGCTCTTTGTTCGAAGCTCATTTTCGCACCCATAGCACAAACATACTGACACTTAAAACGCAATAACTTTACTTCCAATCTATGAAATATCACGAAATTCTCTCTGGACAATTGATAAAGATAGCAGATTCTAATGCACCAATCGACATATAAATGGCGCCACCAGGGGCCGCTAGATTCAACAGATTCCTGTTTGCTGAGGAACGCTCCTTGTATTTTGCGTAAGTATTTAATTTTTATTTAAGAAAGATGTGGAAAAAGTACCGAAAATTCAAGTTTGAACGTAGTAATGTTAAGGAAAATCTTTTTTGTTAAAGAAAAATTATAAAACTAAATTTTATATAGTATGTACTTAGCTAACAGGCATAAAAAGATAGGAAATGTTAAGTACATTCGAATTGAAGTACTATATACAAAATATAATTAAGGGTACATATTTTCTTCATGCATACTCAGGATATTAAACCAATATTATCTCTTCAATAACTAAGTACAACAACTATTGCAAAGCAATTACACATATTCCGAATTTTTGCGATTTTTCGAAACTCATTAGTTATTATAATTGAAAAGCCTGCCACTTAAGTACACAACAAAATAACAAAAGTGTGTGCCAACCAACGCTTTGAACCAAGTTGTCTATTTATTACTACCGACTACAGCTCCAAGAAATGAATAGTTAAAAAAAAACCAAAACGACGGAGCAAAAACGTCAAACGGCAGCAAATTAATGAATGACATATAAGCAATGCGTGCAACTTCAACGCCAATACCTAATGAGACGCACACACGCATGTGCCAAAACGCATACACACACCTTCATACAATGTGTTGTTCGCGTACGAGCACATGACAAGCTGCCAATGTTGCATGACAGCCACTCAGCTGCCACCGCTGTTGGGCTGCTACTGCTGCTGTACGCCGAGCGGCACTTGACCGAATTCCACACGCAACAAAATAAGCTTTGACATGTGACGGCAGACTTAACTTAAACCTTTTTTGTTGCCCTCACTCGCGTCTTTTGTTGTCTGCCACATGCAAATTAGTATGTTTGTTTCACCACTCGCTGGAGTTTACCACCTTCGCAACACCGCCTCCTCAAGTCCAACTTTAGAGCGCGCCACACCGATGCGAGTTGAAGTAGTGCAGTTGCAGTCAACAGTTCCAGCTTAACAGCCCAACTGGCTAACCACCGCTCAACTAACTGACTGACTGACAGTTGCGGCTGATGTATTTGACGTTTATGTGTACACGCGCATGCGCACAGCTCATACTGCATAAATTCTGCCGACTGTGTATTGACAGCGGACGGTGCACTGGAATTTCAGCGCACTTTGGCCACGTGGTATAAAAAACAAAAACAAAAAAAAAAAAAAACAAAAAAAAAAAAAAATAAAAACAATTACGTACTTTGTAAACAAAGCAAAGATTATCGAATGCAACAGTTGGTCAAAGCTTGACATTTTTTCTAAGATTTTATCACTGCAGACATTCGATGGTTTGCTCAGTTCAATGAAAATCGAAAACAGACACAAATCTTATATATATTTTATATATATTTATAGAGTGTGTGGGTGTATAATGACTTACTTCATATAAAAACCTTTATTTGACTTCGCAATGAAGTATTATTATTCATTATAAATCTACACTCAGGTGAAAAATTTCGTCAAAAAATAATTTTACTTCCTTCCATAATATCTTTCAATTCAAAAATAAGTCATAGACCAACGGAGAAGTAAGCGATTGCGTATTTAATTCTTTGCACAAAATTTTGTAGTTAAGGGGTTAGGGGCAGTTAGAATTTTCAAAAAATTATTTTTTTTTTGCGTTAAGTGTAGTATCCTAAAAACGTTGATCCGATAATTAGTTTTTGAGTTATTCGAGAAATAAGAAAGAGATCTCGACCACTTCAAGGCGCTAGTGTGAAACTTTAAACGCGTTATTCTCAAAACTATGTTTTTTGAATCGATGACAACTGTAACTCGAAAACCGTTCAGTAGATTTTAATGAAATTTATACAGCTTTTAGAATGCATAATAAACTCGAGCCTGATCGAAGGATTTTTATTTTATTTTTCGAAAATTTCGATTTTTTAAGACCAATTAACTGTTGATTTTTTCGCAAAAATTTAGAAAAAATTTTTCTGAGACCGCCATTTTATTAATTTTGAAAACAAAGTAAAATCCTTCGATCAGGCCCGGGATTATCTATTTATAAAACTATTTTTTTTGTCCGATTGTTTTTAGATGAATCTCCAAGGACTTCTGCTTGTCACCGCAAGTACCTTTTTTTGAAACTGGGTCAACACAAACAACTATAACTTTGGAAATTAAATTTTTTTTTGAAATTTTCGTGACTTCAAGTCAACACATCCTATAATAATGTCATATTACTGTTTTTGTAAAATAACACGATTTAGTAGCAAAAAAAATACTAAAACTCTTATTTTTCCGAGCCTCTGACTACCCCTACCCCCTTAATACAAAATAGAATAGAAACTGGAAAACATTGTACGAGTATATAAGTTGTCTTTCATTTAATTAAAGATGCTACTATTGAACGTTTTAAAAAATTAACGGTAATAATATGAAGGCAATAGAATTTTTTTTATATTACTGTAGTATACATTTGTCATTTTCTAAAATGGTAATTCACAATCGTAAAATGCGTACTTAGGGCACTAGTCGTAGAAAATCTAAAAGAAGTTCGTTGCTTAAATCTTTTGTTTCCCAGCGAGTAATACAAGAATTACATGTGTTTACGGGCTTCAAAAAAATCGAAGTTTTTTATTGTCTTATTAGATTCTCTAACACCTCTAGAATATTGTCCTGATATTTCAGTTGATCCGAGTAATAGTTTCGGAGCTACAGCCTTGAGAACTTGTGCGCTAAGTGCGCCGTCTCTTAACGCGTTTTGCGCGTTTCTCGAAACTGTGCTTTTGAAGTAGTTTTTCTCGTTTCTCGAAAGTGTGTTTTAGGTGCTGAAGTCGGTTGGCAAGATTTCTCGAGAACTGCTCAACCGATCTTCATGAAATTTTACAGAGGTTTATAAATCTTTGACATACAATTCTTAAAGGCAGAGGTTTTGGAAGAGGTTTTTTTTTCGATTACAACTTTTTGCGAAAACAAAAAATGTCGCGAAATTTCCATTTTTTTTTTTTTTTTGTAAAAATGTCTGCCAAAAATCCAATTTTCGGTTTTTTTCATTCTTCCAAGTTCTAAGTTAAGGTGTTAGCTAAAACGCATATTTTTTTCACTTTATATGATTTTGTAAGGGCATGAGGGCGCATTTTTTCCGAGGGGTCACCGAAAATAGCGTCGCAATGGCCGAACTTAAAATAATTGTTTCCAAAAATTTCATTATTTCTTTGTTAATAGTGTACGTTTGTAACAACCAAAAATTCTAATAAAATATTTCATTTTTTATGAGAAAAAATTGTTGAAAAAGGCTGTTTTTTTATCCCAGGAAACCCATGTAACCTCTTAGGAATAGGCGATATCTCAATTCTTACTTAAGTTACCGCCCTCACGGACGAACTGATGAAAGGACGTACAGACAGAGTGTGCCCTGGATTTCAGCGTTTCTCATATTAATATTAATAAATACATATCACCATATCTAACTCAATTATTTTTCGATGAGAGTTGCGAGAGTATAAAAAAAATACCCTCTTGAAAATGCCTGCAATAGAAGCGAATTATATCTAGAATGTATATTTTTGATGTCTAAAATATTACACTCGAGCTTCCTACTCTTTCGATATATATAACTCAACATTAAAAATATTCATCTATTGAAACGAGTTGCTTTAAGGCTGGCACAAATAGTGCTTGAGGATCGCTGAAAGGCATATACAAAACCATTGCCAATAAAAATAATCGATAAATAATCAATCGTTTTGGACATTCCCAAGGCCATTCCGGGAACTTAGTTGTCTTTTATTAGCGCGCTTTTCATGGCGCGGTTTGTCATTTACATATGCCCGTCGCGAATCGCTAGAAAAATTATAATCACTGCCAGTAAGCATCAAATCTTCCGACTAATAAAGTTGTAAATATCTTGGTCAGAGCATTGCCACATGTGATTAACAATGTTCTTAGTGACGCGGTTGATTGCCACATCGTCGCGCTGGTTCATTATGACACAACAAAAGCATAAGCGTATAAATGCATAAGCCTTAAAGCATTAGTACATGTTTGCGCACATTTTATGGATTATGACTGATTATAATCTCAACGCTGGAGTTGTCAACATGGCTAGATCTGTCAAAGCATTTTCCGCGACATGACAAGCGAGATGTTAGTATTATGTCAATAATGGCTATGTGACGCGGCGCTTTGACGACGACATAGCAATATTGTAGAATTAGTCACAAGGCATCAGTTGAGGTTGGAAAAATAAAAGTATGAAAAAAGGAAAAATATGAAATTGAAATAATAGCAGCAACAAATATGCATACTATATATGTGTTTAAATACCGGTTGGCAACTAATTGGAAACGTGTCAAAAAATATTTTTTGGAAAATAATGAGAAAATGTCTAGCGACTCTCTGGATCTTATCAGTGTGACTTTACACCTGGAAAATCTACTAACGACCAGATTTTCATTATGCGCCAAATCTTGGAAAATAGCCTTGAAAGGAAGATCGACACACACCACCTCTTCGTCGCTTTTGACTACCTCTAAGCCGCTATGTCTGAACTTGGTTTCCCCGAAAAACTAATACAACTGTATAAACTGACGTTGAGCAACACCAAAAGTTCCGTTAGGACCGGGAAAGACCTATCCAAGCCGTTCGATACCAAGCGACGTTTTAGACAAGGCGACGCCTTATCATGTGACTTCTTCAATCTACTCCTGGAGAAAATAGGAGAAGGTACAATCTTCTACAAGTATGTACAACTGCTGGCGTACGCCGATGACATCGATATCATTAGCCATAACAACAAGCCAAACGCAGAATGCCTTGGTAACTCTTGCCAACAAGTGCTACTTCGAATTGAAAAGTAAGGTTCTCTCTCGACGAACAAAGACCAAACCATGACATGCAAGACATGAACAAAGACATCATCTGTTGAGTCGACCTTATGAATGTAAGAAAGAAATTGTTTGCTGAAGAGTTATGAGACGTCCGGATGGAAGAGAACAATCCAGCTTTGAAGGTTTTCGATTCAGTACCCGCCGGTGGAAGCAGAGGTAGAGGAAGACTTCCACTCCACTAGAGAGATTAGATGAAGAAAAACTCCGAGTCAACTATTATAACATGAAATCGTAGATGTTGTGTCCAATTGAGGAAAATAATAAGCAATCGTCGTATAGTCAAAATGTATGACAACTGGAATATTCTACTATTTATTGCGTTTTATTACATCCGTCACTTATTTGGTAAATTAGGGAAGAAGAAATACTCAAATCCACAATAGGGATACATGCACTACAAACCTTCTATTCTATACTAATTCTTTCACTGATAATTTCGACGAAACATAATAATGTCATAACATTAGTTGACTTTTTTCATAAAAACTATGATATTAAACTTTCTGAAGCACTTCTGGTTAGCTATCCCTGGGAGCTATAATTCCACATATAAAAATGTTTACACATTATTATTACTACATGGCAACGAAAACATATCAAACCCGCTTAACCAACGATGAGGAAAATATGGTGTTGTAAATTTTCCGCATGTAATAACTCTTCACTACAAACGCGAATGGCTGCGAAGTCAATAGCTAGCATCCGTTGAACGAAGAAGAGCCGCAAGTATTACACTTAATCGCATAACGGTCTGAAACCTTTTATGTCACCACAAGTTTATTTCCTTTTTCGACAGGCTCGTACACAAATGCCTCGCACACGACGCCGTGTTTGCAATTGCGAAGGCGAGTCTAACGCCATGACCACCCGTATGTCTCGGCGCTTGCATACATATGTACATTAGCTTAGCCGTATGCCGCGCCATTTACCGAGAGCAACGAACAATACGAGTGTTACACACAGATTGCAGGCTTTTCTTCCATTTTCGTTGAGTTATTTATGGCGACTTTGCAATATTCGACTTTTGCTCCTCTCCACTCGCTTTGCCTAAAGCGGAAGCGGTCGCTGCTGCAAAGTTATTTCTATTTCGCCACCGTCTAGCAGGGAAAGCAAGCCTGGCCAAGCGGGTGCCGGTTAAGCGCGACAGTTGTTCTCTACGTACGGGAAAGGGCAGACAATGCAAGAGTTGTTTACTTCTAGGCGCTTAAATGAAATTTCGCGAGAAGCGAGGGGGAAACTACAACTGCGCGTAGTTATTACCTTTTATGGGGCATCGAAGAGTCATCGACAAGCTGCATAGCCGCCTATTGGAAAATAGAAATTGAATTTCTTTGTACTAGCAGGATGCCAAAGGCTATTATGGGTATATGCGACAACTCACGGCTAACGGTAAAGAACATAATTTGCGGATACACAAACAATGGTTTGCGGATTTTTTTTTCTCTATTTTCAAATGAAATTTGTTCAAAAGAAAGTATCTTTCATTGTGTGGCTAATAATAATAGCTTGAGACGCTGTCTGTAACATACATATATGGGAAGATGCAACTGTGAGGTTAGGTTTGATAATTCTCATCAAAAGAGAAAAATATGTATTATGAAATACTGTTTGAAGTATGTTTATAGAAAAAGGCAATAAATAACTTTGGTGTAAATTTTTCGACAAATCTAAGTGTCTAAAATATTGAATGGGTGATGGACTTAGTTGAGAAATCATGTAAAACACATCAGAATCTACAGATTTTAAAAAGAACTTGAGTTTTTATGACTTGGAGGCCGTCCGTCGCCCGCAATTTATTGCAGAAAACCACATTGAATAACAAGACCCTTGAAACTGTTTATCAAACATTGGCCTCTGAAAATAATTTCTGTGAACACAATTTTTTTTTTTAGCAATGTAAAGGACTTAAATGCGAAAATTAAAGTATAAGCCAATACTTTATATTAGTTATTTGTTATTTTTGGAAGAGTAGAGAAAAAAATTAAAAACTAAAACAAGTAAAAAATTTCAAAAATTATGAGCTAACGAAGTGGGGGGTCTGTAAAAATATCCACGTAACCATACCCATGATTTCAACCCACCTAGTTATCTGAAACCAAAAAGAAAAAAAGATTATTAATCTAGAATAATGTCGCAATGGCCGGGACTACGGAAAAGTGGGGAAACAAATTTTCACAAAATAGCGACTGCCTAAAAAACAGTTTTTTTTGGATCACTTTTTCTGACTATTTCGAATTTTTTAAAAATAATAAAAATAAAAATTTTGGGATGGGGCTAGTTCCAACTATAGAAAAGCCTATAAAGAAGACCCTATAAAAATTTCAAGTAAACCGGTCTGGTAGAACCTGAGAAATCGTGGGTATCGTTCCGAAATAGACAGTTTTGAGAAAAACGCGTTTAAAGTTTCGCGTTCCGGCCGAACCAGTTTGGATGCCGGCTCAGAAAAATGCCTATATCTCCGAAAATAATTTGAATTTTGAAAAATTCTCTTGTACACATATTCTTGAATAGTTAAACCTATAAAATATAAAAAAACAATTTAGATTTTTTTAAATTTCTAGACTAGAATACCCCCTTAAAAAGTTGCTGGTATGTGTACACTTTTATAAAATGATCAAATCAGGGAATTCAAATATGTCGCAAAAGCTGTACGCAGATGCATGTTAGAAGAACTGGAACATAAATACAAGGTTCGTTCCAAAGTAAACAGGACTAAACAGGACCCTGGCAGCGCCATCTATATATCGACTGGTGCGTTAGAATCTGATTTCTTTATCGATTGTCCAATGAGAATTGCGTGACATTCCATCGATTGGAAGTGAAGTTATTGCGTTTTAAGTGTCAGTATGTTTGTGCCATCGGTGCGAAAATGAGCTTCGAACAAAGAGCCAACATTAAATTTTCTTTTAAAATTGGTAAAGCATTTACCGAAACGTTTCAATTGATGAAACAAATTTATGGCGATGATTGCCTATCCCGTAGCAGAGTGCACGAGTGGTTTCAACGTTTTCAAAGTGGTCGTGAGGACATACATAAATGACGATCAACATGTGGGCCAATCAAAATCCGTTATAACAGAAAATTCCATCAAAACTGTGCGTGAATTCATTAAAAATCAGTCGAAATCATCATTGAAATTCATGGATATGGAATTGAACATTTCCAAAACATCGACTTATCGCAATTTGACGGAACGTTAGGGTTTACGAAAGGTGTGTGCATGGTTTGTTCCACACAAATTGACTGACGATCAAAAATTGCTCAGAATCCAACATTCGAAGGACGATTATTTAATCAAAAATCACATTTTAACTATTAACCACTCCCCGTTTTCACCTGATATGGCACCGTGTGACTTCTTCCTTTTCGGAAAAATGCATTTGCCCATGAAAGGAAAGCGTTATGCAGACATAGAGGCCATTCAAAAGGCTTGATCCTGCATTCTATACCGACTAACGAGCTAAAACACTCGTTCGACATGCTTTTGGAACGTACAAAAAGCTGTACTGAAGCAGAAGGAGACTATATTGAATAAAATAAATTGATTTTGCTGAAAAAAGCATTTGTTCTGTTTTTTTTTAAGCCATGTTTACTTTGGAACGTACCTTGTACATACGAAAAGTGTTTAATAACAAAATAAATTTTTATATAGTTGCCATCTAATTATTATTTTTTTAATAAAATTTCTTTTTGAGAATTTTTTTTTTTTGAAAAAATGTAGTACAATGATTTTACAAAAGTTAAAATGTTTGCAAAGGCTTGATTGTGAAAATAAAATTGAACAGTGCTGCCACACTTTTTGAAATTATTTTAGAAGAACTGTGATAAATACACACGAAATATTTTTTTATGTTGTCTCTATTTAAAATTTTTTAATTAATATTTTTTTTTGTCGGAAAATATTTTTTTTTTTTTAATTTTTAACACATTATTTTTACAAAACTTAAAATATTTAAATAAAGAAAGCTCGGTTATGAAAATAAGTTTGAACAGTGCTGCCACACTTTTTGAATTTTTTTTAGAAGAACTGGGATAAATATATACGAAAAGTGTTAAATACTAAAATATATTTTTTTATGTATGTAGTTGCCATCTAGTTAAAATTTTTTAATTAATATTTTTTTTAAATTAGGTTTTTCTTGGAAAATAATTTTTTTTTTGAAAAATTTTTAACACATTATTTTTACAAAACTTAAAATATTTAAATAAAGCTAGGTTATGAAAATAAATTTGAGGAGTGCTGCCACACTTTCTGAAATTATTAAATAGTAGTCTTATTAAAATTTGAAAATAGCGATATGGTTACGAAATTACTGATATGACATAAATATTATAGATTAATAAAATTTTGATCTTATGAAGCTACCACCTAATCGTTTTTATAAAAATTACAGATTTTATTTCGAAATATTGTATTAACATATGGTATTGTTTACTTGTATTTTATTTCTCAATATAAAAACATTTGTAATGCTCTAAAATAAATAAAAGATGAAAACATTTTTCACAGGGGAGTCTAATCTTTTGACCAATGTTCAACTGACAGTAAAATAAAATATTAGTATTTCACAAAACAATAAAATAAGTGGCCTCTTGACCCAAAGAAAATGTAATTACTACAAAATATATACATACACACATACGAACGGACAGCAATTGATGGGCCTACATCAGTACAAAGGAAGTACTGAATACATAAAGATGTAAAATAATACATGAACATATGTAAAAATACTATATACATATTTGTGTGTTTGTATGTATATTATAAAAAAAAAAAACAATTGTGTAATTTTCGCCTACTTACCTAATTCACACGAATTCTGATCTAATTTTCAAAACCCACATAGACTATATACAAATGTACATATGTTTGTGTGTATTACATGCAAATACTTAAGAAAAATCGAAAATATTTCTTATATGAAAACACTGATTTCGATTTCACTATGAAGAAGCAGTACAACGCTTCGGCAGCAGCGGCAAGCAGATAAGCAACAACACAATAAACGTGTGAATGAAATACTTTATTAAGTGCTTACAACATGTGTCGGCCTACAGTACACAGACACACATATGTATATATATGTAAGTATGTTATGCCTGCACAATAAGTGCGTAAATATATCTCCGAAATTGCATCTCGTGCTGGTTTGAAGCACCGAAAAGTGCAACGTTGTTTTTTTTTTAAGATTTTTTTGGTGTTAAAATTTTTATTTTATACACTTATTGTTATTGTTATTGTAGAGACGAGTGAGTGGCTGCTTGAATATGATTTTGAAATCCACAAGTGGCTCATCGAATTTTCATACATTAGGCTGATATTTTCACTCCGCTGTGTCACTTGACCAGCACGCACCATCCTAGGTAAGTAGGGATTCTTTGTTGTCGTTGTTGTTTTTGGTAAGCACTCATCAAAATTGGGTCGAATATTTAATAACTTTACTTAATAATGTGATAAGTACGCAAAGCGTAACGATAAATCGCTCAACAACTGGCAGTTACACGCTGCTAACGGGCCCAAAATACAGAAATACTCACATACATATAAACTTCTGTATATATATATATATATGTATGTATGTCAGTACTTCGCCACTTTCACTTTGTCGAATCGCTTTCGTCTTCTATTTTGATGGAAGAGCTTGTGTGCTTGCGCTACTTTATTAGGTGATTATATGGAGCGCTCACTCAAAAGGAGCAATTAAAGAGTCATTTAACCAGAACAAGTGTTCGACGGTGTCTTTAATGTAACGGGTGATTTTTTTGAGGTTAGGATTTTCATGCAGTAGTATTTGACAGATCACGTGGGATGTCAGACATGGTGTCAAAGAGAAAGATGCTCAGTATGCTTTGACATTTCATCATGAATAGACTTACTAACGAGCAACGCTTGCAAATCATTGAATTTTATTACCAAAATCAGTGTTCGGTTCGAAATGTGTTTCGCGTCCGTGTCCGATGAGCGATGAGGCTCATTTCTGGTTGAATGGCTACGTAAATAAGCAAAATTGCCGCATTTGGGGTGAAGAGCAACCAGAAGCCGTTCAAGAACTGTCCATGCATCCCGAAAAATGCACTGTTTGGTGTGGTTTGTACGCTGGTGGAATCATTGGACCGTATTTTTTCAAAGATGCTGTTGGACGCAACGTTACGGTGAATGGCGATCGCTATCGTTCGATGCTAACAAACTTTTTGTTGCCAAAAATGGAAGAACTGAACTTGGTTGACATGTGGTTTCAACAAGATGGCGCTACATGCCACACAGCTCGCGATTCTATGGCCATTTTGAGGGAAAACTTCGGACAACAATTCATCTCAAGAAATGGACCCGTAAGTTGGCCACCAAGATCATGCGATTTAACGCCTTTAGACTATTTTTTGTGGGGCTACGTCAAGTCTAAAGTCTACAGAAATAAGCCAGCAACTATTCCAGCTTTGGAAGACAACATTTCCGAAGAAATTCGGGCTATTCCGGCCGAAATGCTCGAAAAAGTTGCCCAAAATTGGACTTTCCGAATGGACCACCTAAGACGCAGCCGCGGTCAACATTTAAATGAAATTATCTTCAAAAAGTAAATGTCATGAACCAATCTAACGTTTCAAATAAAGAACCGATGAGATTTTGCAAATTTTATGCGTTTTTTTTTTAAAAAAGTTATCAAGCTCTTAAAAAATCACCCTTTAGAACGCGAGCGATAGTTTGGTGAATGTGTGAGTTATAGTGCGATAATAAGCTTTATGATAGCAATTCAATATTATTTTTACATTGAGCTTTTGGACGAAATGAGAACAAGTTTTCGTATAGAAAAAAATTATATTCATACTACAAATGTAACCTAATTTTCTGATTCGCAAACAGGGTTTAAAGATCCCAGATCCGCTTTTTAAATTTTCAAAATGGAATATTTATTTGGTAACTGAACTAAAATTGATGATTAACTAGTCTAGGGAAGTGCTTTCAAGGCTTAATAGATCTGAACGAGAATATTAATTCAGAATTGCCTTCAAGCTTTTTTCGAAAAATATTCCTTGGGAAGACACAGCAAATTATAGAGCAGACAGGTATGAGACTTATTTGACTGGCGATAATGTATTTAAGCTGGCAACCTGAATGGAATTAGTAAATTAGATTACCTTAGTTGCTACTTATACGAAATCTTTTCTCATGTTAACGCTCCTGTCCAAAAAAAATTACAATATAATTACAACTTCTACTATTTGCTTGCCTCACAAAGAGTCCACCTGTGATTTTTCTTCTTCCAGAAATCCAAATATCCGCTTCGGACATGCAGAATGTATCAATTGAGAAACCGAAGTCCAAGCCCAATTTTGACACTAAAACATGAAAAAATTTTCAAAGGTCTTATGGTACAATAACGCTTCCTAAAAATCAAAATAACTAGTTACAGTTTGTCAGTGTGGTCAATAAGATTTAACTTTCCATCATGTCACGTTTTACGTTGGTACAACGCTTGGAAATAAATCAAAATTTCAATTTCACGTTCAACGAAAAATCAACTTCTCAGTTGAGATCCATTTATGACTTAAGGGCTTCGTCGACAAAATATTTACCCTTTGCTGCGGATTGTGGTCTCTATATTATTTTCTCTGGAGACATGTTAAATCAGAGGTTTACGCCAATCAACCAGCAACGCTCGAGGAGCTTGAAGACAACATTGAGCGGACTATAGCCGAAATAATGCAGCGGGTTAATGAAAAAACATGTGAACGAGTGGAATCTGCAAACACGGCCGTGCTGGCCATTTGACCGACATGTGCTAATATTTAATTTTAACATGACGTTCGGCGTTGGTCTTGTTGGTGGACCATAACCATAACAAAAATTTCTTCTTTTTTATTGCATTAGATTATATTTGAGGTGAGATTTTTATTCCATATAATTATTATCCATCGAAAAAATCACATAAATACAACTTAACCATTAACTGTGTCCAAAAAATAAGGTGACATTTGAATTTAAACTGCGCGCGTCGAAGGATTTGGAGAATTATTTTTTTTTTTAGGTTGGTAGTACTGTCAGTCACATTCACATTCATGTCAAATCTCATGTCAAAATATTCATTAGTGTTTGAGATACGTGTCGTTTTGTGAGCTGCTAAAAGTGAGTTTTTCGTTTTTTGCGATGTCGAAATTTGTTGAGCAAAGAATTTGCATTAAATTTTGTTTACGGAATAAATTTTCTGCTGCGGATACGTTGAGGATGGTGCAGAAAGCCTTTGGTGATGAGGCTATGTCTAAAAAAATGTTTACAAGTGGTATAGTGAGCTCCAAGCCGGCCGTGAACTTGTCGAAGACGAAGAGCGTCCAGGGCGATCATCAACCTCAACCGACGAAGCTCACGTTCAACAAATCAAAGATTTGGTGTTGAAAAACCGTCGATTAACAATTAAATACCTTGCTGATGAAGTTGGCATATCGAAAGGCTCAGCCAATACCATTTTGAAGGATGTTTTGAGCGCGTCAAATCTCGACTGGTACCGAAAACATTGAATTTTTTGGAAAAAAGACGTCGCGTTGAAGTGTGTGAAACGATGCTTTCCGACTACCAGGGTGTCATGAAATGCATTATAACTGGCGATGAGACTTGGGTCTATGCTTACGACACCGAAACAACTGATCAATCGAGCGAATATCGTGCCAAAAGAGAGCCGAGACCAAAAAAATCGCGCCAAAGTCGCTCAAAAATCAAGGTAATGTTGACTGTTTTCTTCGATTATCGAGTTGTTGTGCATTATGAATTCCTTCCAACCGGTCAAACAGTCAACAAGGAATATTATTTGAACGTTATGCGTCGTTTGCGTAAAAAGGCCGGAATTGTGGAAAGACAATTCTTGGTTTTTACACCACGATAATCCATACTGCCCTCGTAATTCGTGATCATTTCGCCAAAAACACAACCCATATCGTTCCGCAACCACCGTATTCACCTGATCTGGCGCCGTGCGACTTCTGGCTGTTCAATAAGCTCCAAAGACCGCTCCGGGACACCGTTTTTATACGATAGAGGAGATTCAAGCCGCAGCGAAGATGGAACTGTAGGCCATCCCGGAAAGTGACTACAACCAGTGTTTCGAAGATTGGAAAATCCGTTGGCATAATTGCATTGCATCGGGAGGGGATTACTTTGAAGGGGATGAAATCGATTTGAAAGAATATATAAAGAATTTTCAAAATACATACAATGTCCCCTTATTTTTTGGGCACAGATATAGGACTCTGCTGAATTATGTAATATTGAAAAAGAAGCAAAAAATTAATATTTCGGAAAAACCAATGGATGGTTACTATGAAACTACTGTTCATTACGTACTACTAATCAGACTGTCACAATAAATCCCAAAACTTTTTAAATGTTTTCAAGTTTTTCTATTAGTATTCGGGTTATAATATAAAGAGAAATGGTTCTAAGAAATAGTTTTGAGAAAAATACGTTGAAAATTATATATATACATATATGTGACCTGGTCTACGAAAAGGGAGCTAACGTACGAAAAAAAAAATTAAAAAAAAAAAAAAATGATTTTTTGACAACTAAGCCCCCTTTCCGTAGACCAGGTCACATTATTAAAGCACTTAAAACTATTCGAATAACCTGAAAACCGATTATTTGAATATCCGGATTGTAACCGTTTGTAGGCATATCAAATCTGTTAATAATGTTGCGAATAGTTGCTCTGCTTAGCTTTTATTTTTGGTTATTTTTAATTTTTCTTCTTATTCGAATAATGCCGTATCCGGTTGAAACGGTTAATCGATTAGTCAAGTACCAGTACTCTAATACTTACATATAAATAACAAATTTGAAATGAAAAATTAAGTTTTGGAATCCATTAAATGGGGAACAACCTAAACACGGAATTTCATGTGAACTCTTTTTAAAATTGTATGACTTTTCGAAAGGCGAATTCCGTCTTTTTCTTTTCTGAGTCCGAATATAATATATCTTTATCATATAAGATATTTCTCGATATATATTTGCGGCATGCTGACGACATTTTTTGCTTAGATATAAACGGAATGGCCAATATGAAGTCGTGCCGAGGACAATATTTAATTATTGTTGATGAATTTATTGGTATCGAATACTTGAAATTCATGAACGCTTAGGCTTTTATGAGTCCGTTCAATAACAAAATAACAACTTGACAGTTAAATTTCCATAAAATGATTGCAAAACGATGAAATTACTTTTCCTGGACGGTAACTCTTACTTTTCACTTTCAAAGAATTGTAAACATTTTAAGAGCCTCGCCGCTCGCCGCTAAAGCACAATTGCGGCAATAAATTCACGCAAACATTTAAAACTTGCGGACAAATGATACCGTAATTATGCCAAAAGAAAAATAAATGTTATTGACAACTTTTCCTTTTGTGAAACGCCGCGCAAGCGCAAACACATGCATACATACATACAAAACAAAAGTAAATAAATGCGTGTATGCGCTCAGCAGTTGCGCCAAAAAGCGGCTAAGAAGAGTTAAACTTTAAATACGAAGTCGCGCAAGCATGTTGCAACAGATCTGACAGACAGATGGACAAACAGACGGATGAAGAAACACAACAAACAAACAGACAGTCACAGACAGGAATGCTGAGAGTTGAGACGTGAGTTAACGTGTGAGTAGAGTGACAGGCATGCGAGCACACCATAGGCTTCAACATGGATGAACAAACTCCGATACACCCATACACCTTTATATGGGTATACACACACACAGATATAGAGATGGAAGTTGTAAACAGCGAAACATGTCGTCAGGTGCAATAATTGTCAAAAGCGCAATGATTTAGAGGATTTTAATGTGCCACTATTAAAAACAATAAAAAAAAAAAAACGATAGGTTGCATCGAGGCCATAATACCCTTCACAAATAAAAATGTTTTCATACAGGACCTTGCTTTTGATCGTTCAGTTTATACGGTAGTCATGTAGTACGCAATGGTGGGTCGATATCGGCGGTTCTGACAAATGAGCAGCTTTTTGGGGAGAAAAGGATGTGTATAAAATTTCAGATTGATATCTGAAATACTGACGCATTAGTTCATGTATAATTTTGCTTTCTCCAGGTTGGACAAAGAAGCGAAGCAAATGGATCTGGTAGTGCACGAGAGCAAGACGGAATGAGAAGTATGTAAAGTCCTCTTTCGACAAAAAAAATACCAATTTCTACAAGTTACTCATCATCCCGGTCCTGCTATAAGGTGCAGAAGCATGGACGATAACAACGTCTGATGAATCGACGTTACGAATTCTCGAGAGAAAGGCTCTGCAAAAGATTTGTGATCCTTTGCGCATTGACAAGGGCGAATACCGCAGTCGATGGAAGGATGAGCTGTACGAGATATACGATGACATTGACATAGTTCAGCGAATTAAGAGACAGCGGCTACGTTAGCTAGGTCATGTCGTCCAAATGGATGAAAACACTTCAGCTCTGAGAGTATTATACTCAGTACCCGCCGAGAGAAAGAGAGGAGGAGGAAGACCTTCACTTCGTTGGAAAGACCAGGTGGAGAAGACCTAGCTATAATTGGAATCTCCGGTTGACGCCAAGCAAGGAAAAGGAAGAACGACTGACGCCCTGTTGTAAACTTGGCTATAACAGCCAATTCGGTGCCTACGTCAATAAAGAAGAAGAAGAAGTTCATTTATGACGGACATAGATAAAGCGACTCAGTTCGTTATGACGTTTCCTTGTGAATGCTACAAACTTAATATAACCTGTTCAGGGTATAAAAAGCAACAGCGCAGAAAAAGCGAAAACCAACTTAAGCAACAGGAAAGCCAAACTATAAAATAAAAATGACATAAAAATAACACATCTCTATATGCCACAAGTGATGCTTGAAGTGATGTTGCAAGCTGCAACATAAACACAGCTGTTAAACTACTAAAAAAAAAATCACATACAATTTGTTGTTGTTGTTGTTGCCGTCTTTCGATTTCAATTGGCTTTGCACCGTCTCAATGGCATTTTGTGGCAACAGGTTTGCGGCGCTTTTGGCAAATAATCATACCGTCGATTGTTGTTATTGTGATTGTTATTATACACCATTTCGTGTAATAAATATGCGTTGTACGTTGAATGTTGCAAGTGACTTGGCGAAAAAAATGCGCTTTTAATTACATGCCGCGCTAAGCTGCCGCATGCGATGCAGATTAATTTCAGCAGAATTTGTTGCAGACGACAAAACGGTCAATAGCTAATGCCACACACCACTGCTTCGCACGATTTGCTGGTAAATATAGCAGCATAAACATATAAGGAGCTACATATGACTAGCAAATATAGTGTAGGCATGTATATGGGCATAGAATGGCTGTTATGTATGTATGTGTGTTTATCGCATTTTAAGCGCCTCGCGTTAGCGGCAGTAAACTGTTTAAGCGTGTCGCTGCCGCTCCACAAACGGCGGTCATTAAGAAACCGAAAGCGAAGTTAAAGTCAACACCTACGCCCGATACGACAACACCAACAACCCGTAAACGAACACTGCCTTTAAATGGTACCTTGTATGACTAGTTACATGCACCGTGAAGCATTTTAGGAAATAAAACATAGAAAAACTAAGCGTCATAGTTTATAAAATGTTCTTCGTTTCTAAACTGTGTTATTTGGTGAATAATTATAAAGTGTTCAAACAATTTACGGAAAACAAAAATCGTATCTCACCGCCTATGAGACTTGATCGAAAATCTTACTTTTTGCAAAATTTAAAACTATATTTGAACGAAGTAAAAAGTGCCATCGTTTTAGTAAGCATTAAAGAGCACCAAACAATAAAATCTGTAGAAATAGACTGGAAGTATCTGCGATGCAACTTTGCGCTAACATATCCTCTGACGCAAGCGCGATTATGATGCGCTTCTTTCCTTGGTGGAGAAATGCTGCTTTCCGCACCAAATTACATGTTTTCAATAAAAAACTATGTTATATAAAATTTTTGAAAAACAGGCTTTTGAACAGTAAGGATTAACCAACACACTACCATCAAACATCACGAAGACCTACCCAGAAGCTACGTTTCGGATTTCTAGAGAAAGTTTAAGCAATATGTGATTTTGAAGATACCCAAACTATTATAAAGTTCAGGATAGATTATTTTTGAAAATAAAACAAAACAAAGAAGTATGAAACTTATTGGACGCGAAAGATAAAATAACAGAAATTAATGGAAAAATAATTTACGAGAGTTTCGCGATCCTGAAGAGGAAGGAGAAAGGCGTGGTTGAATTTTTAAGGGGGTCCTCGTTTAAAACTTCGTAAAATAATCAAATTTTTTTATTGTACAAATCGAAGGCTTAAATTGTCTAGAATATGTTGGTAAAATGTTTTTTTGATTCGTGAATTATTTCCGTCCCAACACGACTTTGAACGGACCTATGTCCTGAGCAGTGACATATCGACGTCGAACTTTGACACGTGTTTCCTCGAAACAAGATTTTTCGAAGCTGCGGGCATTCTCGTTTTTGAACGTTTTGATCTTTGCGTTTTGCCCGCCTAAAAGAAGACAAAATTCTCCGGCGCTGTAACCTACAAAATCGCAATATTTTGATCATGAACGATTTTTTACAACAGGCCAAAGTGGAAAAATCATGCGAAAAAACGATACTTATTTTCAAGTGGCCGCCATTTTGTTTCTATAACGTTTTTTCATGTTTTTAGGTTGGAACGCCTCTACTGAATGTTATCATTAGGATTCGTTTGATTTTCTGCTTGTAGACAACGATTGATGACCTATGTCGGGCTCGCAGATGAGGTAGGTTTTCAAAACACCTTTTGCTGGAGCCGCCAGTTTGGACGCCATTTTTGACACACGACACTCAAAAATTCTAATTTTATAGATGAAACCTGAATAAACATATTGTAGAATAGCACACATGTCTAAGTCGGTTTACTTCTTAAAAAAAATATCAAAATATTAATTATCTAAGAGGACCCCGTTAATCGTTAAAAAGCTTTTTCTAGATAGCCTCCAAACTACGAATCCTATAAAACAAAGTTATAAAGCGAAATTTTAGGTAATGAAAAAAGTAATAGTTTTTTTTTTACCAAATTCAAAAGATTAAGTTTTGGGTCTTTTATTTTTACTATATATATTTTTTTTTCAACCTACAATGAATTTCTCTCTTTTTTACTATTTTAAAAATGTTCTGCTCGTCTAATAGTTTTCCTTAGATTTATATATCAGACTAACTAAATTGTTAATAATTCCAAGCTTCCACAAAATAATTAATATCGGCCGGACTTCGGCATATTATGGCACGAAATGTGTCGAAACATAGCGACTCTCTCAAGAAAGTTTTCATCAGCGAAATTTGTGGTGAAGAATGGGACCTTAAAGTTCATAGCCGAATTATTTATTTTGGCGAGTTCACATTGAAATCGCTGAACTTCCATAATAATATTTAAGAAAATGTAATCACGGGTTAAAAACGGGCACAGATACTTCTTCTAAAAAATTTTACTTAGAACAATTTTATATATTTCATAAAATATCACAGTATCGAGCAAATAAATGAAGTCATGCAAAAAAGCATTTAATGTAGGCAACTCCATTTGTTGGCGACATTGATTGACATTGAATTGTACGCGCTAACATTTCAATTTAGTTGACAAGTATTAAAAGCGTTAAGCGGAAAGCTTTTAATAGCCAAAAAACTAAACCAAATAAATCAATAAAGTATGCATTGTCCAAAAAAGTTTGATACAACTATTGCGTATTGCCAAATTTCGAATCCGGTTTCACTATATCAATATCATAGCTGTCAGCTACGAAGTTTATTTACCCTGCTAAGAGAAGTAGTCACTCACTATACTGATTGGATTCAAATATAAAACGAATAAAAGCGAAATGTATAGGAAAAACTATTTTTGCACTAGTATCTCATTCCTAAGAAAAAAATTAAATAAGAAAACAAAGGCGAAAAAATAACAGACTTAGGAAAAACAAATTTATGAGGCTAATTTGAGTAGGTTATTATATTGGATTTATTTCCCTAATCAATTTCTTTCTTGGTCGCGCAATTTAATGCAAATATAGAAAAAGCTAAAAATAGGACTATTGCTATATTTCAATACTGTCTAGTCGATCCGAATCACATCGTAAGGTTTTGAAACAGTACGAAGCTGCAAGAGTTCACATTTTTTTTTCAACAATATTACATTACAATCTGATTCAAAAACATATTTTATGAATAGATTTGGATGATTTGTCTGTACAACGCTACTATTCGACGTAATGCCGACGAATGTATAAGTTAATTACGTTTGCCTTAATTAGAAACTCTTCGAACTTTATATCAACCTAGACATCACCTTTCACGAATGATTCGAAATTCTTTGTATGTGATCAAGTTTAGAAAAGTGGAATTTCCTACAAGGAATGTAAATATAGCACTTTTAATATCAATTGGATATATAAAAATCCATGGAGGAAGGAGTCCTGTGTAGAAGTTCCCGCAAGTGAAGAAAGTTCTCTGATTGCCATTCACTTAGGAGGGGCCAGAAACGATTCTTTTATTCTGGAATGTTCGGTCACTTAATTGCAAAGGTGCCGCTACCCAGCTGGTTGACGTCCTGGTGAAAATAAAAGCTGACATCACCGCCGTCTAAGAAATGCGTTGGACGGGACAAGGACTGAGGCGAGTAGGTCCTTGTGGCATTTACTACTGTGGCCATATAAAGGAGCGCAAATTCGGTGTGGGATTCGTGGTGTTGGAGAGACTCCGTCACCAAGTACTGTATTCACCCCGGTGGATGAACGTCTAGCCACAATCCGCAACAAAGCGAAGTTCTTCAACATATCACTGATCGTCACGCTCTAACGGAAGAGAAGGACGATGTGACCAAAGACATCTTTTATGAGCGCTTGGAGCGCATTTATGAGAGCTGCCCCCGCCACGATGTCAAAATCGTGCTTGGCGACTTAATCGCCAGGGTAGGCAGACAAAAAAGGTATCTTTGGCACAACGGTCGGCAAATCCAGCCTTCATGATGAAACATGAAACGAAATGGATTGAGCCTACTCGACTTCGCTGTGGCCCGAAATATGGTTATCTGTAGTAGCTTTTTGAGGACCAAACGAGGAGTTCACTATAATTGTAATTTTTCTAATTATTATTAATGTTTATAAATGAAATTATGAGTCTCACTCCTCGTCGTTATCAATTGTTAATTTATTTGGCAAAGTGTGAACGCGACACAACAAACAAATTAGCAGCGCTTGCTTTTATTTACACTTTGCGCAACACAAAGCAGTAGACGCCACACACACAATGACAACATAGTATATGTACATATAAAATTCACAATAAGAACTCTCAATTCTGCAATCAGCAAAATGACGCTGCTGAACTCATTTATTTTGCGGTTGCCACTAAAAAACAAAAATAACAACAACAACAACTGTATCGCATTAATTTGGCGCAACAAGTTGAAATTTCGAATAGAAATTTGCTCATTTGCATTTTATGCTTTGGCCAGCACGATCGCTTTTCGCGTCATAAAGGTAAAGACAACAAAAGAAACATGTTCGTTATTTGTAACTGGGTATATGAAAGACTCTGCACACCCAGAATCTTAAGTGCAAGTGTAACATTTTCGTTGACTGGTTCGCATAACAGTAAAGCAATCACATAAGTTTTCACATACAAATATACATATATTTAATATGTAAATTGTTATTTGGTTGAGAATTACACTTACATGCATACGTAAATGGCAATAGCATAAAAGTAACGGCACTGGGTCGACTTAATTTCAAATTGCAAACGAGCATTTACCTGCAAGCAGAAAAAGAGAACAAAAAAAATTTTTATTAGTCAAGTGTGTTGAGCAAATTAATGAAGTAATTTACAAGTAAATATCTATTGTATATAAATAGCGCTGTGGTGACATTCTGATATACATACCTATAATATTAAATTAAAAATATTCCTACTTTTTGCGATTTGGTGAAATTCAAAAGTATTTATAATAAAATTATATATGAATTTTTATTTATTTTATCAAAAAAGTATTTTTTAGGTGTTTTCCTATTATTAAATAACAGTATTTCTCGTTTTATAATTTTATTTTTGAAATTCCATCTTTTTCACTATCCAATGAACTTGTTGAACTCACCTTCAACATTATAAATTGACCAGAGTGACCCCAGTTAAATTTTCAGTTAAAAACACTTACCATCATCGATTTCTAAAAGGCATTGCCATGAACACCCACAATTGGTGGTCACTAATTGAATTCAATAAACTTTTTGACGCACATACATACATATGTACACATACTAATTTTTATATACATAGAGTATACTCATACGTGCTCATTAGGGTTGATCGTTTGTTTTGCAAACACAATCTGAAGTTTCAGTTTTTGCTCTAAAAAAATTATCGAACGTAGCAAAACTTTACTTTCAATTTAAGTCGTCCAAAAACCATATGCCTTTTGATATGCATATCACCCGGAATTTTTTAGCATATTATATTCTTTAAAAGTTATATGCAGTTAAAGTTATACATATAGGGTCCACCAAGAAGAAGAAGAAGGTGAAAATGGCTTCTATTGGGTAGTCTTATCGTATTTCTAATCAAACTACAATTATTTGTTTATATTTATTATGAACTTTAATGAATCAAATATGTACCATTTTGGTAGACCACTTTTTGCCATTTTTCCTCAAGAGGCATTATTCCATCAATGTAAAACTTTTTTGGTTTCTCGACGAAAAACTGCGACAAGTAGTTTTCACAGGCTTCTCTTAAAGCCAACTTTACTCCATGAAGGGAGTTCTGCATTGACCGAAACAAATGGTAGTCCGATGGTGCAAAGTCAAGGCTATATGGTGGATGCATCAAAACTTCCCAGCCAAGCTCTCCCAGTTTTTGCCATGTCATCAAAGATGTGTGTGGTCTAGCGTTGTCCTGATGGAAGACGAAGCCCTTTTTGTTGATAAGTTTTGACCGTTTTTTTCGATTGATTGACAGTAAAAAGTAGAATCAAACGTTCGACCAGGCTGGAGCAACTTATAGTGGATGATTCCTATCCAATCCCACCAAACACTCAGCATAACCATTCGAGGCATCAATCCTGGCTTTGCGACCATTTGTTGAGTTTCACCACGCTTGGACCATGATCTTTTTCGCACATTATTGTCGTATTTGATCCACTTTTCGTCTCCTATTACCATTCGCTTCAGAAATGGGTCAATTTCATTTTGTTTTAACAAAGAATGGTAATTCGGTCCATTACAATTTTCACAGACAATACATGTAGTACCCGAACATTAATCTTCTTTTGTAGTCAGCGTTTTTTAAATGGTTCAAAACCGTCCTAACGTCTCCGTTTGTATATCTTCACCAGTTAAAAAAAATTTGACCCAAATCCGTAAAGCGGCATGGTCCACATGAGCTGTCAAAATCACGTCATATCTATTGATATACGGGGTCTACTGAGCATTATTTTTCCCTATTATCCTCTTTTTAAAGTTGCAAGTTTTTTTGCTTTGGAGATAAAAAATTTATTGCGAAAAATCAAAAAAATTTGTTTTTAATACGGGGGAAGAGTAAAAGGATTTAGGCATGGTTTAAATTGAAAATAAAGAGATGAGAATTTTTTTTTAGCATACAAACTGAGACTGCAAAAAAAAAAAGAGAAACGTGTGAATTAACGGACACCCTAATGTACACAAATGCGATGCATATGAACCACAATTAAAAGTAGTAAACTTTTTGAAAAACATGTAGTCAAGCTTAAAATTTATAATAAATTTACTGCAAAGCAAAACAATCATTCTCAAATTTTACATATAAAGGGTGATTTTTTAAGAGCTTGATAACTTTTTTAAAAAAAAAAACGCATAAAATTTGCAAAATCTCATCGGTTCTTTATTTGAAACGTTAGATTGGTTGATGACATTTACTTTTTGAAGATAATTTCATTTAAATGTTGACCGCGGCTGCGTCTTAGGTGGTCCATTCGGAAAGTCCAATTTTGGGCAACTTTTTCGAGCATTTCGGCCGGAATAGCCCGAATTTCTTCGGAAATGTTGTCTTCCAAAGCTGGAATAGTTGCTGGCTTATTTCTGTAGACTTTAGACTTGACGTAGCCCCACAAAAAATAGTCTAAAGGCGTTAAATCGCATGATCTTGGTGGCCAACTTACGGGTCCATTTCTTGAGATGAATTGTTGTCCGAAGTTTTCCCTCAAAATGGCCATAGAATCGCGAGCTGTGTGGCATGTAGCGCCATCTTGTTGAAACCACATGTCAACCAAGTTCAGTTCTTCCATTTTTGGCAACAAAAAGTTTGTTAGCATCGAACGATAGCGATCGCCATTCACCGTAACGTTGCGTCCAACAGCATCTTTGAAAAAATACGGTCCAATGATTCCACCAGCGTACAAACCACACCAAACAGTGCATTTTTCGGGATGCATGGGCAGTTCTTGAACGGCTTCTGGTTGCTCTTCACCCCAAATGCGGCAATTTTGCTTATTTACGTAGCCATTCAACCAGAAATGAGCCTCATCGCTCATCGGACACGGACGCGAAACACATTTCGAACCGAACACTGATTTTGGTAATAAAATTCAATGATTTGCAAGCGTTGCTCGTTAGTAAGTCTATTCATGATGAAATGTCAAAGCATACTGAGCATCTTTCTCTTTGACACCATGTCTGACATCCCACGTGATCTGTCAAATACTACTGCATGAAAATCCTAACCTCAAAAAAATCACCCGTTATAAGCATGTAAATTAAAATATGAAGGCTAAATCAATTGATGCACACAGCGAAAGAGTGTGTTCTTAATAGAAAAAATAAAACGCAAGAGCTTCAAAATATTATTTGTGGAAACGGAAAAAATCTTTGACAAAAATTCACGGATCAACATAGTCCGAAATTAAGAAATGGAATTATCACACTGGAAAAGAAATGGTCCGAAAAAGCCCAAATTTTTAAACATTCCCAGACGATTTGTTAAGAAATCATTTTGTTTTATTAATGTGAGGTACAACTAACCAAAATGTGACAATCAACTTCTCGTAGCACATTGCCATATGCCAATAACTAAAAGGTCATATCTGTTATAATGTAAGGCACAATAGACCTTAGGTCGCGGTGCATCCTCATCTATTTAGCTAATGTAGGTCTCTAACGGATGGAGTCATGAGTAGAAATTCACGCAAGTGAGGAAAGTTCTCTGATCGCTATTCACTTGGGAGTGGCCAGAAACGATTATTTTACTTATGGCTCAAGCAGCTCACGACTTCCACTAAGTATCCTCTGGGTAGCCAAAAGAACATCCGCTTGGAGGCGAGCTAAGTTGTGCGTTGGATTTGGGACTCGTCACGTAAAAAATGCTCCCAATGAAAAGGAACAAACAGCCTTGGAAGATATTTAACTCGGCTATAACCGCATAAGCGGTGTCTATGCCAGTAAGGAAGAAGTTCTCTAAAATTACTTCTCTTAGGATAAAACTGTTAAAAATAAATGGTATCTTTAAAACAATTTGGTAGGCCTTGGCAAAACCTTACTTTTAATGTTTAGTCATGAAAAGGAACATCAATTTCTCTAAAACTCTGTCAACATATTTAAAAAGATTTCCAAAAGTTGGAAAATCTGAAATTAATAAAATTATTTAAAACCGTCTAACCAGCTAACGACTACAGAAGCTTGTACGAGTATACAGAATGCCATATCATAAATTTAGTAGTTTCCGTGAGAGGATACTATCAGAACTAATTTCATAAACTGGGTTTGATTGACTTTCGTTTCCAACGTATTATATTCCCAGTTCTCAGCGAATTTTTTCTGTTCTCAAACCTCAAGAGAAAGAAATTTAGCGACAACGATGCGGCAATCGTCGAGAGTGCAATCTATTTTCGAGCAATCGAAGAGATTGCTTATAATTTAGGCCTTGAAAAGCAACTTTGTTGAATATTAAATCAAAAAATAAAAGAACGTGGCTTCTTTTCAAATTATACAAAGCTATTTTGCATTATTCGTTATGATCTAAGTGTAGCGTAATACAGCATTAGTTACGGGTTAGCCCCAGTAAACGTTGTATGAGTCACTTTGAAGAATAATATATGAATCAAAAGCAATCAGAAACATTATTCCACGTAAATGATCAAGCTGAAAACTACATTAAATAGCTCATAATATATGAGGAATGCCAATGAGTTAATAAAATGTATTGTTCGTGTTATAGGGGCCACAATTTTTTGTACCGAGAATAGGGTAGAGTGGACAACCTTTGCACGGATGTAAACCTGGGTCCATGCCGATTATGTGGTTGCTACATAAAGAGTGTTTTTTAACGCACATAATTTAATATTATGACTAAGTATTTAGTGTATTTATAAACATAAGGGTGGGTCATTATATTTTAAAATGATTTCGGGCAAGTAATTGCCACGGCTGGCTCGAGAGACTCCTTTTTGCAGCAATTGTAGCCGCATGTCAGCAAAAACTCGCTCTCTCTCTCATATTCTCTTCCAAGGTGTCAATAGACTTATCTGTGTAGACAAGCGACTTCCCATAACCCCACAAAAAATAATCCAGCGGTGTTAAATCGCACGATCTTGGATGCCACGTCACAGACTCACGTCGCGAGGTAATGAGATATCAAAATTGTCTTCAATAAATTGAGTGTTTCGTAGCTATATGGTGTCTTGTTGGAACCAAAGCTTTTCTACATAAAAATCCTGTAATGTCATGATTGCCTCTGCGCACATAGCATTTACTTTTTGAGGATGTAACAGCGTCTCAACAATGGCAATCCACAATCCTTCATCGCTCCAAATGCGGCAAAGCGATCCAAGTTTCGATGTGCTTTTCGTGTAATATTCTTCATCATTCCATCACCTAAGGTTCTTGGTGTATATGCTGCTGAAGCTACTTTGTAGAGTACGAGGGAGAGGTTCTAAAGACACTCCCTCTAGTAATAGCGCAAACAATAAAACTATAAGCTGAAAGATCTTTATAATAGTATAAACATGAAAATTTCGCTAAAGGGTGACCTTGCCATTCGAATGTCCAAACAGTCTCCAACACTAGAATTCTGTAACTAAACTGTCCAGCAAAGATACCTTGAATGACTATTAATCAATCTTTCTATATTTTAGCTCATTAAAATAGAAAAAATAATAATAAATTGGCATAAATACATTAAATTAATGTAACAACACTTCAGCCTGATTGGCTTAGAATGAAAATACATAAGAGAACTTACTAATAATGCATTTACAGAATTCATGAATATGCATACAAACGCCTGTTACTTTTATGGGGACATTTTTTAAAGTGTAGAACCACGCGTTGTCCAAGACAGCCCGCTGAAAAAGTGAGGTATCTATTTTATTTAATTACTCAATTTGCAAAGCAGTTAAAAGCTATAATGAAAGGTGATTTTTATAACCATTTCCACACGCTTTTAAGGCCACTCCCCAGGTACAACGGTACTTTAAAGGTCCGACATACGTTCCCTATAAAAAAAGAGACTGCTTACACATGAGCAGAGAATCGTCATGTATGTATATGTAGTTATGCATATAAATAATTCCAAGCAGGCAAGCATTTTTCTCGGCGTTTATGAAATCACTGAACAACGCGACTCAAGTGACATTACAAATTACAACTGAATTCTATTCATTACTGCAGCGCTAAATAATGCTGCTGATGTAATTAAATGTGATTAAAGTGCTCGAAGCAATAATAAAAAAGACATTTATGAACTTGTACAATAGAATTTAAAACAACACGTACCATTTGGGGGCAGCGGAAATCGGGGCAAATCGAATTGAAATATTGCTGAACGCGTGGTTGGAGGCGCCAAACTGCGGCGAGGTGATATCAGTTGATTGTAAATGAAATGTAATTAAAACAGACGAATAGGCACAAAAACTAAAAAAAATATAGTAAACTTTAGAAGGCTGGCACACAAACGTGCGCGCACCGTTAGAATGACAAATGCCGCGATGTGCGAATGTGTGTGTTTGTGTAAGGCAAACAATGGGCACTCATAAAGGCCATAAAATATTTAAGTGGCATTGAAAAGGCGAATACAAATCAGTGATCATAAAATAAATGAGACCATCATGCATGAGAACAAAAATATTTGGAGGTTCTACTTGTATTTTGTGCGCTTAGCGGAGGCGCATGAAATCAAACTGCGAACAAATTGGGCTAATTTAAATAGAAATAAACATACATGCATGTAGTATGCTGCTCACCAAACCCTACTTATAGAAACGTGACGAAATCCTAATACAGAGGTAAACAAAAAATCGTAAACTCATTAGAAAAATCTCATTCTTATCGTTGCTGTAAAGTTCTATTTTATGCGTAACAGTGCTTTACAAATAGGAGCCACTTTCATTGCTTTTTAGGGTTGCTTCAGCGCTTTTATTAACTATTATTCTCATAAGAGCTTTAAATTGTTTTCTTTGGAATCAAAAAATTGTCATAAAATATTTAATTATTCATCAATAATTATTTTGTTGCCTTCAAAGTAATCCTTATCAGATGTAATACACTTATGCCAACGATTTTTCCAGTCCTCGAAACACTTTTCATAAGCACATTTTTGGATGGCATTCAGCTCTTTCAGTGAATTATGTTTTAGCTCTTCGATCGACTGCAAACGGGTTCCAATCCGATGATTGTTGACTTGTTTCCATATCATCTGTCTCATCGGCAGTTATTAATGCTCTTCGTGAATATAGGATCGAATTTCGCACAATCAAGCATGTCCAAAAATATCAGTTTACGGTACTGAACGAGTCGAGCAAGAACGAGTTTCATACCCAGTTAAAGAAGTCGAAGGTCGTTCAGAACGAGGCATATCTTCAACGATATCTCGACCTTCTTTATAGGCTTTGTACCACTCGCTTATTTTTTTGATAAAACTGAATCATTGTAAGTTTTTTTTTTTTTTTTGATAATCATTGTAAAAATCGCAACGCACTACTCGTGTGTACCGACTTAAGCAGCTGTTGAAAACAAACTGGTTGCCAGGACGCGCTCATATTTGTCACAGTAATTAAGGACAGTCCAACCAACTTAGCAAAATAATTTTTTTTGAAAGATCATTTACATGAATAATTTAATTACAACTTCGGGTGCGATTAGTAGTTCGGAGGACCTCTTCGGGTTCACTCCAGACTCCAGCGCTAAAGCGCAAGTGGACATCGAAAACCCAACTCGCTTCCTATCGTATGATATTTTGGGTAAGGCAAGCTTATCGGCTGTGCAGTTTCGGGCGAACCCGTTATGACCGGACACCCATACAAGTCTAATATATAGGAAGGTTGATGTCATAGCTAATGAGGTCATGCACTGATTGACAAGTTTTGCGTGCAGAGCCAGCGAGTTCAAAGCCAGTATAGTCTCTATCGGAGTGAATGAGCTCTCAACTGATGATTCCACCTAATATCCTATCACTTAACTTCAATCTATCTGTGAAAGAGCTCACCGCAACGACTTCGCCCCACCCAAAAATCCGCCGAAGATGTGTGAGCTTAGAGGGAGCCGCCAGATGGAGATTCCGCGATCTAGTTTCTAAAGAATGAATTCGAAGTAGTGTACAATTTCAATATGTTCTTGTCGTACCAAAAGCCCTGAATCTTGTTCGAAAACGACATTGAGTAAAAAAACACAAAATTTGTTGAATAACTTCACTGAATGTCATCCCAGTCAAGGCTTATAAGAAGAGTATGGCAAATTTGTTTGTTTATTTAGAAAGCCATAATAAAAATTTGTATTAAAATGCGTGAAAAAGCAATTTTTTTTTTCTTTTTTTTGTTCAAATTTAATAAGCCACTTCACTTTTATCAGTTACTCTCAACTATTTTCTTCGAAATTAATTTCGAAAAACATTAAAGAACTTTCGAACATATCTAACTTTTTTCCTCGAATTTTTAATTTTATTCCGAGACAAATTTGATCAGCGCTTTTACCAGTTAATCTAGACTTTTCTCTTCGAAATTAATTTCGAAAAAATTAAGAACTATCGATAGTAGCTAAGCTTTTCTGTTCGAAAAAATAAAGAACTTTCGAAAACGGCTTTTCAGATAATCAAACTTGAGCAACATTGCAACAGTTGAGTATTGATTAATAAAAAGTTCCACAGCTGACTGAATAAAAACCCGATCTTACACTACTACTAATAAGATTTCAGACAAGCGACATTTTGTTATTTCCTTCGAGTTTTTCAAGTCTAAAGTCTGATCCTTAGACAATTTAGATAATTATTGCTCCAATAAATCGATTTTATATTTAAAACACAGACGCAAAAATCCTGCTTATGCCGATAATTGGTTTATTTTTATGCGAACAATTTTCATAACTCTACACACGCAGTCACACATCTACATAGCATCTTGTTGTATGTATCAATAGCGCACATTGCGAAGCTCTACCCACTAATTCCATTGCAATCTTCCGTTTGGCCAGCAACACACTTCGGTTGGTCAGGACTTTAAATAATTGAGAAGTGTCACGTGTGGGTGTGTGTGTGCACAAATCAATGCAAATTACTCGAAATTATTATGCAATTTATACATCAGCCTTGACTTGTCAGCCGGTGCAATTTTGATGCTAAACTTCCTCAAAGCGAAAGAATTGCATATGACACAGTTATGGCACAAGCCACACATAACAGTTGCTTTTTCAAACACACCGTGAATGGACGTTTCGAAATTGTGGCATAATGTGGCTTCTGCAAAAGCTTGTGATTTTGTTCACTTTCGGCTATGTTTGCGCAAATGAATTGAAAATCGGTACAAAATATCAACAAATGCTTTGTTTTTGTGAATTTGAGTAAAATTTGTGTCTTATGTCGAATTTTGTTTCTTCAGCATTTTGGATTGACCCACTACAGGCGGACATCGAGTTGGATGTCGCAAGTACAGTGAAAGAAATTGAAGCTTTGCAATTGGAGACGAAGATACAGTATTACGTCGTCGTTATAACGAATGTTGGTAAAAAGAAAGAGGAAAAGAATATGGAAAAATGTACGTGGATTTAAGTTCATTGCATCGAAGTAAGACTTAAGGGGTGCACTTGGTGTGACAGCCTAGAAAAAGTTCGATTTTTCGGCACTTAAAAAAAAACTGATGTATCGATTGATTTGAAATTTCCAGGGTATATTTACTATAAATGTTTCAAAAAAAAAAATATCAAATACATAAATAGAAATTAATTGAGGTTTTGCACTGCGACCTATGTTCTATTGTGACCCCTCCCTCTATCACATATGATCATAGAAGTCCAGCTCTCTGAACAATTCCGAAGCTTGCTGGGCGCGATGAAGAAATAAATAATTTTTTAGTTATATGAAATCTCCGATGGCACTTAAAAAAGTTGCAGTGATTCCGACCTCCTGTGTAGATAAAACTTGATACTAAAAATTCTCCACAAACCAGATATATTCGCCGTGCAATTACCTATGATCACAAAAAAAAAAAAAATCAAAAATTGACGAAATGACGACGTTTTTTTAAAGTTGAAATTTGTATTAAATTAACGTAATTTTTGGTCTCCTGAAAATTCGGTTTGATCAAAAAACCGATAGATCATTGTATGTAGAATTGTACAGAACAGGAAGATCGGATCATTTGTCATTGAGTTATCACTGCAGTAAATTCAAAAGATGCTATTTCGAGAAAAACGACTTTAAAGGGAAACTAATTGAGCTGATTGAACTGAGCGGCTACATTTTAGAAGGCTATAACTCAAAAATTATTCCAGATATCGAAATTTCGATATGCCCCTTAAAAAATTGTTTAATCAGAGATGCGCAAAGTGACATTTTTAAGGGGGTATTCTACTCTAGAAATCAAATTTTGGGCAGTTTTTTGAATTTTATTTAAAAAAAACCAAAAATATTTTTACTATCCATTTTTTATGGTGTTTTTATTGATATATTAAGAATATAGAAAAAAAAAAAAATTTTACAAAAAAATTTTAAAAATTAAAATAATTAGAGGGGGGGAGAGACAGCTGTAAAAAAATGGCGCATCCTAGTGACATTGATCCTGACTCTCCTGGTGGTCTGAAAAAAAATCAAAAGAAATTTTTAATCAGTAAGGATGCTGTTATAATCCCTACCTCAGGGAACACGAAATTTTTTTTGAAAAAATGGCGACTGCCTGAAAATAAAAATAATTTTTTTACGCTTTTTTTTTGAAATTCCTGAATTTTTTTAAAATATTAAAAACAAAAATTTTGACACGATGCTGGTAGGAACGATAAAGGATTATATAAGGTTCACACAAAATTTCAAGTAAATCGGTTGTATAGAACTTGAGATAATACCGGTACCGTGTGGAAAAAAGTAGTTTAGAGAAAAACGCGTTTAAAAACTTCGATACGGCCGAACCGGGCTAGGTACTGAGTCACTAAAGTAACTGTAGCTCTTAAAATAATTTTAATTTTTAAAAATTCTTTGGAGGATATGTTCTTAAGGGTCTAAACTTTAAAAATATGAAAAAAATCGAATTTTTCAAAATTCTAGAGTAGAATACCCCCTTAATCGAAACATTTCTACTTATTGCGGTTAAGTCCAAAGTATACCGCCTTTTAGAGCCTTCTTTATTTCAAAGCCTCTTCAATAGTCGCACAACAGTGTAAAATAAGCTAGTCTAGATAATTCCTCTAGAAAATGTCCTGCAGCCATAATTTACACTTGTATATGTATCTTAAGCCTGAAAATTTACGAAAGAATTGTATTATAGTCTAATTATTAAATGGGGATTTCTTAAACATGAAGTTTATTCATGGAACAGACTTATCGAGGCATTAGAAAATTAGAAAGTATAGAAAATTTTTGGCAAAATTACATGAAAAGGTTACGAAGATTTTGATGTCGTTCCCACCAATGAATCTACTTAATCGGATCGGACCAATTGTATTTCCTGTATATTTGAAGAACTGAATGACATTATTTCTGAAATTTATGCGGGAATATTTTATGTCAATGCAATCACTACATCGCTTTGTTTTCTGAAATGTGAAAATAAATTGAAAGCTATTTCATCCCAAAGCCAATGAGAGCATAACTTTCTGACCAAACCCGGACATAAACTTGTGAAAATATACGACCCAATTGAACCTGTTACAATTAAAAAAATTAAAAACTCAGATCGCAAATTAAGAAATAAAAGTTTCTATTTTTTAACTGTGTTCATGCAGTGTTACCATACAAAAATTACGGCCAAGCTTCGAATAAACTAAATTTTCCAATATCTTTTCAAATCCCTAATAAGGTCTAGACAATTAGACTACAAAAAATATGGTTCAACTAAGAGCAAAAATTGAAGCCTGTAAAGAATTAAAAAAAAAATATTAGAAATTTAAAGATTTGTTAAGAATTCAACCAACACTTTTTATTGCAATTATCCGCTGAACTCTATTTCATGCAGTTTGTGAACACCTCGCAACGGACGGCGTATCGGTAGTTATCGACTTTACCTACCACATATGGCGTGAAGGATTGGATCTACTTAGAACATATCAAATACCTTTCCTACGAGTGAATCGTATGTTGGCACCTTTTTTTAAAATGTTTTCACAATTTGTGTTGCAAAAGTCGGGACACGAATGTATTATGATCTTTCAGAATGCGAGGGTATGTTTTCACAGCTTTTACGCATATTCAGAAAAGTTATTTATAAAAAAAAAAAAACAACAAAAAAAAAACTTTTAACGTTTAGGACACTGAGGAGGCTATGATACAAATCGTCGAAGGTTATCCCTTCCGCAGTTTGATAATGAATGCATTTGATAATAAACAAGATTTTATAAAGCGCCTACGAAAAATCCGACCTATGCCTTCGTGTTATGCAATATTTGCGGACGGCACAGCGATGAACAGCATTTTTGATAGGGTAAGTCTAAAGAGGATTACTTATTTTTCTAAAATTTATATATTTCTCGCGTTTAGATTTCAAAGGCCAACTTCTTTGAACGACCACGCGAATGGCATTTCGTTTATTTGGATCCACGTGATCGTGTCTTTAAATTTAAGAAGCAAGTGGATTATGCGACGAAATTCACAATCAATCCGAAGACACTATGCAGGGCGCTAAGGATGAAGGACACATATTGCCTCAGTGGCTTCTCGGTAAATTCATTGAACTCGTTTTATCTGTTTAGGAACATATTTAGTTTATAATTCCGGTACAGTTTCAGCGCGCAATGATTTTGGAAATCTTACGCGGCTTAATCGAACTGAAACAAGCCAATTTGCATTGGTTGCCATCTTTTGTAATGGAATGCAATGCCACAAGCCCCATTGAGAACGGCACAGCGGGTTTGGATATTTTGGAACAATTTCCGATGAGTGAGTTTTTGGACTTTACAACCGATGTCACTTTCGCCGACGACGAATTCGATCATGTGCCACGCCTCACTTATACACCGACGATCAACATAAATCTCTACTCGAGCGAACACGATGCTGTGACCGAGTTGGCCATTTGGCAAAATGATAATCTGCGCAAAATAAATGAGACCATCAGTCCGCCGCGAAGATTTTTTCGCATAGGTACTGTGGAGGTATCTACGTTCCACATTCCTTACAGCGAAATTGGTAGACAATTATTTCCATTACTGCTTGCAGGCCATACCATGGAATTACATGAAACGTGACCCGAAAACTGATGAACTAATACTCGACTCGTTTGGCAACCCGATTTGGGAGGGTTTCTGCATTGACTCTATACAAAAGCTGTCGGAGCGTTTAAATTTCGGCTACATGCTGGTGCCACCGACTTCCGGTGAGTTTGGTCGTCGCGATGTTGTTAACGATGTCTGGGACGGCATTGTGGGCGATCTGGTTACTGGTGAGACGGACTTTGCTGTTACCGCGCTGAAAATGTACTCCGAACGTGAGGAGGTCATTGACTACATAGCGCCGTATTTTGAGCAAACTGGCATTTCCATTGTAATGCGTAAACCGGTGCGACAGACATCACTTTTCAAATTCATGACTGTGCTGCGGGTGGAAGTGTGGTTTAGCATTATTGCGGCGTTGGTGGGTAGCGCACTTATGATTTGGTTGCTTGATAAGTATTCACCCTACAGTTATAGAAATAATCGTGCGGCCTATCAGTATCCTTGTCGGTGAGTGAAAACTAATGGAATTCCATACCTAACCTAAAATTCGTATTATGTTTTAAGCGAATTCACGTTGCGCGAGAGTTTCTGGTTCGCCTTGACCTCGTTTACGCCGCAGGGTGGCGGTGAAGCACCAAAAGCCGTCTCTGGACGTATAATGGTCGCCGCTTATTGGCTGTTTGTGGTTTTGATGTTGGCCACTTTCACAGCTAATTTGGCGGCTTTTCTGACTGTGGAACGTATGCAGACCCCAGTACAATCTTTAGAACAGTTGGCACGTCAGTCCAGAATCAACTATACAGTCGTTGAAGGCTCGAGCACACATCAATATTTCATTAACATGAAATTTGCTGAGGATACGCTGTACCGCATGTGGAAAGAGTTGACACTGAACGTGACGGAAGATTTTCAGAGATACAGGTAAAAATGTTAATTTAATAGAGCCTCTTGAGGGTTGGACAGTTTTTTAAAGTTCAACCAGAATAATTTCTGTACCAATCATATTTGAAATAAAATAAGAAAAGGGGCGAGGCTGAAATCTGAAACTTGTAGAAGAGAAGCAAATTTGTTTGCATCTCCCAGATATTCCTCAATGCTATGACTCCTTTTATTGCATTCCCAACTATTCATTTTTTTCAGAATTTGGGACTATCCCATCAAGGAACAATATGGTACAATATTACTGGCGATAAATGGTTCCGAACCGGTTAAGAATGCTAAAGAAGGCTTCCGCAAGGTTAACGAACATGAAAATGCCGACTTTGCCTTCATACACGATTCGTCCGAAATCAAATACGAATTGACGCGCAACTGTAATCTGACCGAAGTTGGCGAAGTATTCGCGGAGCAACCCTATGCAATTGCAATACAACAAGGCTCACATTTCGCGGTAAGTGGTCGCTAGAAACAGCGCTAATAAAACTATTTTCAAAGAAAAATTTTACCATATTATTCCACAGGACGAACTAAGCTACGCGTTGCTGGAACTGCAAAAGGATCGCTTCTTCGAGGATCTTAAAGCGAAATATTGGAATATGTCGCGCATTAAAGCCTGTTCGGTTAATGAAGAGCAAGAAGGCATATCACTGGAAAGTTTGGGTGGTGTTTTTATCGCCACACTCTTTGGCTTGGGCTTGGCCATGGTCACTTTGGTATTGGAAATAATCTACTATCGACGAAAATACAGTACAATGCAACGCTTCAGCGAAATCACAAAAGTGAAACCCGCCTCTGGTACGTCCATCAAACAATTGCTGCCGAAAAAGAAATCAAAGAAACGTATCGCTGTTTGGCATACGAGCACATCAAAGCGTGATAACTCACCGGAACACAAAACGCCGCCACCGGCTTTTGATGCCGTTAAATTTCGAGGCAAAAAGGTGCCACCCAACATCACATTAGGCGGCCAAGAGTTCAAGCCAGGGCGAGCGGGCCAGCGTCAGCTAAGTGAAAGCTTGGATAGTGCAGAGTATAGAAACGAGGGTATACCAAATAGGGATGATGAATTGCCGCCTTACACAGAATGAATTGGATGTGAGGTTGCAGTCAATGATTAGCAATAAATTATTTGAAATAATCTACAGTAATTATAAGTCGCTAAAATTGTTGGGTCTACTGCATATAAATATATTTCTTGAGTGAAAGCTAAACATTTTCTTGAAGATAGGAAATAGAAGTTTAGAGAATACGGTAACGAATAAAGAAACGAATAAAGACCAGATGAAATAGTGCTTTTGAAACGAGTGTGTGAATATCACAGATATCGGATAATATATATCTTAAATCTATGACTTGTAGTAAAAAGTTTTGATATTTTTAAAATAAAAGTACAAATTTTTGTGCTAATGAAACGCCATGTTTAATCAAAGCTCAAATCTCGACCTTATCTCATCTTAATGAAAAGGGTCAAAACATTACGTGCTTTGGCCTTGAATTGCATCCAAATTCATCATATTAACCCGATATGGTAGACAGCGACTTTTCTGTGCTCTCTAACCTCGAGCAAGTGTTTTGCATTGGTATAAATTTTTCAGGGACAACGCGTTGACGACGAACCGTGTCCAGAACGGCCATTAACATCAACTGAAGATCAACACGTCAATAAAACAAAAGGGAATCATTGATATATCGGAAGCATGAATGAAAGATAGTTTGAAAGATCATTTGGACCTAAAAAAAAGTGAAATTGTAAGTTTGGAACGATTGGTTCCAAAATCACCAAATTTTTTCGAAAAACAACGTCGCGTTAACGTCTATGAAACAATGCTTTCCGACTATCAGGATGCCATGAAACGTATTATCACTGACGATGAGTCGGCGAATATCATGGCAAAGGTAAGCCGAAGCCAAGAAAACCACGTTAAAGCTGGTCAGAAATCAAGCTTATCAACGGTTTTCTTGGACTATCGAGGAATACTATTTGAGTGTTATGCGTCGTTTGCGCGAAGCTATTCGTAAAAAGAGGCCGGTAATTTGAGGCGACAACTCTTTTTACATCACGAGAATGCAGCGCCGCATACTGCATTGATTCTTGGTAAGTCTTTCGTCAAAATTTCAACCAATATCGTGCCGCAAACACAGCTTTCGTCTGATTTAGCTCCGCGTGACTTCTGGCTATTCAGTAAACTCAAATGTCCGCATGGGAGAAAGCTTTTTCAGTCAATTGAAGAGATTAAACGTGTATCACTACGCGCATGGAAGGCTATTCCAGAAATTGACTTTAACAACTGTTTCGAGGATTAGAAGAAACGTTGGCACAAGTATATTGGGGCCAAGCGGGATTACTTTAGGATGGACGACATAGATTTTGAAGAGTAAATTAAGAACTTAAAAATTATGAACAAAGTCTTACGATTTTTTGCTCATAGTCCGAAACAATTTAAGTCCTTGTATGAAACTTTTTTATTTGAAACGATATCTTTACAAAATTTGACTTAGATTATTAGCTAATGCATCGCTACATTTTACTAACATATTGTTTCAGATCGGACTACTATAGCATATACATACAGTGGCGGACAAAAGTCTACATACACCCCCTATTTCCATTGATATGAGAGTACAAAGTTTTTAGGAAAATGTATTTATACAGTTTTATTCTAATATTTATTATAACAATTAACTAAAAAAAATCATTATTTAACATAAAACAACAAATTTATGGAAGAAAAACTCAAAAATTGCTTTGACAAAAGTCTACATACAGTTCAAATCTCATACTTTGTACATTGTTATATTAACCTTAAGGTAACGTTAGCCTTTTTCTTTTATTTCGATATGTTTATTGTTTGATATTTATTGAATTTAGTTCTGGTTTAAACACTTCAATAGCTATAATGGCTCCGCGAAATGAAATATCAATTGATGTAAGAAATTTGGTGATAAAAGAAAGAAAAGAAAAATAATCATATGGTGAAATTTCTAAAATTTTAAACTAGAGTCGAGCAACAGTACAGACAATTCTAAAAAACTTTAAAAATAATGGTTCCAACGAAAATAAACCGCGCCGTGGACGCCCAAAAAAACAATCTCGTAGAGACGTCAGCCTGATTCTCAACGAAGTAGACCAAAATCCAAAAGTAAATGCCAAATTTAGCCGAACGCATAGCAAGTACGTCACAAATGAGTATCCAACCAAGAACAATAAAAAAAAACTCTAAACGATAACGGATTCCACAGTAGAACACCACGGAAGAAACCTTTTATTTCTGAAAAAAACCGGAAACTTCGTTTAAAGCTCGCCAAAAAACACAAAGAAAAGGAAATGGATTTTTGGAAAAAAGTTTAATTTAAAGATGATTCTAAATTCACCCTTTTTGGTAGTGATGAAAGGGCTAAAATTTTAAGGAAAACTAACTCCACGCTTGAACCAAAGAACGTAGTATCAATTGTGAAGCTCGGTGGCGGCAGCGTAATGGTTTGGGGAGCTGTTGCTACCTCTGGAGTTAGAAAGTTGGACTTTATTGAAGATGAAATGGACGGTTATAAGTATAAGTCTCTGTTGGAACATAATTTGAAGCCTTTGGTGGATAATTAAGGGCTCAGTTCCGGTTGGATATTTCAACAAGATAACGATCCGATACATGCTGCGCAAATTGTTAAGGACTGGTAGCTTTATTATACTCCAAGTCAATTAAATACACCACCTCAAAGTCCAAATATGAATATTATTGAACATGTCTGGGAGATTTTGGAGCGTAGAGTTAGAAAGAACCAAATTTCTAGCTCTGCTATACTCTAAGAGCGCATATTGGAACCTTGGAACAGCATTACATCTGCAGCGTTGAGAAATTTAGCAGAATCAATGCCACGGCGTCTTCAAGCAGTTATAGATACCAATGGGGACCCAACTAAATACTAAAACGTCTTAATAATTAGCATTTTGTAAAGTTTTTCGCACTGAACTAAGATATTTTTGTACTGTATGTAGACTTTTGTCAACACAATATTTGAGTTTTTATTCCATAAATTTGTAGTTTTATATTAATTAATGGATTTTTTAAGTTTGTTGTTATTAGAAAGAAGATTAGAATAAAACTGTATCAACACATTTTTCTAAAAAGTTTTTGTACTCTCACATCGAAGAAAACAGGGGGTGTATGTAGACTTTTGTCCGCCACTGTACATACGTAGCTGTCATTTAAACTGATCGATCAAAATCAAGATAAACTAGAACAAAAGCACCTGTGTTGGGTATTGTAGCATCGGTGTAGCTGAAGTTAAAATTTTTTCATGTTTTGCAAACAAAATAGTAAACTTTAAAATTAATAAACTTGAAATTTTTGTTTTCTAAAATAATATGATAAAAATTTTAAGATCTGATGCACTTTATTTGTTACTGTCTTAATGATTTATCAATAATATTGAGCAACAAATATTTTGGACACAACAAAAAAAAACTATGGACATTAAAACCAAATTAAAACAGTTTGATATTTTTTTAACCCATTATGCCGCAATAGTTTCAAATCATACTGTGCCACTGCCTATAGTAATAAAATTCTACATTTTACTCCGCATACAAACAGCAACAGTTTATAAACAAATAGTCTTACATATACCATATATACATACATATATACAATCAGGTACTATAAACAAATTTACACTTTCTAAGCAAGTTTCCAACCGATGTTTATACAAACGCGCGCCTTTCACAATCCAAAAGTTATTCGGCAGGTTAACAGCACACCATTTACAAGAAGAAAAACAAAAGCCAAATAAACAAGCGTTGCAGCACAGAAACTTACAGTTAAAAATAAAAACTAAAAGCCTAAGAAGCAAACTAAATAAAACACAAAAGAAAAAAATGAAACAAAAAAGTTTACAAGATTGCCAACGAATGCAATGAAATGCTCAAACGAATGAGGCGTAGAGCGATCGAGCACCGGGCACCACTTCATTTACAAACTTATGAAACAACGTGCCACAAGCACTCGAGTATATTCATACATATACTATACACTATAGTCGCAGTGAGCCCACTTACAACCATACCAATAACTGTGCAAGGCGAAGCGTGTGCTGCACGCTTCAATCAACAACTTAATTCAATTAATTTCGAAAGACTCGCCAGCAAGGAAACACGCTAGAAGCCATCGCGAAGGCGATCAAGCCGATCGGCAATTAAATTCAAACACATTAGAATAACATTATCACACCGAAACCGGATGGTGGATGGTTTGGCGCGGTGACGAGCAGTTGAGTAGGAGCGTCGTCGTGAGCAGCGTGAACGCGAGCCGATGGGTGTGTGTGTGTGTGTAGATAGCAAGCTGTAATTGTGGTTGTTGGAAAAAAATAAAATGAAAATTGTGCACAAACATTTTGTGGTCAATAATTTGTTGCGGAAAATGCAGTGCCCCAAATGTCTAAATATGTGCTACGCAACCGAGTGAGCGTGGACAATTGCTGTTGACGACTATGGGTCCGCGTGCAGCGAGCTGCGAATTTCCGCATAGTCAATTGATCGATAATGAAGACCTCATTGGAGTACGAGTGAGACGTCGGATGACTGAAGGGGTGAGGGTGGATGACGTTCAAAATAAAGGAGAATGTATGCAAAATTCAAGAAAAAACGTCAACTTTGATTGCATCTTAGCTATTGTATCGGTCACATATGCATTTCTTACAGATTTTTATAGAACAGTTTGTAGGAGAGCTAACTATAGTGAACCGATCTAAAAAAAAATCTTCGAAAACTGTAGTGTTGTCTTGGACAATAGTGTATGCTAAATTTCGTGAAGATGATTAGTTTAATCTAGTAAGCCAATGAGCCACGTATATACCAGTTTTGATCCTTTGTAATACCAGACGGAGTTCAGTTACTGGGGGGTCACCAGATGTTTACAGCCAATGCGGGAGAAGTACAAAAGAGATGCTCCATTGTATCCTTGGTGCCATGCTCTAGACATTCCCTGCAGTCTTCTCGACCTGTCAGCGCCATTATGCAGACGTGTGTCGCCAGAGGGCAGTGTCCAGTTAATATTCCGATCATGTTTCTACATTCTTTTCTATTGAGTGCTAATAGGAATTTTGTGTACTTCCGATCTATCAGTTTGCACATGACTTTTGCAATTTTGCACCCAGGTAACTCATTTCACCGTTCCGTTATCAAGTTATCTTCACTCTTTTCAAATAAAAAAGTTTTTCATACAAGATTTTGATCGATTAGTTGGTATGGCAGCTACACGCTACAGTGGTCTGGTTCCGACAAATGAGCACTTTCTTAGGGTGGAAAAGGACTCGTCTCATTACGCTGATCAAAGAGAAGTTCCCTGAGCGACATTCACTTAGTAGTGGCCAGAAACGATTACTTTACATAAGGCTCAAGCAGCTCACGACATCTGATCTTATACCAAAAATCCTCTGTGTAGCCAAAAAAAACATCCATTTGAAGGCGACTTAAAGTGAGAAGGCGGAATATTCCTCCTTAGGCTCGGATCAGGAATCTCCTTTTGCTGACGACCACTGCCAACGTGTTACGGATTTCAATCTCCAAATCCAAAGCAGTATAACTTTTGCCAACAGGTGCTACTTCATCATCCCCGTCCTGCTATATGGTGCAGAGGCATGGGCAATGACAACATCTGGGCAATGACAACATCTGATGAGGCGGCGTTACGAGTTTTCGAGAGAAAGCTTTATGTTTCACTGCGCAGTGGCAACGGCGAATATCGCAGTCGATGGAACGATGAGATACTATACGATGTCATTAACAAAGTTTACGAAATTAAGAGACAGCGCTGGCTAGGTTATGTCATCGAATGGCTGAAAACACGATAGCTTTGAGAGTATTCGACACAGTACCCGTCGGAAGTAGAGGAAGAGGACCTCCACTCCGATTAGAAAGACCAGGTGGAGAAGCACCTGGCTACACTTGGAATCTCTAATTGGCGCTATAAACACGTAAGCGGTGCCAACGCCAATAAAGAAGAAGAGAATATGTCCCTCATCATAATTTTAATCATGCCTTTGCATAGCTATCACCTAAGGTCTCTCTCCTGATCTTGGTTCTTCCAAACAACCTCTGAATATTTATAAATTCTTCAAACAATTACCATTGACTTGAGAATGATTTACAACCATTTCACAGTATTCAATTATTTTCTTGAATTAAATTATTATTGTATTATTTATATTGTTACGATGATATCATACTAAGTGATTTCCATTTGTGCTTTGTTTTATTATTAAAAACAATGAGTGATTGAGTTTTTTTTTTTTGTTTGAATAACGATCATAACGAAAAATGCGCAAAATTCCAAACTTATTGCTACACATGCCAACACACATGCAAGCAAACACGTAATGGCGTTTAGTAAAAAAGGTGTTACTGCAATATTATTAATTAATTCTTGAATCGGTTCTGCTTCAGCACGCTCTTTCCCACATAACTAACACATCGCACTAATAAAAATTCTTTAGGTGAACTAGAGCCAAACCAATTGATTTATTATTCGCTATTACAATAATTGCTGCGCAATGTATGAGCAACTTTTGGTCGATGCTTGCTGTAAGCGTTTACAGTTGCGCATTTCAATGCCACGATTCATTATTACGACATAGAATTTAATGCGATCCATTAACTAAGAACTTTAGAGTGTTCGAAACTCATTGGCAATCGTTGCGTTGTAGCCTTGAGTACGATTTTGCAAATCGAATACAAATTTCAGTGCAAAAGAGCTTTGAACAGAATATTCTCGATTTGAGAATCACATCAATATGCATTCCAGAAATTGGGCTAAAGATTTAGAAGATGTTTCAAAGATCTGGGTCTTATGCGTTGGTCTGAACTACGATACCAGGTATGACAATTAAGTAATGAGACTGATTCCATAAAAACCGTATATTTGAAAATTATTCTACAACTATGCTATCCCCTTCAAAGTAGTCCCCTTGGGCGCCTATACAACTTTCCAGCTCGTTTTCCATGCTTTGTAACATTTCTGGAACGCTTCGACTGGGATGTCCGCGAGTACCCTCGTCACGGCCGCCTGGATGTCCGTAATCGACTCAAAATGGGTTCCTTTGACCACCGATTTTGTTTTATGAAACAAAAAAAAAGTCACAAGGTGACATGTCGGGCGAAAAAGGCGGCTGTTGCAACACGGCGATCACTTTAGAGGCCAAATACTGGGACACGCTGAGGGCGGTGTGGCACGGCGCGTTGTCGTGATGAAGGATCCAGTTACGACCGATGTCTGGGCGCACCCTATTGACTCGTTTTCGCAATCTTGCGAGTACTTGGCAATAGTAGACTTGATTCACAGTTTTCCCCGGTGGAACGAATTCTTTGCGGACGATTCCACGGCTATCAAAAAAGGCAATAATCATCTCGACTGATCTCCCACTCCGCGCCTCGTTTTCCACGCTTTCACGTTCCTCCTTAAACTCTTTGTGCCATCGAAACACCTGGGCACGACTAAGAACACTATCACCATACACTCTTACAATTTTAGCGTACGTTTCCGAAGCTGTTTCGCCCAATCTGGGGCAAAATTTTATCGCGGCGCGTTGCTCTTGATTTCGTTTTTCCATTTTCCTGACGAGCACTGCAAACACACGTCTACTCAACTTGACGCACCAGGCGATCTAAACAAGCTAGAGCGATGGTACATGTGTATATCAATGGAGAGGGGAGGGATGCCGGAAAAAGAGAAAGGGAATTTCAAGGTCACAGGTTTTCCACAAGCGCGGCAATAAAATCAGTCTCATTACTTAATTGTCAAACCTCGTAAGCTCTATTTTATCAACTATACCGTCACGTGAAAACTATTAACACTATTATTTTAAATGTGAAATCAATAATACCATGAATCCAATGAATTCCGTAATACGGGCAAACACCCGCTACCCTACACCATTTTCGCTTTCTTTCACAGGGTTCAAGGCTATAAGACCAACCATCATACAGCAAGGCAAGATTCAAATAGATTGGTGCACCTCTCAAAAGCAAAGAAGATTTCTAACCTAGTTTCGAGCTGTACAAATATATAACGTATAGGACAGCCTTTTTGAGAGCTATTCTAAGTATGATCTGTGATTTGCCCGATTGTGAAGAGAACATAATAATACAACTAAAAAGCTTATTAAATGAATTTGCTCTCAGAACTGGGTTATTGAGGTTAAGTGCTAACTAAACTTCAAAAGATTGGGCAAATTTGCCAAAGAGAAATGCTGCACCAAGAGCTCTATTTAGGGAAAAAATATTAAAAAACAACAATTTCTATTGTCTAGGGAAAAAGTTAAGAGAAAATATGCAATATTTTATAGATCATCTCCTTTAATTTGGTGTCCAAGACGCATTTAAAAGCCAATGGAAAAAATGGAAATCTTCGAGTAAGACAATCAGTAGCACTTTGCCCAGAAACTAAATATTGCAACAAAAACAGCTTGGAACCATTTAAAGTGCCTCGCGACAAAAAACCTTATGCACCGAATTGCGGTCTTTGAATCGCTGCTGAATCGCAACAAAATCAAGCGATTTTTTAAGCAGATGGTTACTGCTGTGTTTTCACCGGCACCGCTGACCAAGCCAGGATTGACGGTCAGGAATGCTATGCTGTTGGTGGTCTCCTACGACCAAACTCTTGATTTGGAACTGTACCGTCAACAAAGTAGTAATCACCCAGAAGCGGCCAGCTATGACCAATAGGAAGGAAAGCGTGTTCCATCAGAACATTGCCTGGCCACACACATCGTTAGTGACTCGTCAGAACCGCCGGGAGCTTGGTTGGTAGGTTGTTATACGCAACCTTAAAGCCGGGTCGATAAGGCGGTAAACAAACATACTCGAGATATGCCTAGATTTACCTATACGTACGTAAAGCAAATAACGTAATACGATTTCCTTTAGCTTCTTAGCTTTATCCTGACTTCAGGCATTGTAAACTTTTGTAACAAAATGTATGGCATGATTAAAGATACCAAATTTACATAATGAAAAACTCTAACAATTGGGGAAGTTTTCTCAATGACTGGTTAGCAGCCATCTGTCAGTTAAGTGATATTTAAAAGCAAAAGGTTTTCTCCAAAGTAGAAAGTCTTGGTTAAATTAACCAGAACTTAACTGACCGATAAATACTTGCCAAACATTGACTACGGCCCTAAGTAATAATAAAGCTCAGTGGTAATAGCTTTCACATGCCTTTTTGAAATTCAAATGTTGGAAAAAAATCTCTTAAAAGGCCAAACACCAACAGCTACCAAGTAAACATACTTCTATGAAAATGGAATTAATTATAAAGTGGTGAATTTACGCGTAATTATACTATTTAAAACACTCGAAACGTTCTCGGTAGTGTTTGTTATCTCTGCATGTAGACACATAATTCACAGGGAGAAGAACAACTCGCAAGACCACTCACTTTGAGCCAAAAGCAGACGAGCCCACCGCATGAATGCAAACAGTCTTGAGTATGGTGGAAGCAGTTGCTGAGTTAATTAAGCAGAAAAACAACAACAATATAAAGTGATCAAAATAAAATTAAAATGAAATAAAAACCAAAAACAATGAAAGTTGAAAGTAGTCTAAGCAAACATTGGAAATCCAAATAGAAAGCATGTCATATGAGCCTTTCTAGCGAGAAGGTGCAGGTCTCACACACCCCGGAGTATACCTGTCACTTTATGTGTGTGCATAAATCAAAGCGAATCAGGAAACCAATTTCGGAAAGTGTAAATTTGACGAAATGGTTGAAAAATCTCAAAGAAAAAATAAAATTTTAATAAAAAAGCAATAAAGTTCAGCAACTTTACAAAAAGTGTCTATAAACTGAAGCGTTATGAGAGTGAAAAAAACGAGTTTTCAATTTTGTTTACCGAAGCCAGTGCAAACGCTTGAGAGGGTCGAGTGGCTGCGACGATGATTGCAATGCGCCACACTTGGATATTTGAGGCTTTTGGGCATTTGAAGTGTACCAAAACACACTAGAAGCAAACAAAAACAACGCTTTGAAAAAAAAAAAAAAAACAATTAACTCTTGGTTTGTGAACACCAGCGGTGTACAGAGTACAAGTAAGCTGAAGGTCTTCTCTCAAACTGCTGACCAATGTCCAGTCCAACCGGAGTTGGGCAGAGCGCATTTCGTCATGGTGGGGGGCTTTACTAGGCCTGCAAGCACACATTAGAGCAAAGTTTTTGTTTTCGTATATTTATAGCGCCACATTCATTTACCGTTGCGGGCATGTATGTATGTATGTCTGTGAGTGTGTTTCAGTGTGAGTTAGAGCGCACAATCTCCACTGGAAATCTCGACTGTAGATCAGTGTGTCGATCACTGGAGTCACACTCCATCTGTGTAAATATACATATGTATGCATGTGTGTACTATTTCGTGTGTGGGCCATTGCGCCTGCAAGCGTCGTGCTTAATTATTATTTTCTCATGTTTGTGGGCTTTTAATGTGCACTCAACTTGATAGCGGTTGGTTTCTCGGTTTTGAATGCAATTACATACTTACATATGTATGTAGATGGGATTGGTTTTGCTTGATTTTTTGTACTGCTTCATATTTAGCGCTAAATTCATGGTGTCTTGCATGGCACTTGACCGTCTGATGGACTTTGCTAGTAACTGGTTATTCTGTAATGTATGTATGTATATATGTGTGTACACATGTATGCAATTGACCAGTGACTGGGGTGCTGCCCATGGCCATAGCTGTTATGGCGATCATCTGTGGGTTGTTGACGACGTCAATAAATATAAATGACTTTATAGAACAACTAAATTAATAAATAACATTTGGATCGGTATGGATGTAGGTATATACATACATACATATATACATATACACAATTTACAGCAGAAATATAAATGTACGATTAACTCTTATTCGAAATAGACCGTAAAGTCGATTTTTTTTTCAACAAGCTTCGATTGTGTCGAAATATTTTGGAATTTTGAAATCAGAATTTTTCTAAAGTAGCATATTTTATAAACCCGGAAATGTTTGGTCTAATGAGCGGTTGTGGATATGGGAAGTAAAGGTCTTTTATATTCTTATGACGAGGTCACTATCTCTGAGGACCTTATCAGCCTTCGGTTTCTGCTAAGAAAGCTAGAAGTCAGTTCTCAGCTGATCTTATCAGGTTTTGATAAGTCCTCCCCGAAAATACATAGACTAAGCCAAGCAATCGCATTGTTTTCAAGATAAAGTCGGTATTCGTGGGGAGAACTTCAGAACTAAGGGACTAGTTTGCGTACATACAGACAGACTGATGCTGATCATTTAAATATGTATGATATTTAATAGTCTCCGAGATTTCCTTCTGGATGTTGTAAACTTCGTGGCAAATTTAATACGAGTATACTCTCCGGCAGGTATAAAAAACGATTATATAAAATAATGTGAACCCGAAAATAGTGATAGTAACTTAAATAACAAAATATACATATATAATGTTAGAATTTATTTTGAAAATTTTTTGGATTCTCTTAGTTAGGTCGCCGCTCTACTATAGGACCTTTGAAAAACGCATCTCTCGTGTGAGGAAAAGTTTCCTGCTCAAAATTAGCTCAAGTTCAAAAACGAAAAAAATAATATTATTACAACAGGTTTAATCAGTATATTGGTTTTCGACAAAATGGCGACTTTCCAAGACAAGTAGAAAATTTCATGCAAACAGCGTTTCGAGAAAAACGTGTTTAAAGTGTTGGAAGCCGATTTCACTAAGTTAAAAATCCTCATAAATACGCTCATATCTCCGAAACAATTTCCGAAACGACTTCAAATTTTCGCATAAAATTTTTAAATGTATGTAAGTTCGTTCTTCGACATTCATGGGAGACTAAATTCGATGTTTAAAATTCACAACTAGATATAACCCCTCTACGAACCCAAATAAACATTTCTATTCCAAACAGAAATCAAGCTTGTTAATTTATCACTAACATATTCTAACTTTTCGAAGTTGGACCAAGTTTTTCGCTGTTTCATAGCGTATTCGAACCCAGTTATAGTACTTTCAAGTTACAAATTTGATTCCACGATTAAAAAATTCAGCTTCGTTTCAAGTCACTTCATAAAGAACTTTGGAGACCTAATATAAAATTACTTATTGGGTTCGTATAGGCACAAAACCTTAAACTCTAACTTTTGAACTCCATTAGCATATGTCCACTAAATATATGTATATATGTCCCAGCATTCATTGTTATGTTTCAGATCAAGTTTTTAGGACGGCTCTTTCAAGAATTCAATTTCCTTGATTTTCAAATTATTATTTTTAATTCAACCTCGTTTTATTTAACTAAACTATGTTCCAGTACTCGTTGAAATATTTCGGATCAAATTAATTGGACATCTCTCTCAAGTACGAAAGGTCCTTGATTTTCAAATCAATATTTTAAAGTCAACCTTTTTTTATTTAAACGTTTTGTTGAAGGAAAATCAGTAAAGTTATTATTTTTCAAAGGTCTGTTATTAGAAGTTATTGACCAACTATGTAAGTTAGCTAGAGGGTGTTGATATATGAACAGAGAATAAGATTTTAAGGGGTAAATAGTGTGACAGTCTATATTTTTGAGAATTAAAAAAATACTAGTGTACTAAATCTTATAAGACTTTAAGGATATATTTATATATGTACATTTTAAGAATACAAAGTAAATTTTTTAAAGAAAAATTTTAATATTTTTCAAGTTAACGCGATCTCCGACGACAAAAAAAAAATGTTTAAGACAAATGAAACAAAAATTGCACTAAATGTTTGTCGTATTTAATAGATAAAGATAATGATAATGATCGGATAGTACTATGTGTCTCCGAGTCTTCACTAAAGTAAATTTGAAAATTTTAGTTTTGAGAGGAACGCTTTGAAAGATCAGTTGATGGAGCCGTTTAAACTGAGCGACCACATTTCAGAAAGTTGTAACTCAAAAATTTTTTTGGATATCGATATAAAATTTTGGATAACATTTTAAAGGTAACCTAACGAAATATGAAAATAATGGATTTTTGTTTTTAATTTCACACTAGGTGTGACCTTTAAATAAAACCTCCCATTGGAATGCATAATAATAAAACAATGGAAAATCAAGGTCGAGTCACCATCAAGTACAGGTGCAAGCAGATGATTGTGTTTATTTTACAAATAGCTTAGCTTTTTTTATTGCTCCTGCGCTAGATTTATCTTGATATGACCATTACGGATTTATCTTAAGCTACAAACACACATATGAGTTTTAACGCCAGCAATTGTTTACAGACACTTGCAGTTGAACGCCGATAAGATAAGCGATCTCGTTCTTATTAAATAGCCAGAAAGAAAACTAAGAAGGGAAGAGAAATATACTATATATTTAACTGGCACTGGACCCGTCCATATCTACTATATATGTATACATCATATGTATCGAAAGCCACAAAGTTGATTGGCCTTCTTGAGATGAACTCCAGCAGCAGGTAAATCAATTTGAGTATTGAGAGCTGTCCCTAACAGATGAAGATTCATAGAAATAGAAAAGACAGTGAATACAATAATATTCCGTTTCGCACTTCAATTATTGAGCAGAGCGTAGAGAATCACGGTTAATTGGTTATTGGTGCAAGAGATGCTATGTGAAGTGATTTTTCTTCGTGCTTATTCTCTTTTGTTGCTGCTTAGTGTTTCCCATACATTTAGGTGCTAATTAATTGCATGTATACATTTATACTTATATGATATACATACGATATATACTAAAGGTACAGGGTGTGCAAACTTTTATGTGAGCATGTAAACTTAAACAGGTAAATATGTGAAAAAGGTCTGGACGATTACTAACTAAAAGTACATTCGATGCCATTTTGTATGGAACTCGATTTCTTTTGCATGGTCACCACTAGTGCCCATACAGAAGTCCAGACGCTGAACCTAATTTCAACGATTTCAAGCATAAGTCGGCCGGCACTGCTGCAATTTCACGTTCGATAATCGAACGAAATATGTCAATCGTCGCTGGCTTGTTGGCATAGACCATAGACTTGACGTAGCCCACAGGAAATAATCTAACGACGCCAAATCGCACGACCGAGGCCGCCAATTGACTGAGCCATTTTGTGAGATAACATGTTCACCAAACTCGGTTTTCTGTAAATCGATTGGGACATTCCCTGTGTGGCTTGTGGCGCCGTCCTGTGGCAACTACATATTGTCCAAGTCCTTATCATCCAATTTGGGTCTAAAATTATCGGCCATCATTGAACGGTAGCGATTCCTATTCCCAGTGGCACGACCCAATGACGCCGCAGGCCCATAAACCGCATCACACCGTATTTTTTTCGGGACGCAATGTTGACTCATGGATTGCTGTCTGACCAATTAACGAAGCCGTTCAGCCAGAAATGAGCCTCATCGCTGAAGATGATTTTTCGATGAAAATCCGGATCATTTTCAAGTTGTAGCTCAGCCTAATTCACGAATATACGACGATTCTAGTGGTCAAGCGGCTTCAGTTCTTGCGTCAGTTGGATCTTGCAAGGATGTAGACTAAGATCTGTTCGCAAAATTCGCCACAGCGACGTCACAGAGATGCCCAACGCTTAAGAACGACGTGTGAGAGACTAATTTCGATGTTCCTCAATTGATGCGCTAACGACAACGACATTACGGGCACTTCTTTGTCTCACTGTAACGGGAACATTTTTTACTGTGCTTGTGGATTCAAAGTTAAGGCCACTGACTTCGAATTTCGGTAGTAAATTTTAATAAGTTCGACTCGTTGTTGGATCGTATACCTTTGCATGATAAAATGGTAAACCTTACTGAAGAGAAATGTCAAAAGAGCGAGAAAAAAATGGCGTCGTTTGCTATCAGTCTACTTTTGTAGCGTCCCTATTGAAAACCCCGTTAATAGCAACAAACGCGATGTATACGACGATATGGGGGCTAAGCCTTTGACAAAAAAGTCAAATTTCATGAAGATACCTTGCCATAAAAAAATTTTCCAGACAAGAACTTCAATTTGATCGGCCAGTTGTATGGCAGCCATTGTTGTCCAATCTTTTTTTTCTTTCAGTTTCTTCAGAGATTATAGCATTGTTTTGGCCATATTATTAGCCAAACGCCAAATGTCAAATTTCGTTAAAAAAGCTTTGTGTCAAAACCTTTTCATATGTCAAATAATAAAGAATCCCATACAAAAACTTGATTCCGATCGTTCAATTTGTATGGCAGCTATATGCTATAGTGTTCCGATATCGGCGATTTCGACAAATGAGCAGTTTCTTGGGAAGAAAAAGACGTATGCATAATTTCAGATCGGCATCTAAAACTAAAAACAATATTTCAAAGATTTCAAAATTTCTACAGGCCATGGAAATCCAAAATGTACAATCCCAAATAATATAGAGAACAAAACAATAATCAAAGCAACAAGTAATAAATAAATAAAAAAGAATATCAACACACAAAATATATACATATTTTCAGCATAACCAATAAATTTCAATTAGAGTTCGCTTCTGAGGCAGCTCAAACACAATATTATTAAGAATACCCAAATATTATGTAGAAGTGAGACATCAAACCTGATGGTAATCACGGATTGCTATGTTTTATTGCCTAAACAAGATTTGTAATGCCATTTGTAAGTGTCTGTATTCCTCTGCATATAAGTAAGTATGTATGCACATAAGCTCTCATGAAGGTTTCTATTAAGACTGGAAGCTGCTTGTAAGACTATTTTTTCTGCTAGCTTACAATTAGTAAAAATTTGTTTACACTTCTTGTTGTTTTTCTACAACGCTATCCACTACTGTGTTAGCAACAAATCTGTGGTACAAGATCTCTGTTGGACATACCCGGCAATAAATCAAACTAAGGCCTTGTTAGTTGTGAAGAGTTCTGCGACCAGATTTGAAATTGTTTGGAAGTGAGAGAATATTGTAGAAAAAATTTCTGTTCTGTTCGGACAATCACTTGGGAAGTAACTCTTAAGTGGGCTGACAAACTGACGAAACACAAATCGAAGAACCAAAAAAATATGTCCAAAAGAATTTTCGTTTATTCCTGCAAGAACGAGTCATATGACTAGGGTAGTAGTTACCAGTTAAATATGAGTGAAATTAACAATTTTTTTGGAACAGCCTACGATAAATGCGGTTAACACAATAGCGATGAATCGTTCTCTGGAAAAGTGGTGAGGGCTATACCTTATATCGTCTTAAATAACGATTACGAAAAAAGTCCTTTGTGGAGTCAAACGAACTGCGGTTGGATCTCATATATCGATAAAGAATATTGAACTCATCAGAAATTTATTACCATCTTCGTCATTCTCCAGGAATGAGACTCTGTTCCCACGACACTCGGATTATTACCATCTCCGCCATTCACCACGAACGAGGCTCCGTTCCCACGACAGTCGGGTCTACGTAACCGGAACGGACCCAGATTTTTTAATCGGTCAAGGACTCGGAAGAATTCCGTCGATACAACAACAACTAGATTTACGGTATTTTAGCAGTGAACTCGCACAACCGCGACATTCATAAAAGCGGGGTAGCGATGATTCAAAGGTCTTCTTTTAACAACTATCTTCCGGTCAGATTCTGAAGCTCGCGTAAACTCCAGACAGTATAAAACCGCAAGCAGACATCGGATCTCCGATTTCTGAGCATTTTTCTTACAGCGAGACCGAAGTACTTGTCTGTGCTTTCACTCTGGCGAAGCAGCCAAAATATTGATATAATTAATACTTCTCGAGATATTCGACTTTTCACGTAAGGCTTTATAGAATTTTCATAGAAGCTATGTAATAAAAAATCTATGAAAATTCTATACAGCCTTACTTAAAAAGCCAAATATCTCGAGAAGTATTAATGATAGCGATTTTCACCTCGGACCTTTTTTGTAGCAAATAAAATTTCAAATTTTTACATGCCTTGGTTCAGTCCTTAATGTTAATATTAAGGCCTAAATTTTCAGGGAATTTTTTTTAGTGAAGAAAAGGAAATTTCATAATGGGATTAAAAAAAATCAATAGTTAAAAAAACACCCTAATATACATACATACATATGTATACACTTCGAAAAGATTAAAAGCACACGTGCAACAAGTAAACAAACAAATAGACAAGAAAACATTGGACAACACCAAAACTTTGTTGCATTAACACACAAGGGTAGCGACTACTCGCTTACAGCAACTACCGAAGAACAAGAGATTTGACAACATAAGCCATAAAACACCAGAAAAATTAGAGGTAACAACTTCAAAATATAATCAGCAGCTATTGGTGTGGCAGTTTGTTGTTGCAGCATTGTCGTCACCATCAGCGTTGCGCATCATCACCAACGTTGCCGTTAAGTTCGTTAACAAAATCGCCGCCAACTATGAGTATATACATATCAGAAGTCCAAAAGTGGAAAAAAGAGCGTTGCAAGCTTGTGCTTAGCAACAACACACAACGGTGCCTACGGATGCGGACGCCTCACTTTGACTTTGGACGCTGGTGGCTGTATGTGGCTGTGGTTGAGCGTTGGGAGTCATTGATCTTTGTGCTGCATGCATGTAAGAGTGTAAGTGTATGTATATCTGTGTATGTCGCAACCAAAGACAGATGCTAGCTCGGATATTGCCAGCATATGATGTTGCTGTGTTCTTGCAGCGCACTGGCAACCGCATTGCTGTTAAACAGACTCTTCTATGTTTTACTGCGCGGCCCATAAAGAGCGATTGTGCACCGCCAAAAGAAGAGTCGCAGCACAAAGATGAAAGGCTGCTGGAGGCAAGGTGCCAGCACCGGCACTAGCACCACCAGCAGCAGTTGCAACAACGCTGAAACAGCAGATTTTTAAATACTCAACACACACACATGCACTCATACATACATATGTACAAATTATAAAATGCATCTGTAGTTTTCGTTTTAATAATCCCTTCTGGCTGGCGGTTGCAACAATGTTTCGCGTTGTCCTCACAACAGTTCAAAAGTCATCAACATTTTCTGTGCCTGCCCTAACCGCACTTTACTCCTATTTTGGTTTTGTTCTCTAGCCGTTACTGTTGTTGTTGTTTTTTTGCTCTCCATGAGTGCGTTACATTGTTTGTGGCATGTTGTTAGTTCGTGAGTTTATTTGTTGCGAAAATAATTGTCAGCATTAATTTAACGTAAGAAAAAGTCACTGAAAGCCAGCCGACGGACAGACGGACTGAGAGATAGACAAACGGGTGTTGGTGCCCAATAGGTTGTTTAGCCGATTAACTGCAGCTGTTGGTGGCTGTCGGAGAGCGCAGGCGGACTGGGTGGAGCACATAGCTGGCGCTCACGATTTGTGGGCGGAATTTGTTAAACATTTAACTCGGAAATTTGGTGTAGTTGTGGAAATAAGAAAAAAAAATATATATACGAGTATATATTAATACATATTCCGAATCATAAAGGTAGCCTAGGGAAAAGTTTAGTTTTCAATTCATCGAAATTGGAAACATTTTGATCATAAATTTTATGAAAATTTGAGAAAGCATAACTTTGAGCGACTCAATCAAACTTCGAGATACGGGGTTGTTGAAATCCAATAAAAGCTCCATCAAATAATGACTGACATTTACCCTTTTTGATACCAACTACATGCGGAAAGTGTTGCTGGCCGGCTGATCTATACAGACTGATCTGAAACTATCAATATCCTTGAGATTACTTGGACAATAGACCAGGTAAACATATGGGCTCTATAGCAAGGTCTTCATCGTCGAGTACCGTAGATTACAAAAATTTTTCTATGAACCGTCGGAACGAACCGTTGGTAGAGACGCGATTCACAATAAAAAAAAAAAACGATAGTACTGTTTACCTACTCGATATACGAATGGAGAAAAGTCATTTCTCATTATACCCGGCATAAAAAACACTTGTCACTCTGGACTCTGGCTTACCTAGATGTTTCTTTAGCAAGAAATGGCGTATTTCGGTGGCACCGGGCATTTTTGGAGGGCTCTTCCCGGCCGGTCGATGCTGAAGACCGTGTTGGGAGACCTGCGACTTCGACAAACAATCAGACATGTGTGTATGTGAACATGTGCAAGGTGTGCGCGAAGATGGTCCCAAAAGTGCTCACTGACGACCAGAAATTGCGACGAATGGAAGTGTGCTAAGAAAACTTGAACATGTGGCATCCCAACGCTTGTGCATACGCCCTACAGTCAAGACGTGGCCCCCGGACTTTTATTTTGTTTCCTTTCCTAAAAAAGGCCAATGAAAGGCAAGCTTTTTGAGACGACGAAGGGGTTCCAAACAACATGTACCTCGGCTCTCGAGACTATTCCGGAGAATGCCTTCCGTGACGCCTTCAATACTTGGAAATCGTGCTGGCAGCGCTACATTGACGCAGAAGCAGCCTATGTTGAAAGTTTTTAAAGGATTATAAATATAGGTTCAAAAAATCTTTTTAAATCGACTCAGTCCTATTACTTTCCGGACAAACCCTGGATCTGGTGCCGTCACGGTGACCTAATTTTCAAAACTCTAGAAAACTTGTTTTTTGGAGGGTTTAAAGAAGGTTGAGCAAAGTTGGATCGATTATACTACATAGGTAAAAGGAGCCTATGTGAAGAAATAAACCGCCAATTTTTCAATTTTTTTTTTTTTTGGTTCTGCAGACGAAGTACTTATAGAACCGCTTTTTTATATGAATATAAAGAGTCTGGAATACGGGAAGACAAAATGAACAATTCTACTTTGGACCGAAGCGGACTTTCTAGCACTGGAAATTTTCAAAACAGTACTAGAAAATCAACACTAGATGAGAACTTGAAAAAGGTCATTCGTTGCCTGTGTGTTTCGGATTGGTACAAACTGGCGAAATGAAGCTACGACTTGTCGCCCAAAATCGTTTAACTTGCTAAAGTGCCTTTTATACAGAAAACACTAAATCTTTGAAAAGAAAAAGAACATCAAGTTAGCAAGAGACACAAAAAAACTGCTATGAACCTAAAGCAGATACAACTTCACTCAAAGGTGTTTTAAGCAAGATGTTCCATAACCTTGTATACATACATATGCTTATCGGTAGGTACACTCGCGTTTATTGAAATTTCGTTAGAAACACTTTATGTGGTTAACACTGGACTTTTAATGCCACAGAAGACAATAAAAACTGCAGACGACAGCAAGTCAGGCATTTAAGGCAACAAAAAACAACAAACACTCAACATTGCTGTGGTGCGATGAGAAAATATAACCAAAAAATAATAAAAATAAACGCGAAAAATAACTTATGAACTCTGCCACAAACTGGTTTTGCGCCTGTGGCCCGAACGACGCTATGGACCGCAGAGTTGAACTTAGCAAATGTTTCGGCATGAAAAGTAGCAAGGAAGTGGTGGCAAGTGTGCTACCATTTCATTGATATTTACTTTGGGACTGGCTTAGTTTTTTGGCTCAACCTTTTTGCCTGGAACGCCAATGGAGTTTTTTGTTTGGTACATATATTTTTGTTGTATTTTTTCTGCCCAGTATTTTGGCTGCTTTTTGCTTATTCGAAGCCAGCAAACAATTTCTTTCCCAACAGACACTCATTGACCGCCACTGTCATTATTATCTCGCTGCTCCAAGTGGTGTCTGGCAACGTCTTTTGGGTTTTAACAGCGCATGCTCGGAACTTCAAATGGTATTTGTAGTTGTTGTTTTTGTTTGATTTTTCTCGTGCTGACTGCTGTAGCATAGAATTTATTTCCAACTTAAGTAAATGCGACTTTATCGCGAAATGCCATCCGGCATACATCCCGAAGGCAAAGTGAAATGTGCGCATGCGCAGCGCAGATATTCACTGCAAGTACTCGCAACTATGCCAGTGCAGGCGTGCAGGCACCGCTTGCATTTCTGTACTTGCAATACTTGGCAGTGCAGAGTGTGCGCACTGAAGTGTTGACTGAAGCTAAGCGCTAGCAGCTTTGATTTCTAATGGTGCACGCGTTTGCATAGTAGTTGTTGTTGCTGCTGTCTTTACCGCGAGCGCCGATGTTTTCGGTTACAGTTTTTCAGTTAAATTTTTTTTTCATCTTGCCATTTCGTTTAGTGCCTTCACCACACTAACACACACATATACAAAGGCATTTTGTTGCTTATTTTCCACAATGTGCATGTTGTTGCTGCTTTTGCTGCGGCTGCAACGCAATATGGTGAAATGTCTACACAGAAGATGCAACAAAGAGATAAATTCCATTTTCGTCTTTTTGAAGCTCACTACGAGGAACAAAAGCAAAAGCTCCGCAAAACAAAGGCAGCAGCAGCCACAATAGTTTACCTCCTATAGTTAGATACATACATATAAACATACATATGTACATACAGACAGCAACAAAAACAATAGCAATTGCTGCCAAATTGTTTTTATGTCTTTGTCTTTCTTGTATTTTTGCATTCAAGTTACTTAAGCGCACTTCGGTCCGAGACCTCTCTTCTACAGTGTCTCGTCCAAGCGCAGTCCGTTGTTGGGTTGTCACTGCTTCTGCGGAAATGTAAATTAGAAAAACGTGCCTTAGCATAGGTCAATGGAGAAGTGGAATAAATGACACACAGTATTTCTGGAAAATCTATTTCTTTATTTCTTTTAGAAATTACATACATACATACATACATACATTTCATACAAAAGCTCCAACAAGCCCCCAAATTCGAAAAATCTGTTTTTTTTTTTTTTTTTGAAGTGAAAATCACGAAATGAACACTTTATCAGCAGCATTCTTTATATTAATTTTTAACCAGTTTTGACAGAAATGCTGAGGTATGCTTAGGTTAGGTTAGGTTAGGTCGCAGGGTTGATCCGCAATCGATATATCGCACTTGCACCTACACCATATTCGTCCGAAGATGTGTATCACCAGATCTTTATAAATCTTCGAAGCTTTTTGAGCTTTCCACAAATTTATTAAAGCGGTCAATGTCAATCCTCGCCACTTCGCTAGGTTTGCCAAAAGTGTCTCTAGCAACATATTTCAACCTCAGTCAGGCAAAAAAAAAAAAAAAAACGGCCAGTAGAGGGAGAAGTGATGAGATGATTCCGCCTAGCTTTCTATCATACAGCTTTGGCAAAGAGCGTCCGACAGAATATTTATTATTACTCCAGCCTATTATAGAGCAACGTTCTAGCAAAATAGCTCAACCACATTCTTGAGCTGCTTTAGTTTTAAATAGATTTAAGATTTGAATACTTATTGTTAGCCTTTACCACGCAGATCCAACAATTAAAGAAATATTGAAAAAAAAATTATATTTAGACTGCATACTGCCCTAAATTAAAAAATAGTAAGTCGTTCCCACGAAAGTCGAGTCTAAGTAACCAGAACGAATCCGGATTTTTAACCGGCCAAGGACCGTCAACTCGGCAGCATGCCTCGAAATTACTTTAGCAATGTTTTCTGCCGCTGGAACAACAATAATAAATAGAAATATAATAGCGGTTTAGTTTGTTTGAATATTTTCTGTGGATTCGTCTCCCGAAAAGACGAGGGCGGCCCTCTAAGTACCTAGTCTCTCGATATCGCAATAGAAATTTATTCTAGTGTAGTGAATTTTCGTAGACGACTATTTTCAATCTCGAACCTACTCCGAAGTAGGCGCGGCTGTCCTAACGGTCGAAAAGATAGTTGCCACCGCGTTTGGGGGTTTAAAAAGTGTGAGCTACATTGATTACCTTGAGAAGGGGAAAAGATGAAATGTTAGAGGTGACCCTAACACCTAATGTTGGCAAATGGGGTAAAGCGAAAATATAGTCCAGCCCTGCCCTGTCAGTCTCACCGGCAGCGCCGTAACTAAGCTCGGATACAGAAGGCCAATAATCTACTCAACCTCAACCTTTTGATTACCAAAACCAAAATCAACAAATAATTATGATAAATTGAATGAGGACTTTCAACATTAAATACAGATGTATAGGTATACATCACGCTAAAGGATTGCACCGATAAGACCCCGAAGGACAGAAAAACAGTCCCATTTGAAAAAGAAAAAGGTGATTTAACAACATCCACCTGACCATGGTTAATATGCTCGAATTATGCTACGTATTGCTGCCCCATCCATATGCATACTCACCAGTTTTGGGCTTGTGCGACTTCTTTTTGTTACCAAACTTGAAGTTGGAGCATTGCTGAATTAGGTATGTATGTATATCGAGCTTGAAAGGAGGTCATGTTGAGAAATATGTATATAAGAGACTTCCGCCGTCGAAGTAGCACATCATTATTGTATCAAAACCAATTGTTGCTGTCCGACTCTGACATTTGCAATAGCGTGTTTTGAAAGCAAAGAACACCTGTTAACAAAATCGTCAAAACTACATAGTCGGAGCACATTCCAATTTATTGATATAATATCGGTTCCGACAAGTGAGCAGCTTCTTAGTGAGAACGTGTGCAAATTTTCAGATCGATAACTCATAAACTGAAGGACCAGTTCGTATAACATATATGTATGTATATTAGGGTGATTAAACAAACATTTTTTTTTCGTTTCGAAAGCCTCTCCAAGCAAGAGTTCTTAATTGTAATGGGAAGGTCCTCCTACTTACAGTTTTCTTTTTTTTCTTATTATCAGATAGAAAAATTTATATCTCGCTTCCAACCACTTGAAAAAATATCTTGTTCCTAAGATTTTGTAGGAAATTGAATGCTCTAAAAAAAGGTCTCGAATGATTTTTTCGTAAACCCAACCGTTTAAAAGATATTAACAGTTAAAGTTTGATTATTTTTGGGAAATTTTTTTATTTCTTATGAATTTTATAACTCAATGAAAAAAATCATTATGAATGATGAAACTCATAGGTTTTTGGAGAGGCTTTCTTAGAGGTGTCTAGGAACCTATTTTTCCGAGTACCAAGCGAAAAATTTTTTTTTTATCACCCTAATGTATATAGACAGACGGACGCACATGGCTTTCTAACATTTCAACTTTAAAAAGAGCTTTTATTTTCAAGCAGATATAGCTCGACAGCTGCTGGCAACCTCAACAATGATCAATACTGTTAGATAACGCATATTTTTCAATGTTGTACAAGATCTTAAGTGCTTTAGATTAAAAGGTTAGACCATAAGTTTGTTGATTAGTGTGCGTAAGAAACAACAAAGCTAAATATTTTCTATAAATATCAAAATGAAGTGTAAGTATATACACATTTACAAAAAAAAACATATAAGAACTTATAATTCTAATAAGCTTTCAAAAACTAACTGTACAAGCACTAAAAATGTATTAATTCTAATTTGTATAGTGAGCGTGGAGTGTCACAGCGATTCATATGGAGAACACACTCATGAACTCATCAAAACTAAAAGCTAATGCGCCGAAAAATTTCCCAGCTGCAAGGGCGCGATTTGATTTGTTGACACACTGCGTGGTCCACATTAACTACACAATTACCATAAGAATAATTTCCATGGCTTTAACACTCCAGGCTAAGCGGCTTTTCTTAACAAATACCACTTGAAGACCACGGCAAGGTACGTTGAATGTGAAAACAACGCTAAGCACAGCTGAAACCCTTTAGAAAATTTCCATTTAAGCAATTGGGTATATGAGTCATAAATGTTGCACGAATGCTGTGTGTGTATGTTTGTGTGTTTGTAAGAGTTTAGTCCGGTCTTGGCACGCCTTTGCGGCTAGTGGCAGTGATCAGCTAAATAAAAATATTTGTTTGTATATTTGTGGTAGCAACGACAGGTAGAATACTGTCGAAGTGAAATAGAAAAATATGAAGGAGTGTGTGTATATTAAATATTATGCATTAAAGTTAGATTATATTTAAGGCCTGCCGTCTGGCAGTAGCACTCAATTCATGCACTACGACTCTGTTTGCACTTATAAATTCAACTTTGTCGTAGAAACCTGATTTTTTTCTATTAAAAATAAAAACAAAGTTAACTTCGGTTGCAGCGAAACATTAATACCCTTCACAAAAAAAAAGTTTTCGGTGCAAAAACTTGATTTTTGTCGTACAGTTTGTGCCATATCGACCGATGTCGGAAGTTCGCAAAATTTCAGATCGATACGGCAAAAACTGACTATATATATTTTTATGGGATCTCCAACGTTTCCTAATTGAAGTTACAAACTTCGTAGCAAACTTTATTGAATTTTTTTATTGTCTTATTAAATTTACAACACCTCTAGAATATTGCGCTAAATTTTCAAGTTGATCCGAGTTATAGTTTCGGTGTTACAGCCTTGAGAAATTGTGCGCTCGAGGCTAGCTAGGCTAAGTGCCTTTAAAAGCGCTTTTTTCTCGAAAATATGTTTTTGAAGTCGGCAGGCAAGATTTTTTGAGAACTCATCAACCGATCTTCAGAAAATTTTACACAGGTCTTTGAGATACAATTTTTAAAGACTTCGGCGAAGGATTTTTCTTTTCGATTACAACTATTTGAAAAAAAAAATGTTGCGAAACTTTCACTGCAATTTTCATTTTTTGGTTAAAATGTCTGCCAAAAATCCAATTTTCGATTTGTTTTCTTCGTCCTAGTTCTATTAAGGGGGTATTCTAGTCTAGGGGGTATTCTAGTCTAGAAGCATGAATTTCAGGTAATTTTTAAAGTGTCGTAAAACAAAGGCAATTAATATTTTTACTATCCATTTTTTTATTAATTATTTATTAATTTTTGAAGAGTACAGAAAAAAATTAAAAACTAAAATAAGTAAAAAGTTTCAAAAATTATGAGCTGACGAAGTGGGGGGTCTATAAAAATTTCCACGTGACCATGCCCATGATTTCAACCCTCCTAGCTATCTGAAACCAAAAAAAAAAATAATCTAGAATAATGTCGCAATGGTCGGAACTACGGAAAAGTGGGAAATATTTTTTTACCCAAAATGGCGACTGCCTGAAAAACAAAAATTTTATTGGACACTTTTTCTGACTATTTCGAATTTTTTAAAAATAATAAAAATAAAAATTTTGGGATTGGGGCTAGTTCCAACCATAGAAAAGCCTATAAAGAAGACTATAAAAATTTCAAGTAAATCGGTCCGGTAGAACCTGGGAAATCGTGGGCATCGTTCCGGAAAAGTCAGTTTTGAGAAAAACGCGTTTAAAGTTTCCCTAATGTCTTTTGTTCGATTAGTTCCGGCCGAACCAGTTTGGATGCCGGGTCAGAAAAATGCCCATATCTCCGAAAATAATTTGAATTTTGAAAAATCCTCTTGTACACATATTCTTGAATAGTTTGAAAATATTTGATTTTTTTAAATTTCTAGACTAGAATACCCCCTTAAGTATCCTGTACGGAGTTATCTTGCCAACGCGGGCGCATCTTTTTTTTGAGGGGACACCGGAAAGGACGTCACAATGGCCGAGTTTAAAATATTTTTTTCCAAAAATTTCATTTTTTCTTTGTTAATAGTGTATGTTTGTAACAATAAAAAATTCTAATAAAATATTTCATTTTTTATATGAGAAAAAAATTGTTGAAAAAAGGCTGTTTTTTAACCGAGGAAACGCATGTAACCCCTTAACATATTACTACGTTCAGGGTATTATAAAAGCTGGCAACACTTGGCTCCTGCCTCCATCGCTCAGCGTGTGACTCAATTTGCGTACAATAAACATAAACAATTTATTACGAGTAACACTTGAACACTTGCCTTTACATATAGCCAAAAAAAAAAATATATATATACATACATATACTGCTTGTAGCTCTATTTGCTCGCAACAATTTGCTATTTGCCATTTACTTGGCGTAATTTATTGCATAGATTTGCGCATAAACTACGAACTGTGCATGTATGCGCGTTCCAGTGTGTGTGTGTGTTGGTATGAATAATGCAAATTGGCTGTCTAACTGATTACAAGTAGTCGATAGTTGGCTGCAGCGCCTGCCACAGTAAGTTTAAAAGCGAGGCTAATACAAATTGCATGCATTTGTAGGTCTGTGTGTCAGTGCGAGTTGCTACTTAGGCGCTAACCGTATTCCACACACATATTATTTTTTTCATACTTGCTGTTGCGTAGTTGTTGCCAATCGGCTCCACCTATTTAATGACGGTAATTGGCAGTTTAGCGCGACGGGATGCGCTTTGATCTCGCCTCAAACCGACGTTTAGGGAAATGCTCGCACGCTTGCGCCTTGTTGTTGTTGTGCTACCAGTACTGCTGTCCGCAACTCTCCTCCTGCTAAATGTCGATAAGAATCATGTTGACAGCATTTGCCTACTGGGCGATTAATGCAAGTAATGCATTGCTTAAATCGTCATAGATCAAGATCGGCTTAATGCTGTTATTGTGTCGGTGGAGGTCCGAGAGGAATATTGGGTAGTCGAAAAAGTCTATTAGTTTTCTGTCTATAGATGTCGTGGCAGTAGTATATCTCCAGTGCTTCCAATCACATTGTGTCATACCATATAGTGTTGGAAAGGTGAAGGTAAAAGCTTCAATTAACAAAAAAAAAATGAAATTCGGGGAAGTTGAAAAAAATTACAGCTGTTTAAAAATGAGTGGAAATAATGAAGAAATTCGCTATATTTAGAAAATTTTTGTATAAAAAAGAGAAGAATGCCACGTAAGTCACCAATGAAATTTGTGGAGTGTTCCAAGACGATGCTGCATCAGTTCGTGTAGCACAACAATGGTTCGCTCGCTTTCGTTCTGAAAATTCCGATGTGAAAGATGCACCGCGCTCTGGTCGACCTATCGTTGAAAAAGTCGATGAAATTATAGAAAAGATTGACCAGAACCGTCACATAAGCAACCATGACACCGCTAAGGAACTCAACATTCATCATCAAACGGATTGGAACCATTTAAAAAAGCCTGGCTACAAAAAGAAGCTTGATGTTTGGGTACCACATGAATTGTCTGTGAAAAATTTAATGGATCGAATTAACAAATGCGATTCTTTACTGAAATGAAATGAAGACGAACCATTTTTAAAGAGAATGGTAATAGGAGAGGAAAAGTGGATAAAATACGACAACATTGTGCGAAAAAGATCATGGTCCAAGCGTGGTGAAGCTCAACAAATGGTCGCTCAAAGCCAGGATTGATGTCTCGAATGATTATGCTGAGTGTCTGCTTGGATTGGAAAGGAAGCATCCACTATGAGCGGCTCCAGCCTGGTCGAACGATTGATTCTACATTTTACTGCCCACAACTGATGAGATTGAAGCAAGCAATCGAAAAAAACGGCCAGAACTGATCAACAAAAAGGGCATCGTCTTCCAACAGAACAACGCTAGACCACGCACATCCTTGATGACTTGGGAAAAACTGGGAGAGCTTGGCAGGGAAGTTTTGATGAATCCACCGCATAGCCGTGACCTTTCACCATCGGACTATCATTTATTTCGGACAATGCAGAACTCTCTTAATGAAGTAAAGTTGATTTCAAGAGAAGACTGTGAAAATTACTTGTCGCAATTTTTCAAGGAGGAACCAGAAAAGTTTTACACTGATGGAATAATGTCTCTAGCGGAAAAATTGCAAAAAGTGGTCGACCATCATTATAAATAAAAAAAAAATAAGTTGAAGTTTGATTAGAAATACGAAAAGACTTTCGACTACCCAATAAATTTTTTTAATTGCCCCACAAATATTTAAAGAAATGTTTAAAATAAATCGTGAAGTCAGGCTTGATTAAATAAGAAGCGCCAGAAATATTTTCTAATCTTTCATGGAATATCGCAATAAAGTTGTTACTGAAAAGCAGCTGCTCGTGACTCATCTAGTACTTTTGATGCAATCAAACTTAGAAGAAAAAAAACTGGTTATGTAAATTATTTATTACTTAGAGCTTAGTTTCTCGAGGTGTAGAGCCACTAAAACGATATATGTCTCATTAGCTGCCACACTTGCGCCATTAATATGACACCATAAAAAATTATAACGTGACATCTGATACTACAGCGACAGTAGAAACAGGTGGAAAACATATGCTCAATATAAAAACGAAAATAAATTAAAATATACTTATTTGTTTTACAACTATACTTTTGGTTAAAAATTAAAATAGAAGTCTAAAAAATTGTAAAAAAGTTTTTAAAAATTATAAAAATATATAAAAAGAAAAATAATAAAAAAAAAAATATATTTTTTTAAAAAATATAGTAACAATTAAAATAATAAATTTAGAAATAAAAACTGAATGTAAATATAAAAAACAAAAAATCAATCAAAAAATATAAAAAAATATATAAAAAAATAAAATAAAAAAGTATATACTATATATCGTCACCTAAAATGAAAAACAGCGTATCATCAAAACCAAACCGAAAATCGCTGTCAGACATAATAACCAATATATAACCATTTTATAACCAAAACTCTAATTTTGTTTCAATATAAGTGGTTTCTATTATATCGTTTTTCCTTCTTCATTTCTAAAGTTGAAAAGAAAATTTCAAAAAAATAAAATAAAAAGTAAAATAGCGCAGTTAATGCGCTGCAGACTAATTGCAGTTGGTATACAATGCAGGCAACTCAGGCTACAGATCGCCGAACTAAATAGGTCAGCGATGGTTGGCAGGTGTCTGTACGGTGTTTATGGTATACAGCGAGCAATGCATGGCCTACAAATTTTTCTTTCAAAATTAATCTGTTAGTCAAAACAAAACAATGCCTTTGATATTTTCACTGATGCTATTGTTGTTTTTACGGTAGTTGCTGCAGGGAAAATGCATCGATTGCAGCTTAAATGGGCAAGCATTAACGAATTATTTAAGCAATCAAGCATAGCAACAAAAAATATTAAAAAGTGTAAGCGAAGGGGAAAAATTAAAAAAAAAATGTGAAATTGAAAAAAATATAAAATAAAAAAGTAGAAATTAAAAAAAATTTTAAATTAAAATGAAAAAAAAAAAAAAAAATTAAAATTAATAAAAATAATAAAATTAAAATAAAAAAAATAAATAAAAATATTACATTTTAAAATAATTCAAATAAAAGAAAAAAAATAAAATATATTAAAAAAAAATTTAAATAAAAAAAAAAAACTAACAAAAAACTAAAAATAAATCCAACTAAAAAATCAAAATCTTAAAAAAAATATAAAAAAAATAGCAGACAAATTTAATACCTAAATTACAAGCATCAACAATTAATTAGAAAATTAAATGCAAACATGATACTCATAGCTAACAAAAGATAGAAAATAAAGTAGAATATGAAAAAATGCCAAGAACCAGTGGAAGTCAGTGAGGCAGCGTTACGCGTTAGAAATCTAGCGTGAAATCTAATAGATTTCACTTTGAACTTTCTGTGTTCACTAATAAATACAATAAAGCGAAATTCTATTAACATTTTCTAGCATGTGGGCTGTGGCAGTTTACATTAATCACAAAACAAAAATCTAGACACAAAAGCAGCAACTACAACGACGGCAACAGCGACAGCGCAGCGTCGAAAAGCTGGGCAAATAACAAAAGCACACGAAACAATCTTCTATTGTGGGTAGTTGTGGACCAGTTGTAGCGTTCTTCGGCGCTCACACAGCTGCGTTGTGTGACTCAAAAGTTATTATTATTTGTTTTTCTGTAAATTTATATGATTTTTATGTATCGAATGCGCGCAAGACAAGAATGAAATACAATATGATTAATAAAATATTCAAGTTAAGATGTCTCAATTGTATTTTTGACAGGCGAAAACTTTGAACGTGCTGAGATAATGTTTTTTATTATTTTTATAGCGGATGAAGAAGAAGAGCGAACAGCGGTTGAGCCCACACCAAGCCGCTGCAATTTGTACAGATTAAAAATAGCTGAAAATTATAGAATGTCTAACCTAAATAAATATTTATTTGCTACTAATAAATGGGAGAAATTTTAGTAAATGTGTTTATAGCATTTATTGATTTTGTACGCTCAGCTTGTGATTTGGAAAGCTCACGACAGGCGTTGATCGAGGCTGCTGTTGCGTAGCAAAGAAGAAATTAAAAAATATTTTAACGCGTAATTCACGTGTGGCAGCAACCTGCTGTTTTCAAAAAAATAAAAAATTAAAAAAAAAAATAAAAATAAAAAACAAAAATATAAAAACAAGAAATAAAAAAAATTAAAAATAAAAAAAGGAAAAAATAAAAAAAAGGAAAAAATAAAAAAAGGAAAAAATAAAAAAAATATATAAAAAATGTAAATAAATAAAAATATAAAAACACCAAATAAAAAAAAATATCAAAAAAGTAAGAAAAATAAGTAAGGAAAGTTAAGTTTCATATTCTTGCAACTTGTAGTCTTTTTAGTTATATGGGGTAAGTTTTCACCCGACTTTACCTGTATATGCGGCATATAGTCACCCGGAAGTTCGAAAAAATTCATATTAGATATGGTGGCTAAGGTGACCCGATTCAAAACTTTTTTGATACACAGGAAAGAGTTCTCTCTAAATTTCAATTATTTACGTATTCGGTAAAAAATCACTCGGGTCTACATATTCGGCTCCAAAAGGATTGCACAGTTTTTATCTTATCGTTGCGAATGTTGGAGAAGGTTTACGGTGATTCTGTTTTATCAAATATACAAGCCTACGAGTTGTACAAGGCCTTCAAAGACGGTTGGCGGAGCCTTCGACCTCTTCAACTGATGAAAATTTAAAATTAAAAAATAAGGATATGGTGCTTGAAAATCGTCAGAGAAGTTGTAGAGAGATGACAAGAGACCTCGACATCTCTCGCGAGTCCGTTCGAATGATTTTGGTGGATATTTTGTGTAAGAAACGCGCTCTTGCTCAACTCGTCCCAATAAAGCAAAATCTTTTCAAAAAGAGTTTCATAAACAGGTCACTTTGGACGTCATGAATTTGTTCCGGAAGAACAGAGGTCAATAAGGAGATCTTTTTGTTTGCGTGAGAATATGCGTCGAAAACGGCCGGAATTGTGGAAGAACAATTCATGGATTTTACACAATGATAATGCACCATGGCACCGTGCCACGATTGGGACCGAATTTAAACCCAAAAACGCAGTGCATGCCATCAATCAACCGCGGTATTCAGCAAATTTGACTGCATGTTATTTTTTCTTATTCCCCAAACTGAATTTGCCGTTCCGTGTAACCCGTTTTCAGTCGATCGAAGAGATTATTAAGTTCGGGGCCAATTTGTAGTATACCTTGCACAGTGTTTAAAAATAAATAAACAAAAAACAAAATAATATAGAAAATATTTACTTTTTTCGTACCCAAAAACCTAATTTTATACAAAAAAAAAATTACTTTCTAGTTAATCGATTATAAGGAGGAAAGAAAAATATATTTTGCCACAACGAATACCGAAATAAGCATATAAATGAGCGTGCAAAATATATTTTTCATGCATATAAATGCAAATTTTTTTTTTTTTTTTTTTTTTTTTTTTTTTTTTTTATAAATTATTTGTACAATACTTAATATTCTACAAATAAATATCTAGCAGCACTGGCAGCAGAGGCCTTCGGCTGTCTGTTATGCTACATACATATGTACATATGTTTAATGTAATATTAAAACAGAAGTTTAAGGATAGATTAGTACTTAGGAAGTAGGGTTAGTGAGTTAATTAGAGTAGCTATAAATCTTTATATTCGTCGAAGTAGATCTGTTTCCTTAAGAAAATTATAAATCATATTCACATTTTTAGCGGTGGGCTCATTCAGAAGCTGGAACGGATCGGCCGAATTGAAAATCTCATGTCTAATTGTTGTAGTTATGGGACAAGCGGTTAAAATGTGTTCTAACGTTGCGTTTACGTCGCAGAATGGGCAGTTTCCATGAGGGGCACGTTGCAATAAATGAGCGTGTGTAATTATGGTGTGTCCCAGACGTAAGCGGGTAAAGGGCCTGATGGCGCGTAAGGAGATGTCGGCAGTGTAGGTAGGCTTAATTCTGAACGGGTTGATTTTAGAATAGTGATGAATATATCCACTCCAATTATCTTTTGCTGATTTTTTCCTTAGGCGTGTAATCTCAGTTATAATGTCTTGTTTTGTGAAATAACCGAAAGTTATGGTTGGTGTATTTGCTGCATTTTTCGCAGCTGCGTCTGCTTTTTCATTACCGGATATCCCTGTGTGCCCCGGGATCCACATCAGTTTCAGTTTGTTTGGATATTTCAGAAGATAGTTGCGTATGGCGACTATTTCATTTTGTGTATTTTCCGGCGATTCTATGGCTTCGATGCAAGATTTGCTATCGGTGCATACGATATACTTTCCCCTGGTGTATTTTACATAAGTAACTGCTTCTAATAAAGCGACGACTTCGGCCGTATATGATGAACATATTGTGTGGAGAGAGCCGTGTCGAATCAAGTCACCATTTTCTTTTGTGACTGCGAACGTTGAGCTGTTTGCTGTTTTTGAGCCGTCGGTGTATATAAAGTTCCAACCGTAACTGGAGTATTTTGACTTCTCCGAGGCGAAGAGTTGCCTGTATTTTTCGCTAGAGGTCTTATCCTTCGGCAGTTGCAGGGTCTTAATAGCAAAGGAAGTATTTTTTATCATCCATTGTGGACGAGTTTCAGGTCCAAGAGAACATTTATAGGAAGGTAACTCAAGTTGCCTGGCGAAGTTAACGCATCGCGCGATGGCTGACAAGCACTTAGGTTTCCGTTTCCTCGAGAGAGCATTGTGGACGTCTTTGGCGAGAATAGTGTTGGTCGTGAATAGAAGCTTTGGTAGTAAACGTCTGGTGCAGTCGATCGTCCTGTCTGTTATAGTTGGCAGGCCAGTTTCAGCAAAGAGGTTCTTTAGTGGTGTTGTTGGAAATGCTCTAATGCTTCTGCGCATGGCCACATGGTAAGGGGAGGAGAGTATTTTCATCGTAGAAACCGGGCAGTTGCCGAAGATAGGTAGAGCGTAGTCGATCTTGGAAATCACTAGAGCCTTGGTGACGTTGATAAGCGTTGATGGATGAATTAAACTTTTTTCGACGTTAGATATTTGATTATATTTAGTCGCGTTAAGAGGCAGTCCTTAATGTGCTTACAATGGGCCTTAAAGCTATATTTAGAGTCTAGTACTAGCCCTAAGATTTTAAGTTCATTTACCATACTAATATTAATATTGTTAGAATAGGTTAGTAAACCTGAGCATGTTCGTTTTTTACAAATGTGTAATGTTTTTGATTTTTCGTAAGAGATAGTAGTTCCTGATGATAGGGACCATGTCGAAATTTCGGATAGGATATTCTCAAACAGTTGGGCTGTATTGATGAGGTTTGCATTCTTTGTGTAGAAAATTACATCGTCAGCATAAAGCTGGCACTCGATGCCGCGATGGTTGTAAGTGAGTTGAGTAATCTCTTCGAAAGCTATTATAAAAAGGAAGGCGGATAATGGAGACCCTTGTGGGGTTCCATTGTCAAGTGAAGCTATGGAGGATAGGAAACCATTTATTTTTACTTTGCATTGCCTGTGACTGAGGAAGTTCTTGACAAATTTCTTGATTTTAGGGCCTAGTTTCCACTTATCTAATTGTCTCAGAACGATATGGGCACCAACACGGTCGAATGCTTTCTGAAAATCAATTGCTAAAATTGAGACATGGTTTTTAGAGGAAAGAGCGCTTGATATAAAGTGATCTAGGTGCAAAAGAGCATCGATTGGGCCATAATTCTTTCTGTATGCGGTTTGGTTGGGGCTTATGAGTTTTCTTTTGTTGCCATACCACATCAGTCGGTTAACTATAACTTTTTCAAGAAGTTTTCCCAAACAGGGTAAGAGCGAAATCGGTCTATAGTTGTTGACATCAAGCGCTGACTTATTGGGCTTCAGGATAGGAACTATACACGAAGTTTTCCAGGCATGAGGATAGCATCCGCTTTCAAATATATTATTATAGAGGTTGAGTAAACGATGCTTAGCTTGGATGGGCAAGTTTTGAATGATTGGATAGGTAATTTTGTCAAGACCAGGGGTTTTGCCTTTAACGGACGAAAGGGCGAATTCGAGTTCGGTTAGTAGGATTTCCGACTCTAGTTGCTTAGCGGGAGGCGATAAACGGTACAAAATAGGTGGTTCAATACTTATTCGTTGAGATTTTAAGTGGCGGAACGTGTCTGAGAAGCTTGCATCGGAAGAAGAGAGTGACAGGAAAGAAGCAAAATGGTTGGCAATATCTACGGGAGCCGTTAATGGACCGCTTTGTGTTTGAATGTAGGAAAATAGAGGCTGTTTAGGAGATCCGGTTAGCATTTTGATATCATCCCATATTTTCTTTGGGCTAGTGCGGGGGTTTATGGTCTCAGTGAGTTCTTCAAACTTTTTCTTTTTATAATGTTTGGCAGAACGTCGGAATAACGCATTTGCCTTTTTGTAAAGGAGCAGGTTTTCAGCTGAGCGTGTTCGCTTGTATTCATACCATAAATTCTGCTTGGTGAGCCGTTGTTTGGACAAGTCAGCGTTCCACCAAGGAATATTTTTCCTACTTTTGTTGGGAAGCGTTCGAGGGATGGAAAAGTGAGAAGCGGTACGTATGATTCTCGAAATTTTAGCAGACTCCTGGTTCGAGTTGGAGGAAACTTGCGTGGCCTCACAAAGATTGTTGCATATTTGTCTGAACTTTTTCCAATCAGCCTCATCAGTTTTGAATTTAGATGTAAATTTAAATGTACTCGTATTTTGATTGTTGCGCGGATATGTTTGTATGAATATTGGGAAGTGGTCGCTGCCAAACAATGAATTTAGTACTTGCCATGTGCATTGGGGCGCTATATTAGTCGAGCAAAACGTGACATCAATATTGGAGAAGGTGTTGTGGGTGGAAAAATGTGTGGCGGATCCATCGTTAAGACAGATAATATTGGATGCAAGTAGCGCATCTTCAACTTTTACGCCTCTTGAGTTTGTGTGCGTAGATCCCCATATTGTACTCCAGGCGTTTATATCTCCTCCTAAAATTAGTGGTTTATCTAATTGGTTTATCAATTGTAGAATATCAGAAGAAGCAAAATCTTGTGTGGGTGGAATGTAGATGCAAGCAGCTGTTAGTTTTGTTGGTGCATTAATTTCAATAGCAACTACTGAGAGATTAGACCGAACAGGTAGTACTTTGTGGGGTATGCTTCTTCTTATTAAAATAGCAGCGCCTTGTTTTTTTGTTGTTACGTGCGGGAGATTGTTAAAATAGCCTACGTAGGATTTTGGCGTGTGAGCAGGTTGATTATGTGGAATATGAGTTTCATTAAGGAAGATCATGGATGGAGTGTAAGAATTGATGAGAGTTTCTAGTTCGTGATAGTTGTTGGCATAACCGTTCATATTCCATTGTATGATCGACAGCATACCGAAAAAAGTAAAGACAAGAAACAGAAAAGGGAGAAATGTAAACAGCTAGTGAGTGGGGAGAGAAAATTGAGTCTTGGCAACTATGAGTAAACTATGCTTGGCATAGCGCGTCTAGTCGCGTGAAGAAGAATGTTTAAGACTTGAGCTAATAGCGAATTGCGCAATGTCATTTAGCTTAGCGCTTGCTAAGGTGGAATGCATTGCTTCGCTGAGCTGAGAGTTTGGAAAGGAGAGAAGATTGGTATTAATACTTTGGGGGATGGGGATAAAGTGGTAAGGCTTATTCCATTTGATTTTAATGAAGAGGTGGATGGTGTATCGATTGATGGAGATATAGGAATGATGTTTGCATTATTGTTTGTTGTTGTAGTTTTTTTAGTGGGTATATTGATATTGTTGGTTGCTATGGGAGCAGGTCGCTTAGTAATTTCAGAGAATGATTGAAGAGGAGAGGGGGTGGGAGCTTGCGCTCTGTATTTCTTTGCTGCTTCGCGCATACTGCACTTTTCTTCCGTTTTTATTTTTAATATTTCTTTCGCTTGTTGGAATTTTGGGCAACTAATTGAGGATGCGGGATGTTCACCAGAACAATTTGCGCACATTAATCTTGAGCATTTTTCTTCTTCGTGCGGAGGGAAATTGCAATTGACGCATGATGGAAGATTTTTGCAATGCTTTAGTGTATGGCCAAGCTTTTGGCAAGATTTGCAACGCATTGGGTTGGGGAAATATGGGCGAACAGAAATTTTCCTCCATGCAACATCTATTTTTTCGGGAAGTTTGTAGCTTTCAAAGGTTAAAAGTAACGCACCTGTTGGTGTTAGAACTCCTTCAATTTTTCTCTGAAATCTGTAAATGGATGTTACACCATATGCTTCTAAGCCTTCCACAATTTCGTTGTCTGGGACGTGATTGAGGAACGGAGCGAAAATTGTGCCTTTGACACTATTGAGTTGCTCATGGTATTTTGCTTCGATTTGGCAGATGCCTGAGAGGTTTTTGATGTTAATGAACTTTTCGGCAATTTTTTTATTTTTTGCAAGTAGCAAGAGATTTCCATCTCTCATCTCTGTGATTTTCACATCTTTACTTATGGCGTTAAGGGCTTTATGTACCAAAAAACATGAAAAACGTGATAGGGGCTTGTTGTTGTCGCACGATTTTAATACAATGAACTTAGGATCGTCGTTCTTTGTAATGTTTACACGAGGGAGATCAGGAAACTCTTCAACAGATTTGTTGGCTTTTTTCCTTTTTGATTGTGGACTAGAGGAAAGCAGGGCAAACCTGTTTTCCCCTAGGTTAGAAGCCCCGGGGGGCATATTGCACTTTTAGATTATTAATCACTTGGTAGAGTATACCTTTGTTCGCACAAGCAAAAGAAACACGTGGGATAGCGCGCAAAAGAAGAATAATTAAAGATAACTGCACTGAAGCGGGTGAGAAAGTCAGACGAGATCCGCGAAAGAGAGCAAACGTATGCACACGGCGGTGTTTAGTCGATGACTGTAAATGCAAATTATTTGTCTGCTTTGCTTGATAAATTGGTCTAAGTTTTGGTAATGTCATCACTGATGAATTATCCGCTATGAGAATGGCTTTCAAACCGGTTCGCTCGTTGCGCTTATAAGACTAAACTGTGCATATTCACTGCTATTTAGTTAAATGCTATAAAATATGGGTTAAATAAGTGTGCAGGATTGCTTCGAAAGTAGCTCATCATTTATTGTTTGTGTCATTTTATGTAAATTTCTGTTAAAATGCATTATAAGATGCGGATTATAACCGAAATTAGTGTTTGATTATTCGCAAACATAAAATACACGTTTGAAACCAATAGAAAATTCAACTTTTTATTTTTCTAGTTTAGTTCTATATAACTCCTTTTTTGGGTACTAGGTTCCCTGTTGCAAATGTGTGTTACAAAAATTGTTAATATATACTAAAAATGAGTGAGATCGCGGCAAAAACAAACAAAATCTCTAACTTAATTTATATTAACTCTCAAAATTGCATGATACGCTGAACACAATGGTTGCGACACAACATTGCATCACGACAGTGAACTGAAAACGGCGTTGTGCATCCTACTACCTGAACGCATGTACACAAGACAACACAGCTCTCCATTTTGCATGTACACAATTTCGTTGTGGCCATACTAATACCTTGCACTTTAATGAAATTTTAATATTTTGTTCAAAGTGAAAGTTTTATGCAAAAAATAAGTAAAAATTGGTAAATATATTTTTGTTTTAAATTATCAATTGTTATTACGAATGATATAATAGAGCTATTTTATCCTTTTATTTGTAAAATAACGTCAAGTTTGTAAGAGCTGTGAATAATTTTACATTTTACATATTAGTGGCATCACCACTCTTCCTCATCTCTCTATCTTCCATTCTACTGTCAACCCTACTGTCGCAGGCAAATATAGGAAAATTTTAAATTTAGCGAGAACGACAACTGTCGGCCTACCGTCGTGTAGTCGTGCAGCTGTCTAAATAACAATGTCCATAAGAACGTGTGTATTTTAATATTTGACAGCTGTCGGTTGTCGTCTGTCGCAACCATTGTGTTCCGCGTATGACACTTCACCTAACGTTCTCAAGTGATCGTTGCTGTTTATGTTTACAATGGAATCAAGTTAATTTTGATTGATATAGGGTTATTTCCTGATGGAGAAGAAACCCCACAAAACATTGACTTAAGGGGATATTCTAGTCTAGAAGCATGAATTTCAGGTAATTTTTAAAGTGTCGTAAAAAAGGCAATTAATATTTTTACCATCCATTTTTTTATTAGTTATATGTTAGTTTTAGAAGAGTACAGAAAAAAATTAAAAACTAAAAAAAGTAAAAAATTTCAAAAATTATGAGCTGACGAAGTGGGGGGTCTCTAAAAATTTCCACGTGACCATACCCATTTCAACCCTCCTAGTTATCTGAAACCAAAAAGAAAAAAGATTATTAGTCTAGAATAATGTCAAAATGGCCGGAACTACGGAAAAGTGGAGAAAAAAACAATTTCACAAAATAGCGACTGCCAAAAAAAAGTTTTTTTGGATCACTTTTTCTGACTATTTCGAATTTTTTCAAAATAATAAAAATAAAAATTTGGGGATGGGGCTAGTTTCAACCATAGACAAGCCTATAAAGAAGACTCTGTAAAATTTTAAAGTAAATCGGTCTAGTAGAACCTGAGAAATCGTGGGTATCGTTCCGAAAAGGTCAGTTTTGAGAAAAACGCTTTTAAAGTTTCGCGTTCCGGCCGAACCAGTTTGGATGCCGGGTCAGAAAAATGCCTATATCTTCGAAAATAATTTGAATTTTGAAAAATCCTCTTGTACACATATTCTTGAATAGTTAAACTTTGAAAATACAAAAAAAAATCGATTTTTTTAAATTTCTAGACTAGAATATCCCCTTAATAATGCAACAAAATTTGTCCCAATGCATTCAATCAGTAAGTATTGGCTTAATGGATTTCGTCGGATCACAAGTAACGTGAGAAAACATCGGGAAAACTCTTGAAACTGCGTTGTATAATCCCATAATGAAATGAAATGAAGTTAACGTCAGCCTCGAAATCTAACGAAGAATAACTCTTGCCAACAGGTGCTGCTTCGGAGTGCGTAGGCAGTTTCTCGACGAACAAAGACCAAACTCTAAAAGTCACTCATCATCCCTGTCCTGCTATATGCTGCAGAGGCATGGAATATGATAACATCTGATGAGTCGGCATTACAAGTTTTCGAGAGAAAGGTTCCGTGGAAGATTTATAATTGTTTACGCATTGGAAACGTCGAATACCGCAGCCGATGGAACGATGAGTTGTGCGAGATTTAAGACGACATTGACATAAGTAGTTCAGCGAATTAAGAGACAGCGGCTACGATGGCTAGGTCATGTTGTTCGAATGGATGAAAATACTTCGGCATTGAGAGTTTTGAACGCAGTACCCGCGATGGAAAGCAGAGGATGCGGAAGACTTGGTGGGGAAGATCTGGCTATATTTGGAATCTGCAATTTCTGCCAAGGACCGAAAAGGAAGAACGACTGGAGCGCTATTGTCAGCTCGGCTAGAACCGCGTAAACTAATAAAGAAGAAAAAGACCAGAAGAATTGAGATGCTGAATATTCTCTTCCAAGACGTCATGGACAAGCGGTGTTAAATCGCGCGATTTTGTGGACCGCGCCACAAGCCCATGCCGAACCATTAACTGGTTAAACTTTTTAAGAACTCTAATCACTGCTAAGCAGCTATTTTCCAAGGCGTGGCTGGAAAAAATAGGGTTAATAACTTCACTAAAACTTATTTATTTACTTTATCTTTTCAAAATATGAGACTGTTGTTAACACGATTTCTATTTGACAGCGACATGCTGTGTGGAGGCATTTCCGATATTCCCATATGGACAGGGGACAGTCAAAAGAAAGTGTTAAAGCGTATGTAAGCGTGTAAACAACAATGTAACGAAATACGACAAAAACATGAGATTCCAAGCAAAGTAAATAAAATAGGAAAAATAGTATGAGCAAGAGAATTACACCTGACAATAATGAAACGACTCGAGAGAAAATCAATTTCGGTTTAATGCATAAAAGGTAAACACGACAATCTATGGTCGGGCTGACATGCAGGCGCAGACCACGTTACATTGTATGCCTGGCAATCGGAGGGTAAACAAGAATTTACTACACGCTGACCAATGAACTATATACAAACAAATAAGAGTGCGTGTATGTGTGTTTGCATAGACTTTGTCGTCGGTGGCTCGGTGGCAAGTGCGTGAGGCTGCGGCCACAAAGTAAACGCTGCGGCACAAATGATTGCTTAATACCGGAGACATGTGTATCTAAGGATGTGTGTGTGGGAGTGCATATGAAATGCACAATTGAAGATGTAATTTCAAGGCAACGGATTTGTCAGTACAGCGGGCTGTTCACCTGACTGCGTGGACTTTCAACAAATTAGCACTTAGACGCTAACAAGTGCAAGTTGCATTCAGTGATCGCTCGCCACTGCCGTCCGTCACACCTGAGTACACACGAGCGGCAAAATGGCTGCAACAGGCAGCTTCACACAAATCCGGGAGGATCTTTGCTGCATGCACTGACATAATGCGCAGCGGGTAGCCGCACCTTTTCTGCTTTCTTCGCCGCTGTAGCATCTAACAACAAACAGCAATTTTAGCATTTGATTTGCGAATGCTGTTCTGCTTCTTTTTTGTTATGCGTGTATTTTCTAACTCTTAGCATGCGCTCTTAAGCCCTTATTGGGCACAGCTGTTTGCAACAACTCACATTTTTACGAGTTTCCGCCTTTCTGTCTGTTCGCGAACCTTTGGCTGTCTTGACTTTTGCATCTCAGACCATTCGCTTATGGGATGAAATGGGATTTCTTTAGGGCGCGGATGAAGATTTGTGTGTTGCTGTTGTATGTATGTATTTGTCTCATAAAGTCTTCTCGTTGAGTTGCCAACGGCCTCATCATTTATTTGAATGCTAACAGGTACACTGAGTTCATGAATCTAGGTGAAATCCAGTGGTGGCGGCTGTTAAGGCAACATATAAAGACTGGTGTCAAAACTAGTAAAGAGCGATAGCTTTTACAGAATGCATGGGACTAATACAGATGACGTACTTTCTACTGTGGAAATGAGAAATAAATGGGTACCGAGGTGGAGTCTGATCAACAAATGACCGACGTTCTTATCTAGGATATAAAATCGAATATGGACCGATTTATTGTATATGCTCGTAGATTTTTCAAGAAATTAAGCGCGCATTCAAATTGGCAAGGTTCGACAAGCGGTCATAATTAAAATATTGAAGACGGTTTTATGCGAACTGGACTTGTCCGAGGCGATTAGTCCAAGGTTTGGTAAGGTTGGGTTAAATGGTCGATCCTAATAACATGGATCTCACTTGGACAGCTTATAACGGCGGTCTGCTTTGGTAACTAGAAATCCTGTACAATTAATCAAAAAGACCCTCAAGAAGCGACGAAACGCTCTGAACCGTTCATAAATTTTTTGAGGCCAGTTTCGACAGTTTCCTGGTTCACGGAAGGTAGAACTCTCGATATGTTTCAACCTCAGTCTTGCAAAGCTGAACAATGGAGGAGAAAGTGTCTAGATATTTCTACCCTAACTTCTACCATACAACTTTGACAGTTTGGCTCCGACTGGATTTTTATCCTTACAGTATGAATGCCTATTGGACAATGCCCAGTAAGAACTCCAACGATTACGGCAAGATGAACACTGCTAAGGGCAAATAGTTCAGTAGATTTCCTACCAGATGGATTTCACAGTCACACAGAGACCAAGTTGAAACTTATTATCAAAAAAGTTCAAGAATCACTACAGTTTCAAACATAACAAATTAACATGACTTGTAATTTCGTGGGTATTATTGAATATATCAAAATAGATATCTGAAGGAAGAAGCAATTTTTAGACGGTTAAATTAAGAAATAGGCCTGCGAAATGTATAGGATTGAGAAGAAGGTAAAGCAGGGTTGATTTTGGGCTCCTGTTATGTAGAATTTCAATGCTTTTGCGAGAATAAAACGAGTCTTGAAACGAAAATGTTTAGCCCCTCTTAACGTTACCCAACAAAAATAGAAATCTACAAGCTTCAAGGCCGTCACCGAATTAAAGATACATTTTTTAGTACCTTTTTTCTGCCAGAAAAATACTTGTAGGTATTTAATATCCCCGATTTACTAAAATTCTCATATTCTTTTCTATAGTTTTGGAATTTACTTCGAGCAGAATTTTAAGAGCGAAATCTCCGAGTGATTGCCACACAATCAACTTACGCTCCATAACAGGTCAGAAGTTTCATTTAATAGTTAAGTGAAAAAAAGTAAACCTCAGTGAAAAGATAACAGTTACCCGAAAACGAATTTGGTATGTGGAATCTGGTACTGTTCCACTATGCTAGAGTTCAGCACGCATGCTAATAGCAAAATAATCCGCAACTGCTTTGGTAGCCAGATAAATAGCTAGGTGGGTATATGAGCAATTATGAAATATATCTAACAGGCAAATATGTGTGTGTTGTTGTAAAAAATCTCACAACGTTAAAATGTTCATTTACTTGGTACTGCTCATCTATTTTCCGTTTTGTTCTCAATTTATAACCACAACCGCGCCAGTTCGGGCATGTGCTGTATCCTTTCAGCGTTCAGCCGTTTTGGCGACGTCATAAATCCCTCTATCTTTAATCATTGCTCGGCTTTATGGCGGCCACAATGCGCAATGAATCCATTCTGTTTTTTTTTCTTTTTCGCTTTGGTAAATGCAAACATAAATTATTTTCTTTATGCTCTTCGACATTTCCACATTCGTGCTCTACAAGTGCATCGCTGTTGCTTCGGCTGCCGACTTCCTGCTCGCACCCAACAAGCCCACAACAAAAGTCCGTTTAACTACGGAAAATTGATGCAATTGTGTGTGTATGTGTGAGCCGATTAGCTGCGCGTAGCCAGCAATATGATGCCTAATGCATATCCAATGCTGCGAGTCTGAAGATTCATTGCTTGGCATTTAATTTATGACTTGCGGTGTCTTTCGTTTACGCTTAGGCGTGTCCTATTATCTCATTTATGAATATTTTCATTGTGAGAAATTGCATTTAGCGGTCCAGATTTGGTTGTGCGAAGAAAAACACAATTTGGCAAATAAAAAGTAGGGTTTAAACGACAGAGATGGCATGAAATTCCCCTTGATGTGCCATAAATTACTCAAGCTAGTGCTAAATTCTTGTTAAATAACAGACATTTTATTATTCTAACCGCTGTAAAATTCATCTCTATAAATCAAAGTTTGAGGGGGTATTCTAGTCCAGAAATTTAAAAAAAAAATCGATTTTTTTTTATATTTTCAAAGTTTAACTATTCAAAAATATGTCTACAAGAGGATTTTTTAAAATTCAAATTATTTTCAGAGACATAGGCATTTTTCTGAGCCGGCATCCAAACTGGTTCGGCCGGAACGCGAAACTTTAAACGCGTTTTTCTCAAAACTGACTTTTTCGGAACGATACCCACGATTTCTCAGGTTCTACTGGACCGATTTACTTGAAATTTTTATAGATTCTTCTTTATAGGCTTGTCTATGGTTGGAACTAGCCCCATCCCCAAACTTTTATTTTTATTATTTTTAAAAAATTCGAAATTGTCAGAAAAAGTGATCCAAAAAAACTTTTTTTTTTAGGCAGTCGCCATTTTGTGAAAAAATTGTTTCCCCACTTTTCCGTAGTTCCGGGCATTGCGACATTATTCTAGATTAATAATCTTTTTTTTTTTGGTTTCTGATAACTAGGAGGGTTGAAATCATGGGTATGGTCACGTGGAAATTTTTAGAGATCCCCCACTTCATCAGCTCATAATTTTTGAAATTTTTTCTTTTCTTAGTTTTTATTTTTTTTCTCTACTCTTCTAAAATTAACAAATAACTAATAAAAAATGGATAGTAAAAATACTAATTGCCTTTTTTTACGACACTTTAAAAATTACCAGAAATTCATGCTTCTAGACTAGAATACCCCCTTAAGGACTCTAAAAAAAATTCAGTATTCTTGACAATTGCAAAATCGTAAAAATATCTTCCCGAAATTTGGTATGAGTTATTGGTCATAGAAATAATGTAATATCGGAAGAAATTGTTCAGATCGGCTCACTCACATGTAGCTGCCATACAAACCGATTGATTCCGATCAATAGTGAGACGCTTATGCTCCCAGTTAAGGAACATAATGAACTCCTCTCCAAGCAGTTCCTGCTGGAATGTTTTCGTAGAAATCACCCTTGCTGCCATCTGTTTGGAGCGGAACTGCCTCCTAGGAGCATCAAGAGGTCTTTCCTTGACTACATCGACGACGTCGTACAGTACGCCGACCGGACTTTGGACGCAACCGACTTTCGACAGGTACTGACCGCCATTCACAGTGGAGTTATCAACACCTTCACCGACTCCCTTCCCGTGAATGGCGTTCTAGAAGTCAAACTACCACCCATCGCAGACGAAGAGCCCGAGTTGCCGCGGGAAACGCGAGTGACCCTAGCGCAGCTTCGTTCTGGATATTTTAGCAGGTTAAACTCCTACTTATCCAGAATAGACCTTAACATACCCAATTTATGTCCTGCATGCAACGAGTATCCGCATGACATCGACTACCTCTTTGCATGCCCTACAAACTCCACTCATCTAACACACTCTTCCCTTTGGTGAGACTTTTTTATTTTACGAGATATCTTCATGAAATTTGACATGGATTATTTTCGAAAGCAACGGTGCAATCTCCGTAGAAACTGTTTAGATTGGATTATTATAGCACATAATTTTTATAGGGTCTCCGACGTTTCTTTTTGTGTGCTACAAACTTCGTCGTTTACCACGACATATTCAGGACATGAAAATTTAAAAGCTGACAATTCAGTTTAAGGGACTCTCAGACATATAGTTCTAAATATCCTTCCTAGCTAACTGTACCTGATTTATAAACGGTACATAATTTTAAGGTCTATGATCATAGTTCAGCGCCAATGCTCTGAATATTAACATTAAATTAAATTTTTTAATTTGCAAATTTTTATATTTCCTATTGCGCATTTTGCCTTGCTTAAGTAATATAGTAAGTTATTGCAACTAAACTAACAAAACGCCATTCACTAATTATGCAAAGGCTTGACGTTATAATGACTTTCAGGGTTTTTCGGTTTTTTTGAAACACCTTGTGTTGTTTACCTTGCTCTGACTCATTTCAGCAGAAGTGCATGTGTAAACAGTAACGCATTTATGTATGCAAGCACGTATTTTGGTATTTAACAGCTTATCGCACTTTCATTTGAGCCGCAAAGGCATAATTAGGTCTTAAATGGCTTAGCCATATTAACAAAAGGAGTTCAAATATTTGAGAAAGGCTTTCTCACAACTCAGATTTGCTTATGCATGCAAGTGCACGAGCATGCCATAATTTGCTGGTAAACACCGGCGTGAATGGCATTGCGTTTGGTGTCTACATGCAAGGCCGCCAGTGCAGATGTGAGTCAGTGTGTGTTTTTGTGTGTACATATGTAAGTAAATATGAACTATAAATTATCTTAAGTGACGAGACGCTGCATTTTCAACCTTTCACTGCTGCTTGAAAGAGTCCACAGTATTAGGGTGATGCATTGTTTAAATATTTAGTGTAGCAGAATCTATTCTAAATGCTATAAATATTACTTTGAATCCATATCTTTGAGCTGTTGCGAAAGGACAAAGGAACTTGAAGACAAACAATTAAATATATCGAAATATAGAAAATCTACAAATCACAAAATTATTATCCAATAGAGTAAAAGAGTTTTTGGAGTAAAGAATCCGGATAAAATTTGTTGGTTAAATTTGGCAGGCCAAAAACCTTCCAAAATTTTGGGTAAAATGGATGAATTTTCTTAGTGCCATCGGGAAACAAATTTTTTGTGTATTCTTAAAATACACATAAATACACCCCTTATAAAATAAAAAAAATTAATAGCAATCGTTAAAAAAATCAAATTAGGTGTGCCCCATTATATGGCTGAAACATTTTATATGGAATCACAGAAAATCAGTTTTATTACAAAAAAATATTTATTGTAACATTTTTATAACATTTCTACTTTTTTACATAATTTAAAAATATTAAAAAAAAAATTCAACAATTTTTAAAATTTACCGAATATCCAGTGTTGCATTTATCAGAAAAAAAAATAGTTGACAATATTTTTTCATTACAATTATTGTTTTTAAACATCTTAATTTACGACTACCGAAAGGAACACCCCTAATACGTGTACGTGTCGTTTCCACTGCATCACGAGTACACTTTGTATGATTGTCACACCAAGCCCCTGGCGTTTATTTTATAACTTCGAAAGAAAAAACTCTTTCGCTTTACAAAACAAAAAAAATTAAAAGAAAAAATATATATTGTTTGCGAAGACAAGATAAGACTGCATTTGGCCGGCGCTGAAGAAGGAAGTGTACACTTGGATTTTGTCACAAAACGTTTAATGTGCCCAAAAAATCAGTGCAAGCTATTGGTAGACCAGTCTTTGCAACGGATGTGCTCAAAGTACGGGGGTATTCGTTAATTCATGACCCCCTCTTAGGCACAAAACAAGCATACGCTGTCAGCGCCACTTCTTATTTTGGGTATTATATGCATGGTTGGATATGCATATGTTCTTACGAGTGTATCTATAGCAATTTATGTATGTTTGTGTGGAATTCAAAGGTACCCAGCAGGAATTGCATTTTTAAAAATGTTTTTCAAATTTTCCAAAGAAAAAACTTACTTTACCTTACTTACTTGGCCATTAATTCGCTCTACCAAACAATTCCTAAAACAATCGGATTTATATTTATGTACATAACCGAACTGAAAACGATTTTGAATCGGATCAAGGGCTGGCACCGCAGCCAGAATACTCGAAACCCCTCGGAGAAGTCTTTATGCTGTTGCCGCAGCAACAAACATAAAATTAAAATTTATATTTTACAGAGGTAAAGGTATGAGCAGTTATAATTCGACTAAAAATAAATCAATTTGCAACTTTCATTTTTACAAATTCAATTTACCATCCAAATACCAAAATAAAGTTAAGGAACAGACATTTCCTGGCATCTGGTGAGCAGTGAGAATTTCCCACAAGGCAGTTTGCGCACATAATTTCAAGTGTTTTCATAACTCAACACTGATTTTGTACTTTTCTCAGTCTTCTTCGGTTTGTCCGTTTTCCTTCCTTCGTCTTTCCCGACTTGGTTGGTACCTTGGATTTGGTATTGCTTATTGAAATATAATGAGCTTCATTTGTGTGCCACAAAACAGCTGAGGTTTAGTGCGATTCCGCTATACATACACAATATTTTTCTTTTTTGTCTGTTTTTCAAACCAAACAACTTAAAGAAAAAGGTATTGAATTACCGAAACAAAAGCCATGATATTAATAATATTGAAGCAGCCAGGAAATCAAAGCAAACACACATGGAAATATGTTTGTTTGTATGTGGTTGTATAACAGAACAACCGACAAGTGTTGGGCGATCCGCTGAGTGGCAGTCAGGACATTGAATATATAATTTTTTATATAAGTGAAATAATGCAGCTCAATATCACTCCAAAATTCGAAAAAGATATGGAGCACTCAATATTTTTTGAAGAAAGTCGAAGTTAAGACTAGCAATGCAAGACAGCATGTTTTACCAAAATGCATTAACGCACACAGGCACATGAGCCCACACCTTAATGTAATATAATTAACATTTTCAGTTCTTATTTTGAATATGTAACATGGAAGATCTTAGACGACTTTTGAGGCGCCTAAGCAACTTTTGTTCCTCTTCTACTTTTTAACTCATTCGGTTGACCTGTCGCTGCCCCATAACACTCTCAAAATATAGACATACACACACACTTATACATGCCGTTCTGCCTTCCTGTCAATTTTGATTTGATATTTATGTACGACGACGCATTGCTGCAGTTCATGGGGCTTTTGCCTGGCATTATCGCCGTGATCACGTCACGATTTTAATGTAAATGACAAAGCAATTATTCCAGCGGTTTTCCTGTGTTGTGTTATAGTATTTATTGTTTTTGTTGTTGTGACTGTTGCAGTCGCGCTGTTGCCCAGTTGCATTTTGTATGAGAAGTGTGAAAAAATAAAACTGAATAGCAAAAGGAATTACAACATGCTTGCTGCAATCCATGTTTGTATACGAGTAGCTGCAACATGTACATCTGCTTGTATGTACATACATATACTGGCACCTTAGATGCACTGCACAATTGTTACTGTTTGTTTATTTTAATAATACACTTGCTTACACGCATGTGTAAGCGCATAAAAATATATTTACATATATAACCATAAAGCTGGTTGTACTTTGGGGAAGTTCATGAATTAACACTACTATAGAAGGGGGACATTATTTGTATTCCAATTCTTCAAGGACATTGGTAATTAACTCTCAATCAAGCTTTTTAATATTCTTATCGATATAATTTCTCATATTTTGATCAGAAAATTAGCTACAAATGTTCTGATAAGCTATAATTAAAATAATAAAAATCAATCGAACTCACCTGCATTTGTTCGGGCATCTGGCGTACGAGCCGCCAAAGGTACCGCAACATCTGGCATACTGCTACCAGCGCTAACGTCACCCTTTTCCGCCATAAAATCCGTTGCACTTCTTTCTTGCAAATGGGTAAAATTATTGTGTGCGTATTGTAGTGTACTACGATGATGTTGCTTGTGATTCGCATGTGCAGTTGATGCTGTAAGCGTCGTAGCAGATATATCTGCTGCGGCGGCAGGGTTCGTACCAGACGCCCGCGCTTTGGCAAGATCGAAATTACTGGCGCAACACAATATCAAAAATGTCACATACATTGGGGCACCTATACCACCATGTTTTCTACTTACAGCACAAGGCAGCAACACTAAATTCGACTCCTGACAGCAATTTACTTTACGTTTAGGATCGAGCTCTTTAATATGTGGGCGTTTCGTATACATTTCACCGGCACTTTCTTTTTTTTCAATTTACACAAAAATTGCACAAGCGCACTTACCAACACAAATGTTTACACAAAAACATATGTAGTTATGCATGTACGTTGTTTTTTATTTTATTTGTAATTGACCTTTTTCATAAAGTAGCGTGACACTTGCAATTATCTTTCGTCTAGCTCATACATATTCACTTAACAAAAGTTGGGCGAACGGAGCAATTAGTAAGTTTAATTGAATTTATGTTGGCAAATTATGGCTGCAATTAAAAATGCGATCAATTGTGACAAAAGCAAACACACACAAATACAGCTTAGTAAAGCTGCACAAAAACAGTTTCGTAGTAAGCGGATGTTGTCACAAATATATTTTTATTATAGTATAGTATGTGTAGGTTGACTTGACTTGATCGAAATTCGTTAGTCGCTTGATTCATTTGATCAAGTACTTTATTTCAGCATGACACTTATTTTCTATTCACAGGCTTTTTAATTAAGTCTCGATAACAATAGCACATTTGATACTCGTATATCGGTTCCATACAAAAGATTGGCATGATGTCAAAAATTATTTGGCATATAAATGTGCCGTATTGCTGAAAATTTACTTGAAATCACAATACTGCACTAGCTAGCAAATGTAAACAAAAGCACCGCGTAAGCGCATAAGATCCGCATCGAATCTGCAAGAAATACGAATGTTTAATTAGTAAGAATTAATCGAATGAAAAAGAGAAAAAGGAAACATTAGTCACGAATTAACTCTGTGCCAATTGTTAAGCACAATGCGTGGGGTGCATTTCAGTGCTTAAGAAAATTAAATTCGTAATAAAAAAATTAGAAGTACTAACACTTGAATATGTTTGATAAAGCATACAAATATCTCCTACATACTACTACTCTTTTGAGAACTGTGACTCCTTGTTAAATGATTTTGATTAGCACATTATTTTGAAAATACGATTGTGGGGTTCTTAATAGTCATAAGTTGCTTATTTTATTATTTTACACATATCCTTAGCAACTGCGCAACATAATAATTCCACATTTATTTTACATGCATCGCAAAAAGAAAACAATTTATTTTAAAACACTGTTAAGTAGTATACAAACAAGTGCTTATTTACACACTGAAATCACATTGTATTTATCAAAACATATGTGAGCAATATGCGGGTATTACTTAAAAAAACATGAATGTGCGCGCGTAATGCACTTATGTACATTTATGCACAACTTAAATTAAGTGAGTGCCCAAGTATGGTTATTAAGGAGGCCTAGCGTTTACCTATTATATTTTGATTTTTTACATACACGAAAGAAGTGTAGTAAGCAGTGATTTAATTATTGTTTATAGGGAATTTTAAAAATATTTTAGGTGTTAGATTGTTCGTACGATTATATTCCGTTCACTTTAAATTATAATATTTTCAGTTAACGCATAGGGGAATGTTTAGTTAAGTATCCCATTTTGAAGAGGTTTTGCGCAAAGGGGGAGGGGGCTGGGGGCTTGCTACCCCCCTCATTTGAAAGGTAATGAATGGAACTTTTGAATAATAGCACCCTTCCCCCCCTAGGACCACGGGGGGCTCTAGGGCAGCCTCCTGAAAATGGTGTAAAATCGTAGTTTTTCCATACAATTTTCACTAATTATTATAAAATTTATGTATTTTTACGCATAGAGTGACTCTATGTTTATTATTTTTATTATTTCAATGGATTAAAGTGGAAATCCACTTTATTTAAATAATAAAAACACTGAAAATTAAAAATTGTATATGTATCGGTAATAACGCATACAAGTAGTTGAAGTACCAAGATAACCCAACCAACCATTTTTTCAAGACCCCCTAAATAATAAAATTGGGTTTTCATCGCGCGATTTTTTACTCCAAATTTTGAACATATTATCAGCATAATATATTACATTGAAACAAGCGCCGCAGGCGAAAATTTGGAATAAAAAATCGCGCGATTTTTTATTCCAAATTTTCATTATATTTTCAGTATACTCGGAATATATTAAAATGAAACAAGCGCCGCAGGCGAAAATTTGGAATAAAAAATCGCGCGATTTTTTATTCCAAATTTTCATTAAATTTTCAGTATAATATATTACATTGAAACAAGCGCAGACCTAAAATTTTGATTCGTTGGGTTATTACTGTCTTCCTTTTGTGCTTATTTCCTTCGTCGTTTGACAGTTCATATTCAGTAATTTTGCTTAAATTTCAAGGAACAGTATAACGCGTAATTGAAAGCTGTTTTATTTATTAAATTGTACATAAAATTGCAACTTAAAATTCATAATTTATCATTAATTCAACCAAATATATTTCAAAGAATGTGTGTGTGTTAAATTGGTTAAATTGTTTGCAAGCAGTGCAACAAAAACTTCAAAAGAAGAGAGCCATTTTTTGAGAAAATGTGAAAATGTGCGTTTTTTGCTGACTTATATCTAAAAAACAAATTAACATTTAACAATAAATTTACATTTAAACCAAAGTTTAATTCATTGGCTAACCGTGCTATATAAATTTAAAAAAATCCGTGCACGCATTTAAGAGAAATAAGCAGTGAAAATGAGATACTAAACTAAACCCAACCCAACGCATATTGGGATCTTTACTCTTAAAGCAATTTGGTTGCAGTCAATTAGTGTTCAAATTTTATTATAATTTTTATTTATATTTCTATTTCTTATTACAACTTTTTTTATCGAACACTTTCATTTAGTTGTTTATTTAATTTTTTCTATTGATGCAATTTTTGGGCGTGTGAAGAAGGCAGAGATTGCGCCCTGCTGTTAGTATTAATAAGGGAACATTACGACGATTAAATATTACGTTTTTTACACAAAACACTTTCACTTAAACAATCCGAATGATATTGTGCCAATAAAGTTCCAGAATTCATAATTCAAACCACTTTTGCAATAAGCTCCTTTTCAGTTTATTTTTATTTTCGCACTTCCTTCGTATATACCGTTAGCGGTAAACTTTTTCAAGGGCGCCTATTTCGCTTTAAACTAAAATTCCAATAAGATTTAATAACTCCTCTGATCAACACTTCTTTTACGCAATTACCTGAATAGAATTATTTAAGATTCATATGAAGAAATGTTATTAAATTCCACTTAATATTTTCGAAAGCGATGTATTTAACGTTCTCACACATACCAACTTTAATTACGCGCACCACCGTACCAAACAAAACAACCTCTCCAATCGAACAACACAAATCAAACTAGCAAAATGCCGCTATAGCCGATCTTGCAATCGTTGTCGAGACATTTTTTCAGTTTCTTTTACATTGCTTCGCAGCCAGTGCTGCCGTCTTAAGTTTTCATTTGAGAAGAAATGAAAGTAGCTTAAAGGCAAAATAAATGTATGGGGAATAAGCGTGATAAAACTTTCAAGATAACAACCAAGAATATATATATTTTAATTAAAATATATTTCTCTTCCGCCAAATGCAATTACAAAACGTTTTCTGTAATAATGGCAGCCTCGATTTCACAGCTGTGTTTAGCATCTTTTACCATTTCCAATCTATTACAATTCAAACCATTTATCGAAAATCAGATAAATCGATAGTTAACTAGAATCGATTTTATTTATAAATTTATGCTCAATTACGAATTTCACAAAATTTAAAACTCAGGAATCTATGTAGTAATTGTTCTACCGATTGCTACTTCTTAAACTGCAATTTAGCATAATTTACAAATGAAAATTAATGTAGCAATTAAAATTGTATTAATTTATTTTTTCATACAAGCATTAAATTTTAGCTTTTTGACATACAAAGTCCATAAATATAAACACATTTGAAACCGTATATAAGAAAAACATATTTAAAAAGAAAGAAATATTGTAATATATTAAAATATTTCGAAAAAAATTGCTATATCCAACATATTTGTTGTGCAACTAACTCCAATAAAGACTATAAAAATAGTACAAAAATAGATATTATCGGAGATAAAACTAACTTATCCTCAAATTAATCAAAAAATAAAATTCAGCAAAGAAATCATTTTTTTTTTTTAATTTGAGGGTGGCTATTAAATTCACACTCCTTAACTTAAAGTTGTTCCCAGAGTCCTTTATGCCTGTGACAGTACGGCATTGTTACCAAATGGCTATTGTAGACATTGGCCACCACTTAAAAGAAATTTCTAAATACTTTAACTACAGCTTGTACCCAATGAGGTACAGGTCTTGAGGTAATTTCATTCTCTGCAGTACTTGAAGAACTAAAGAGTCGGTCAGCTTCGCCTTGTAAGCGTTCTGCCAATCCATCGTTTGCGGTAACGAGGCACACTTGTGTTTCAAGATCTCGATTCACAGAACGTTCGCCAAAGTTTGAAGAGCCAATCAGTGTAGCATTAGGAAATGAAGTGCCTGGCAGATAATACCTAAAATATTTTTTTCTTATTATTTCTACACATAAGCTTTTTGATTTTTTTTTTTTCATTTTAGTTTTTACCATAATCCTTTGGCATGATAGGTCCAACCATCTTTTTCATACTCAAAGAAGTTCACACGATGATTTTGCTTCAGCTGCACAAGGTTTTCATAAAACTTCTTTGCTATTAATGTATAGGCCGCCGGTATGCCACCAGCTGGACCGCTAGCACCTTGAAACCCGTTTGCCTTAAGAAGAAATAAACCGTATTTGTATATAAAATCGACTGATAAATAGAAATTAAACGATGGGCATACATTAGGATGGGCCATTAGAATACTGCACTGAGCCAAACAATTACTAGCCAAGGTATCCATGTATTCCTGAGTTAAATTAAAATAACCGGTGGCAAGTTTTAGGCGGGAACCTTCAATTGGCGATGATAGAAGTTGCTTAGTCACAAGGCTGTCGTGGTGAATACCTATTTGACCCATTTCAACCAGCGGGAATATCCATGTATCAGCACCTAAATAATATTAAAAGCATTTTACGTAAAAGTTCTTGTGTACAAAAGATATTTCAGAACCTTTCTGTTCCTCTACTATTTTCTGCTGCTGAATGTAGGTATCCTTCATAAAATCAGATATGCGCTGTTTTGCATGCATAATGAATTCTTCTTTTACACCTTCATATGGTAGAATTTTTCCATCTTTATGCAATTCTTCCTGTGCATTTTTATTAACAGCCAAACTAAATTCCTGCACTCTAGCAATAAACTGTGCATAAAAATCTGCAAGTGGTTTATCTTCAATGAGTATATAACGATCTTGACGATTCGTGAAATAATCATTTGACAAATTCGCTCCCGATATAAGAACAGCGTCATCGAAGAGATAAACTTTCATGTGTTGTAGCCCAAGTAGCTCATTCCAACGTGGTGGAGCTAATCTTTTCGTCATACCACGTAAATCTGGTGTATGATAAAGTGATAATCTCATCTGGTCGCCAAAATCACGTAAAAGCGGCAACAGCATCGTTTTGGAGTTGACTTCCCCACGGGTACCGCGCGTAAAGTCCAATAGTACATTGACATGCAATGAGGATTGTTGTTGTAAGCTACTACGTAATGTTTGTACGAACGCGTTTTCCAATTGACCTGTACCCAGATATAGACTGGCTAATACAATACGTTCTCGAGCTGCCGCACTGCGTTGCACGAGCGTTTCGTAGAAGTGATGCGGCTCATGAATTATTTGAATTTGTTCACCGCGGAGCGGAAAACATGGTGCTGCATTGTGTAGCCATGTTAAACTATCGAGATTACGATAACCGCCAAAATTGTTATGTATCTTCTGAGGCGTTTGCTGCAAGCAGCTAATTAAATCGGTAGGTGCGCTGATTTCTTCAGCGAATTGCGTGAAAAAACGTCGTAAGTGCCACATTATTAACTAAAATATATATTTTTAATATTTTATTTTACTTTAAATAAATAAATAGTACGAGCCACAAATGTATAGTTCAAGACCAAAATCAAACACAATCCTTACTGACATCAGTTCTGAACAGTTAAATTTCTAATTTTACATGACTTTGTGCAGCTTATTAAAATATATTTTCAGGATGTCATTAATTATAAATTATTTTTGATAGTATTTTCAAAAGCTTATTTGCTACTAAGCATTGTATTTGGGAATTGCACGTTTCAATTGCATTAATCAGCTGACTGTATACACTAACCCAAATACACCTAGTTGCCAACGTTACCAAAAAAAAAAAAAAGGAAACCGTAAACAATAGTTCTATTTCGTGGAATAGAAGTAATTATTCTCGATAAACAGTACGGCAACACATTCTTGTTCGGGTTATCGTTTCGTTTCAGTTTATTTCTTTTATGCGTATGTTGCCATTTATTATAATGCTAATAAAACAAATTTCCTACAAGAATTTCGGAAACAAATGTGAACGAACTCCTACAAAAGCATATACGCTCGAACTTTTCTCGAATATATGTTGGACTTGATGCTATAGTTTGTGATTAAATTGAAGTTGTATTAATTTCGTAGTCGTATGAATATTGCAATATTATTCGAAGTATAATAAATAGTTTATAACAGTATAACACATCCAAATAGCAAATAGTGGCATCTCTATTAGCGCGCATCTCTATTAACGCGCATCATTTCATAAATTTGAAAAATACCGAAACAGTGCGATTTCCTATACGAAACTACAAATTTATTGTTTGGAAAATCTTTCTGTTTTGATTCATAGAATGAATCGTTTCAATGAAAATGTTCTGGAAGAATTGGAGTATCGACGCTGCACTTGGTGGAGTAGTTTTTTAGAAGTGCGTATTATCATTTACCATCTTGTACCAAAATATATGAGATTTTGTTATTGTAGGATATAGCTAAACGTGACGATGGAAAAGCTTACGATGTGAATTCACTTGATAAAGAGTTTGACGACGATTCCTCAAATGATGATGTAGATGAAGCTGAGGAAGTAGAAGATCTTGACGATATCGAATATCACCAACTAATGAATCAATCAACAGAGCAAGAAAAGACTACTTTTATAATGGAATCGGAGGAAATTCAAGATATTTTAAATTCAACTCGTCCCATATTAAAAGAGTATGAGTTAAAATTAAAGAAAACAGGTCTGGAAAAAGTTATGAATTCATTTGATTCTGTACGTATTGAAAAAGAAGTTGGTGGATGGATGCGCCGACAGCATAGTACACATATTTCTAAACCTAAGATACAATCAACTTCTGATGCTGATTCATCATTGTCCTGTGAAGATGATCGCTATATACAATCTGTACAGAAGTGCCATCACATGCGAAAACCTAAATATAAGCAGTGTTTCAAAAAATGTAAAAATTATCAAACATCTTACAGCACACATGGAAATTTTGTTGAACCAACACCACACAAGCTACATAATTGCAATTGTTGCAAATATCAATTAAATTCAATTAAAACTCCTAAATATAGGAAAATGTCAAATACTGAAGAACCAGAAATTATTGACAAACAACACGGAAAGTTAACTGTTTTTTCTGAAAACCAAAATAAAAACCATCATTGTAGACGACAGGACAGTTCTAGTTCGGATTCCGATTGTGATTTCCAAGAACCTATACTACAAAAAGAGAAAAGGTAAGATTTATTTTAAAAATATATGTGTATATAAATATTTTCATTAAAATATATTTTTATCATTAGAAATAGATTGACATCCATGATAGAAAATGTGTACGAAACACCAACAAAATCCAAAGCCGTAAAAAGTAGTATTCCCAATACAGCACCATCTAAGATCACTACAAAACGCACAGCTGCCCTGAAGGCATTATCACTGCTAAATACAAATAAAATAAAAAATGCAAAACCAATCAAATCAAAACGTGTCGATAAAACACAAAAAAATGAAAATAGTTCCTCAGAATATAACACAACATTTGAAAACCATATTAAAAAAGCTAAAGCACTATCTTTAAAAAACCCCAAACAAAACAACGACAAATACATCTCATCCAAATCGCAACCATGTACTTCGCCGGAAAGCACAAAACGCAGCTTGTTTAAATTAGCTGGAAGTTCTCGAAATAAGGAAGTAAAAGAATCTGGGCCAACTACAAAAACAATAAAGAAAGCGGAGAGGAAAAATAAAACTCAGTCCAAATCAATGAAGAAGCAATGTTGTTTGAAAAAATTCGATGGAAAACCCGATGAAACGAAAGAGAACACTTTTCTTGCGCATTCGGAAAATATTTGCAATTCAACTGCGCTTAATACTGCTGCTGCGCGCAAGCAACTACCAAGCCGAGTACCAGCTATAAAAGAAAATTTAGGGTGCTCACCTACTGCCAAGCCTTGCATAGAAAATAAACAGTGTACTTTGAGCAGGAAAGCCACTAGCCATTTGTCACCTATTGAAGAGAGTTCAACAAGTTCTTCAGAAGCAACTCCTAAGATGAAGATACAATTTAAAAATGCTTTCAGTTCAACAGCAATTCCTGGTGCTGGAATCCCTAAAGAGTTAATCCTATTATCTCCTCCTGTAGAAGAACATGTTACTCCTACCAAAGCAACTTCTAAAATAGCGGTGCGTCATGCCGTTACCGAACCACGTCGTAAACAAAAGCGTTTCATGAAGAATAATAAAACAATGGACTATCGTTCCAACATTTCGAATACTACACTTGAAAGCGCCGTAAAAGCAAATCGAATAATGCTATATACTCCGCAACGTAAGGCGCGTTCAATGGATGGCAATTTCCAAGTAACTAAAGAACTTATGAGCAGTGTTGTTGGAGAAAAGCATGCACACAGATTTTTTAAGCACCATATTGGACCTCTAACTTTTAAAAAAACTTCCACCATATATTATTGTCCACCCGAGACCGAGCTCTCGAGTTCAGAAAGCGATGAAGATCCACTGCAAAAGGCTGGCCGTTGTGGTGAACTGCATGAATCTGAACAAAAGGACGACAGCACCACATTGTAAATGCATAAATTCATTTTACCACATGTTACATTAACCTTAATTTAGCCTTTTAAATAACCTACATATATGTGTATTGAATTGTTTGGTTCGTAAAAAATGTGTTAATTTTATTTTTTCATACGTAATAAAAGACATATTAAAAATATTGAATATTGAGTTCGACAAACGCTACAAAAACCACGAATGTGACTATCGAAAGTGCAATCGATACAAACTTTCGGGTTATCCTGGACAATTGCTTGTATCAACTGAAACTAATCGAGATAGCTAAACAGTTATCTATAAGTGTATAAAAAATCAGAATGGTAAGATGGGTTGAATTAAAAGTGATTGTCTGTCCGTCCGTCTGCCCGTGCAAGCAATAACTTAAATAAAAAAAAAAAATCGAGATGTCGCGATGTTACTTGCTACTTATGGTATGTTCCTTAGCTCCCAAGGAAAGTTGTTATTGCCCACAAAATGCCATTAAACGGAACTTATAAAGTCCTATAACTAAGCACCAAATTAAGATATAAATATTCATATCTTACAAATCATTGTAAAATTTCCGCCAAATTTGCTCTGGACAAATATCCTTGTCACCTCCTTTGACTGTTAAAATGGATTAAATCAGATTACAATCACGTTCACTTACATATCACGGTTACGTTACAAACTACTAAAAATCCGATAACGCTCTAAATAAATACGTTGAAAGCATTTAATTTCGCAAATATGATGGTGGGTTAACGCTTTTGGGATTCGCTATATTGTTGGAATCTGGGCGTATCTGAAGAAGTAGTGTAACAGGACATGATAACATGGGCACATGGGCGAAATCGGACGCTTATTTTCCGACTTTCCTTCATTTTTTTTTGCAAATCCAACACCAATGCCGTTATCGTAAGAAAACTTTGTAAAGGATGTGACATCTAATGTCTCAAAATAATCGAAATCAAACCATACTTATGTAACCCCCTTATACCGAATATGTGGACCGGAGTCCTTACGGCTAAATTTTCAATATCACTCAAAGTGTGAGATATATAATTAGAATTCGGAGAGGATCCTACCTGGTAATGGTATGCCCGTATGTCAAAAATGAATGAAATCGGGTCAATAGTTTCCTTAGCCCCCATTTACCTTTACACCTCATATATCTAATATCAAGAACCGGTTGACTTTACTCCTTTGGTGAAAACTCAGAGAATATTTTTCTGTGTTAATAGTATGCAGTAATGCCAAAAATAGATAAAATCGGGTCTCCACTGCAACTATCTCCCATATAACTAATTTAGGATTTTCAAACTTCGGGTTGGCATAATACCTTATGTATCGGCCAATATGTAATATATCTTAGCAAAATTAACTGAACAACTTATATAGATTTTCGTTATGTCGAATGTATAGCTAAGTTATCTTCACAAAATTACGTGGAACCAATTCTTTAACTATACATGAGCAATATCTAAACTTACTGCAATCAGCCTAGACCTTTTCTGTCCTCAATAAACCCTACAAGTATATAGTGATTTTCGTCTTTCCACCTCACTTTAAACCGTTTATGTTGGTCAAAATGTGGAGAAATTAAAAATTATGAGGTTCAGCGCTGAATATGAATGGAATTGATCTGGAAATTGGTTTAAACCTCATATCTCGTTTATTAACAATCCCGATCTTTTGCTTCTGGAAACATCAATTCAATATATTAAACAGAATTTTCCCTGACAGAAAGCAAACTTTAGCAATAAAACTAAGTGAGTCTTTGCTCTATAATATAAGTAAGTTAATTCGAAGCAAATTTGATAGTAATTCATATACGATTTCGTCGAACAATGAAGGTATTTCCCCGAAATTGACCTTTACAAATTACGAGAGTACAATATGTTCGGTTACTTTTGAACCTAGCCCGTGCTTACTTATCATTATTATTTTTAAATGAGTGCGGTAGTCTCTTAAGCTTCTAAAAAAACCAAATATGTACATATATACGTCGTATATACTATACGAGTATTTATTATTTAATCCAGCCAGGGATTCTACGCTGTAACTACAACCACAATTTTGGGCAGCAGCTTTACACTGTCCATTCTGCTATTGCTATTATTGAGTTCTTATATTTTTTATATAATAGAAAACATAAGAGTTCATCTCTCAGCACATCTTTTCCAAAAACCACTTACCTCTTCGTAGCGTAGTCGAAATACACACACGTAAAGCTTTCAGCGGTCTCATCTTCATATTCAAAGAAATATGACAATTTTCTCACGACTTGCTTGCAGTTGCACCTGTTGAAGGACAACAAAAAAGTTGTTATGTTTATGACAACAATTATTTATGGTTATATTGAGTATATGAGGCTTTCTAAACTGCAGTCCATTTAAGCTTAAGTTTTAGCACTTAAAGCACAATACCGTAGTGGATAGTTAATTGTCACGAAACAAATTTTAACTATTTCTTAGCAGTAAACAAATAATCAGCTGTTTTTCTGACTGCCGGTTTGTGGTTATTCAGCGTTCGCGTAATTTTGCATTGCACTCTTGGAGAGAGAATGCACAACCATAGATATGTACATACATACATCTATGGCACAACAACTAAAAAGAATGCACTCTGGGAATGTTATGCTAGAATAGTAGTACGTGAATATACTCAAGAAACAATTGTATTATTTTCTATAACTAGGAAGTTGCGAATATTTGAAAGAGATAATATTCACAAAATAAATGCCAAAGAATGTTCTTTCGAATGATAATAAACATTCCACGTAAAATTTGAAGGTTCCGCGTTTTTTTCTTTAAAATGGGAAGCTCGATATGGATCGTCCTTTATTAAGGAAGCACCTATTATTTCAATTGGAGAAATAATCAACACAAAACTAGATTTTTAAATTTTTTTATTATTATTTGCAAGTTTATTTTCCTTTAATTCAATTGATTTGTTGAAAATAAAATAAAAAACAACACGTACATAATAATAGTAATAATAATAATAATAATATAATATAATATTATTCAATGGATAATAAAAAGTATTTACTCAGCTCGAACATTTATGTAAATCATTATCTTAAAAAACAATTACTCTCATTATAAATAAGCAATGAAATACGACATACGTTACGTAACATTTATAATCATTACGTTTAATTTCACAAAGCAGCAAGATTTTTTACTTTACTTTTATTCTTAACTTTCTTTTTGGGAACAACAAAATGTATTCGCTTTCCAAAAATGGCAATATCTCGTTATTTTTTTTTAAATATATATTTTTATGGTTTAATTCGTCTAATTAATGAATTGTCCGAATTTTATTTACATAGACTTTTTGAAGATTCCAGTTAACTTAATAAATAGATATGTATGCTTTAATAAAAATATTTTCCAGAGGCAACACAAAAGCGCGATGAAAATACAAAACAAAAAACAGAAATTGTAGAAATGAGATTTCTTTTTCGAAATTTGAATTTGTGCTACAAACTGTTGTGTTTTGCTATGTACTTATGTTGGGTAAATGATAAATTTCTTTTCGACTTTACTGCTACATACAATACATACATATATGCGCGCTAACGCTGCATGTTGTTGTTGCTTTTGTTCTTCACTTTTACTTGAGCGTCTGCTTTATGTTTCTATTAAAAAAAAATCATAATAATAATAATGATAATTGCACCGTTCGTAAGGCACTTTTACACTTTGATCATCTAGCCTAGACATCGATTTGGAATGGGGAGCCGGGAATATGTTCTTCGCCCCATTTGACTATTAGTATATATTGACCGCGATCGCGCACCATATAGTTCACGTTGAAATTGTTGCGGCCGGTGTGTTTGACATTGAATTCCTCGCATGGACCTTTCGGACCGTACATGCCCACGAAGAGCATGTTGTTGCCGGCATCTGTGGCGTTCACCGTGAAGTTGTTCTGTTTGCCCATGTAAGCCTTCTTCAAGCCCATGCCCTTGGATGTGATTTTGGAGGCGTCCGATTTGAAGGTGGGCATATGTACGCCGACGTTCTTGCCGCCCTTGGCCAGCTTCTGTACCGTCTCAACGGACACGGTGGAGGTTTCCTGTGCGCCCTCATCGGCCAGTTTGTCGCCTAAAAAATGCAAGTGGAAATGTGTAAAAAAAAATTGTAAACTCGAGAGTTGGTATTGTCATTTCGACTTGTTAGTTTGTGTACTCACCGATGCAGTTCACCTTGAACGGTGAGCCTACAATATGCATGTGATTGTATTTGATTGAAATGTAGTGATCGCCCGGCAAGAGTGGTGTGTAGCGCACTTTGTAGCCCTCCTCCACTTCGGTACAGTCCATGGCAACCTTTGAGGGGCCGTCAATCGAAACGGTTAGCGTGCCAACACCGGCATTGCAGGTGTTTATAATAAAGTCGGCCTTGTGGCCAGTCTTCACTTCGTCCAAACCGGCGCCGGTGGCGTGTACGGCGGCTGGATCAGCCACATCCTTGCCAACCTTGATTCTGAATGGTGAACCGGGTATGTGTACGCCGTTGAACTTGACGTGTATGGCATGAATGCCGTTCTCACGTGGATAGAAACGTACCGAATACATTTCGCTGTCGATGCTTTGGATGAAGCAATCGTCGTCGGTGCCAGATGGTGCAACGATCTTGGCGTCGAGTGTGCCCTTGGCGCCGTTCTTGCGCACCATGAACTGATAGGGAGCATCGGCTTGGATGTTGCCTGTTTAGAATAGAAGTTAGTAAAAATTATGAATTATGAGAGAGAATATTTTGTTAAAAGTTTTTAGTTTTGTTGTTGTATGCTCACCTTGTGGGAACTGTTGCACTTCCAGTTTGTGCGCATCACCGGCATCGGGGGAAATGTATACTTTGAATGGTGAGTCAGGTATGTGGCGATCATTAAATTTCAAGCCGATACGATATTCACCGGGTTCGGTAACCTTATAGGAGACATCGCATGAACCATCCTTGCGATCTTTAAAGTCGATTTCAGCTTTGCTGGGACCCTCTACGGAGATGGCCAATGAACCGCCACCAGCTTCACGTGTCCATACATTGAATTCAGCTGATTCACCAACAATACCGCGTTCCAAGCCCGAACCGCCGGCCTTAACCAAATGGCTGCCAGAGTCGCGTAAAGGACCCACTGTAAACTGGAAGGGTGAGCCGGGGATGTGCATGTCCTTGTAGCGCACGGAAACGGTGTGTACACCCAACTCTTTCGGTATGAAATGCACTGAGTAGAGACCATCCTCAACTTCTTGAATCTCGGCATCTTCAGTCACATTGCTTGGCGATGTTACACAGGCCATAAGATCGAACGACGTGATGCCGGGCATCTTGAAGGTCAACTTGCATTTGCTGCCGATTTCGGTCACCGGTACAGCATCGCGTTCACGTTGGATCTTCTCACGTTTGCGATTGCTACCCTCACCAGTGACCTTTACAGTGAACGGTGAGCCTTCGACGTGATGATCGGCGAATTTCAGATTCACAATATAGTAGCCTGGCTCCGTGGGCATGTATGAAATATTTAGTGTACCATCATCTTTATCGGTACATTGGATTTCCGCTTTGCTAGGGCCCTCAATTGATACGGAAAGACCACCATAACCGGCGTTGCGTGTGTCCACGGCGAAAACATTCTCAGTGTGTGTTTTACCCTCTGTCAAACCCGTACCGGAAACCTTAACTTTCTTGGCATCGCCCACTTCGCGTTCGCAAACATCGACCTTGAATGGCGAGTTGGCAATATGTGTGCCCATGCGCTTCACCGACACCATATGCACACCGATCTCACGTGGTGTAAACGAGATGCCAATGTTACCGGTAGGCATGCGCTTAAGGAAACACGGTTCCTCCAAACCACTTGGCGCTTGTATGGAAGCGTTTAATGCGCGCAAATCATCATCGGTAATCTCACCGGGCATGGTGACCTCCGAACAGGAACCGACCGAAATTTGATTACGTTTGCGACCCTCACCGGTGATTTTGGCAAAGTACGGTGAACCCTTGATATGTTTGTCACCAAAACGTACGGAGATTTGATATTCACCAGGGGCAGTAGGGAGATATTGCACCGAAACAGTACCGTCTTTGTTGTCATGGTAGTTGATCTGTGTTGGAGGAAAATATTATAGTGTTAATAACTATCATATGTATGTGGTTTGATACAAATAACGGTTAAGTTAGATTTGTTGTTGTGACTACTTACATCAGCCTTGCTGGGTCCCTCCACTGCCATGGTGAGTCCGCCAGCACTAGCGCCCTTAGTTGAAATGGTAAAGTTAGCGGGCTCACCGGTAACACCATGGGTCAGACCTGGTCCGTAGGCAGTCACATAACCAGATGTAATGGAATCAACGTGGAATTTGAAAGGTGAACCTGGAAATTAATTGAATGGGAGCAATGAGTTTCAGGCAAAATCGTAAGAGGAGAAGTAAAGGAAACGCTTAAGAAACCAACGTAAAATAATAAATAAATTCTCTTCAAAAGCGACAATAGTCTCGGGCTCAGTGTTCTCAATTTAAGAAAAAATATGAAACGACGATTCCCTCTGTCCACACAACACACCAAACGATTTGGAAGCAAGTTGAATAGATCACGTCCAGCAGGCAGTGAAGAAAATAAAGCTGCCGCGGCTTAGAGGTTACACGAAGGCCATGGAGAATGGATTCGGTGCTGTCCGCAACAACTTGGATTGACGTATTGAACGATTTGGCGCTTTTTTCATCGAAATCTTAAATTGAAAGCGTACAAAATACAGCCTATGCAAAAACTTAAGCCGCTCGACCTTCCCTAGCGATATCGCTTTGCTTTAAGCGCTCTTGAAAAGTTTCAAGAAGGTCTGATGTCTTCGGGTTAAATTTTGTTCAGCTATGAGATCCATTTCTGGCTCAATGGGTATATAAATAAGCAAAATTTCTGCTTTTGGAACGAAGAGCAACCTCAAGAGATTCAAGAGCTGCCATTTCATCCAGTAAAAACAATGGTTTGGTGGCCGGTGGGATCATCGGTCTATATTTCTCTAACCGTAAATTGAAATTGCTTGAAAGCTTGAAGAAGCTTGAAGCTCGTGATCTCGGCTACATTTGGTTTCAACAAAACGGCGCCACTTCCCACACATCGTATCTATCAATGGATTTATTGAGCGAACACTTCGGTGAGCAGATAATTTCACATTTCGGGCCGGTCGATTGGCCACAAATATCGTTTGCTATCACACCGGATATGTAAAATCCAAAGTCTATGTCTAAGTCAATTCCGATATGATTTCGGTCTTGGAACAAAAAAGCACGCCTATCATTCACCAGCTACTAGTCGAAATGCTCGAACGAGTCATCGAAAATTGGACTCAACTAACTAAGACGTAGCTGCGACCAACATTTTAAAGAGATATTCTTCGAAAAATGCCAAAGAATGTTTTTTTTATGATAATAAACATTTCCCATTAAATTTGAAGATTCTGTGTTTTTTCTTAAGAAAAATGGGTTCCCTAGGTCGATCACCCCATATAAATAAATGTAGTAGTTGTAATTACCTTGTACGGGCTCGCCATTGTATTTCACGACCAGCTCGTGTGTGCCCTCCTCCTTGGGTTCATATTTGATTGACACTGTACCATCACGATTGTCTTGAATGACAGGCTTGTCAACTTTACCGCTGGGCATTTTGACTTCGGCTGTAAAAAAATAGAATTAAAAAATAAATTGTAATTAATTAAATTTGATACATTTTTGAGATTATAAAATAGAATTATACAATTGAATAATAAGTATACATTATAAAATCTTATACAACGAAAATTAAAATTAATAATTAATATTTAAGTTCTTTTTTTTAGAACAAATTTCAATAAATTAAAATTGAATTGATTTTTTAAGAATATGAGCGCGAAATATATTAAATATTGCTTTTTCTTGCATATTTTATCAGCTCTAATACCATTTAATTAATGTTTGTCTTTATAGCTATGTTTTCTTCTGCAAATTTTCGCTTATTAAAAAATGCCATGAAAAATGGCGACGCAATTAATTGAACGATGATTCAATGTTAAAATATTTTTGGGAAAAACAATATTTCGGTTTTTGAATTTTGCATTTTACGCTTGTTGTTGCTTTGACGCGGTCAGTGAAGGCTCGGCAATGGCACCACCTTCGTTTGTACAGTTATTTTTATTCATTTTATATTTATTTATTTTTTTGGTTATAAATAACTGTATGCTTATACATACCAGCCAAATGTCAAAGCAGCAAAATATTTTATTTGATTGCATACCAAATAAATATGGTTGTATGTGTTTATACGTATGTATGTATGTAAAAATCTCCACACATATGTGTGGGTGTTGCTATATAATTTTTCGTTTATTTATGATTAGTTTATCCAAGCAAAGACATTTGGCATTCTTTATAGGGAAATCGGTTGGCTATTCGCATATTTGCGTTGCTGTTCATAAGGTGATTACAGTGACGACCAAAAAAGTTCGGATTTGGTGAGTTGGTAAACATTAAAGCAAAATTAATTTCTAAATTATTCACTTAATATTGTACATTGTCAAAGTTGACAATTAGAAAATGCAAATCCACTAATATATTTGGATTTTTATTACAAAGGAGTGCCATAGTTGCCTTTTTCAAAGGGTTCTGGGAGTTTTGAAACAGTTATAAGCACAGTCTTTGAGCAAAAATTTCATTCAATCGATATTTCACAAATTTAATATTAGAAGCAGAGAGCTTAAGTCAAGAACATTGTCTCTCTGGCATTAGAAGCAGAGACCTTAATGCAAGAGCCTTGTCTCTATGGAACCTTGCTAACAGGTTTGTCTATTGCCACAGAACATTAACACTTTATCATGCAAGCTTTCCCGGCATATTTTCTAACTTTTCTCCTTATTTTTATTGAAGGTCTTAAATTATAAACGTTGAACATATATTGGAAACCATCTCCTAAAGGCTTTTGGATTTTGAGAAGCAATATTTGCATATCCAAAAGTTACTCGAAGATTTCGGCAGTGCTTATAATGAAAAACAAAACCTAGCGCCACTTCAAAAAATGTTCAAAATCTTCTGCTTGATTTTTTTATCGGCATTATGGATTAAATGTTTCCGTAGGATTGGTAAAAACTTCGAAACATGTTTCTAAAATATATTGGTTCGCTGATGAAACAGAAGATATACCAAGTAAAGAATGTTTTAAGTAATGCCTCGATTAATTGATATTGCATTTATTAGATCAAAGATTTGTAGAAATTACAGTTAATGTCTTACGCCTTTTTTCCGGTAAAATTATACAGAGCTGTGGTACGAACTACGAACCCTTATGAAAGGTTGAGGGTCTTTGTCGTATGTTACGTATGGGTTTCAAAATTATTTGAGACATCTTTAAATTTGGACACGTTATTGTATAATACTAGGTTAAGTTAGGTTAAGTTTGGAAGTCGATTCCATTATGGATTTCACTTGGATGGATTAGAGCCCTGGTCCATTGTTGTACAAAAAAATGACTATAGTAAGTCCCAAACAAATGGCCCTGAGCTTATCACAAATTTGTTGAGACGGCTAATGTATATAACTAAGTGCGGGCATAAGTTCTGTTACAAATTCAGGCCGTTATAAAAATAAAATAATAATACATTGAGTAAAGTCTGATCAGCGATAAATAAAATGTTATTCAAAATGGTCATCTGTTGCTCCCACACAAGCTCTCAAACGATTCGGCCATTGATCAATAGCGACATGCATAGTTTCCATTACTTTTAATGACGCTGCGCGAACCAAAGATTTTTTGAAACTCTCCAAATCTCTGTGGAGTATTTAACAGGCAATTTGCTCCAACTCTGCTCACGAACTGTAGTCCAATGGATTTAAATCTGGACTCCCGACAGCCAATCGTCTGCAGCTATGATACCAGGAATATTGATTTTTAGAGACTGTTGGGTGATTTTATATTGTATGGGAGAGCAGCATCTTGCTGGAATGCTCTCCATAGAGTAGAATATTGCTTATCCCCTTAAACGCATCTTTTGAAACATGCTTTTGGAATAAATTTGTCCTAGTTGCAACTACTTTTTCACAGAATTGAAGAAGTTTAATGCCTTGTTACATGAAAAAAGTTTTTTGATCGCTCAGCTTGCTAAATCGACTATATATATGTATATATTTTATAGGGTTTTCGAGGTTTCAGTCTGCAAAATTTCGGGCCAAACTTAATATACCTTGTTCAGGGTATACAAATTACGAAAAAAATCTTTGTTTCTGCGTCCTATGTAAAATACTTGTAATATTGGTCTTGCCATAAATTCTGTTACAAAGTTTGTAATGCATACAGTTAACTTTGTAACAGAATTTATGGCAAGTCGAAGAATATAAGTATATTACGTTGTTATAATTTATTATGAAACTTAAACTGTTGGCAAAATAGGGTCTAAATACGGTTTATGATTTTTAAAATGAAAAAATGTATATTTAAAAAGTAGAAAAACTATATAATGTGATGAGTATTGGAATAAAGTTTTTTTTTAAATTAACATTTAGAGATAATTTCGAAAATAATGTGACTTTTTAATAAATATTGATATATGTGACCTGGTATACGAAAAAAGGGCTTAGGTGTCAAGAAATCAATTTTTTTTATTCTTTTTTTCAATTTTTATTTTTTTTTATTTTTTATTTATTTTTTTTTTTGACACCTAAGCCCCCTTTTCGTAGACCAGGTCACATATGGTAATTCTAAGAAATAGAGTTGCCACCTTTCCAATGTGAAAAAAGCAGGTGGAGAAGGACCTTGCTAAAATTGGAGTCTTCAATGGGAGCCAAACAGCGAAAAGGAAGAACGACTGGCGCGCTGTTGTAAACTCGGCTATAACCGCGTAAACGGTGTCTACGCCAATAAAGAAGAAAAAAAGTGTTGCCACCTATTGCAATATTACAAAATTTGTGTAAATTGTAAGACACCACTAAAAGTCTCCCCCTACGTAGTAGTCATCGGTTGAAGCAGAATATATTTTCGAATAAATTTAACCTTTAGAAAAAGGACTTCGGGGACCGGGCCTGCTGGTATGTGCATCTATATTATGTATAATATACTATTATTTAATACGAAAAATTAAAAAAAATGTCAAGTGTTCGCTATGCATATTTCGGTTGAATGAAAGCCATTAAACAGCAACAATGTCGTTTAGCTCATACTAAATTATTTTATGCATTACAAACCGCCATAAACCGTTACGAAATGAATGGCTTTGGCATTGTGTTGGCATAAAGTAATTTCATTGTAATAAATAAATTGGGCATTTAACAAATCAGCGCTTCAGCTGCAGCACACAACATGCACGCCACAATAATACAAGCAACAACAACTCATAGTAGAGTGATCCTTTGCAATTACCATTAAAAAATAATTACTCGAGAAATGGCATAAGCTGACACACACATTTGCAAATAAATAGATATACAGGCATACATATTTACATATGTATGTACATACATGAATATACTTTCAAACACATTTGCATTGCAAAATGCGACAAGTGAACTGTAAAACAGCTCGAGCGACAGGCAACCGCAACAGTGTAGTACATTTCAAAGGCGGTCGGCCAATAAATAAGAAAGCAAATATGCGACACATATAAAAAACAACAACAACAAACGTTTAGCAGCACAGATAGTTGCATGAGCGAAAAATCAGCAAAATTTTTTAGATTGCAATTTAATGTTGCGTTGTGCTGTGCGGTGCTCTGCTTTGCGTCGGAGTCGAAATCGACATGCAGGCGCAACATGCAAGAGTACGCAGATACATCTGCATGTATGTATGTATGTATGTATGTCCATATGTATGTACGCCTTTATTTGCTGTAGCATAGACCACCAGTGTTTTCTAAAAAGCAGTGAAAAGAAATAAAAATAATGTGAAAGCAGAAAATCAGAAACACACACACACTGCCTGTAGTATGAAAATCACCATTACGTATACGCATCGTTGCACCGTACCGAATGCAACGGCATACAAATCCCACACTTCACTTGCTGTGACACCCGAAATTCTTGTAATTTATTTGCAAATGCAGCAGTGAAGCGCGAAATTTGAAGGAATCGGATAAAATTGTGATTTCGGCGCAAGGCGACAATCGCGATACGACGGCGAGGCGCTCAACCAACAATTTGCTGTTGCTACTTTGTTTTGTTTTTTTGAAGTTTATTTTCGTTGTTGTTTTTCATTAGTGCTTATTTGGCTGCTTGTTGTTGTTGTTGTTGCACAATTTTTTTCACTTTCGTAAATTACAACAAATTAAATACAAGCAAAATTGTGAATGCAACGATTCATTAAGAATATTAGAAGCGAACTTGCGTAGTGCGGACTCGGCCGCATATCGCCTCGGCGGCAAATCGGCGGCCTGCGCCGAACGTAAATTATGTTTTGTAACTTCAAAAGGTGTGCGCTCTTTTTCATGTAAAGGCATTAAATATGCGTTTGGCTCGATATTTATGCCCGCCATATATTGGCTACATGGCGCAAAACACATAAAATATTTTAGCGGTGGCATAAATCGCCGAGCGTTATGCATGCACATATGTATGTATGTGTGTAATGTGGCTGTTTTCGCATTTGTTTTGCGGCTTTTGAGTGCCATAAATTGCAGCGATCAAACGTCGCTTGCTTACTTCATTACACGACATAAAACATATGCTCCGCAGCGAACGCACACAGGCACTTACATATGTACATAGTACGTAAAAAAACAATTTCATAAAATTGAAGCACATACTTGCACATACCCGTACATACATACATATATATATGTATGTATTTATTATTTTTTAATTAATAGACAAGGGTACTAATTTTATGAATGCAAAAAAAAAAAAAAAAATTATAGTAGAATAAAACCCTTTGAAGACGAAAGACAAAATTTAAAAATTAAACGGAAAATAATTTACGTGCGATCTGCGGTCGGAAAGAGGAAGCAGAGCGGCGTGGTTGAATTTTGAAGGGTTAAAAACGGTTTAATTCGATTCTCGGCGATGTCGAGTCCTATGGAAAAAAGGTAGTTGGAACATTTTAGGTAATAAAAACTTGCTTTTTCACATAATTTCAAAATTTCTGCGAAAAATTGTTATTATGGAAAGTGTAAAAAACCACACTAAACTATTCAAAGCTGTTTTTTTTATTTCATCTACCTCTTATCTGGTGGTAGTCCCACGCAGATAGTAAAAATAAAAAATTATCACGTGATTTGAGTATATTTTTTTTTATCATTTTAGAAAAACTTTATACTCGTATTTTGAGCACTTAACCTTCTTTGACTTCCTATGCTATGGCACAGCTCCCGCTGATAGGAAATGCTTTTGTATAATCCTTAAGGTTGGAACATAACGATTTTTGTTTGACAAAAGACAACTATAAAAATTTCTTTTCTCTTCATACATCAGCCCTTCACAATGGTTATGCAAATTTGCAGACATAACCTAACTCTCCTAATAACAAAAGCTGTGACACATAATTAATAAATATTAATTTAACTTAGGTTAAGAGTACTAATGTCCCACATAGTATATTCAGTGACATTAAGGACGATTTTCTTAATTTCTAGTTAGCAACCAGTTAAGTTCTGCTTATAAAAGTTTAACTAGAACATAACTGATAGATAGTTGCTAAGTAGACATCAAGAAACCGGCGCTTAAAGTGCTGATATATGTATGTATATCTCTCGTTAGTTCTTTTGAAATTGTTTCGTTTCCGTACTGAAAAATTTAACTATTTCCGCGGTATAAAAACAAACAAAAATCGTTAACTACAGCTGGGCCGAACCTATAATACTCGTATTAGAAGATTGTAGCGCCTTCTTCAACAGTCAGACATTCGGAAAATATCTCGTCAAATAAAAAAATTGGCTGTAAATGGATTTAATTTTAATAGCTCAGTATTGCTTTTTCAGGAAAAAATTACGAAGTTGGCTCAGCTCATCTCATCGTATCGTGTTATCCTGTTCAGTATATAACAAGTGAATTTGAAATTTCTTTGATCTTTATTTTAATATTTTCATAGAATAGCATAGAATTTTCATAGTTGCAGCGTGTGCAATAATCTCGACAGAATATGAGGAAGTGCTAAGAAATAGTAGAGATATTTAGTGCCAAGTTAAGAATTTAATTTTACTTCGTATTCGGGCTCAGAACAAGAAAAATAGGACATTCATATTGAGATCAGCTTATATAGACTTCGTTACTAATCGTATTTACTAGGCTACTGATTCTGTGAAATGAACATTTTATGGACTTTGTATTACCGACGGCAAACTGGTTGAAGAAAATCCGACAAAAAGTGCCCTAGTCATGAAAGTTTTGATATTTGAGAAAGGATTTAGCTTTTGGGGGTTTTAGAAAACTTAAAACTCAAGCGTTGTTTTATAAAAGGGAACAATTACACTGTAGCTAAAGCCAAGCATTATATAAATATAGGTAACGACAGCTTTCCCCCGCTTTTTTTTGAGTTCTTTTGACTCATTGCACCTGTCTTGTACTAGAAATTGGATTGTGAAATGATAAACAAAAGAAGTATGAAGACATTTTTAACAAGTATTGTAAAAGTTTGGCGCTGGTCTTCGTTTATGAGAACTTGCCTTTTAACATCTGGTGTCTATAACAAAAAATATATTTTTTTTAGGGTTTCTGTTCTCATGCTTGAATTCTGATTCTAGACATCGAAAAACACTTAAATATTAATCTTTAGTTCTTAAAGTTTGCTTTGGGCTGATCTACATCGATAAGTATATTTTAATTTATTTCATAAATCAAAGATGGCAGCACTTTGATTAACCCGAAAGTAAACAATATTATTATTTGTAAGAGGCACAGTAGTGAATGTTAACCTGTTTATTATAGCTGTAACAACAATATTAGTGTATTACTCAGTAAAAAAATGGCATCAAGTCAGTGTAAAAATTATGTTGATTTATTCTGTTTTATTTGCGGTGAATTTATTAAAGTTAGAAATAAAAAATTTGTTTTATCAACAAATTTGAAACTTTGCGAAGCCTATGAAGCCTATTTCATCCTAAAAGTCAGTAATCAAAATGAAAATTGGGTACCTCACTTCGCCTGCGTTAATGTAAAAATACTTTAGAAGGTAAGAAAAAAATCGAAAAATTGCTCTAATTTCTACGAAAGCAAACTTTAACCGGGAAAAATTTTTTTCCTTATTTTTGTCATAGGAGAAACTAAAATTTAACATGTAGATGTCAGACCCAAAAATCGTGTTGACCGGTGTTATTATTGGTTAGAGCAGAAGCAATAAATGAGCGAGAAAGGCAATAAAACTGCTAGTTCAATTCCTAATGCATAAATATTTTAATATTATTTAATAAACAAATTTTCTCAATAAGTTTTTATATTATTGATAGTATCTAACTCATTTTCGATATCCTCTCTTTTATAAAAAAATTAAACGTTGTGGAAGTCTATTTATCCGCCTTTCTTTCTTTGTGAATGGAGGCCTATGTATTTTTTATTTGTTTATTTTTCACGCTCCTAAGTTTTTGTTGCTATTTTTTGCAGTTGTGCGTTGCCAAGTGGCACGCGCACAGTCAATTTACTTGATTTATTTCGCGTAGTAACGCTTACCGACGCCTTTACTACAACCATATGCACCATTAAGTTGTTGTTGACTTGCCTTTGTTTCTTCAAAAGCATTTGCCAAATTTTTCTTTAAAACATTTTCACAAAAGACAAATTATGATTTCGTTTCTAGCATGATATTTTAACTTTTTTCATTATGGTTAAGTGCTTTTTGTAGTTGTACGCATATGAAAGACACATATTTGAATGGAATCTAATTAACTCGGCTTTTTTTTAGTCATAGTTGATTACGCGCTAATTGGCTGCATTAAATTTTGCTTGCCGCTTTAATGCGTTCGGATATTTTATGATCTTAAGAGCTATGGATGCTTGAAGTTTTACTGTTTGTTTTTTTCGTATTTTACATTCGTACAATAAACACCTATAGTTTTGGGTATTTAGTAATAATATGTGGAAAACATAGAATGAAATAAATTTATTAACATATTTTTGGAACTATTTATGACTTCTCAAGAGGGTGAAAAGTTTAAAATGCATATCTGTTTATTAAAAGACATTTGCCATGAATTTTATGATACGGAAAATTAAAATTAAATTGAAGGTTATAATTTTTTACATTAAGTTGTCCTTGGCATGTTTCGTTTGAAGAGGAATTTTAATGGAATTGTCTACAGTTTTAATTGAGTGTCATAAAATTTGAGTATGTGATCAAAAAATTCAAAGCTTTTATGCTGAAACAACAACTTTTAGAAATATGTATATATATTTACAAATTTATGCGAGCATATAAATAGATATATGCTAATGCCTTGTAACATTTTTTTAGAAAAATTTGTTGTGATAGAAACCAGCCGCTAAGTGGCACAATTAATTTTCAAAACAAAAATAAAAAAAAATAAAATAAATAAAATAAATAAATAAAATAAAATAAAATAAAATAAAATAAAATAAAATAAAATAAAATAAAACAAAATAAAATAAAATAAAATAAAATGAAATAAAATAAAATAAAATAAAATAAAATAAAATAAAATAAAATAAAATAAAATAAAATAAAATAAAATAAAATAAAATAAAATAAAATAAAATAAAATAAAATAAAATAAAACAAAATAAAATAAAATAAAATAAAATGAAATAAAATAAAATAAAATAAATAAAATAAAGAAAAATGAAATAAAATAAAATAAAATAAAATAAAATAAAATGAAGTAAAATAAAATAAAATAAATAAAATAAAGAAAAATAAAATCAAGTAAAATTAAGTAAAGATTTCTGCAAAAGCTATCGAATAACCTTTCGTTTATAGAGGTTTCCACAAGAAGAATAATGTTTTGTTCATAAATGTTCACAAGAACTGCTCCTGTCATGTCGTTTTTAAAATATCGTCAATATGCTGGGTATAATGAATATATTAAAATAATAATCACAAATAATTGTAATATATTGAAAGACATAGCAAATGATAAATCAAATTAAAAGTTAAAAATATTATTTTTTGTATTTAAATGACAAAAATATGTATTTTTAAAAAATGTCAAAAAATGTATGTCAAGTAAAGCACACACAAGTCTGTTATTGACAAATTTTTTTCTATAAAACTTATTTTATTAAATTTGTGCGAATATAAATATGAGCTCTCAAAACCAAGTGAGCACATTCACTTTAAACGATTTCAAGCACTCAGTCATATTACACTGTGAAAAAAAATTATATCTATTGGTTAGCCCTTATGCTGGTTAAGTCACCGACGGGCGGCACGCATAAATTAATCTCTTGTGGTTTTTCAAGAATTTTAGGAAATTCACTTAATTTAGTTTCAGAAAATTCAACTTTATATTAGTTAAAAGTTACCAAAACAGTTATCATAGCTTATAGGAAATTGCTTCAAAACTCAACTCGAACATATTATATTTTTTGCGTTTAAACAGTTCGTAAATTTGAGCTTATTTTGACACTGAGCGTGTTCGCGTTTTTAGATTTCATTTCAAGAAGGTTTTCTTTGCCGCCAATTTTCTTTTACATTTGTTCAATGTAAATGTAAAGGTAGCTCTTTTGGGTAATTAACCGGTGATTTAACCGAAAGGTGGCTTGCTGTGAAAATAGAAAATACGACAGCTTAGATCTGTTACATTTTTGTGGCGCGCTTGACAGCAAATATGTTTGTTTGTGACGTCATGAACGAAAGAAGGGAAAATTCTGTTGACAATTTCTATAAAAGTTACGACGTTTATGACCTCGTATGGATATTGCGTACTTTGTATTACGTATTTCAAGAGTTAAAATGGTAAAAACAGGCAACAGTCATTTCAATTGTTCGGGGTTAAGACGTTTTTTTTTTTTTTTTTTTTGTTTTTAATGTTTAAGGCAGCAGCCATCTCAATAGTTTGGGTTCAAAAAGAAAATGCGTTCCGTGTAAAGAAATAGAAAATAAATCTGATTGTGTTGCGAAAGCAGCTCTTTAAAAATCGATTAAAATGTTTATGATAAAGAGGAATCTATCTTTAGTAGAGTTTAGACTTAGTAGTCAACGTTGTGGTCCGCTTTCGCGCCATTTACATTATAGACGGGCATAGATCGCAACAATTATTTACCTATTTAAAGTTGAATAGATCAGATCCAAATGCAGAATGCAGAATTTTCGAAATGATATTAAAAGTTTTTAACTCGAAAGCTTACTGACTATGGCAGTATTTAATACTTAAATAAATATTATAGTAGAAAATAAATATTTCTCGGGTTTCCTGAGAACTTTGGGGAATCTTTCTTCAGTGGTAAATACAAAATTTTTGTTGCAAGTTACTCATCTCCTGTATATTATAATATAATATTTTTGACTTGATATGGAATAATAATTTTTATTTATTTGTGTAAAGTGTATTTCGTGGAGAAACTGTTTCGATTTCTGTTTTGAACATTCGAATTTATTTATTTTATTAAATCATCATTATATCAGTATGTATATATTTCGCAACTTCAACTTTCATGAGTTTTATTGTTATTATTATTTTTTTTTTGCTTTTAACTCTTTATAACATCACTTTAGAATTCATTTACCTTGATGCGTTACTATGTAGAATGAAGATAAGAAATTTAGTGGCAAGAAGTCGCAACCGCTCAATGCTTCATTCTCCTCTATGATGGTCTCATTGAAGTACACAGTGGCGCGTTCGATGTGATCGCGTTCTGAGACCGTTATCTTATAGTAGTTGGGACGATAAAAATAAGTGTGCTCTTCCCAAGTGGCTTCGGGACTTTCTTTCTTTTCGGCCAACCAACTGAAGTGCATTTTTCGTTCGTTTTATTAGCCAAAGTTAATTTTATTTACAAATATTAGTTTTTGTTCCAATGTTATGATATTATTTATTTTTAGTGTTTTTATATAGTAAGTTTTAACAAATTCGTTTTGAGTTTTTTGTTTTCAATTAATGTAAATTTTTTGATTTGACAGAGTTGTTGTTGTTATGCAATTTTTTCACACAGAAATTGGAAATAAAGACACTTAAAATTTATAACAATTGAAATTAACGACGAACATACAACAAAATAGTAGCTTTTAAATGGAGAGTGTAGAGAAGGAGATTGTGAGAGTTAAGCAGACATAGAAATGTACAAGTATTAGACAAAGAGCGATAGTTGCAGCGTGTGCAGTCATTTCGACAGGATATGCGGAAGTGCTAAGAAATAGTAGAAATATTTAGCGTCAAGTTAAGAGGTTAATTTTTCATTTCTATAAAATAGATATTTTTAGATTTTTTTTATTTATAGAAATTAAGTTTTTACTCGGTATAATTTCCGCATATCCTTGAAAGTTAACTGCACAGCATGCGCAGTGCTCAAAGGATAACTCACACTTATTTTTTGATTTTTGAAATTTATATTATTATTATTTTTTAATATTTTGTCTTTTACGCGTACTTTAATTTTTATTTAAAAAAAATATATATTTATTAATTTTTTGGCACTTTTGTAAAAAAAATGCAATACACAATATGAATATAGAACTTTTTAAGAGTGGGACTTGCGAGGTCCTTTGTATTTCTTGGTAATTAAATTACAAACTAATTGCTGCTCAACACTTTTGCATTTTTACCAACGACAACTCGCTCGGCGCTTGTCGTCTACGCGTTTTCACGTTCCGTTTTCAAGTGAGCTTTTTTTGATTCCAAATCGAAATTAAGGCCATCCGCCATAAGTAGTGCCTCTGGTCGCTCCGTTTGCGCAGCAAATGCGTCTTCCGATCGTGGCGGCGAGCGCTGACAGCAGCAACCGCAGCGGTAGAAAAGGAGGCAGCAACAGCAACAGCAGTGGCATAGCATAGCAGCAGCCAACGCCGTTGGATGATTTTCGAAAATTCACATCGATAACGCCCTTGTATTGGCCGCACACACATACACCCTTATGAGCGCACACACGCCACACATGTGCAGTGATCTTCTTGCTTGCAGCGTGTGCTAACGCTTTGGCCGCTATGCCTAATTTTTCAATACAGCAGCGAAGAATTGGAAAACCTCCTTTGCCAATATTCGATACTGTTGACTTAGAGCACGTTGTGTCTCGGCCGCTGGTGCTGCACAGCGCGCTGCTCCTGCCAGCGTTGCTCGCAGCTGCTTTTGCTGCCTCTGCTTGGTTGTTGCTGCTGTTGTTGTTGCTGTCTTTGCGACTTTTTTACGTTGCAAATTAAGCACATTTATTATTTATTAACATTTTCATATAAAAATATAACAGCTTCCATGTGTTTGTGTCCGCCGCGCATAACTCTTCTACTTGTTGTTGGTACTCGCGTGTGCAAGTATGTGTGTGAATTCTTTTTCATGAACTTTTTGTTGTAAATATTTTTGTGTTTTTGTTTTTAATGACCAATGCTGCCTTGTAGTCGTCAGCATCGATTCCGAGCAGTATATTTCTATATAGTGGTCGATTTGGATATATATATATATATATATACACATACATACCCCTGCTCGCCTTTAAAATAGTCAAAGAAGTGATCGAATATTTAATACATTTAAAATGATTTCGAAAATTCGAAAAGGTGCGAATGTTGCACAATTTATTTTTTGATTTTATTTCAGCTCAGCATAGTTTTTCTACCTAAATTTAATTTTGTTTTATTTTTATAAATAGATTTCTTAATCATTGCCTGTTGATAAGTTTCAAATGCATATGTATGTATGTAAAAAAGTATATAGTAAGTATGTAAAGGGTGATTTTTTTGAGGTTAGGATTTTCATGCAGTAGTATTTGACAGATCACGTGGGATGTCAGACATGGTGTCAAAGAGAAAGATGCTCAGTATGCTTTGACATTTCATCATGAATAGACTTACTAACGAGCAACGCTTGCAAATCATTGAATTTTATTACCAAAATCAGTGTTCGGTTCGAAATGTGTTTCGCGTCCGTGTCCGATGAGCGATGAGGCTCATTTCTGGTTGAATGGCTACGTAAATAAGCAAAATTGCCGCATTTGGGGTGAAGAGCAACCAGAAGCCGTTCAAGAACTGCCCATGCATCCCGAAAAATGCACTGTTTGGTGTGGTTTGTACGCTGGTGGAATCATTGGACCGTATTTTTTCAAAGATGCTGTTGGACGCAACGTTACGGTGAATGGCGATCGCTATCGTTCGATGCTAACAAACTTTTTGTTGCCAAAAATGGAAGAACTGAACTTGGTTGACATGTGGTTTCAACAAGATGGCGCTACATGCCACACAGCTCGCGATTCTATGGCCATTTTGAGGGAAAACTTCGGACAACAATTCATCTCAAGAAATGGACCCGTAAGTTGGCCACCAAGATCATGCGATTTAACGCCTTTAGACTATTTTTTGTGGGGCTACGTCAAGTCTAAAGTCTACAGAAATAAGCCAGCAACTATTCCAGCTTTGGAAGACAACATTTCCGAAGAAATTCGGGCTATTCCGGCCGAAATGCTCGAAAAAGTTGCCCAAAATTGGACTTTCCGAATGGACCACCTAAGACGCAGCCGCGGTCAACATTTAAATGAAATTATCTTCAAAAAGTAAATGTCATGAACCAATCTAACGTTTCAAATAAAGAACCGATGAGATTTTGCAAATTTTATGCGTTTTTTTTTTTAAAAAAGTTATCAAGCTCTTAAAAAATCACCCTTTATATAGTACAAAAAATTTTGAGTGACATTGAAATATGCAACGCGATAAGAAATTTTTTAGTAAAAATCGTAATGGCTCAATTCTTTATTTTCTTTGGAAGATGTCATTAACAAACTCGGGCGCGTGCGGTGCGCTCGCATTCTAAAACCGTCATCTTGGGCGTAGAGATTATGAAAATAGGTAAACCCTTTCTAAGTGATGATTTCGAAAGCAAAATATGTAAAAAAAAATATAAAACTCCACAAAGTCAAGTCCACACAGTTGATGGTGGTCTGAAACCCTACATACCTAAGAAATTATTTATAGAAAATGTGCAAAGCCTCTCGGCGGATCATGTATATGGTTAGAGAGTGATATGATTTCTTAAAAAAAAAACACAGTAATTCTTAAGGAATGTCAAATTTTTTCTCATTTAATGTGAAGTACAATCGATAAAATTAAGTTCTAAATGTAACATCATTCAAATATCCTCCACGACTTCTTTTGCAAGAAACAATTCTATTAACCCAACTCACGAATATTTTTTCCACTAAATTAAGTCGTATGTTGTGAATAAAACGTTTAATATTGACTTCGAAAGCTTGAAGAGCGCCTGGTTTATTGCTAAAGACCAATTAATTCAAACAACCCCACAAGAAGTAGTCTAATGGTGTTAAATCACAACTTCTTCGAGGCTTTGTAATATCACAATCTCTTGAAATAATCAAATCTCCAAATTTTCACGGTCGGTAAGGTCAAATCATACGAAAAAAGCCATGTTTTTGTGATTTTTTTCCTGACGACACAGTTAAAATTTATTTATTTAACCATTTGTACATTGAAGTATGACATTCAAAAAATGTCTTATAAATTTTTACAAAGAAATATTAAAAAATACGGCAATGGCGGCAATTGTCCGGAAGGGTCTCGAAAAAAAGTTGAATTGCGGTGCCCCTCATAACTCGTTGCTGGATCATCCGAAATCAAAAAATGAAAGTTCATTTGTTATATAGTAGTTTTCCCCAGGTAACGCTGTAAAGGTTTTTTTGAAATTCCAATTTTTGAATTTTTTCGAAGAATTTGAAGTGAAAAACACAATTTTTTGGGAAAAAATCGGCTGAACAAAAAAAAAAAACTCTCCAGCATTACCTCGTAAAATAGGTACAGAAATAGTGTTTCAAATTTCAAAGGATCGGTGCAGTAGTTGTGAAGTTATGAGGGGCATCGACCTTGAAAACGTGATTTGTGGGAAAAACACGTTTAAAGTTTCAAAGACGCTCACAATAAAATCGGAGGGCGGAGACTTACAAGTGTATATCTCCGTCAATTTTGCTTTAATTGCTCTCAAATTTCTAAAGATCTTAAGATATTGTACATTAACATAAAATAATAAAAAAAAATTAAAAAAAAATTCCTTACTCCCCCCTTAATGAAATAATTATCGTTTTCAAACTGTTCCAAGGCAAAATAAGCAAATTCACGACGTTTATGGTGTTCCGAAGGCTTCAATTCTTGAGCGAGTACAATTTTATACGGATGAAAGCTCAAATCATTCCTCAAAATCCGCCGGTTGTGATTTT